>OX638371.1:45889251-46532226 GCA_951812925.1 Calliopum simillimum | reverse complement strand
TAGTACTAATGAAAGTACCAACGCGCTTTTTCTAAATTGAAGTATGATAATTTTATATTGAACTAATTAAACAGTCATTTTTGCAATTTTTCAACAACAGACGAAAGCAAGTGTTAACATGGAAATTGATTACATATATTTCGGCTACTTCCACATACATATTTATATATTTTCATATATAAACATGTATATAGCCTCATCAGATCAGTTTTAGTTAAATCTTGCCAGAAACCGTACTCGAACCCGTGACTCCGGTTTTCTAATGAAAGAGAACGCGGTGCTTAAGCGATTGTGCTATAGGCCACGAGTAAACTCTCTGAGCAGGATCGCCATTATGCATAACTCATAAGGCTCACTAGCGCCGTCTGTTGTGAAAAATTGCCAAATTGTTAGTTGGTAACACACTCTGGTTTTGAGACATGCTACGCTAGCTACAATTAAAACCTACAAGGGTTTTGAGACATGCTACGCTAGCTACAATCCGCCCTTGTAGGTTTTAATTGTAGCTAGCGTAGCATGTCTCAAAACCAGAGTGTGTTACCAACTAACAATTTGGCAATTTTTCACAACAGACGGCGCTAGTGAGCCTTATGAGTTATGCATAATGGCGATCCTGCTCAGAGAGTTTACTCGTGGCCTATAGCACAATCGCTTAAGCACCGCGTTCTCTTTCATTAGAAAACCGGAGTCACGGGTTCGAGTACGGTTTCTGGCAAGATTTAACTAAAACTGATCTGATGAGGCTATATACATGTTTATATATGAAAATATATAAATATGTAAGTGGAAGTAGCCGAAACATATGTAATCAATTTCCATGTTAACACTTGCTTTCGTCTGTTGTTGAAAAATTGCAAAAATGACTGTTTAATTAGTTCAATATAAAATTATCATACTTCAGGACTGATTATCTTTTTACTGATGTACCCTATAATTTCACCCTATAATTCAAAGATTTTTCGAAAATTTTGAATAATTTACATAGTAAGGAAGTCTGATTTATTGGGGGTTATCGTGAAACAAGATTCCCGGGGAATTTTCTCAGACTGCAGTGGATTCTCTATTGCAGTTTAAGCAAATTCCCCGGGAACCTTGATTCACGATAACACCCATTAACTTTTAACTGATATACTATTTGTGACTGTATTTGCTGCATTACCCATAATTCAAAGCAGTAAAGATTAGTGCTACACCGTAAGCGCAACCTTGCGCGCAAAATTGCTTTGTACTTGGCAATAAGGCGCTGTTGGCGTTATTGGATCTAGCGCAACGCCAGTAACGATATCAATTTTTTTTTCGTGTTCAATAACCAAATGTGGTGGAATATATTCCTAGACGTATAAATTGAAATTCTCAATAGATGTACAAAAAAATTTTGACCCGTGAGTGTATCATGAGGTCGTTTTATCTTAAAATTTTGGCAAAATCTATGTTTCCGATAGTATACGGGAGAGTACATATTTCAGAAGTAGTAGATTTGTTACGGGGCACCATTCCAAATATTCTGGAGTAAAATTCAGAAAAATCGTATGTGAGTCGTAGCAACAGAATGGGTTAAAATGTCTTAATCGCTCATTACGGCCACATAACAGGTCATAAAATTCTTAAAAAATTCTTCATACGAATCTAAAGGCGTCTTAACCCTTTCATGCATTTGTTGTATTGTATGAATACAACAATACTTCTTGAACGCATATTTCTCCTGTCTTACGGTATATTTTTCCAAACGAAATATCTCAAAAATAATTCAGAAGTCTTAGCTTTAGTTTAGTGTTTTACTTTTACATATCTTTAAATTTTTCTGCTTAATTTTATGATTTTCATTTGTTGAAGTCGAACGATTTTGGATCAAAAAATTTTCGCAATAAATAAGCGCTTAATTTTTTATGAAATATTTAAATTACTTCATTGGTGATTTTTTTCCGATAATATCATTTAGTGGAGAAGTGAAATATAGCAAGAACAAGGTAAAAATATTATTCAGGCTCTTTGCAGGTCCTAAAATAGATCTAGGTATTGTTTGTATACAACATGGTGCATTAATTGGTGTGTTTTCTAGTATTATTTTTGTATGAACTGTGTTGCCGCAAGTAACTTTTTCTACGATTTTTGGTCTTTTAGTTACTTTTCCAGCGTTATGGCTTGTTTCCTACATCTAATTTTTTGAGGACCCACAGACGGGATTAAGTGTAGATGAAATTAACCAAATCTATCACTTTGATTGATTTCTTATCCGCAAAAACTTGGTTTTTTTATATACTGTTAGTCACTATTTCTACAATTTAGGGTTCTTTTAGACATTTTTCAGCGTTATTCCTTGTTTTCGTACATTTAATATTCTGTGGACCCTCAAAGAGGATTAATTGCGTATAAAATTAGCCAAATACTTGAGTTTGAGTTTTAAATAACAAAATTGAAAAAAAAAAATGTTTACTCCTTTAATGCGCCATGTTGTATGTGTATAACATTTTTTAAAAACTCAGATATAAGACTTAATTTAAAAATTCTTTTTTTTTTTTTTTTGTGTTATTTGGCCCCTATATATTGGGTTGGCAACTAAGAACTGCCCCAGAAAAATTTGATACTGTAGCGTGCATCATTTTTTGAACACTAGATTGTATTAATATTATACTAAAATTATATTTGGTTTGCCTGTTTGAAGTTGTAATTAATTTTCAAAACATTTTCTATTTTGCTTAACTGCATTGATTTGCTTTCATTTAATTTTCTAAAATATAAATTTAATTTTTCGTAATATTTGAGACGCAACTGTAATTCGAAATAATATTGAAAAATAGAACAACTATGTTTATCTTAGTTTAGTTGCGCTCTCTTTTAGTTGGCATGTTTTGTTGCTAGCACTTTCGAAATTACTTTCGAAATTGCAAGTAACGAAGGCAAAGCATAAAATGTAAATCTATGTTAAGATCACTCGGCTGCTTACCCTCAAACAATAAAGACAAACGTTTTAAATTTACTCTATTGTTTTTTCCTCTAATTGCGCTCGACGTAAAAAAATAAAAGACTTCATAAAATTTCAAAGACACTTGAAGACTGCAAAGGCTCTGGTGGCTTGGAATTTTATGGAAAGCTTCACATTTATAATTTTGTAATTACATTTCTATCGAGGACAAAATTGGACGCGAAAGCAGTCTGTTTTGGACCGTAGAACTTAGATTAAAAATTATAAATTAATCTCATGCTTAATTGGCGCCCAACATAAAAAACTCCACATTTTTTGACAAAAACAATAAGCACGCATAGCTCAGCGACAAAAAAAAAAAAAACCAGCTGCAGATTTACACAATACGCCCGTTACATCGTAATCAGTTGTTGTTTTGCACATCATCGCTTAATCTAAGCCTAGACTTGGTCATCGGTTGTTGTTGCTTGCAGTAATTGTTGTTTTTGCAGTTTACTACTTAATCTAACTAAGCCTAGATTTGGACATCGATTTTGTTGCTTCGCAGTTGTTGTTGTTGTGACATAGCTAACGGTCAAGAAGTTTAAGCTGACGTTGTATTTGCACTATTTTGCAAAATACATAGTTACATTGTTTGATTTATATGCGGAAAAAAATCAAATCTTGCTCAGTAGATACCTATATGATTTTCAATAAATCAAAATATCGCTTTAACAAAATAAAATTATTTATATATAAAAGTTGCCAGGGTGTATCTTACAAAATGCGTAGAAGCCCACGAGACTTAAATGCCAATCTTTCTTTTAATCATGGGCAACAAAATGCTAATGCTGCACAAAATGCTCAAGCAAATAGAAATGCACCTGCTGTGCAAATTGCTCCAAACCCAATGCCCAATGTCAATGCAAATGCTCAACCTGCACAAGCAGCAGTCAATTTAAATAACAATAATGCTGCTCAGGTTCAAAATGGCCCAGCTCCGGTAAATGTCACCCTTTCCCAAGACCAATTCAGGGAACTACTAGGTGGTTTAAGTATCAGACAGGAAAATAGAGCTGCAACATTTAGCTCTTGCAGCGCTCGATTTAATGGAGGTAGAAATACATCGAAAATTGAAGATTTTCTAGCTACAATATTAGTATATAAAGATGCAGAAAATGTGTCCGATAGCCATGCTTTACTTAGTTTGCCACTTCTTCTTGAGGGTTATGCTTCCTCATGGTGGCAAGGCGTTAAAGATGAGGCGCGTACGTTCAATGATGCCATAGGCTTGCTGCGAAAAGCGTTTTCACCCCCTAAGCCAGACTGGCGAATTTTTTCTGAAATCTATCAAGAAAAACAAAAATCTTTTGAAACAACAGACAGTTTCATATGCAAGAAGCGTAAGCTCTTCGCACAGCTTTCTCAGCGCCTTCCTGAAAGCACAATCATTGATATGGTTTTTTCGCAATTACTCTTGCAAATAAGGGAAACAATTTCTAGAGACAGTGTCCAAACATTTCAAGAATTGCTGCAAAAAGCTCGAGATGTAGAGATGCTCATAAATGAAAATAAGGACAATAACCAAAAACCTATCCCAGTCCAAGATAAAAATCCCGGTCGCTGTGCATATTGTAGAAAAGGAAACCACACATCAGCGGAGTGCTACAAAAAAATTGAAGCCGATAGGAAAAAAAATCCAAAGGTACAGGAAACAAACATTCATTGCTACGGGTGTGGTAATGTGGGATTCTACCGTTCAAACTGCCCAAATTGCAATAACAAAAACCCGATTAAAAGCCCAGAGCTACTAGATTTCAATTCAATCCATACAACAGTTGTTGGTAGAAATGTTCCCACTGTTGAAATTAACATAAATGGCCTAAATGGAGAAGCATATTTCGATACAGGTGCTAGAACTAGCGTGGCAGGTTACCACCTATACCAAAAATGAAGGCAGGGGGAGGTCCAATTTCAAAAAGCCACAGCCAAAATTATACTTGCTGATGGCATTCCTCGCATAGAATCGGTTTACTCCACAATTGTAGACATATTGATTGGAAAACGATTAAAACGCATTAGGTTAATTTGTTTACCACACGCACGTGACAATCGTACTCTTATTGGTATCGATTTTCTGGAACAAGCTGGAATCGTAATGGACTTGGCCCAAAGAAATTGGCACTTTAAAGATGACCCAAGCTCCATTTTTGACTTTAAAATGCGAAATCCTGTTTTGATAAATGCAATAACATTAACCCAATCTAATATACTAGAGCACGACAAAAAAATTCTTCAAATAAAAAATCTCACGAGGAAAACGTCGATGTCTTGATATCCTGGTTTGAAAAGTCAAATGCAATAAATGAAAGTGCTAAAGAAACCCCTAAGAGGAAAACTATAATAGTTAATAACGACTACTCGCCAGCTGGTATCACAAAAATTTTTGAAAATTGCCTTCCTACAGATTTTGAAGCTCCTTCAGAGAACAACTTATTTCCACCAATGAAAAAGTTGCGAAAAGATGAGTCAGCAAAAGAAAAAATATTTTCCCCAATTGAACTGAATTCAATTAATATTAAACTGAGAGAAAATGAAGGATTTATGCTTAAGCAAAATCAAAAAGATATGATAGAAAAACTGATATACGATAAAAAAGGTATTTTTGAGGATATATCAGTACCAATACCGTACATCCAACATTTTATAAACACAGGCACACATGAGCCAATTTCATCACCCCCGTATAGAATTTCACCAGTTATGAAAGAAAAGCTTCAAATCGAAATTAAAGACATGCTTAAAAAGGGTATTATTGAAGAAGGAGAATCGCCATGGGCATTTCCTGTTGTGCTCATACCTAAACCAAATGGAAGTATACGGCTCTGCGTTGATTATCGTCGATTAAATGCCATAACGACCACCGATACGTACCCTTTACCCCGAATGCGGCTAAAGCAACACCATAAATGTCTACAATAGACTTAAAAGCGGGATACTGGCAAATTAAAATGGCAGATAAAGATAAATTGAAAACTGCATTTACGACGCCTTTTGGAATATATATATTTAATAGAATGCCGTTTGGGTTGAAAGACGCACCAGCGACGTTTCAACGATTGGTCGATAAATTTCGTGCAAGATTACCACAAATTTTAATTCTTGCATATCTAGACGATATAATAATATGTTCTAAAGATTTTAAATCACACGTCTCAGACTTGCAACAAACATTTGAAAAACTTAAAGAATTTAACTTTCAACTAAATATCTATCTATCTATCATTAAAATTCTCGTAATTTCGAGAGCCTGCATTGTATGTGGAAAACAAATCCGCCCTTGTAGGTTTTAATTGTAGCTAGCGTAGCATGTCTCAAAACCAGAGTGTGTTACCAACTAACAATTTGGCAATTTTTCACAACAGACGGCGCTAGTGAGCCTTATGATTTATGCATAATGGCGATCCTGCTCAGAGAGTTTACTTGTGACCTATAGCATAATCGCTTAAGCACCGCGTTCTCTTTCATTAGAAAACCGGAGTCACGGGTTCGAGTACGGTTTCTGGCAAGATTTAACTAAAACTGATCTGATGAGGCTATATACATGTTTATATATCAAAAATATATATATATATGTATGTGGAAGTAGCCGAAACATATGTAATCAATTTCCATGTTAACACTTGCTTTCGTCTGTTGTTGAAAAATTGCAAAAATGACTGTTTAATTAGTTCAATATAAAATTATCATACTTCAATTTAGAAAAAGCGCGTTGGTACTTTCATTAGTACTATACAAGCAATAAAAAAACAGTCAATAAACTAATTTTTCATGTTTTTTTTGTCGACCTGAAGTCAAGTATCTGGGCCATATTTTAACAACAGAGGGTTTAAAAGTTGATCCCGAAAAAACAGAACCAATTTCAAAGCGGCCTAGTCCGAAAAATCTAAAACAACTAATTTCTTTTCTACAAACATGTTCATGGTATCGACGATTTATACCAAATTTTTCCGATGTTGCAAGACCTTTGTCTAATCTTACAAAGAAAAACATCAAATGGATATGGTCAAATGAGCAAGAAAAAGCATTTGTTACACTTAAATAGCTTCTGCCTTCATCACCTATATTACAACAGATAGATGAAAGCAAGCCATTCTTCTTAAAAACCGATGCCAGCAATTATGCTCTCGGGGCAGTTCTACTGCAGGGGGAGAGGGAAAACGAACACCCAATCGAGTATGCAAGTCGACTCCTACTTCCTGCAGAAAGGAATTACTCTACGACTGAACGTGAAGCGTTAGCTGTGGTTTGGGCTGTTAACAAATTCCGTGGATACATAGAAGGTGCAGAAATAACAGTATTAACTGACCACCAACCGCTGAAATGGCTTTTTAGCCTTAAATCACCTACAGGTCGTTTAGCCAGATAGGCTTTGCAGTTGCAAACGTACAACCTAAAATTTGACTATATACCGGGAAGACAAAATATCGTCGCCGACACTTTGTCCCGACCACCGTGTGAAATTGAAAACCACAACGAGCTTAGTTGTGAATGCTTAGCAATTGAAATTGACTTTCCACAAAAAGGCGCTGAAGACTTTCGAAAGGCTCAGCTTGAAGATGAAAAAATTAAAAAAATAATAAATTCGTTTGAATCAATCGACGAAAACGTATCGCACCACACCAGTCGTGGCTTTATGATGATAGACGGAGTTCTATATCGCTATTGTGGAGAAGAGGATACTGAAAACGGTCAGCTAGTGATTCCAGAATCTATGAAAAGTACAATTTTGTCAAAGTTTCATGATGATCCAACGGCCGGCCATTATGGCATAGATCGAACTACTAACCGTATAACACCACTTTATTATTGGTCCGGAATGCGAAAACATATTGCTGACTACGTTAAATCTTGCGTCGAATGTAAAAAATATAAGCCTACGAATCTTAAACCAGCAGGTCTACTAAAGACGGTAGCGAGCAAACAACGATTTGAAATTATCGCAATTGATTTATTTGGCACACTGCCCAAAACATCGAGGGGTCATCAATGGATCTTAGTTATTGAAGATTTGTGTAGCAGATGGGTTGAAATTTTTGCAATGAGAGAAGCTACGGCAGAAAATTGCGCTACAATTGTACTTAATGAAATTGTTCTACGCTACGGAGTTCCGAGAAGAATCCATACTGACAATGGAAGCCAGTTTATTTCATCAATAATGCAGAAACTCACATTTTGGCATTGAGCAATCGTTTACACCAATTTATCACCCAGAAGCGAACCCGGTAGAAAGAAAGAATCGCGATTTAAAAACACAGCTGTCTATTTATGTTGGTAAATATCATAATACTTGGAATCTTCATCTACCAACAATTCGATTTGCTATGAATACGGCAAAGTGCGAGAGTACAGGCTATTCAGCAGCATACCTTACATTTGGAAGGGAACTAAGAAGCCCTCTTGAAGCTTATAACGATCTCAAGGCTATCGTGCACTCTGAAAATTTTATACCACAGATAACCCCACATTTGTTGAGACTTGCGGATACTCTTAAACTTGCTAAAGAAGTGGAAGAGAAAATGCAAGATAAAAATAAAGCATACGCAGACTTCAAACGACGACCTCAAGATTCGTTTAATATCGGTGACAAAGTCTTAGTCACCACACATATACTGAGCAAAGCGAGTGAAGGAATAACTTCAAAATTTGTGCCTCGTAGAGATGGCCCATATGTTATTATAGCAAAAAAGGGCTCATCATGCTATGTCATTGCGTCAAATGAAAACTCTAGTACTCCAATTGCAACACTACACTCATCAGATTTAACTCCATATTCAGGGTTAAATCAAGAACCAGTTTATCCAGCCAGACGCCGGGGTCGACCAAATAAAGATCCTAAACACAACAACAGCACAACACAAACATACCCTAAAGAGCAACTGCAAAACAATAACACTACATCAGTTCGAGATACATCTTCGCAAAACAACAACACTGAACAGAATGCACCCAGAAGATCACTACGACTTAAGGAAAATTGCAAATAAATCCTGCCATCATCATCGTGACGATTTCAATGGCAGAGGGGGAGACTGTAGCGTGCATCATTTTTTGAACACTAGATTGTATTAATATTATACTAAAATTATATTTGGTTTGCCTGTTTGAAGTTGTAATTAATTTTCAAAACATTTTCTATTTTGCTTAACTGCATTGATTTGCTTTCATTTAATTTTCTAAAATATAAATTTAATTTTTCGTAATATTTGAGACGCAACTGTAATTCGAAATAATATTGAAAAATAGAACAACTATGTTTATCTTAGTTTAGTTGCGCTCTCTTTTAGTTGGCATGTTTTGTTGCTAGCACTTTCGAAATTACTTTCGAAATTGCAAGTAACGAAGGCAAAGCATAAAATGTAAATCTATGTTAAGATCACTCGGCTGCTTACCCTCAAACAATAAAGACAAACGTTTTAAATTTACTCTATTGTTTTTTCCTCTAATTGCGCTCGACGTAAAAAAATAAAAGACTTCATAAAATTTCAAAGACACTTGAAGACTGCAAAGGCTCTGGTGGCTTGAAATTTTATGGAAAGCTTCACATTTATAATTTTGTAATTACATTTCTATCGAGGACAAAATTGGACGCGAAAGCAGTCTGTTTTGGACCGTAGAACTTAGATTAAAAATTATAAATTAATCTCATGCTTAAATACTTTGTTTTTCATGAATAAAAAAATACGTAATGAATTTTTTTTAAATATTGTTTTTTTTATTTATTAATGAGTAGTATAACGAACATAAATAACCTTACACTATTAACATATATTTATTTTATTTTTAAGAATTTTTAAGTGTGTTACTTAATGACATTTTATATATTGAAAATTGATTTTTTTAATTGAACTTTTAGTCATATATTTGCAAAGATCGATTTACATATAAATCTATCAATGCATTTTTCTAACACATAATTATGACAAATCAAGGAACGGATTAAAAACACGGCTATAGTGACATATATTTCGTCTTTCGCCACAAAGACTCATCAGACTATTTTTGTTGTAATTATAATTATATTTATTTTACTAAATTTATTATAATTGAAAAATTGCAAGTTTGAAAACTTTTTGTGTTTTTGGTTTATATCAATATCAATAAATAACACAAACAACAATTATGATATATCAATACGTATTAACACACAAACAAAACTGGCAAAAGTCGGCTTCGCAGCCGGGCAAGGCTGGTGCAGTGGTAACGACTTCTGCTACCAACCTGGAGATCCTTGGTTCGACTCCCGCCCAGACCAAAAACACAAAAAGTTTTCAAACTTGAAATTTTTCAATTATAATTAATTTAGTAAAATAAATATAATTATAATTACAACAAAAATAGTCTGATGAGTCTTTGGGGCGAAAGACGAAACATATGTCACTATAGCCGTGTTTTTAATCCGTTCCTTGATTTGTCATAATTATGTGATAGAAAAATGCATTGATAGATTTATATGTAAATCGATCTTTGCAAATATATGACTAAAAGTTCAATTAAAAAAATCAATTTTCTATATTTATTTTATATAAAAATATTTTAATTTTTTCTTAAGACCCTTCATTAAGTTTGAAAAATTCGATTTTATCGAATATTTCCTGAACGATTAATTTTTCGATATTCTAATACTTTTTATCGTATGTATCACCATTTACATCAAATAAACTTCCGCAATGAAAAGTAATTGAAACCACATGGATTACGGAACAGGACTGATTATCTTTTTACTGATGTGCCCTATAATTTCACCCTATAATTCAAAGATTTTTCGAAAATTTTGAATAATTTACATAGTAAGGAAGTCTGATTTATTGGGGGTTATCGTGAAACAAGATTCCCGGGGAATTTTCTCAGACTGCAGTGGATTCTCTATTGCAGTTTAAGCAAATTCCCCGGGAATCTTGATTCACGATAACACCCATTAACTTTTAACTGATATACTATTTGTGACTGTATTTGCTGCATTACCCATAATTCAAAGCAGTAAAGATTAGTGCTACACCGTAAGCGCAACCTTGCGCGCAAAGTTGCTTTTTCGTGTTCAATAACCAAATGTGGTGGAATATATTCCTAGACGTATAAATTGAAATTCTCAATAGATGTACAAAAAAATTTTGACCCGTGAGTGTATCATGAGGTCGTTTTATCTTAAAATTTTGGCAAAATCTATGTTTCCGATAGTATACGGGAGAGTACATATTTCAGAAGTAGTAGATTTGTTACGGGGCACCATTCCAAATATTCTGGAGTAAAATTCAGAAAAATCGTATGTGAGTCGTAGCAACAGAATGGGTTAAAATGTCTTAATCGCTCATTACGGCCACATAACAGGTCATAAAATTCTTAAAAAATTCTTCATACGAATCTAAAGGCGTCTTAACCCTTTCATGCATTTGTTGTATTGTATGAATACAACAATACTTCTTGAACGCATATTTCTCCTGTCTTACGGTATATTTTTCCAAACGAAATATCTCAAAAATAATTCAGAAGTCTTAGCTTTAGTTTAGTGTTTTACTTTTACATATCTTTAAATTTTTCTGCTTAATTTTATGATTTTCATTTGTTGAAGTCGAACGATTTTGGATCAAAAAATTTTCGCAATAAATAAGCGCTTAATTTTTTATGAAATATTTAAATTACTTCATTGGTGATTTTTTTCCGATAATATCATTTAGTGGAGAAGTGAAATATAGCAAGAACAAGGTAAAAATATTATTCAGGCTCTTTGCAGGTCCTAAAATAGATCTAGGTATTGTTTGTATACAACATGGTGCATTAATTGGTGTGTTTTCTAGTATTATTTTTGTATGAACTGTGTTGCCGCAAGTAACTTTTTCTACGATTTTTGGTCTTTTAGTTACTTTTCCAGCGTTATGGCTTGTTTCCTACATCTAATTTTTTGAGGACCCACAGACGGGATTAAGTGTAGATGAAATTAACCAAATCTATCACTTTGATTGATTTCTTATCCGCAAAAACTTGGTTTTTTTATATACTGTTAGTCACTATTTCTACAATTTAGGGTTCTTTTAGACATTTTTCAGCGTTATTCCTTGTTTTCGTACATTTAATATTCTGTGGACCCTCAAAGAGGATTAATTGCGTATAAAATTAGCCAAATACTTGAGTTTGATGGATTTTAAATAACAAAATTGAAAAAAAAATGTTTACTCCTTTAATGCACCATGTTGTATGTGTATAACATTTTTTAAAAACTCAGATATAAGACTTAATTTAAAAATTCTGTTTTTTTTTTGTGTTATTTGGCCCCTATATATTGGGTTGGCAATTAAGAACTGCCCCAGAAAAATTTGATACTTTGTTTTTCATCAATAAAAAAATACGTAATGAATTTTTTTTAAATATTGTTTTTTTGTTTATTAATGAGTAGCATAACGAACATAAATAACCTTACACTATTAACATATATTTATTTTATTTTTAAGAATTTTTAAGTGTGTTACTTAATGACATTTTATATATTGAAAATTGATTTTTTTAATTGAACTTTTAGTCATATATTTGCAAAGATCGATTTACATATAAATCTATCAATGCATTTTTCTAACACATAATTATGACAAATCAAGGAACGGATTAAAAACACGGCTATAGTGACATATGTTTCGTCTTTCGCCACAAAGACTCATCAGACTATTTTTGTTGTAATTATAATTATATTTATTTTAGTAAATTAATTATAATTGAAAAATTGCAAGTTTGAAAACTTTTTGTGTTTTTGGTCTATATCAATATCAATAAATAACACAAACAACAATTATGATATATCAATACGTATTAACACACAAACAAAACTGGCAAAAGTCGGCTTCGCAGCCGGGCAAGGCTGGTGCAGTGGTAACGACTTCTGCTACCAACCTGGAGATCCTTGGTTCGACTCCCGCCTAGACCAAAAACACAAAAAGTTTTCAAACTTGCAATTTTTCAATTATAATTAATTTAGTAAAATAAATATAATTATAATTACAACAAAAATAGTCTGATGAGTCTTTGTGGCGAAAGACGAAACATATGTCACTATAGCCGTGTTTTTAATCCGTTCCTTGATTTGTCATAATTATGTGTTAGAAAAATGCATTGATAGATTTATATGTAAATCGATCTTTGCAAATATATGACTAAAAGTTCAATTAAAAAAATCAATTTTCTATATTTATTTTATATAAAAATATTTTAATTTTTTCTTAAGACCCTTCATTAAGTTTTTTACAGTTGTTTCGTCGACAGTACCGTACGACCTTCGCCACTTATTTTTGAAATCTTTGAAATTTTTTGCAGTACTTTTACTCTTCCGAAGTTCTGATTTCAGTAGAGCCCAATATCTCTCAATAGGTCGAAGCTCTGGGTAGTTAGGTGGATTCGCATTTTTGGGAACAAAATTTACATTATTGCTATTGAACCATTCTATGGTGGCTCTAGAGTAGTGAGAGGTTGCTAAATCAGGCCAAAACATAACAGTACCCTCGTGTTTACGAATAAATGGCAAAATACGTTTTTGAAGGCATTTATCAATATAAATTTTGGAGATAATTGCGCCCTGTGTTACAAAAAAAATGCTTCTCAGACCGCAAGTGCATATGGCCTGCCAAACCATATACTGCTTGAGAAATTTTGTAGTTTTCCTCTCTTTAAATTTGTTCTGTACCTGCCCCTTCTCCAAACAGGTATAAAATTCATGTCCTGGTAGCTGTTTATAATCTGCCTTAACTTATATTTCATCGTCCATTCTGCAGCAGTTAAATATTGTCAGGTAACCGACATATAACTTTCGAGCTCGCTTTTTAGCCTTTAACTGCATTTCATCGGAACGGTCTGGTACTTTTTATACTCTGTAGGTCTTTAGCTTAAGTTTTTTCTTTAGTCTGTTTATAGAAGATTTTGAAGTTCCTGCTCTGGCAGCCATATCTCGTTCTGAAGTGTTAGGATTCTGCTTAAAAAGGCGCTTCACCTTTTTCACCAACTGTGGGTCTATACTGGCTTTTCTACCTGAACCTTTTTTCCGCATAATAAGTTGACCCTTTTTATAATTCGAAATAACCCTTTGGACAGTGATTTTTGATGCACCTGTTTTTTTAGCTATGGCTGAATATTTTAATTTATCGTTTGAAGTTTGTTTACCAAGTGCTATATATTTTTGTAATATACATAGAAAAAATTGCACCCATATTTCGACCTGCACGATCATCTGGTAAATCATAATCTTAAGGAATAAAAGTATCAAATTTTTCTGGGGCAGTCCTTAAGTACGTGTAATTGCGGATTTTTAGGTTTGCTGACGTAATCGAAATGTCAAACACATTTTGTTATTTGATAGTTGGTACTTCAACTGTCAATCAGTAAAAAAATCTTTTTGATCGGTTGCGTAGTTTTTGTTTGGCGTCTGTTGAAAAATGGAAAATCAAAACGAACATTTTCGTCATATTTTGCTTTTTTATTTCCGGAAAGGAAAAAAACGCATCGCGAGCTCACAAAAAGTTATGTGCTGTTTATGGTGACGAAGCTTTAAAAGAAAGGCAGTGTCAAAATTGGTTTGCCAAATTTCGTTCTGGTGATTTTTCACTCAAAGATGAAAAACGCTCTGGTCGTCCAGTTGAAGTTGATGACGACAAAATCAAAGCAATAATCGATTCGGATCGTCACAGTACAACACGTGAGATTGCAGAGAAGCTTCATGTATCACATACATGCATTGAAAATCGCTTAAAACAACTTTGCTATGTGCAATAACTCGTTATATGGGTTTTTCATGAACTGAAAAAAAATCATTTAACACAACACATTAACATCTACGATTTGTTAAAGAAACGTAATGAAAATTATCCATTTTTAAAACGATTGATAGCTGGTGATGAAAAATGGGTTGTTTACAACAATGTCAATCGGAAAAGATCTCGTGGAGCAAGCCAGTTCAAACAACATCAAAAGCTGATATTCATTAAAAGAAAGTTATGTTATCAGTTTGGTGGGATTACAAAGGAATTGTCTACTTTGAACTTTTACCACGAACGATGAATTCAGATGTCTACATTGAACAACTAAGAGAATTGAACAATGCAGTTGAAGAAAATAGGCCCAAATTGACAAATCGAAAAGGTGTTGTATTACATCATGACAATGCAAGGCCACACACATCTTTGGTCATCCGGCAAAAATTATTGGAGCTTGTTTTACCACATCCATCATATAGTCCTGACCTTGCCACCATCTGATTACTTTTTATTTCGATCTTTGCAAAACTCCTTGAATGGTAAAAATTTCAATAATTATGATGATATCAAATCGTACCTGGTTTAGTTTTTTGTTGATAAAAACCAGTTTTATGAACGTGGAATTTTAAGGCTGCCTGAAATATGGCAAAAGGTCATTGCTCAGAATGAGCAACACATTACAACATAAAGTTATTTCGGTCAATGGAAAAATTGTCTTTTATTTTCAAAAAAAAAAAAAAAAAATCCTCAATTACTTAGTTGCCAACCCAATAGTAAGAAACAACTCTTAAAAAAATATAGCTGCGCTACACAAAATTGGCGCATGAGAGGGTTAAAACTCAAAATATTTTAGATTTTAAAGCCAGTTTTGGTATTTCGTTTTGGACGTTTTTTGCTTCGCATGTGAAAAATTAAAAAATGTTAAGTATTTTTGGATTCTAGGTGATGCACACTGGTTCAAAATCCTTTAAAAAAGTGGTTTTAAATTAACTTTTTGTGGACTGTATTATCTATCTGATATTCATAGATCTCAAAAAATAAATAAGAAAAATCCAGGTATTCCTAAGTACATTAGGGTAACGGAGCGAAAATGGCACAACTGAAAAAAAAAATGCCATAAAAAAAAAGTTAGCTCTGCTAGCTATTTCGATTAAACACATACTGGACGTATATTGAACTATTTAAATTCCCAATCACCAAATAAAAAGCTTTCCATTTAAAAAAAAGAAAAGATTCTGCTAGGTTAAGCTTAAGCTAGCAGAGAGATTTTGAAAAAAAAAACATTTTGAACTAAAGAAAGTATTCAATAATTATAGGCTAATTATAGGCTATTTAAATGCCCCATCGCCAAAAGAGAAGCTATTTATTTAAAAAAAAAATGGACCAAATCAATTTTCTTCAAATAAGGAACTTTGTATAACAACAATTCCAGACGAAAATAAAAAACAACAACAACAAAAACTAATACAACAACAAATTTACTACTATGTATTACAACAACGGTAATTTTACATAAAAGTAGGGGTAAGTGGGAGGCCTGCGGCCGCTGCTCAGGATTTAAACCCTTCAGACATCCAACACCGGCTTCGCGGCGGCCTTCGGCCAAGAATCAGTCTATAATATATCCAACAAACCAACAAATAGTTTTGCTAGTCAAATTGCGCGCGCAATTTTTAGTAAAAATTTTTATTTTTTTTAAATAATAAGTAGCTACTGCGCTTGCAGAAGACTGATCCGCGGCCGAAGGCCACCGCGAAGCCGGTGTTGGATATCTGACGGGTTTAAATCCTGAGCAGCGGCCGCAGCACAGTGGTCCCAAAGTGTGGTTTTTATATCAAAACTTTTTGCCCGCTTGGTAGGCACTGTAGAAAGATTTTAATGATAAGGGTTTATAGGTCATTAAACAAGGAAAAAAATAAGCCAGCGGTTTTTGGAAAAAAAATCGTTTCGACCATTCCACCATTCGAAAAACAATCATCCGATTTTTATGATTTTTTTTTTAATGGGTAGATATTTTGCCCGTTGAGGTTTTTAAAAACTTAATTTTTCAAAATTCCTTCGGCTTCATCCGGTATATTATAAACTTTAATAACTCGAGAACTATTGTTTCGATTTGAGTAATTTGTGGATAGGTATGTTGCCTAGTAAAGTCCTGTTATAAAATTTTTTAAAAAGTCTTTCGGGAACGTCCGGAATATTAAAAATCCTAATAACTCGGGAAACACTGAACTGATTCGGGTGATTTTTTTTTTAATGGTTAAATACATTGCCCGGTAAGGTACTGTAAAATTAATTTTTCAAAATTCCTTCGGCTTCGTCCGGGATATTAAAAATCTTAATAACTCGAAAAACATTGAACAGATTTAGGTGATTTTTTTGTAAATGTGTAGATACGTTATCCGGCAAGGTTTCGTAAAATTATTTTTTTCAAAATTCCTTTGGCTACGTCCGGTAAATTGAAAAGTTTTAATAAAACGGGAACAATTATTCCGATTTGAATGATTTTTGTTTTTGGATAGGTAGATATATTTCCTAGTAAGGTCAATTCATATGCGCTTTTCCGAAATTCCTTCGGTGACTTCAGCGATATTAAAAAATAAAATAAATTACACCTCGTTACCTAACTTTCGGTACGTATCGAGGTGACAACGGTTTGAATAAAGGAAAGAGTTCAATAGAAAACGATATTTGCATAATAAAAAAAAAAATTAATAAAAACTTTTTTAGTTTTTTGTTATCCCAGACGTTGCAGAAAGTATTTTTGAAAAGGATACATTATAAAACTTTACTAGGCAACATACCTATCCACCAACAAAAAATTTACCCAAATCGGTTCAATGTTTCTCGAGTTATTAAGATTTTTAATATCCCGGACGAAGCCGAAGGAATTTTGAAAAAATAAATTTTACAATACCTTACCGGACAACGTATTTAACCATTAAAAAAAAAAATTCCTGCGGCGACTAAAAGCGATTGACCAACCAGGGTGTGGAAGGGTGTAGCGTTGCGCCTCGAAAGAAAAACCCACAATGCCCGTAACTGGCCCTGACAAGGCGAGTCGATGCCACCTTAAAATAAGCATCTTGTCGAAATCCTGAAGCGTCTCACCCAGAGTGGGCGGCTCCCAGGTCAGCGTCTGTTCCAGATTGGGCGGCTGAAATTGAAAGTGAATTTGGCCACGATATTTGCAGTGCTTGCCGGATCCAGCTTTAAGCTTATAACTTACTGCGTGGGGCGTTGTTGAGAAGATTATACTAATGAAACATGGATCGAAAAACGATGGAAAATAAATCTCCAAGTGGTACCCACCAGAGTGTGGTTAATCCACCTGCCTCTGCAGCATGCACATCGGATTTGGAGGTGCAAGAAACATGCATAGTTAGGAATGATTCTCCTATAACTGGAACCAATATGGCTCATCAAAATTTTAAAATCCTTTCGATGAAAACTCGAACACGCATCGGCTCTTGGAATGTCCGAACTCTAAACATTGGCCCTATGCTCCTCCTAGGAGTTAAATGAGAATACATACATTACCGGACAACGTATTTAACCATTAACAAAAAAATCACCCGAATCAGTTCATGTTTCCCGAGTTATTAGGATTTTTAATATCCCGGACGTTGTTGAAAGACTTTTGAAAAAATTTTATAACAGGACTTTACTAGGCAACATACCTATCCAAAAAAAAAAAATCACTCAAATCGGAACAATAGTTCTCGAGTTATTAAGGAATTTTGAAAAATTAAGTTTTTAAAAAACTCAACGGGCAAAATATCTACCCATTAAAAAAAAAACCATAAAAATCGGATGATTGGTTTTCGAATGGTAGAATTCTGAAAATTTTCGGTTTTCAATTTTTCGACTTTGAGCCCACAGAAAAGAGGTCGAAACGATTTTTTTTTTCAAAAACCGGTGGCTTATTTTTTTCCTTGTTTAATTACCTATAAACCCTCATCATTGAAATCTTTCTACAGTGCGTCCCCAAGCGGGCAAAAAATTTTGATATGAAAAACACACTTTGGGACCACTGTGCGCAATTACTGTTGTGTAGTAGTAGTAAATTTGATGTTGTTGTAGTAGTTTTTGTTGTTGTTTTTTTTTTTCTCTGGAATTGTTGTTATTTGTAGTTCCTAATTTCAAGAAGATTGATTTGGTCCATTTTTTTTTTAAATGGAAAGCTTTTCTTTTGGCGATGGGGCATTTAAATAGCCTATAATTAGCCTTTAAATATTGAATTGCTAGCTTAAGCTTGACCTAGCAAATTTTTTTTTTTTAAATGGAAAGCTTTTTATTTGGCGATTGGTTATTTAAATAGCCTATAATTAGCCCATAATTATTGAATACTTTCTTTATTACAAAATGTTTTTTGTTCGAAATCGCTCTACTAGCTTAAACTTAACCTAGCAGAATCTTTTTATTTTTTTTTAAATGGAAAGCTTTTTATTTGGCGATTAGGCATTTAAATAGCCTATAATTATTGACTACTTACTTTAGTTCAATATACGTCCCGTATGTGTTTTCTCGAACTAGCTTAAACCTAAGCTAGCAGAGCAAACTTTTTTTTTTAAAAATGAAGAGCCTAAAATTCGGTGTTTGGGCCCAAAATTAGCCTATAATTATGGCATTTTTTTTTTCAGTTCTGCCATTTTCGCTCTGCTAGCTTAATGGACCTGGTATTCCTACAACGCTCTTGAGATCTCTCCAAAAGTACGCTTCTCAGACGCAAAAGTTGAGAGTAAAAATTAAGTGTTCACTGTAAAAATTGTGCGGTTACTGTAAAACTGAACCGATTTGAATGTTTGAATATGAAATCTCTTTTTTAAGGAGAGTACTATCGACTCTCTAAACTCAAAACTTGCGAAAGGTTATACTTTTTTGACAATTGTTATTAATTGTTATAGTCTAAGATCCGGCAGTAAAAAATCGTATCGATCGAGTTTTTAGTTAAAATCTATTTTTTACATATATTTAGGAAAGGAGGAATATATTTTTGCCGGGTTGTCTTTCAAAATGTGGCCGCTAGTATTTTCAAATTGCGATAACTTATAAACCGTGAGTCGCACGAGAAAAGTGCCTGAATCTTTTTTATGAAGAGTCATATGCTATGCAAGTAATTTTCATTATATGCTAAAAAAAATTACCGTTTAGGAGTTATTCATAATAACAATTAACGTAAAAAAATAAACAATTAACGTAAAAAAATGGGTTTCTAATGAACAACTCCTAAACGGTAAATTTTTTTTCACATATATTGTAATAAAAATTGCTTGTAGAGCATATGACTCTCCATAAAAAAGATCTATGCTCTTTTCGTGCGACTCACGGTTTATAAGTTATCGCAATTTGAAAATACTAGCGGCCACATTTTGAAAGGCAACCCGTCAAAAATATATTCCCCCATTCCTAAATATATGTAAAAACTAGATTTTAACTAAAAACTTGATAGATACGTTTTTTAACTGCCGGATCTCGTACTATTAAAATCAAATTATTTCACAAAATCAGTTAGCAGTGGTTTTGAAAAAACCCTAGAATTAATTTATACCACGCCGTACCACCATCATATGATGTAAGCGTGCTTAAGTTTACCGCAGCCTTACCAAAAAAGAGGGCTTACTTGTAATGCTGCGGTAAGCGTTTTTTTCAATAAAATTAAAAAAAAGAAAAAAACTGGCCGCACCAGGATTTGAATCCACGACCGTCCGAGTGATAGATAGAAACAGATTATTTTTACTTACATTTACCAACTCTTTAGTCCGCTACACCAATGCCCGATGATATAAAGAGCTATTAAATTTGTATATTAACCCTTTCATGTCCGAATTAATTTGAGGGGACTTAAAATTTTTTTGCGGCTATACAGTTGCAAATACAGACCTAAAGAACAAATAGTATTAATTTCAAAGTCCTGTATATCCTTGTTTGTTCTCTGGAAGATGTTGCCTATAGGTAACATTGGGCATTGCTGGTAAAATTAGTAAAATAAAATTAATGAACAATACAGTTATTATATTGAATTTGAATAGAAATTTTTTTCAGAATTTGATACCCATTTTCTGCTGAAGTCTCAATAGGTTTGCAGGGTCCATAGCGTAAAATTATAATAGAAGTTGGAGGGGTTTTAGCTGGAGCAGACGACAAATTTGCGCTCTTATGTATAGTTGATGTTCTATTTGTAGTTCATCAGCTATATATAACTGCAAGTTCTTATTTTCTCATATTTTATACCTATGTGGTGGAATAGCTATCTACTTCTGCCTCATTTATGCACCATCCCAAACTCTGAATTACATCTAAAAGAGATCCGAAGACGAAACAGCGAAATTTACAGCACTTGAGTGGCATTCACAAGGTAGCAGCTTAGGTAGTGGTAAATCAAAAGTCACCTGGAAAAGGTCTTTGGGGAAGGAACTCAAACGGAAGAGCCTTGGAAAGAGATAAAAGTCATTACATGTTGGCCTTATACTCAAGTATGAGTTAGAGATAAAATACATACAATACATTTATGCACCAGGATACTATGCGCAGATACCATTTCTTGGAACGATGGTTAATCGCATATAGTTCCAGCAACATATCGGAAAAATCAAAACCTCCCATGTGCTCATTGAAGCTATTAATAGCTGGACGATGATTTCCCAAAAGCTTTATAGTCTGATCCTCGTCCTTTTAAGCTACATAACTCATTTTCTTGATAAAAAAAACGGTTTTCTAAACGATTATTACGAGTTGTTTCTACCCTTAAGCAGGCTTGTGCACACGGAGGTTTTGGAGATTCATCGCCCCAGGAAGAATTTTCACCCATATATAACGGCACAAATTTAGTGTTTGCTATAGTTCTCTTTCGTTTTTTTATATTAAAACCCCTCCCCAAGATCAAATTCTGTAGTACAGAATCTGTACACGGCAGTGCTCCTCAGAAACGATCATTAGAAGTAAAACCATTATCGAAAAACACTTTAAAATATTAATTTTCGGAAACGTTGGAGGTCGAATGTAGGTTAATGCCTGAAAGTATTCCTAGTCAAAAGGATTCATATGGTTCCTCTCCAACTTACGAACAGAAGTCATACAAAACTCCTGAAGCACAAACTCATGTTAATCAAATTTTGTCCAAACAGAATTTGACATACGAATGCTCCTACAGCCTTACATAGAATCGTTGTGCAATAAGTTTCAATTCAATTAAGCAAAAGTAAATAAATAAGAGAAAGAAAAATAGAAAAGTGAAATAAAAAAAGCTTGAATAAAAAATATTTTAATAAAAAAAATAAAGCAAAAAACAAATAAAAAAAGGAAAAAAAAATCACCCGGGCTGGGTTCAAACTCACGATGTTCTTACTGCAGCCTTATAAAAAATCATTGTGAAAGTGCTTCTTAATTTCTATGGGGACAAGCACTTTTGAAGTGCTTGGATCAGAAGCGCTAGAAATTTTTCCTCTTGTGATTGTAAACTTTTCTAACACATAACAAAAAATTGAGGTGCCTTTGTTAGCCTTTTTTTTTGACATGAACTTTTCATATTGCTTGCCAAATGTCAATATGCGTGGCTCTCCCGAAATTAAATTTTTCTTATACTCTATGACAAAGGAATCTGAGACCCATTTTTATTAAAATTGTGCAAGTGTTGTTTTTTGCCATTTCGAGTCCGTCATTTTGTTTTTTAAAAATTAATGTCAGATTCGTAATTAGTGACCCCAAAAACCCCTGAGTAAATTTTTTTGTTGGCTTTGGTTGAAAATTTACGCAAATCATCCGAAATTTTGAACTCGTCATTTTCTTCTAACATCAGTTTCGTAATCAGCGACCCCAAAAACCCGTTTTGAAATATAATGATTTCGAGTTTTGGCCAGCTTTTAAAGATTTTGAACCAGTGTGTGACGGTTGTACTCATGTGAGTTAATTTTTGCGTAATCGATTAAGATTTGGGTTGACATCTCCGTGATAGGAAGTTCGATTCAACTTTTGGATACTCACAAAGCTCTTCGGCTTTTTATCCGATTTTAATGAAAGTTTCAGGGTTAGTGCAGAAAGATATGAACTCTTGAAAAAAAATTTTATGCGGAAAAAACCTTTTACCTTGTTTAAAGCCGTTTTGGGGCTTGGAGAACCCTTTTTTTTTATTTTGCATAATTTTATTTAAAAGCAAATTTATTATAATTATTTTCCGTTCCTCAAAATTGTAGTATCTTTTGCGATTATCAAGTTATGAGTTTTTGAAGTTGTTCAATGTTGTTTCAAGTTGTGTTTATAACGAGTCGTTTTTGCACGTGCGCTACCATATGCGGTTGCCACCGTTTGGATGGTATTTTGGTGACCCTTAGAGACATTTTTCGTAGAATATTTTTGTGGAATATTTTAACCCATTAAAACCAATTCGGGTCGGAAAGACCCATAAAAACGGGATATAATGGGTTAAGATATTCTAGAAAATTGTTCCTTCCCTATGTGCACAAAAATGGATGAGGATCCGTTTCGAACCCGTTACGAGAGTTCATAAAGGGATAAAAAACGTAATCCGCGGTAACGGATCCGTTTCGAACCCGTAACGTACATCAAAAACGAATTCAAAACTGATTTGCGTTTAATAATGATAATGCTGTGCTTAAATAAAAAAAAAACATTTTGAAGCGCTTATGAGCGATTAAAAAAAAACAAATAAATAAATAGAAAAAAAATTTTCGATCCGCCTATGCACTATAGGTCAAAAGGCACACTTTTTGGCCAAAATTAAATTGTTGCTATTGAGTTTTTGTTGATGCAGTGTAACGGAGAATACTTCAATACAAACAAAAATGTTTTTGTTTTGGGGAAAAATAATTTTCCGTTCCTTAGTGATGTGTCAAAATGCAAATTTTAATGAGATAACGCAAAAAAGTCGTGATTTTAACTCTTTTTTCAATTAATAAAAAGTAATTAAAATAATTTGTTTTTTTCGAACTACTACCAAATAGAAGTTCCGCCACGCCCACTTGGAGTATACCACCCATTTTTTGTGTGAAGTACTACATATTTCCATAATATAGTTAATCCCTCAAAATTTCAGGTTTCCAGCTACTCCCAAATAGGAATTATGACTTTATTCCAGCTAGATTGGTCCTTCGGACAACTTTGCGCTGATAGCTTCAAATATACTAAGGTTGCGAAAAAATCATAGTAGGTATTGCAGAAACTTGGTCACATAATTTATTTTCTGAAAGTACACGAAAATTGCCAAATTAAAAGATGTAATTTCTACGAGAAGAACCCATTAAAGAAGCTTTCCAGATCAAATTTTTCGAAATTCGCAGTTGCGTTCTCAGATTTTTATAAAAATGTACAGAGCTGTTCTAAGTGCTCAGTATGAAGACCTCTCATTATTAGTTTTGCGGAAAAAATTATTTTTCCAAAATGAGCATGGAACTTCAGTGTCAGAGAAGTATTTTTCCGAAAAATCGAATAAATTTTTTTTCTAAGTTCCGCCATTTTGTCAAAAATAAATTTTTTTTAATATTTGTTTTCAGATTCTTGTAGCGTTTTAAATGGTATTTTGATTTCCGTTTTTAAATTTGGAAAATTTGAAAATTTACAAAATGGCGGCCATTTCCTGAAAAATCTTAAAAGATGATTTTCTCAAAATAATATTTTTGAAAAACAAATGGCGGCTATTTTTTGAAAAATCTTAAAAGTTGATTTGTTCAAAATTATTTTTTTGTTTAAATTTTTTTTTACAGAAAGGTTGATGAAAAACACACTTTCTATAGAAGACTTGTTTTGCGCTAAATGGTTGTGTGAGAGCCACGGAAATTCGGCCATCCTGATAATGAGTTCGTCTCGAACTCTAGAATTGAGAAATCAACTTTTGAGCCACAGTTTCAAGTTTCCAATAGCCCACACTCCTTTATAAGCTGTTCTGGACTGTTGGAACCCATCTACATCTTCTAAGAAATACCTATCGTTTCGCAGTACTTTTGTAATTTTGTAAGGTCCTTTGAATTTTGGAATAAGTTTTTTTTGATATACCTGCTGTTGAGTCGAAATTTGTTACAACAGCATAATCGCCCTCTTTGGAAATTGTTGGTTTTTTCCGTTTTTTGTTTACATAATTTACATTATAATTTTGAGCTTTTTCTTGTTCTTTTTTAGCCTTCATTCTTACTTCATCTAAATTAATTCTTTCAGTGTGCTCTTGCAATAATTTTTCTTTTAAGCTGTCTACAATCGTACCTTTTTGTTGTACACCAAATAGCATGATACTTGGGTGTTCTTTTATGAACCTATGAATTGTATTATTAAGTGCAAATTCGACTCTCTCAATAACTGTGTCCTAATGACTATTTAAGCTAGGGTCAAGTAACTTCGCAATCATTGGTCCTTTACTTATATTACCTCTCCACTTGACCTTTGGTGAACCTGTTACTATTTTTATATGACTTATATTATTTTCCTCCAAAAACTCTGCGAACTCATTTGTGGTGAAACAACTCCCTCTGTCAGAGACAATTGTGAGTGGTCTGCTGTAGCACCTTAAATAATATTTTAAAGCTGTTATTGCTTCTTTGGAACAAGGTGTTTTGGCTGGGTATAAGCGTACAAACTTAGTCAATGAGTCTATCACTACTAGTATATGGGTGATTCTCAGATAACTGTACTTTTTGTATCCTCTGGCGATTTCACCTATACAGTAGGCTTTTTTTTCACAAAAAATTACGCTATAAGTTAGAAACTATGCTTTTCTAATAGAGCGTATCAATTTTAAAACCAAATATTTATTGGTCTACTTTGAAAGTTTGCAAATATACCCCAAATGTCACAAACGTGGCATGTCCTACCCCTACTTTTTGTACACAAAACGATGAAAAACGACCAAAAAACAGAAATAGAACAGAAAACTAGTTACTACACATATTAAGTAAATACTTGAGGCTACAATATTCTGAGCTCATCTGCAGTTTTAAATAATTTTTGGAGGGCACAATTTCGAATTGAAAACTGTCCCCTAGTTTTGGAAAAAAAAAATTTCTTGAAAGCATTATGCTACTACTGCATGGTACTACTGTTTCAGTCAATATATTGCAATACATAAGCATTAGTTCTGATCACTATCCATCACCCAAAGGACATCATGTCAAGACGTGTCCAAAAAGAAATCTGTTTGCGTTTTATAAAGCAGTTTATAAACAAAAGCAGTTTTTTTTTAAAATTATGGTCACAAACGTGGCACTCGGCACTCCCAGGTAGTACATTTTATTTTATGCATGAAACAATTTTTTTGTAGGATTTGTATAAATGACCTCAAATTCTTTCGGAAAAATCTTGAACTCAAAAGCGTGTTTTACAATGAGCGATAAACTACAAAAATGTCACAAACGTGGCGCATCAAAAATGTCACAAACGTGGCACTTTTTCTCAGACTGCAAAAAACTTATTTCGATATAAAGTTTGAGTATACAGATGTTAAGTTGAAGGCTATTAATTATGTTTTTAATACAAAAATTTTTCTACACCATCAAAATCCTGAGTTATCCTTGCTCAAAAGTGAAAAAATCACTGTTTTGACATCTACTTAAAGCTATAGAACAAAAACAACAACAAGTAAAATTAATTTTTGTCAACGGGTTCAGACAGCCAAATTTATTGTCAACAAGACATCATTTACCGTTTTTCAATTGCGTTCCCAGCTTTCGAGTTATAAGCGTTTAAAATAAGGACATCTTTCGATAATATACAAAAGATTTTTCGAGACCCAAAAGTAACAAAAAATCAAGTTTTATTATTTTTATCAATAACATATTTAATTACAAAAATTTCGTGACCTTGCAGACCATAATCGCATAAAAAATGACAGTTCTATGCTAGATTTAGTGAATAAGCCTACTAAACTACTGCTTTGCAAATTAACAGAATCAAAATTTCATCTGTTCATTCACTAAATCTACAATAGAGCCTTATTTTTTCATCCGATTTTAGTCTGCAAGGGCTTAAAATTTTTGTGATAAATTATATTTTTGATAAAAAAAATAAAACTTACCATTTTTGTTAATTTTTCGGTCCAGAAAATCCTTTGTGTGATATTGAGAGGTATCCTTTTTTTGAAGGCTTGTAACTCGGAAACTGGGAATCCAATTGAAAAACGATAAATTATGTCTTGTTGATAATAAATTCGACTGTCTGAATTTATTGACAAAAATTAATTTTACTTGTTGCTGTTTTTATTAAGTAAATGTCAAAACTGTGATTTTTTCACTTTTGAGCAAGGATAACTAAGGATACTGATGTAATAGAAAAAAATCAAGATCATATTCGTAATTAGGAGATCCTAATCCACCATAAACGGCTATAAAAACAGAGAACAGGAAACCATTGTTGATCTTTAGGGCGATAGGGTTTAAAAAAATGGACCACTGGAGACATGACACTATTGCAAAATTAGTCTTGAAGTGTAAATTTGTCATTACAGTCGACGTCCAGTAATACGAATGCTCCGTATTACGAATGTCCAATGATACGAATGCAATATTTCTTCCACACGTGATTCTATAATACGAACAGCGGTAAATTTTACGGTTCGATAATGCGAATGAGATTTTTTTCTTAGTAGGCTTTGCTCTTTTGCTAAACATTAAATGCCTAGAATGCATAAAAGAATACGTGGGAAATTTTTCAGAATTTTAAGAACGTTTTGAAATGCTTTTATTCTAATATTTGGAGAAAAATTATAAAACGTTTCGAAAAATCTGATAAAAAAGTTTGAGTTTTTGAAAAGAAGTCTTTCTAAGAAATTTACAAAAATCACCAAAATCAATTTTGCGACCTTGTTTTTTGACAAGAAATACCAGAGCAAAATCCTCGCGCCTCGCGCCTCGCGCATCGGTAATACAACAATGCCAAATTTTAGCCAAATCGGTCACATCATGCTTTTTTAACTGGTAAAATTGGCGTGTTTTACTTTAAATTTCTTCTTATAGTGGCAAAACTCATTAAGTATTTTTTTTGGAAATTGAGCTTAACAGTGTAGTATGTTTTGCTCAGTTTCCATATTTTATCCATCAAAAATTTTTTTGTTTTTTATCAAAATATTGAGGATATTCCTTAAAATGTGTAAATGCCTCAAAAATCACGTAAATTCGTAATTGTTGTCAAAATAATACGAACTTTGTCAGTTTTACGAGCTTTCGAGGCTTTTACACGTTTTAAGAAATACCCTAATGGTGTTTTCCGTTTCCGTACCATATTACTCAGAAAAAAATTCATAAATTTCCTATTTTTCATAAAAATTTCTTCCTAAACTGATGTTTTTCTCTCAAAACATATATTCGAGTTAATGAGTTTTATCTCTAAACCGACGATATGTCTCAATATAAAAGAAAAAAGGACCAAAATTTCGTTGCGATAATACGAATTTTTCGATTTTACGAATAGGCCTGACATTATATAATTCGTATTATTGGACGTCGACTGTATATGCAATATATCTCTCATCAAAACGCTTCAAAACCATCATTTTTCCATACTGTGGCTAAAATGACACAAACGTGGCAATTTGGTCACAAACGTGGCAGCAAAATTTCTTAATTTCGACCTCAAAGCCGTAAATGCACACTTGTAGTTGATTTATTTAAAAGGTGAGTTTTAAGAGTGTGTTTACATAAGATAGCATGAAGAAACTTGCAAAAATCCAAAAAAATTATCTGCCAATTTTACAACTCGAAAAAGCACAGTTATCTAAGAATCACCCATATGCTTTTTCCCTTTACCTGAGTCGATTGGACCATAGTGGTATATTGGTACGTTGTCTAAAAAACCTTCCTCTTTTCCATGTTTTGGTGAAAACGCTATACATTTCACATAGCATGACTTTCCATACTTTCTGGAACATAAAATAGTACTGAGTTTTCTGTTTTTCTATACAAAACCCCGTTTCGCATTTCATAAAATTTTTGTTCTGAGCTTTCTAAAAGAATTTTTATACTCTTTAGTTTTTCGTCCTTATTCTGACATATTACCAAATTTTCTTCAAATGTATTCGTTTCTATTGTCATAATATTTGTACACCTACTTAATGCGTCGACATGTTGCATTCGTTCGCCTTTTCTATGTTCAAGCTCATACTCATAATTTTGTAACTCTATTGCCCACTTGGCTATCCTTGGGTTCAATTCTTTTTGCTTAATGTAAGTGTAAGCGAATTACAGTCTGTTACTACAATATTTTAAATTTCTTTCCCTGTAAGTATACTCTGAAACGTCGAAGGGCACTTACTATTGCTAATGTTTCTAGCTCAAAGATGTGATACTTTGATTCTGTGTTCGTCGTTCTTTTTGAATAATAATAAATGGGATGAAATCTCCCATCAACTTTCTTTTGCAAAAGGATTGCCCCTAGTCCGACTGCACTTGCATCACAATGCAACTCAGTTATATCATTGGGGTCATAAAGTGCTAATAATTCAATTCAATTCATTTATTGAGACTTTTTTTTTCTTTTAAATTACATAAGGAACTTATAACAATTAGAACATCAGCGGCTATAATGTATGGCCTGCACTAACTATTACAATATTTAAAGCCACAAGGCAAATAATAGAATTAGATGACAATTTTTGCTCTTGCTCATGGAGCATTGAAAGGTGTTCTTCTAACGCTAAGTTATATTTAAACCTTAAAACTAATATAAAATAAATTTGAAGGAAAGTGACGATGCAAATAGAATACATGCGACCAGCACACATATACCAAATGCACCGCCACCAAGCCTCTCAAAGACACATTGAAGTCTTTTGAAACTTAGAATGGTTTATGTTGACTATATGAAAATTATACTAATTTTACGAACTTTAGTCATTATTTGCAAGAATCTAAAATTCTATGCATTTTTCAACTTAGGAAATCATGACAATTAGGATTAGAGAAAAAACTACTAAGCATGGCTATGGTGACATATGTTTCGGTTACCGCCACGTAACCATCATCAGACCAATTTATGTTTTTATTTAATTTATTTTAAATTAAATGAAATAACAATTGAAAAATTTTTTTTGAACTTTTAGTCTGAGGCCGGGATTGAACTATGAACCTCGGAGTCAATGTCTCTACATAGCGCATTTATCAATGGACTGCGCTATGTACCCTCAGAATAATTGGTAGCTTAAGTGTCTATATTCATGTAGTGAGATTTTTGTTCTCTTTCCTTTTTATCATGACTCCTGTTGTTGTTGTTGTTTGGTAAGGTCCAGCCATTGGCTGCGAAATCAATACCGGTTTGTCATGTGGCTACTAGGGTTGCCAGTTGCACATGTATTGGCGTGTTCTCCATAATTAATTAGAATGGTTTATGTTGACTATATGAAAATTATACTAATTTTACGAACTTTAGTCATTATTTGCAAGAATCTAAAATTCTATGCATTTTTCAACTTAGGAAATCATGACAATTAGGATTAGAGAAAAAACTACTAAGCATGGCTATGGTGACATATGTTTCGGTTACCGCCACGTAACCATCATCAGACCAATTTATGTTTTTATTTAATTTATTTTAAATTAAATGAAATAACAATTGAAAAATTTTTTTTGAACTTTTAGTCTGAGGCCGGGATTGAACTATGAACCTCGGAGTCAATGTCTCTACATAGCGCATTTATCAATGGACTGCGCTATGTACCCTCAGAATAATTGGTAGCTTAAGTGTCTATATTCATGTAGTGAGATTTTTGTTCTCTTTCCTTTTTATCATGACTCCTGTTGTTGTTGTTGTTTGGTAAGGTCCAGCCATTGGCTGCGAAATCAATACCGGTTTGTCATGTGGCTACTAGGGTTGCCAGTTGCACATGTATTGGCGTGTTCTCCATAATTAATTAGAATGGTTTATGTTGACTATATGAAAATTATACTAATTTTACGAACTTTAGTCATTATTTGCAAGAATCTAAAATTCTATGCATTTTTCAACTTAGGAAATCATGACAATTAGGATTAGAGAAAAAACTACTAAGCATGGCTATGGTGACATATGTTTCGGTTACCGCCACGTAACCATCATCAGACCAATTTATGTTTTTATTTAATTTATTTTAAATTAAATGAAATAACAATTGAAAAATTTTTTTTGAACTTTTAGTCTGAGGCCGGGATTGAACTATGAACCTCGGAGTCAATGTCTCTACATAGCGCATTTATCAATGGACTGCGCTATGTACCCTCAGAATAATTGGTAGCTTAAGTGTCTATATTCATGTAGTGAGATTTTTGTTCTCTTTCCTTTTTATCATGACTCCTGTTGTTGTTGTTGTTTGGTAAGGTCCAGCCATTGGCTGCGAAATCAATACCGGTTTGTCATGTGGCTACTAGGGTTGCCAGTTGCACATGTATTGGCGTGTTCTCCATAATTAATTAGAATGGTTTATGTTGACTATATGAAAATTATACTAATTTTACGAACTTTAGTCATTATTTGCAAGAATCTAAAATTCTATGCATTTTTCAACTTAGGAAATCATGACAATTAGGATTAGAGAAAAAACTACTAAGCATGGCTATGGTGACATATGTTTCGGTTACCGCCACGTAACCATCATCAGACCAATTTATGTTTTTATTTAATTTATTTTAAATTAAATGAAATAACAATTGAAAAATTTTTTTTTTGAACTTTTAGTCTGAGGCCGGGATTGAACTATGAACCTCGGAGTCAATGTCTCTACATAGCGCATTTATCAATGGACTGCGCTATGTACCCTCAGAATAATTGGTAGCTTAAGTGTCTATATTCATGTAGTGAGATTTTTGTTCTCTTTCCTTTTTATCATGACTCCTGTTGTTGTTGTTGTTTGGTAAGGTCCAGCCATTGGCTGCGAAATCAATACCGGTTTGTCATGTGGCTACTAGGGTTGCCAGTTGCACATGTATTGGCGTGTTCTCCATAATTAATTAGAATGGTTTATGTTGACTATATGAAAATTATACTAATTTTACGAACTTTAGTCATTATTTGCAAGAATCTAAAATTCTATGCATTTTTCAACTTAGGAAATCATGACAATTAGGATTAGAGAAAAAACTACTAAGCATGGCTATGGTGACATATGTTTCGGTTACCGCCACGTAACCATCATCAGACCAATTTATGTTTTTATTTAATTTATTTTAAATTAAATGAAATAACAATTGAAAAATTTTTTTTGAACTTTTAGTCTGAGGCCGGGATTGAACTATGAACCTCGGAGTCAATGTCTCTACATAGCGCATTTATCAATGGACTGCGCTATGTACCCTCAGAATAATTGGTAGCTTAAGTGTCTATATTCATGTAGTGAGATTTTTGTTCTCTTTCCTTTTTATCATGACTCCTGTTGTTGTTGTTGTTTGGTAAGGTCCAGCCATTGGCTGCGAAATCAATACCGGTTTGTCATGTGGCTACTAGGGTTGCCAGTTGAAACTTAAGAATTATGTAAAAACCCACTTAATAAGGAACATTAGTATAACCACTGTCACGAAACCAAATAGCAAAATTCAACTCCAAATACAAGATAGATCAAATCATTGAACCATCTTGCAACCACAGTCGACCCTGCTACCCCAATCGCGCAACCGTGGTTAAACAGAAAAATTAAATTTAATCCAATAAGTTAATGCTATTTATACAAAATTAATAATATGAATACATTGTAAAAGTAAGTTTTACACTCCAATCAAAAGTAGAATCAACAATTTTTCATGGAAATTAATATTGGGGAATCAATCAATTTTTCCTTAAGAGTTTCAAACGATTGTAACTCACTTTGTTCGAATTCAAATTTTCTAACTTTTTTGAGCTATCATTGAAAAATCTTTTATAAATTTTCTAAAATATGAGCGCTGAATGAAACTTTGTACTTCATGAATGTTTTTTGGAATTGGGAAATTTTTAACAGCCTGAATTCCTTTATCGTCGGCTTTTATACCATTACAAGTTATAATGCTTGATTGCAGAAATGGCATTCGTAAGTATTAAAACTGTCCTAGTGGTGTAATCATTGCAGTATATTTGATCGAATCTGGATGAACGTGAACATGGAAAAACCCATTTTTCAAGTCAAGTTTTGTAAATACCGTTTTATTTACAAGCTTATCAAGCAAATCTTCATTTAATGGTAGAGGGTAATTATCTTTCACTGTCATTTTATTAAGTATACGATAATCTGTACATAAACGTATTTCTCCATTTTTCTTTGGAACTAAAACTATTGGAGAGCTGCACTCAGAATCACTGGGCTTTATGTATCCTTTTTCTAAATACTCATCTATGATTTTCTGAACGCTTTCTTTTTCCTTGTATGAAAGTCTTCTGGGAGTGAAACTAAAGGGCTTCAAATTTTCTAAAGTTAGCTTAATCTCGCTTTTCACCCGTGGCTCAATATAAAATTCTTTAAAAATTTTAGCAAAACGACTTATAATTTTCGGATTGACATTTTCGTTAACGTTATAAACTATTTCATTTGAATCTGTATCGATAAGTAACATTTGTTTGTCAAATAATTCTTCATCAATTGCACTTTTTAATTGCTTTCGTTCCATAGAATTTACATTATTTTTTTCTTTTAAAATATTTGGTTTACGAAACGAACTATTGACCTGCTTTTCATTTGAACTGAATTTTGCACTACGCTCAAAGTTATTTCCTTCATTATTTTCGCAGATTTTTTCAAACTTACTTTTATAATTATTTCCATAGATTTTTTCAAAATTTTTTTCATAATTATTTATCAAACTACACAGTAAAAATTTTAGTTTAATTTTAAAACCAAAAAAAGTATTTATATAGAACAATGCCAAAAAAAGTTTTAATTTTAAATTATTTTGGAATAAATAAAGAGAGGGAGAAAAATGAAAAAAAAAAAAAAATTTTAAATTTAATTGAAAAAAAAAAACAAGCCATCCATACTGAGATTCGAACCAAGGGTACAACATCTTGTGTACATAAATTACGAAGTCTTTAGCTCACTCGGCTATTAAACGTATTGACGTAGTTGTGTGAAATTTGTATTTAAACAATTGAAAAAGAAAATTTGTTTTTTGTTAGTTTGTTCTCGTTCTTTTTTTATGCTCTTTTGATAAATAAAGTTTTTCAAATTTTAAAACTAAAAAGTCTCTCCAAGCTAAATTAAAGTTTTGATGGCATTAGTTTCAAACCAAAAGTATTAAAATTGGCGCAGAGAATATTTTAATACTTTTCTTGAACTTATTTTAAAACTAAAAATGATTAGTTTTTTGAATTTAAAGTTATTTTAGGATTGTTTTTAAGCCACTTTGGTATTAAAAAATTTAAAAAACTAAACGGTTTAAAAGTAAATATTTTTTGTGATAAAATTAAAACCTACCGGAATAAATTTCAACCTTTTTTGGAATAAATTTTGAATTTAATACCTAAGCAGTTTAAAATCAATACCGAATGGAATCAAAAGTAATCTATCACTTTTTACTGTGTATGACTGATTCCATTTCAATTCATACGGTGAGTGTGCACTTAGGTTTGCAAATCAACTTCAAACTAGCGAAATATTTTTCTACAATCAAAATAAGGGAACACGTATTTTTTTTTTTTTTGGTTTGGACCAAAATTGGGGATTTTATGGCGTTTTGTAGGAATTTTGCCGAAAATTTAATTTTGAAAAATTCATGAAGTTTAATCGGTTTTTTTAACCGCATTTCTTTATTTATCAACTGATTTCCATGAATTAGAATTTATTTGGTGCACAATAAAATTCTTTTAAGTAATAATTAAAAAAAAAATTAGATGGAACTTAAATATACTCACGGTATAGAAAACCAAGCATTGTATGTGTTTTTTGCGATTAGACCGTACCTTGGCTTTTGTTTTTTTTCGAAAGTTCTCGGAGTTTTTATTAGTTTCTTTTTCGATTGCTTCATGTAATTTCGCGACACATCATAGTCTGTGAAATGACCACACGGCTGCTATCCAGACTGCTTGTGAGTTTCTAACTCAAGTGCTAAAACTGACTATTCAATTAAAAATTTTGCTATTGATGAAATTTATTCCTTTAGAATAAACAAAATTGAACAGTGGAAAAATGCAAAGAAATGCAAAAGTATTTAAAAATGCCATGTTTGGAAGAGTGAGGGAACCAGAGGGTTAACTTCTTGTTACATAGCCAGAACAGCACAACACAATTACACGAAAGTAATTGAAAAAAAACTAATAAAAATTTCGAGAACTTTCGAAGAAAAACAAAAGCCAAGGTACGGTCAAATCGCAAAAACACAAACAATGCTTGGTTTTCTATACCGTGAGTATATTTAATAGGGCTGTTCAAAAAAAAAAAAAAATTTCGAATTTCCAAGATATACTTTGGCATCACGATCTTCATCATGACAGAATATCCCAAAAAAATTTTCAGATTTTTAAATTCATATTTAAAAAAAATAATTCACACTTGTTCCTTGGATGATTCTAAGCATTTTATGCCACGGGCACTTTTTTGTAAGATGCCTCTCTCTGGAGTAAAAAGTGTTTTGCCATTCACAGGGCTGCATTACTATGTTTCAAACGTTATGTCATCGAGTCTACTGATCCAAAAAAGTCTTAACATGTCTTGTCTTGAAGGTCTTTAAGAGCTCTTTTGAATGAGATCTTGTAAATTAAAAAATGTTCAATTCGTTTAAAGCACGATGACTTTTTTCTTTGAAAAACCTTTAAATTTCGCCTTCTTAGGGCAGTTTTTCGTTTTTTAAGAAGTGTAAAATTTTTTTTGTCAAAATTACAACGTAGGTTTTAAAGTTCATTAAAAAACAAACAAAATGAATGTTTTTAAGTTACTCTAAAACAAATTTTTCAAATTGTTTGACAACATTTTATAATTAATGCTAAAAAAAAATAATAAAAATATATTTCTGCTTTGAGCCACCTTTAAATATGAATTTAAAAATCTGAAAATTTTTTTGGGATATTCTGTCATGATGAAGATCGTGATGCCAAAGTATATCTTGGAAATTCGAAATTTTTTTTTTTTTTTGAACAGCCCTAATATTTAAGTTCCATCTAACTTACTATAAATGAATTTTGTGTCTCAAAAATAAAGAATTCGGTTTTTTTAAAATTTATGGGTTTTATTCAAGTTTTTCAAGATATCTTGAAAACCAAAAATGGTAGAAGAATGTAAGTGCCATTTTCGGAATCAGTATCGCAAAACCGTCTAGGAAAGTGAAAACTGAACTGTGTAATTTTTTTTATTCATTTTGTATAGAAGAACTCAATATTAACGTTAAAAATTGCAAATTTTGCACTTATAACAAAAATACCAAGAAAACCGCCATTACTGGAATAAAGAAGACGTGCTTTACTATCACTGTGCAAATTTTCGAGAAAAAAAAATATGGTGTTTTTGAGAAAATTAGCATTTTTATTGGAAGCTAATGCTTCCTTATCGGACGTTTTGAGAGGCAGAGTCTGAACAGCGAAAACATGCAACGAAAAAGTGTAACGGATGTTTGCAACGAAAATGCGTCACACATATAAAAATAGAGACTTACTGTATACAAAGTACAGTATACAGTATATATGTATGTATACATATATATATGTTTATAAACATTGCGCGCACCAGCTCATGCTCTCTCTCTCTCTCTCTCTCTCACTTATTTTTCGAACGTAAGAGGGGCGCTCATATATGTTCACATATGGATATCTCTTATGTCCGCAATATTTTTGTATTTAAGCTCGCTTTTTTAATACTCCAGTTCAACATTTTACCTCTTACTTAATAATAAACAAATTTTAAAATATCAATTTATTATAAGTTTTAACTATAATAAGTTTTAGCTTATTATATTAGCTTATAATAAGCATTAGCTTCCAATATCATCGGCCACTCCCCGAGTGCCACCTGCCGTTTTTTAAAATATAAACATCAATTTTAAGGAAAGTAAGGGTAAAAGAATTTTTTTTTTTTAATTATTACTTAAAAGAATTTTATTGTGCACCAAATAAATTCTAATTCATGTAAATCAGTTGATGAATAAAGAAATGCGGTTGAAAAAACCGATTAAACTTCAAGAATTTTTCAAAATTAAATTTTCGGCAAAATTCCTACAAAACGCCATAAAATCCCCAATTTTGGTCCAAACCAAAATAAAATAAAATACGTGTTCCCTTATTTTGATTGCAGAAAAATATTTTGCTAGTTTGAAGTTGATTTGCAAACCTAAGAACACATTCACCGTATGAATTGAAATGGAATCAGTCCTATTATCTTTTCAGTTTTTGTTCTTCTAAAAAATCTATTGAATCACACAATCTGAATTCGTCTTTTATTTTAAGCACACATACCATTTTAATTTTAGCTTTTTCCATAAAATTTTTCCCTCAAACAGCTTCGAAACTCATAGACTCATCGGAAACTATTAGCATTTCAAATCAAACCTTGCAGTTATTTATCAAAACGAAAGAATTTATTTTGCCAACAACTTCAAGTTAACTCTTATTAAATACCATTTAATCCATTTTGTTACAAAACACAAAATTAAAATGAATTTTTAAATTTTCCGGTAAACAGCTTTTTTTAGGCAAGCTATAGAAAAATTAAATTTACTATTTGTTTCGGAAAAAAATGTGAATAATCTTACATAATCATCTCCTTTTTTCTGCTGTAATTTTCGCCTTTGTGGAGGTTGCACTCAGCAGCACGATGTTCGAAACTGTTGCATACGTAACAAGCCAATTCTTCGCGTTTGGGTTTTTGGCAATCAACAGCAAAATGTCCGATGGAATTACAATTAAAACATCTCATCTCATTCTTTTCACCTGCTATTTTGCGTTCGAAGTTGCGTTTTTGAGGACTTATCATTGAAAATGCTTGAAGAATTTGTTGCTCATCAGTAAAACTTTGAAGATAAGCTTGACATCTTAACTGCATATCTGGAATTCCTTCAAGTATGATTTCAACCAGTACATCTTACTTAAATTCTGGGCCAATGCCATGATTGGGACTCCATTTGCGACTTTCAAATTTTTTACGTTGAATATGCTTTGACTCTTTGTTGCCAAAAATTGCTTCCATTTCATTTATTAAAACATCAATGGGCATTACCGCATAGTTCGCTTTAGCAAATAGCCAATTTTGTGCATTGCCTCTTACCTTACTAGAGATCAATGCACGCATCGTGTTCGCATTAACATCAAAGTTTGTCATCGCACTTGTCAGCTGCGCTTTCCAGATTTCGAATGATGTGCTACCATCATATTCTGGAATAAACTCTTTTACGGAATTGATTGATTCCACAGCAAAATTTCCACATGTAATTTCTTTTTGTAATTCATTATTTTTGCGATCGTTTGTGTTGTGTTTTACGTTGCTTACATTTTGCTTTCTGCTCATCTAGCTCTCGTTCTTTTAGCTGGAACTACAAGCAACGCGTCGTCGCTTTATCGCCTCACACGCTTCTGTCAGGAAAAGTTAAAACCCTGCATTCGTATGGAGCGAGCTACACAACACAACGCGTTGAAAGTCAAAAAGCATATGACGCAAAAAGTTGAGCAACTTTCAACTTTTTCTACGCTTTCTAGCGTCAGGCTTATTAAACACACCTTTCAATTTCTTCATTTCAAAACGTATTTTTTTTTCAACTGTTTGGCAGCTAATATAAGTAAATAACAAAATATTTAAAATTAAAATTATTTAGGTGATCTCCGAAAAATCTCTGGATACTTCCATTTCTTCAGCAAAAACTTTTTTATTGCTTTTAATTTTGTGAACTGTCAGCTGTTGTCACAAAAAACTTTGACGCGAGGAAGCGCGGCATGTAACTCGAAAAACGAGACGCTTGAAAAGCCATGACGCGGTAAAGCGACGACGCGTTGCTTGTAACTCCAGCTTTTGTCTTACTTCTTTGCTGTCATTGCCATTATCATTGCTATCATTCTTGCTGCTTTGTGTGGATTTACACCAGGAAATTTTTTTAGAAATTCTTTCAGCTTGTGGACAAGAGGGGAAAAACGTGAAGAGACGAGTACACAGTTTGCCGTACTCGGAAATTTTCTTTCGTTCCGTACGTTATTTGAAATTTTTTGGCATCGCTTTTTATTTTTATTCGTGACATAAAATAAAATAAATAACGAATAGTTTTTTCAAAACGAAAATTTTTTTAAATTTAGAATTTAATAACACTAGTTTACAGTCAAAATTCCCAGTGAATGCCATTGTTCATTTTATATGTAAAATGGCCTGCTGATTCCGAAAATCACATTATTTTTTTTTTTTATTTCGTGTCGTTTTCGAGACCAAAAAAAAAAGATAGTTCCATATAAATACAAATATCTCAAGAACCAATGTTTGCATTTAAACATATTATATGTCATATTAAAGGTAATTAAATTACCTACAAATAATATTTACATCACTTTTTGGTTGGTTTGTTAGTTTTGGCGAAATACATTGATTTCTAAAAAAAAACATTTATTTTTTTCGAAAAAATTAAGAAAAAATCAAAATCAACTTCAAATTTATACAAGAAAAAATAACTTTTTTATAATATTTTGTTTTTTTATATCACTATATTTATGAAGAAAATTGATGGAAAAATGCAAAAGTTGTATACAATTCATTGATAAATTACTTAAATGCGTTTTTGCCTATTTTTATACCCTACACCCAGGGTATATTCACTTTGTCCTTCCGTTTGTAACGCAAAGAAGGAGGCGTGGTAGATATGGAAAAGTATATATATTCTTGATCAGCGTCACCTCCTGAGTCGATATAGCCATGTCCGTCTGTCTGGCTGGCTGGCTGGGTAACGGCTGTGTGTGGAAATACATTTTTTGGGAAAACTAAGCAAGATAATTCAATGAAATTTGGTACACAGCCTCCGTCGTCAAAGTTAGCTCGGGGGATTGAAAATGAGCGAAATCCGTCAACGGGCACGCCTACCGCCCATACAAAAAATATCTTCAAAATGCAAATTTTTGAGCATTTTTCTCAACAACGCAACCAAAATACACATAAATACTACGAATTGTCAGCGCAAGCTCTGACAAAAAACTGGTCGAATTCGGACAAGAGGGCGTGGCACCTCTCATATAAGCAAAAGCTTCAAAACGCTGTACAGAAAGCGTTTTTTGAGATAATCGAACTAGATATGACTCGGACACTAAAAACTATAAATGCAAGCTTTAAGCAAAAACTGGACAAAATCGGACAAGAGGGCGTGGCTCCTCCCATATAAGCAAAAGCTTCAAAACGCTATTCTGAAAACATTTTTTTAGATAATCCAACCAAATTTCACTTAAATATTAACAACTATAAATGCAAACTCTGAGAAAAACTGGGTGAATTTGGAGGGCGTGGCACCTCCCATTTTACCAAAATTTTTAAAATACTGCTGTGTAGGGTATTTAATGTTTGGCCAGGCCAAAGGTAACACCCTTACTAGTTTTCGTTTATTTGTAATAAACTGTTCGATAATTTGAAACTTTTTGTAAAACAGCACGTCAGATTTTTTTTTAATCGATTTTTGAAGTTTTTTAATCCACTGTACATGAAAAAACAAAAATAACGCATTCTTGTGTTAAATCGATGAATTTAACTATATGATCCTTACATCTGAGGTGTATCATGTGTTCAGTAAACTTATGTAAGATATTGCGAGGAATATTTTTGTAGAAAATTTTAATCCTCCAAGACCCTTGCATGTGGGTCATTTTGATGACGTGCCAATGGATTAGGATGATACAGCAATCTTGCAACGTAAATTTGCTTGTATTTGTTGATTTCGTCTTTGACCAAGGGGATGCAAAGGTCCCGATGTATGTTTTCGTTCCGTATATACCATGGAGCACCAGTCATGATTCTTAGAATTTTTGACTGAGCCCGTTGTATTAGTTCAATGTTCGAGGAGCTGGCGTTACCCCATAACTGTATACCATATAACCAAATTGGCTTAATGATGGATTTATATAAAAGGATTTTATATTCAAGTTTCAGACGGGACTGGCTATTTATGAGCCAATGTAGACTGGAAGCTTTTAGTTTAACATGCGTTTTTTTGGCTTCAATATTCTTTCGCCACGTAAGCCGTCTGTCTAAATGAATACCTAGGTATGTGACGTTTTCAGATTGAGGGATAGGGTTAGGTTAGGTTAGAGTGGCGGTTTAGCGATGCAAGCTAAAACCTAAGTAGCACTAAAAGTGCCATTTTAATACCACAAAAGTGACTCGACAGACTGGTATAAGTGTATGTGAAAATTTTAATAACCTAACTAACGATATCTATATCCAGTTAGTCCTATTAAGGTAAGTGAGCAGCGAGCCAATTTCAATGTCGGCAATTTCGCTGAGTGTATTGAAGAAAGGCTTTCCCAGTGATGTAAGTCTAACTCTAGCCAGAGCTGGGCAGTCACAGAGAAAGTGTTCAACAGATTCTTGCTCGCTTGCAACTAAGCAACTCCGACAAAAGGGGTTGAAAGGGATGCCTAGTTTTTCAGCATGCTTGCCGATGGCCCAGTGCAAACTGCGGTAATTCTTGCTATAATAATACGGTTATTAGCTAGTAAATAAGTAGTGAGGGATTGAAGTGTTATTTAATGTGATAGCAGGGCAATTACCTCGCCTAAGGGTAAAAGTAACCTGCTTGCATTTTTGTTCATTTACTTTTATGCGCCATAGCAGCAACCACTTTTCGATAGAGTTTAAATGAAGTTGAAGTTTTCGTGCCGCTTCTAGGGGACAACGACTACAACTTAAAACTGCAGTATCATCTGCGAAAGTAGATATGGTTGTGCCAGCGATAGTAGGTAAATCAGAGGTATACAGTAAGTACAGAAAAGGACCCAGCACGCTTCCTTGAGGGACACCTGCATTAATTTTTAAAGGTGATGAAATAAAACTGTTATGTCTAATTCTAAAATGCCTGCTTTCCAGTTACGAAATAAATGTTTTGTGGACGCTAAAAGGCAGTACGTGTTTAATTTTATTGATAAGGCCTTAATGCCATACTTTATCAAACGCTTGAGCTACGTCGAGAAAAACTGTTGTACAGTATTCACTTTGTTCAAAAGCCTTCCTTATTTCATTTGTGATTCTATTAACCTGTTCAATTGTTCCGTGGTGTTTTCGGAAACCGAATTGATGGATCGGAAATAATTTTTTTTTGGTTGCATAAGGTAGTATTTTTGATAAAATTAGTTTTTCAAACAGTTTGGATATGCATGGTAAAAGACTGATGGGTCTATATTAAGAAGGCAATGTACGATCTTTTCCAGGTTTTGGAATCATGGTTATTAATGAGATTTTCCACTCTGATGGGTAATACCCATACTGAATTATAGCATTAAAAAGTCTGGTTAAAAAGACAAAAGCTGAATTTGGCAGTTCTTTTATCATTTTGGGAGTTATATAATCGCACCCAGGAGCTTTTATGGGACACATCTCTTCAACTACACCCTTTCCGTTGCTAATATGAAAGTTCAATTGCATAACATCGCTGTTCAATGGCAAATAAGGAGGAAGAAAGCCTTGAATAGGAGGATTGGGTTGAAAAACTGTGCTTAAGTGATTTGCAAAAGCATCAGCTTTTCCTTCATCACTTCGAATGCGTTATTTTTGTTTTTTCATGTACAGTGGATTAAAAAATTTCAAAAATCGATTAAAAAAAAATCTGACGTGCTGGAGAAAAACGGCGAGACACGGGTACTTTTTTTAACGCATACTTTAAGAATTTTTTGGATTTACTTATGTGCTTTACAAAAAGTTTCAAATTATCGAGCAGTTTATTACAAAAAAACGAAAAAGTAGGCAGAAGCGCATTTTAGTAATTTATCAATGAATTGTATACAACTCTTACATTTTTCCATCGATTTTCTTAAATAGTATCTTATTTGCTTAACATATATATAGACTATGATATTAAGAAGAAAAATGATTTTTAAATTTTTTTTTCTTGTATAAATCTGCAGTTGATTTTGATTTTTTCTTAATTTTTTCGAAAAAAAAAAAAATGTTACGATTTTCGGAATCAACAACCTATTTTACATATAAAATGAATAATGGCATTCAATGGGAAAAAAATTGTTAATCATTTGTAAACTAGTGTAATTAATAAATTAAATTAAATATACAATAAAAAAGCTTGAAGCCAAAGCTTTTTCTAAGAATTCTAACAAGGGTGTAGAAGATGAGTTGCACAAATTATTTGGTGTTGGCGACGCACAGTGATGCGATTAGTACAAGCTAGACGGAAAAAACTCGAAATCGAATTTTTACATTCCGAATATGAAATAATATCAGAAAATATATAACTAACACATAAGTAATTTTTTATTTACCTCCGCTTTCTACATAAAATACCAAAAATCGTCAAAGTCGGCATAAAAAATAATGTTTTACAAATTTGTGTCCATGAAATTAGTTGCTATTTTTACAATTTTTTTTAATACTTCTTAATATCGAAAAAAGTTGAAAATCGGCACACATTACGGCCAAGATATGTTTTATGGAAACATTATAAATTCAAAACCAAATCTTTTAAAATGTTGGTGCTATAGAATAGAATTTAGGGAGATAAATGTGTAAAAACGCCAAATTCTGCAAAACATTTTGGAAAAAAAAAAAAAAATGGTTACTCCATATTTCTGCCAAACTTTTTTTATTTAATCAGTGTTATGTCTACTTTAAGACCTGGGAATGCCTAAGTGCGCAAATTTACCTTTGACTTTTTTTCTTAATCTATATGATGGTACTAAATATTACTGTATTAATTAGGCTCTGACCGTATTGTCTGAAATATATATAATTTTAAGTCGATGAGACTTTTTGTGGGGTTTAAATATTTGTAATATAACACACAATATTTTTACACTGAGAAAAAAAAAAATAAAGACACGAAATAAAAAAAAAACCTATTTTAGTGAAGTGTAAATTACTCTCAAAAACGAAAAATTTGGTTAAATATTTTGGTAAATAAAAAAAAATGGTCACTTGATATTTTCACCAAACTTTTTTTTTTCAACTGAGTATTATGTCTACTCTAAGCACTAGGAGTGCCTAAGTGCGCAAATTTGACATTGTATTTTTTTTTAAAATTTTTTTGATTGTCCTAAAAATGCTATTAATTTAAATTTCAAATCCAAGTTCCGAATATTTTTTCTAAATATAATGAATGGTTTTTGGGTAATTTCATTACTTTGGGCTGTAATCCGGGTAACATATTTAAAAACACAACACGTTATGTTAATACACAGTAAAAAAAAATTCAATTATAGAAATAAAAATTAGAAAAAATAAACGTAGATAGCCCGAGAAAAGCAATAATTATTATTCTTTTGCACAATGGTAGACAGTAAGATAGCAAATCACCTTTCGTCTCATAAGTTAACTCAGTCGTGTTAAATATGTGGTGCCAAGCCAAGTGAGATGAATGCTATACAAAATGTTAAAGAACCTCGACCAAAATTTTATTGTTATGGTTTATCATCCCTTCATGACTGGATCAAAACGCTTGATTGTATATTGCATATTGGGTAAGGGATGGATGTTAAAAAATGGTCCGGGGAAACTAGAAAAAAACAAATTCAACTTCGATTTAAAAAAGAAATGGGTCTAGTTATAGATAAACCCAAGCCAGGTTATGGCTCCTCAAACGATGGAAACACTGCCCGACGATTTTTTAAAAAATATGAACAAAGCTCTGCGATAACTGGAGTAGACGAGAAGCTTATAAAAAGATTTTATATAATTCTAAGCTGTATCTCATCTGGTTATAATATAGATATTTCTGCCTTCGAAATTTATATAAATGAAACTAAGGCATTATATATACAACTTTATAGCTGGTATTTTATGCCGGTAACAGTTCATAAAATTCTCTGCCATGCTAAAGACATAATACAACAATGCATCGTTGGAAAAGGGTAATTATCTGAAGAGGCACAAGAGGCTCACAACAAAGACTGTAGGCGTTTTCGTTTGACAACCACACGTAAAAGCTCAAGGGTAAATACAAATACGGATTTAATGAATATGCTTCTTATCAGTTCGGATCCTTTAGTTGATTCCTACCGAGAGCAGCCCCTTATAAATGTGCGCGAATTGCATCCGGATATATTAGTTTTTCTTGTTGTTGCTGATCCATCGGAAATAAGAGGAGTGCACTCAAATAATGCTTCAAGTAGCGAAGAGTGGTCCGATCCCGATAGCAATTCTTTATCATCGTATTCAAGCTAAATTTTATCCAGCTTATGTTGTAAAAAATATGAAAAAATAAACTATTAGTGCCTTAGAAATCAAATATTGCACGTCTACTTTAAATTTCGTTATTGCAAATTTTTTCGTTAGTTATGATGCAAGATTTATTTCAGTTGTATGGGAGGTACCACGCCGACTTGTCCAATAGTACTCAAATTTTTTATAGATTTCAGAAAATACATAAGACCCATACACTGCAAATTTTGTAACCGTAACTTATTCCGTTCTTAAGATATAGCCCAAAATATATTGTAGTTGTATGGGATGTACAACGCCCATTTGTTCAATAGTACTCAAATTTTTTATAGATTTCAGAAACTACATCAAACCCATACACTGCAAATTTTGTAACCGTAACTTATTCCGTTCTTAAGATGCAGCCCAAAATATATTGTAGTTGTATGAGAGGTACCACGCCCACTTGTCCAACCGTGCTCTAATTTTTTATAAATTTAAGAAACTATGTAAAACCTATACACTTAAAATTTTGTAACCATAGCACGTTTCGTTTTTATGATATAGCGCAAAATGTAAATAAGTTGTGTGGGAGGTGCCACACCCACTTGTCCAAAATTTTTGAAATATTTTTTTTTGTACTTTCCCATACCGAAAACATAGGTTAGGTTAGGTTAGGGTGGCGGTAATCGCGTAAGCAAAAACCTCACATAGACCAACTAGGTCCATAGCGTTACCACATAACTCCCTTCAGTTAGGAGAATAGCAGTGTTCTGGCTACATGATTTTCATCTATATCGAAGGTTCCAGTTTTTAAGGCGAAATTCATTAGTTTCGATAATGCTATTCCAGCAATCTCATTTATGGAGCCGAACATAGCCTGCCCAAGAGTTGCCATTCTGCGTCTGGTTAGCGCCGGGCAAAAGCACAAGACGTGCTCTACCGTTTCTTCCTCATCGGGTTCGGAACAGTTTCTGCACCAGTTATTTGATATTAATCCCATCCTGTATGCATGGTGTCCAATCAGACAGTGTCCAGTTGTAACACCAATCAACAGTCTGCAATTAATTTTGCTAAGAGAGAGTACATATCTAGTTTTGTTATTATTGTAAGAGGGCCAGAATTTTTTGGCCGTTTTGTTTTTAGTGTTGTTTAGCCATCTATTTTCCGCTAAAATTTCTAGTTGCTTAGTCTTTTGCGTATAGTAGAACTTAAGTGGTACTTCTACAAACAAGGGATCATTGAGTAACTGCACACCTTGTTTAGCAAGCTCGTCAGCCCTTTCATTTCCCACAATGTTGCAGTGACCAGGAACCCACAGTAATCGTACTGAGTTATTATTGCTCAGGCTTTGCAATGATTCGTAACAGTTTGATACCGTTTTAGAATTAATAGTGTTGCTTTTAAGTGCTTTAAGAGCTGCTTGACTATCAACATAAATGTTTATTTTTTTATAAGAAATATTTCCTACTAAAAAATCTGCGGCTTTTTGAATCGCAACTACCTCTGCCTGAAAAAATGCTGCAGTCAGTAGGTAGCTTGTAGGATTCGCAAGTATTGGAGTTCAGTACAAAAAGTCCAGCGCCTACCCCCTCATCTTGCTTCGAACCATCTGTGTATGTATTTATTTCATTTGGTGGGTCTAGGTGATGCGATGTCCAGTAGTCCCTGGATGGAAATTTAACTGAAAACTTCCTGTCGAACCGTGTTGTTGGTGGTAAATAATCTGTTGTGATATTTTTAATATCATCTATATTGCTATGTCCAAATATTTTGTGTTTAAAATGATTCGCTTCTTTCAGTCTTAGGGCATTTCTCTACACCACACTTTTGGCAAAAAGATCTATTGGTAGTAAGTTTAGAATAATGTTGAGTGAATCGGCTGATGCTGTTTTAAGCGCTCCTGTAATTCCTATGCAAAGCTGGCGTTGTACTTTTCCTAAGTTTTTCAGGTTTCCCTTATTATCAAGAGCTTTCCACCAAATCACCACCCTATATAATAAGATAGGTCTTACAATAGAGGTGTAGATCCAGTGTGTCACTCTTGGGTTTAGTCCCCAAGTACAGCCAAACATTTTTTTGCATGCATAGAAGGCATTATTAGCTTTCTTTAATCGTTCTTCTATGTTGGTTTTCCAGGACAATTTCTTATCGAGAATTATTCCCAGAAATTTGGCTTGATTGAGAACTGGTAACTTAATATTATTTAAACATACATCCCTAAACGTGGGTATTTTATATTTTCTTGTAAAAAGGACCAGCTCCGTTTTTTGAGCATTAATGTTTAGTCCTTTACTTGAAACCCATCTACACATGATTGTGAGTGCATTTTCAAGTAGCTCACTTAATTCATTTAGGAAACGACCCCTTACTAAAATAACTACATCATCTGCATAGGCCACTGTTTTGACCCCCCTGCTTTGAAGAGTCTTAAGTATAGGATCTAAAACGAGTATCCATAGTAGAGGAGACAAAACTCCGCCTTGTGGAGTGCCTCTTGTTGAAAATTTTTGGGTACTAGTTTGTCCCCATTCGGCTCTGATTATGCGGTTGCTGAGCATGGTATCGATCCATCTCCATATACTGGAATCTACCCCCGCACTCACAACGGCATTTATTAGCGCTTCTTTTGTTACATTATTGAAAGCACCTTCGATATCTAGGAAAGCCGCTAACGTAAATTCTTTATACTGCAGGGAAGATTCGATCGATTGAACAACCGTGTGTAAAGCTGTTTCTACGGATTTCCCTTTTTGATATGCATACACATAGAAAGCTGTTAGGAAGCTTTTCTATAATGTGTGATTCTAATATACGTTCCATTACTTTGAGCAAAAAAGATGTTAAGCTTATGGGTCTGTAGTCCTTGGGCTTAGCGTGGCTACTCTTACCTCCTTTCGGTATAAAGATCACACGTGCTAGGCACCAGGACTTTGGAGTCACATTTAGCCTTAAACATCCTTCAAAAATATTAATAAGCCATTGCAGAATAATTTCCATTATGTTTTGCAGCATAGCTGGAAAAATCCCATCAGGCCCTGGTGATTTGAACGGTTTAAAAGAATTAATTGCCCATTTCACTCTGCTTTTAGAAAAAATGTTTGGGATGTTGTCATTATTTATTGTCTGAGCCGAGTTTGTAATTATATGCGGCTCGCTTTTACAGCCGGGAAAGTGAGTGTTGAGTAGTAACTCAACAGTCTCTTGATCGTGCTGCGTCCAGATGCCGTTTTCTTTTTGTAATAGGAGAGGTGATATTTCCTTCTTGGAAAGAATTTTTCTTAGTCTGGCAGACTCTGAGGTCATTTCAATATCGCTACAAAAGTTTTGCCAGCTTATACGTTTTGCCTTACGCAAGGCTTTTTTAAAAAGTTTTAGTTCAGCTCGATAAGATTCCCACAATTGAGAGGTGAACGCGCCCCTGCTAATTCTTTATTCCACCATGGAGGTTGTGGCTTCTTTTTTGATTTTCTAATAGGACAAGCGTTTTGAAAGGCTTTAACCATTATAGTTACAAGCTGTTCATTCGCTTGCTCAACGTTATCAATACTTTCTAGCTTGCATGGTTTTTTATTACATAGCTCGTCATTTACAATACATATGTATTTATTCCAGTCGGTTTTTTCGCATTTCTAAAACATTTTTTAGATCTGGGTGTATCAAAACTCACTTCGAAACATATGTACTTGTGATCTGAGAAGGAAGCCTTATTCAGGACTCTCCAATTACTCAGGCCAAAAGTATAAGAAACTGCAAAAAAAATAGTTTTTTCCGTCTAGCATGTACTAATCGCATCACTGTGCGACGTCTGCTTCAAAAATTGAGAACCGTCGAAAATTTATGGAATGTTAAACATTGGATCAATTATGATAACTCTGAGATTGAATAAAATCCATATATGTATGTTTATATTTTGTTTAATTGATTTAACTCTTCGTAGATTCCTTAGAACATGGCGAAAAGATTGTGCTAGCATACGTATATTGGGAAAAAATGACAAAAGTGAACAAAATATGAAGAAAAGGCGTCTTCTTCGATTTATATAATTGGCTGAAAGGAGACTTTAACAAAGGAGTTTCAAATTAACAAAGAAGATGTGTGGCTTTTGTTATTGATGGGAGCAATTGAGAGATTTGCTTCACGCATTAAAAGATAGCTTGAGTTTTGTAAGCGAGGGCTTGAGAAATGTTTCCTTATCGCAATTGGAATTAACACGCAGTCAAAAGCTGGAACATTAAATTTCGAAAATGTTTCATTTGATAAATAAAATCTACTAAATGTCTACTAAACAAAGGATTGTATTTCAACTAATTAAAATTTGAAAAATTTCGCAAAATAAAGCATTCATTATTTATTATCTTTCAACAAAAACGCTTTCAATTTAATTTTATTTTGTTATGACATGTTGATGGTGTGGTGATGGGTTCTTTCCTTTATTTTATGACATTTGCAAGTACAAAGAAATTTTAATTTTTGTGTGTGAACGCAAAAGAAATTCACAAAAGAGAATAGACAAGAATTTCTTTCATAGAATTTCCTAGTATAAATGCGGACTTTCTTCTTCATTTATCTCGCTGTTGCTATCGTTGTTTAAATTGTCGTTACTATAGTTATTTTCTACGTCATTGGTTTCGCTGTTGCTATCGTTGTTTTCCCTTTCGACGTTGTCGTCGCTGCTCTTTCTCTCGCTACTTTGTTGGTTGACTACTTCGTTGTTGCCGTTTTTTTCAACGGAAATTTTTTTCTCGAGACAAATCACGCCAAGTGTGTACCCCAAATTCCACTTGATGTTGAAATTTGATTCTAATAACCTGAATCTAATGCTTATACTATTAGTAAACATTCCTTATACAAAAAAATTTAAAATTTTTAAAATTTGATTTTTTACATAATTTTTCATAAAATTCAAAATTGATTTAACTAAAATTTTGAAAATTTATTTCATGAAAACTGTTTACCCAAATTATATGACATTTTGCAGGCATATAAAAAAAATGTCAAATTTTAAAAAAATAATTAAAAAAAAATTTTTTTTTTATTTTGTTATTTTTTTTTTGGGTTTTTAAATGAACAATTTCTTTTTTTTATGCTTTCTTAATGAGATAATTTTTTAATTTTTTTTTTATTTTTATTAGAAGCGTATAATATTTGAGTTCTTACGTTCGAAAGGAAATTGGACTGCCCGGCACTATTTATACCAAATTTTCCTATTTCACTGCGTAGCGGCGAGCTCTAAATCTGCAGCTCACGCTATTTAGGCCAGTCAAATTATGATTTTACATCAGAATAAGAGATACTAAGCTGAAAACTGGTATACACCTTCATTTCAGTGTTATAAAAGTAGTCTCAAAAGTCTCGTGTCTGCGTCTTAAGTTATTCAATGTCAAAGATCAAAAAACCAGTTTCTTGCAAATATATCGCAAACGGTTGCTTTTTCAGAAAAATAGGACGGTACAATTTTGTAGCCCTGGTAATTTCCTATAAAAAAACCCTCAGAGTTGTTTTCGTATGGCTTATAGTTTAGGAGATATTTCAATTAGAAAAGTGGTAAAGCTTGGTAATTCATACATGCAGCGTATTAGTGTACATAGCAATATGTTGATTTTTAAAGAGCCATAACTCAAGACTGATGAGTCGCACGATAAAATCAAAACCATCTACTTATATATAGGGAATTTTATGATCTATAAATGATAAGCACTATATGTACACATAAAATTTATCGTTTAGGAGTTATTCCATAAAGTTTAAAAAAACGTAAAAAACCTGTTTTTATAGAATAGCTCCTAAAATCCTAAATTGATTATAGAACATAAAATTCCCTATAAATGGATGGTTTTGATTTTATCGTGCGACTCATCGGTCTTGAGTTATGGCACTTTAAAAATCAACATATTGCTATGTACACTAATACGCTGCATGTATGAATTACCAAGCTTTACCACTTTTCTAATTGAAATATCTCCTAAACTATAAGCCATACGAAAACAACTCTGAGGATTTTTTTATAGGAAATTACCAGGGCTACAAAATTGTACCGTCCTATTTTTCTGAAAAAGCAACCGTTTGCGAGATATTTGCAAGAAACTGGTTTTTTGATCTTTGACCTTGAATAACTTAAGACGCAGACACGAGACTTTTGAGACTACTTTTATAACACTAAAATGAAGGTGTATACCAGTTTTCAGCTTAGTATCTCTCATTCGGATGTAAAATCATAATTTGACTGGCCTAAATAGCGTGAGCTGCAGATTTAGAGCTCGCCGCTACGCAGTGAAATAGGAAAATTTGGTATAAATAGTGCCGGGCAGTCCAATTTCCTTTCGAACGTAAGAACTCAAATATTATACGCTTCTAATAAAAAAAAAAAAATTAAGAAATCATAAAAAAAGGAAATTGTTATTTAAAAACTTAAAAAAAATAACAAAATAAAAAAAAAAAGTTTTTTAAATTATTTTTTCAAAATTTGACATTTTTTTATATGCCTGCAAAATTTCATTTAGTTTGGGTAAACAGTTTTCATGAAATAAATTTTCAAAGTTTTAGTTAAATCAATTATGAATTTTATAAAAAATTATGTAAAAAATCAAATTTTAAAAATTTTTAAATTTTTTGTATAAGGAATGTTTACTAATAATATAAGCATTAGATTCAGGTTATTAGAATTAAATTTCAACAACAAGTGGAATTTGCGGTACACACTTGGCGTGATTTGTCTCCTCCTCATTTTTATTGGCGTCGCACAGTGAATTATGTGCGTCGTTTTCAAATTTGGCGTTGTCTGTGGTGTCTTTTTTATTCTCTGGAATATCTGGAGAACTTCCACGTTGCTCCAAAGGAATGTTATTAAGACGTGCCACTAATGCAGCCTTATTTCCACTGGTACTCATCTCAAGCTGACTAAGCCACTGCTTGAGTTGTGGTACACTAAAATCACACACATTTACTTGATTTTCCATTTTTCTTTTCAGTTTTGCCTGTCTTCTTTTTTTTATTAATGGTTTTATTTTCTTTTTTTTTTTTGTTTTTAAATAGTAGGCGTTTTATTGAGAAAAAAAATTCAAAATGTTCAAATTCCACTTCTGATGTTGTAATCGCTAATAAAACAGCACGAGTTTAGTATACTTCGGCGGTCGAAATTTGTTTTTTCGAGTTGGGCATGGAACTTCAGAGTGTCAAAGTAGTATTTTTTGCGAAAAAACGGTGCAATTTTTTCCGCCGCTTTGTCAAAAAATAAGTGTTTTTTAATTTTTGGATTCTTGTAGCATTTTAAATGTTATTTTGAATTCCGTTTTTAAATTTGGAAAATTAACAAAATGGCGACCATTTTTTGAAAAATCTTGAAAGTTGATTTTCTCAAAATAATATTTTTTTTACAGAAAGTTTTGCGCTAACTGGTTGTGAGAGCCACGGGGTTTTTTTTCTAAAAAGTCAAGTGACAATTTTTTTAACTTTATTTTGTGCTTTGATTTACAACCAGTAGGTGGCCAAAAAAAAAAAAAATAAATGTAGGAGAATATAAGTTCCGTTGCTTATAAAATACAAGGTATACAAAAAAAAAATATTTCCCATATAAATCATAAGAATATTGACGGTCATGTTTTGAAAAATCTTAAAAATTAATTTTCCCTAACATTTTTTTTTTAATAACGGAAATATTTTTAGTGCAGACAAATTAGGTAAAAACAGGTATTAATTTCTAATTTTGTTGAACATACACCGATTTTGATCGACAGGGCTCATTTTGTTCGTAATAAAATTTAAAACAAAACCAACACATTAGTTTTTTGCGGCTTTTCCCCAAAACTTTTTTAATCCCCCGTGAACCCCCAAAATGCTTAAAAATGGAAAATTATGCTATTCAGGGGGTTTTCTAGGTTGCTGAATCCAAATATGATGTTGGAAAATGGAAAACTGCGTAAATACCCATTTTAAGTACCAAAAATGGGAAAAAATCGTTATAGTGGACTACCCGGGGATTTTAGCCTAGACGTTTTGTTGCAGTGAATGAATTTATACGGTCGCAGTGGGATTTTGTTTTTTATACTATAAAAAGTAAAGTTTGACAAAAATTTTCTTGTGCTTTTGATTTGTTTATTATTTAAGTAATAACTATAAACAGTTAATACAACTCAAAATTAAAAATATTTGTAACATTTTGCAAACCATTTTTATACCCTACACCCAGGGTATATTCACTTTGTCCTTCCGTTTGTAACGCAGAGAAGGAGGCGTGGCAGGTATAGAAAAGTATATATATTCTTGATCAGCGTCACCTCCTGAGTCGATATAGCCATATCCGTCTGTCTGGCTGGCTGGCTGGGTGGCTGGCTGGCTGTGTGTTGAAATACACTTTTTGGGAAAACTGAGCAAGATAATTCAATAAAATTTGGTATACTGCCTCCGTCGTCAAAGATAGCTCGGGGGATTGAAAATTAGCAAAATTGGTCAACGGACACGCCTACCGCCCATACAAAAAATATATTCAAAATGCAATTTTAGGAGTATTTTTCACGACAATGCAACCAAAATACGCATAAATACTAAGAATTGTAAGGGCAAGCTCTGAGAAAAAACTGAATGAATTCGGACAAGAGGGCGGGGCACCTCCCATATAAGCAAAAGCTTCAAAATGCTATACTGAAAGCGTTTTTTGAGATATTCAAACCAAATTCGACTCAGACACTAAATATTATAAATAAAAGCTCTCAACAAAAATTGGGTGAAATCGGACAATGGGGCGTGGCACCTCCCATATAAGCAAAAGTTTTTAAATGCTATACTGAAAGAGTTTTTTGAAATAATTCAATCAAACTTCACTCAAATACTACACAGAAAAAAAAACTAACGGTAAAATTAACTATAAATTTTGTATTCTATAGTTTTTCAAATTTTCTATAGGAAACAAAAACAAAAATTCAAAATTTCAGAATCAGCTTTACTTTTCTACGGTTTGAGTTTTTAACAGGTTCATAAAATTCTCACATAGTTTAAGAATAAATCAACATAAGTTTGCTAGAGTTGTACTGATATTTTGCCATTTGAAATGGTGTCGCCGTAGAAGTTGTTTGCTACAATTTCTACGAGTTTTTGGAAACGGCTAGTTACAGCCCTTCTGGGGTGCTAACTATTAAACCGTTTACTGTAACAGCGATTGATAGTTTCTAAACCGAGTAAACTGTAAATTTACAGAGTTCTACGGTCAAAATATAAAAACTCCGGGTTGGTGCAATTTCTATCGAAAATCTAGGTTAAATTAACTGTTTTCACAGTACATAACTACTATTTTTACAGTAATTTTACTGGACTGCACAGTCAATTTAACCTTTACTGCGGGTTGGTGCAATTTCTATCGTTGAAATCGGTTGGATTGACCGATATTTTTTTTTCTGTGTAAAGACTATAAATGCACGCTCTAAGCTAAAACCAGACGAACTCGGACAAGAGGGCGTGGCACCTCCTATATAAGCAAAAGCTTCAAAACGCTATACTGAAAACGTTTTTTACTCAGACACTAAAAACTATAAATCTAAGCTCTGGACAAAAACTGAGTAAAATCGGACAAGAGAGCGTAGCACCTCCCATATGAGCAAAATTTAAAAAATTCTGCTGTGTAGGGTATTTAATGTTTGGCCAGGTCAAAATTTACACCTTTACTAGTTTCTAAACTAATTTTAGGTCGCTGAATACGAAAAACCCAATTATTTTTTTTTTCCTTGCAGCCGATCCCGATTTATTCGATAATTTCTATTTTTGAGGTTATAGCTTCATATACATCAATATATTTCTATGACGCCAAGTCCGATCGATTTTATTTTTCCACATTTACAAATAGTGATTAATGGCGCTTCTAACAAGTATACCAGTAATTATGCTTTGAACAAAATTGACTGAGTTATAGCAGGAAAAAGTTTGAAATTTCACAAAGTTTTGAAATTTTTCACTTCAACTTCGAATGAATCATTTCTTTTTTTGCATATAATTTTTTAAATAATTATTTTTTAGAAATTTTATTGAATGGCGCATATAATTGCAAATATTTTGAGCCTATGTTGAGCAAAATCGAATGAAACTTCCAAAAGATATTAAGGCTTTAGTACAATAGGGAAGATGTGAGAATTTTCAAAATGTTCGGCCTGAGACAACAGATCCAATTTTTCAGCCTCCAGATAGGACACCCTACACTTATTGAACACTTTAAAGATGATTTAAGTAACTTCTAATCATTCTTTGTAGAAGAAAATTGCGGATCATATCAAAAATATTAATTTTTGAAAGAAATCGAATTTTCCCTATTTCACTAAAACCTTAATATCTTTTGGAAATTTCATTCGATTTTGCTCAACATAGGCTTAAAATGTTTGCAAATATATGCGCCATTAATTTAAATTTCTAAAAAACAATTATTTATAAAAATTATATGCCAAAAACCAAATGTTTCATTTGAAGTTGATGCGAAAAATTTCAAAAATTTGTGAAATTTCAAACTTTTTCTTGCTATAACACAGTCGATTTTGTTCGAAGCATAATTATTGGTATACTTGTTAGAAGCGCCATTAATCACTATTTGTAAATGTGGAAAAATAAAATCGATCGGACTTGGCGTCATAGAAATATATTGATGTATATGAAGCTATAACCTCAAAAATAGAAATTATCGAATAACTCGAGAACGGCTGCAAGGAAAAAAAAAATAATTGAGTTTTTCGTGTTCAGCGACCTAAAATTAGTTTAGAAAAAATGGTTTGCAAAATGTTACAAATATTTTTAATTTTGAGTTGTATTAACTGTTTCTAGTTATTAATTAAATAATAAACAAATCAAAACCACAAAAAAATGTTTGCTAAACTTTACTTTTTATAGCATAAAAAACAAAATCCCACCGCGACCGTATAAATTCATTCACTGTAACAAAACTTCTAGGCTAAAATCCCCGGGCAGTCCACTATAACGATTTTTTCCCATTTTTGGTACTTAAAATGGGTATGTACCAGGGATTTCAGTCCCGGGATCCCGGGATTCGAGCCTTTTTGCAGTCCTGATAATCCCGGGATTAGTGCTACCAACCCCGGGATTTCTTTTGTAAGTTTTTTTGTTTTTAATAACAGAAAAATCGCATTAAGTAGAGATAAAACGTATTCTCTCTAGATTTGAAACTGAAAACTCTTGCGAAATTGAGGACAATAACCATACAGTTAAAGTAAACGCAGCAAAAAACTTGAAAGAAAAATTAAATTTAGTTTTGAATAACACTTAAAAAAATTTGTTTTCTAGAAAGTCTTATATTGTAATTTATCCGACGTTTTAATGAAAGAAATTGATATATTTTGTAATAGTGGTGATAGGGGTTATTTAGTCCAGAAAATTTTCGATTATCTTTCTTCAATTAAACCAACAAGTGTTGAATCAGAAAGATGCTTTTCGTGTGCATGTTATACGAGTATATAATTGTGGACTTTTGACAAAACAACCTACCTCGAAATTGGAACTTTTCAGGAGAGCCTAAAAACTGATAAGCTCAATTTCGTTGATGCAGCGCTGAATCTCCTTTTTCCATAAATTTTTACTAATCTTAAAGTGTCCGCTGTCAAATTATTTTTTGGTTCATAACACTTCACCGCACGAATGGCGCTAAGTTCAAATCTTGCGTGAACTATGTCGATTATACCAATAGAAGCGTATTTAAATTTTATATTTAGGACTTAAATCCTGGAGAATTGTCTTATTTCGACTTAAATTGTTTTGTCAAAAGTCCACAGATATGTAATAAATTTAGATCTAAATTGGATGATAAAACAATTAATGCTTTAATTTTCCTAAAATCATATTATAATAATAATAAAACTGATCTCACTATTTTATATAATTAAATATGTATGATATTTTAAATGTGTTTTTAACTAAGCATACAATGCTGCAATGTACCTTTATGTTTGTTTTTGAAGTAAATATGTAAGTATTTATGAATTTTTGTTTTTTAAAAAGGCGTGAATTGCTTGGTAAAATTACCTGTTTTACGAAATTTTTCTTTAATATTTTTGACACTTTTTAATTAAAATATCTTTGTAGGGGTGTAGTAGGGGTATATAAGACAAAATATTAGGAATTTTTAATACTAAATTCTGCTTTATTTAGGAAGAAAAAAAAAATTCAAACAAGTCCCGAAAAATCCCGGGATTCAAGATTTCTGATCCCGGGATCACAAAAAGTCCAAAAATTGGAATCCCTAGTATGTACGCAGTTTTCCGACTGCCATTTTCAATTTTTCCATTTTCCCACATCAATTTGGATTCAGCAACCTAGAGAACCCCCTGAATAGCATATTTTTACATTTTTAAGCATTTTAGAACAGCTTTATTGAATTTATCCGATTTTGAGGGTTCACGGGGGATTAAAAAAGTTTTGGGGAAAAGCCGCAAAAAAATAATGTGTTGATTTTGTTTTAAATGAATGAATACCTAATTTGCCTGCACTATTTGTAAAACGAATGTTTTTCATCCATTGCTCAAAATATTTACGTAAAAAAAATTTTAAGAAGAAAAAAAAATTTTTTTGGAAAAATTAATTTTTAAGATTTTTAAAACTTGGCCGTCATTTCTTCAATATTTTAATGATTTGTATTGGAAATATTGGTTTTTTGTATACCTTGTATTTTCTAAGCAATGGAACTTATATTATGTGATTTTTGCGGGTTAGTTTTTATTTTTAAGTTTTGTTTTTAAGGAGGTTTAACTAACCAATTATTACCAATTGTAAATTAAAACATTTAAATACAATTTTTAGCCGACGTTTCGTCAATAGAATGTTGACATCTTCAGGGCTTTTATAAATTTTATTCTAAAACAGAAAACATTTCTTAAAATTTCACACAATAAAAACATGAATATAATTTAACACTTACTTTATGTTTTTATAACATTAATAATGAGAAATATAAAATGAAAATTTTCCAAAAGTCAAAAACACAAAAATTCATAACTTGCACTATTAATTTAAAATTGCTGCATAATTATAACCTATGCTGTCGGTGTCTTCTTTGTAATTTAACGCCTCGTCGCCTTGTTGTTGAATTCTCAAACATTCCAACGTCATTCGTTTTCTTGTTCTTTTTTCCGTATCTAAAATTTTCATATTGTTAAAATCAGCTGTGTGATCCGTTTCCATTATATGTTGTGCAAGTGCTGTCGTCATCTTTTTGTTTTTTATGTCGTTTTTATGTTCTTGCATTCTTATTTGAGTTGCGCGCTTCGATTGACCGATGTAAACATTTCGGCAATTTTCGTTGACCCCGACGTCATGATCTTCCGTTTCGTTGTTTTCTTCTTTTTTCGCGCCTAAACATGGTATTAAAAAACGACATAAAAAACAAAAAGATGACGACAGCACTTGCACAACACATAAAGGAAACGGATCACACAGCTGATTTTAACAATATGAAAATTTTAGATACGGAAAAAAGAACAAGAAAACGAATGACGTTGGAATGTTTGAGAATTCAACAACAAGGCGACGAGGCGTTAAATTACAAAGAAGACACCGACAGCATAGGTTATAATTATGCAGCAATTTTAAATTAATAGTGCAAGTTATGAATTTTTGTGTTTTTGACTTTTGGAAAATTTTCATTTTATATTTCTCATTATTAATGTTATAAAAACATAAAGTAAGTGTTAAATTATATTCATGTTTTTATTGTGTGAAATTTTAAGAAATGTTTTCTGTTTTAGAATAAAATTTATAAAAGCCCTGAAGATGTCAACATTCTATTGACGAAACGTCGGCTAAAAATTGTATTTAAATGTTTTAATTTACAATTGGTAATAATTCGTTAGTTAAACCTCCTTAGGAACTTATATTCTTCTACTTTGGAATTTTTTTTTGGGCACGTACACCCACATCAAAGCACATATAAAGTTAAAAAATTGTCAGGTGACTTTTTACAAAAAAAAAAATTCCCGTGGCTCTCACAACCATTTAGCGCAAAACAAGTCTTCTGCAAAACGTTTGTTTTTCATTCACCTTCCTGTAAAAAAAAATCAAAAAAAAAAATTATTTTGAGGAAATCAACTTCTAAGATTTTTCCAAAAATGACCGCCATTTTGTAAAATTTCAAAATTTTCGAAATTTAAAAATGGAAATCAAAATAGCATTTAAAATGCAACAAGAATCCGTAAACAAAAATTTAAAAAATTTATTTTTGACAAGATTGCGGAACTTAGAAAAAAAAATTGCATCGATTTTTCGCAAATACACTACTTTGACACTCTGAAGTTCCATGCCCATAACTTACAAAAACATTTTTTTTCTCTAAAACTAATAATGAGAGGTCTGAGCACTTAGAACAGCTCTATAAATTTTTATTAAAATCTGAGAACCCAACTGCAAATTTCAAAAAATTTGTGCTGGAAAGCGTCTAAAGTAAGTGATGAAAATAAAAGGGATCTTTTTGCAATGTCATTATATTAACCTAAGGAGTACGATGAGTTCTATAAATCAATCTGCGGTTAAATTAAGTAAAATATAAAGTTTGCGTTTGAAAGCAAACCAACGTTTTTTTAAGTTTGGAAATATTTCCTTTTATGTTCGTGAAATAAATTTTTGCTTTGAAGTTGAACCCTTTTCTTATTGAAACTTTTTCTTATATGGGAGGTGCCAGAGCTTGCGCTAACTATTCCTAGTATTTATGTATATTTTGGCTGTATTGTGGTGAAAAATACTCCTAAAGTTGCATTTTGAATATATTTTTCGTATTGGTGGTAGGGGTGTCCGTTAACCGAGCTAGCTTTGACTATGGAGGCAGTGTACCAAATTTTTTTTGAATTATCTTGCTCAGTTTTCCCAAAAAAATGTATTTCCACATATAGCCAGCCAGCCACCCACCCAGCTAGACAGACGGACATGGCTATATCGACTCAGGAGGTAACGCTATATCTGCCACTCCTCCTTCTCTGCGGTACAAACGGAAGGACAAAGTGAATATACCCTCGGTGTAGTGTATAAAAACATAAAATTATTCATGTTAGAAAATTCGTGTCACAAAGTGTAATCAATATTACCTTCGTCATGCATAGCCTCCTCTTTGATGCTGATAAGTAGCGGTAGCATTCCCTCCGTCTTAAATTGAATAACATTGGTCCAAGTTGATGTGAAATTTTGCACAAATTTGAGCGAATGGAACTTGCGTTTGTTGGCTTACTTATACGAAGAATCTAAAATTAATAAAAAAATATCTTTCATTTATTTGATTTAAAATGTGATGGAGTAATTAAGATTCGTGGCATAATTGCATTTTTTGACATCGCTGAATCTGATGTAGGCCGTAAACTTTACATACATAAACAAAAATAAAATTTAATAAATAAAATTTGTGTCTTATACTTTTAAACACCCTAATAAACCATTTGCAAATACGTACTATCTCTTAGAGGCTTCGATGTTATTTGTCAAATAGTTTCAGAGGTAAGACGAAATTTTTTTTTTTGCGGGTATCTTTCTTTCTAGTATTAACAAATCCATACATATGCGTCGAACAGTTTCTGTGGCATGACAAACTATGTTTTTGGAGGAGTGGAGTTTGTGCGCCGCACAATGGGAGATTGTGGCCATAAATAGGCAAAATTTGAAAGTGCTATGGATTTTAAAAATGTTTACGCCAATCGTCAGATAATACTTAGGGACGAAAAAAAAAACTATAAAAGTTTAAAATTTTGTTTTGGTTTAGCAACACAGTGAGCCCAAAGTTGGACTTTAAACAGCAAAAATGCTCTGCAGAACTTTTAAAATTAGAATCTGCTGGATAAACGCTCTAGTTAATTTGTTTTAAGCCCGATCCACTAATGTAGCATATCGTTAGAAAGTATATTGTTTCTATTTTGTTAAAAATATTTTTTTTTTTTGCCGATTTTATGTGAATTACTGTGATTTTTCAAATATTAAAAAAAAAATGGAAGAATTGATTTTCATTATTTTTCAATATATGTGGGAAAGTATGATTAATCGAAATGCAAAGTCCCTGTTGCCTTTTTTGAGAACTTTTTTTAATAACTTTTTCATATTGTGGTTTTTGACGGGACCAAATAAGTTGACTTTTTTGGAACGCTATTTTTAATTCGTTTGCATCGAAATATATCATTTTGTCAAAAAGTACAAGCATTTAGCTTTTAAAAAAACATTTGCTTGAGTTTTTATATATGATAGGTGAATTATCTTGATTTTTCAAAAATTTAAACTCAAAAAGCCAAAATCAATAAATTTTGAAACTTTGACATTAAAAAAAAAAAACCCTTTTTCTGATTTTCATTATTTTCCAATATAATATGTGGCCAAGTATGCTTAATCGAAATGCAAAATCCCTACTGCCTTTTTTGAGAACTTTTGTTTTCTATGAATTTTTTCCTGTTTCAGTTTTTGAGAAAACAAACTATTTTTATTTCTTTATATTCTTCAACGTTTTACAACAGATTCATCAATTTTAAGCTTACAGTCTGCTTAAATTCGGAAGATGCTTTTTTTTAACGAAAGGGTAGTAAGTAAAGAGTATATTCCCCCCTTTTTAGAACCTTGGAAATTGCCCTCTCTTTACTTGGACATACCATAGCGAAGCATTTTACCAAATCTTATAATTTGCGCCAAGTAGCGTTATTAATATGACAAATTTTTTCGTTGAAAATTATTTTTCCAAATGCCCTTTGCATATGAACCAGATTTTGTCTATCTACGTCAAGCAGTTTCTGAGATATGAAGAATCAGCATTCAGTGAGAACTATTTGTTCTAATTGTCTTAGCATATGTACCCAATCATATCTAAGTGCGGCAAATATTGTCAGAGAAATAATGAATTTATTTTTTTGAGGGCGTGGCACCACCCATTTGTCCGGTGAAAATTATTTGTCCTGATGATTTTTACACATTTACCAAATCTCATTTATCTACGTCAAAGAGTTTCGGTGATATGATTAGTCAATTTTTTGTGGGGGCGCGGTACCGCCCACTTAGTATATAACTTAGCCTTTTTTTGTACTAACACAATATAAAAACTTCTTTAAAAACGGTTTCTTAGTTTCCGAGTTAATAAGGGACAAATACACAAACAAACAAAATCTAGTTTTTATATATTAGATTTTCGTTTATTCCTCATAACTTCAAAACTATAAAAGATAGCTCAGAATTTTTAACATTTTTGAAATCAGCAGGGTCAAGTTATTATAAATTGATACCTATTTTGAAAAAAAATTCGGACCACGCCCCAACTTTGTAGGCGTGTCCGTCGGCGGATTTTGTTCATATTCACAGATTTTTATTATTGTAATTTAAAAAACATCTGACCAAATTTCAATAGCCTAGCTCTATTATTACTATATACAGTGACTAACGAAATTGATCACTTTTTGGTTTTGAATGCAAACAACTTATAAGAAGTCTGAAATGGGTTTGTATTTTAAATGTATCTTTATTTTGGAAGAACTGCATTAAGTAAAGGAAATTAAACAAGGAACACATTCCATGAAAACTCTTCCATAAAAAAAATATAATAGAAAAAAATCAAAAATACGCAACGTGATCAATTTTGTGACTTCACATTATGAACCTTAGAAACTAATGTTAATATTTTGTATAGCATTCTAGTGCATCAATCACTGCTTTTATTCTTCTGGGCATACTATCTAGAAGAGTTTCACAAATTTCTGGAGCAATAGCATAACAAGCATTTTGAGCCTTGGTCCAAAATTCATTAAGAGTACCAGTTTCACCTTCCATCGATTTTCTCAATATGCCCCATAGGTGCTCAATTGTATTGAGGCCTGGAGATTGCCGGGGCCATATTAACTTTGTTATTCCATTATCTAAAAGCCATTTTTGTGTCTTCTTTGCAGTGTGTTTCGGATCATTTTCCTGCTGAAAGACAATATTCGAAGCATTTACCTCCAAATCTTTCAAAGTACCAAGCAAATTACTGCGTAGAATTTCAATATAAGACTCTGCTGTCATTCGGCCTTCGATTTTTGTAGCTCTGCACCTCCGTTGGTCAAATATCTCCACACTATTGTCAAGCCTCCTCCAAACTCAAACTTTGTGCACTCAAGGCGCGCGGAAAAAATTAAAAAGCCTTTGCTCACAGTGGTTGTGCTTGAAGTTCGCAAAATTTTACAAAGACTGGAGTGCTAACGATTCGGAGAAGGTGATATGGTCAGATGAGACCAAAATTAACCGCTTAGTATCGGACGGCAGTGAGTGGGTTTGGAGGAGTAAGGGTTCGAGACTTCATCCACACCGCTTAAAGCCCACACTTCAATTTGGAGGAGGTTCAATATTGGTGTGGGGATGTTTGATCACAAGAGGTGTTGGCAGAGCTACCAAAATCGAAGGTAGAATGACAGCAGAGTCTTATATTGAAATTCTACGCTGTCATTTGCTTGGTAATTTACAAGATTTGAAGATAAATGATTCGAATATTGTCTTTCAGCAGGAAAATGATCCGAAACACACTGCAAAGGGGACACAAAAAGGGCTTTAAGATAATGGAATAACAAAGTTAATATGGCCCCGGCAATCTCCAGGCCTCAATACAATTGAGCACCTATGGGGCATATTGAGAAAATCGATGGAAGGTGAAACTGGTACTCTTAATGAATTTTGGACCAAGGCTCAAAATGCTTGTTATGCTATTGCTCCAGAAATTTGTGAAACTATTCTAGATAGTATGCCCAGAAGAATAAAAGCAGTGATTGATGCACTAAAAGGCTATACAAAATATAAACATTAGTTTCCGAGGTTCATAATGTGAAGTCACAAAATTGATCACGTTGAGTATTTTTGATTTGGTTCTATTATTTTTTTTTTTAAGGAAGAGTTTTCATGGAATGTGTTCCTTGTTTAATTTCCTTTACTTAATGCAGTTCTACCAAAATAAAGATACATTTAAAACATAAACCCATTTCAGACTTTTTGTTAGTTGTTTGCATTCAAAACCAAAGCGTGATCAATTTCGTGAGTCACTGTATGACCGCCGTTACATACAAACCTTCCCATTGTGCGCCGGGGTCTTTATATGTTGTGTGTATCTTATTTTAAACATCCCCAAGGGGCAATGAAGTACATACTTCAAAAGTCTTTCTGAAATACTTCTTTTTCAGCCGTAACCTCTATTCTTTCGTTTTACATTGCATGTCCTAGGGTGTAAGCGTTCTGAACCTTACCTCAGCATTGCGGAAAAAGGCCTTCACACTGCCCATGAACAAAAATCAAAATTTTTTGTGACTCGAAACCTAACGATATTGGTATCAATCGACAGATAATTGCATCAATAAAATAAAAACAAAATATTTAGAGGATAGACTTAGTTTTGGCTACGCTGTGACACTTCAAATTTGAGATATTTTTCAAAAAAAATCATGTTTTGTTCAATTCCCCAGTAAAATCTTCGTTTACATGTAATCGATCGAGTTATCTAAAAAATTGTTTGCATCGATTACTTTGTGGGTTACATAAGGCATTATTTTAATAAAGGGTGTTTTTTTAGAGGTTTGTTTTTCGAATAGAGATAAAACTGGCATTTTGTGGTCAAATCTGGCAACTCTAATGTCATTTATGTTCAATTTGGTTTGCCATTTCATCATGAACAGGTTGACAAAAGAACAACGCTTGCAAATCGTGCAAATTTATTTCGAAAATAATGGTTCAGTTCGCGAAGTTTACCGCAAGCTCCGTCCATTTTATGGTCGACGTAATCGTCCATCAGAGCAATTAATTCGGTTAACCATGGATCGTTTTCGCACTACGTTTACTCTATGTGATAATACGCATCCGCAGAGACGTCGAACAGTGCGCACCGAAGAAACAATTACCGCTGTAGAGCAAAATGTTGAAGAGGACCCGAATGAATCGATTCGCCACCGTGCACAGCAATTGGAGCTTTGTCCATCAACTTTATGGAAGATTTTGCGCAAAGATCTTGGCTTGCGACCTTACAAGATCCAGCTTGTGCAATAATTAAAGCCGCAAGACCATGCAATGCGTCGTGATTTTGGTGTATGGGTACGGTGACCAACCGTCCTGTATTTCCGGGGATAGTTCTGTATTTCGGTTGCTTGTCCCCGGAATTTATTTGAGAAATAGGGGACATACAAATGTTCTGTATTTTATTTTATGCCCCCTATTTGTCCTGTATTAGCACAGTTCATTTATTAATATTTATAAAATATCATTCAAAACCGTAATTGTTTGGCTAATTCATCACAATAAGAAGTTGTATATTTTCATATTTTTATCAATAGGTTAAAAACCTGAGAGTATGCAAACTTAAACAGTGTTATATAGTTTCGCAACAGATAGAATCATTTCATAAACGGCTCTTCCACAATTAACAACTGAAATGTCAAAATCATCTGTATTTCTTTTATTTTTTTTTTGGCTTGTAAAAATTTTGAGTTTAGCTTGTGTTTGCCAGAATCAAATGCTTCCACGGAAAGTTTTCTCCATTATGAATATAACGTAGACACAGTTTTGAGCAGCACCATGCGCAGGATTTGCTCTGGGAAAGGTTTTTCATATAGATTAATTTTATTACATATTACATTCATATATAATTTATATGGGAAAAAGATATTTCTGAACCTCCAAAACCCTCTACGTGTGCACAATCCTGGCTTACAATAAAGACTCTTAAAACTATTTTGATAACTAAATGTAATTATCATTTAAACTGTCTCGAGCTCAAAGAATATTTGAGGTCACACGGAGATATTTTGAAAATAATTTAAAGCCAATTTAAATGTAATACAATTAAAAGAAATAAATATATTCATTAACGAGCAATAAATAATGTATAAATTTATGAAGAAAATTGTACCGTTGAGGTCCTCGTTTGTAGGTATAATTTTGCGCTTTGAAGGAGGTTACATTTAGAGGTGAAAATCTTTTATTTTTGCTCATCAGTCATTGTTTGCCTGACTATTTATGTGTCCCCGATTTTTGCCCGACTGTCCCCGTTTTTTTTCGTATAAATATCGTTTTGTCCCCGATTTTGCTCACACAGACATGGTCACCGTATGTATGGGCCGAAAATGAGATTGATCTCGATGCTGATTTTCATCGCAAAATTTTGTTCAGTGATGAGGCTCATTTTTGGTTGAATGGCTACGTCAACAAGCAAAATTGCCGCATTTGGAGTGAAGAGAATCCACATGAGACCCTTGAGACGCCCATTACATCCACAAAAACTGACTGTTTGGTGTGCTCTATGGGCTGGTGGAGTCATTGGGCCATACTTCTTCCGAAATAATGCTGGAGAGTCAGTTACCGTTAATGGAGACCGGTATAGAGCCATGATAACCGACTATTTTGTTCCCGAATTGGATGGCATGAATGTGGATGAGTTGTGGTTCCAACAAGCCGGCGCTACATGCCACACAGCGCACGTCACAATCGATTTATTGAAGGAAACATTCGATGAGCGCATAATTTCGCGGAATGGACCTGTCAATTGGCCACCAAGATCGTGTGATTTGACACCATTGGATTATTTTCTTTGGGGATATGTGAAGTCGCTCGTCTACGACAACAATCCAGAAACGAAAGGGGACTTGGAAGCCAACATTCGTGGCGTTATTGCCGACATACGGCCCCATATGCTCGAAAAAGTGGTTGAAAATTGGACCTGTAGAATTGGCTTTATTCGAGCCAGCCGCGGCGGCCACATGCCCGAAATCATATTTAAACAATAATGGCATAAAATTATCCTTCCAATAAAGCCAAATTGATGGACATTAAAACGATTTTCTTGTGTTTTATTTCAATTCGAAGTTCTATACCTCTAAAAAAAACACCCTTTACATGCATGTCATTGGGCGTAATCGATTACCTTAATAAAACACTCGCTTACATGTAATCGATCGGCTAATCGAAAAAATTATTTGTATCGATTACTTTCTGGGTTACTTTTACGTTGCATAAACACTGAACTAATGTAGTAGGACGTTATAGATATATAGGGCCAAAAGTTCATCAGCGGAAACATTATCTGAAATATTACCTTTTTACTACTTATTTCTTTTGAAATATAAACGAATATTAAAGTCAGAATGACTTAAAAATCAAAAAATCTTGAGTAAAAAACTTTCAAAATGATATATTCACATTACCCATTGCATTACATGTAATTGAAAAAGTATTTCATTATTTATTGCATTACATGTAATATTTAAAATGTTTTAACATTCAAGTAATGCGTTAGGTAATCAATTATCGTATAAGAGGCTACAAATTTATTCAAGTTTTATTGGGTAGGGTTCTGTTTTGGGCCAAAAGTTCATCAGGGGAAACATTATCTGAAATATTATCTTTTTACTATTTATTTCTTTTGAAATATAAACGAATATTAAAGTCAGCATGACTTAAAAATCAAAAAATCTTTATTAAAAAACTTTCGAAATGATTTATGTTCTCACATTAACCATTGCATTAAATGTGATTGAAAAAGTATATCATTAATTATTGCATTATATGTAATATTTAAAATGTTTTAACATTTAAGTAATGCGTTAGGTAATCAATTATTGGGTCGTTTTGGGTTCTCTTAAACAAATAATTATCAAAAATTTGTGTTTTGATTATACTAAGCAAAGTAAAGTTTTTTATTATAAATAATATTTAAGTAAATAAATAGAATTAAAAAATTTTAGAAAATATATAATTAGATATATATTGTAGTGATTTTAATATATGATATTATCAAATGAAAAACTTGACAAATTTCGATGAAAAAAAAAAAAAAAACAAATCCTATAAAAATAAGTGCCGATTTTTTTTATTCTACTAGTACAGACTCTATATAATCAGGAACTGCAAATAACTTTTCCTATTTCGTCCTACAAATATTTTTTTTTTTTTTTTAAATGCTGAAAATGAAAAATTTACATAAAATATAAAAATTTATGTTGACAAGCTTTTTTGTTTTTATTAACACAAATGGTCTGAAAATTACAAAACACATTATTTCTTCTACGTATATTTCATTTTTTATATTAAACTTTACTTTTTCATCATCCTTATATATGGGGCTTAAGAAAATCGTCCGAAACACCTGATTTTTAGCAAAACTATAAAGTTGACAACAAATCTGAGGTCATTTTTGAAATCAGCGACCCCAAATTACTTATATGTAGAACCAAATTTCATCGCTATCCAACCACTCCTTCTATTTCTGACCATTGCTTGTATGGGCTAAGCGCACTGTGCGCTTGTTTGTAATGCGAAGGTAAGCATTCTTTCAATTAAAGAAAAAAAGAAACAATTAAGATCGCAACAAAAAATTTATATTCATAAGAACATTACCTGTTTTCCAATTGCAGCAGATCTCATCCGATTTACTTTCAGGTGTAAACCATTTCAAAACGATCAAGATTTTTTTGATGGCACCCGATTTGGCTATAAATTGGCATAGTGAAAAAAATTACCACCAAATATTTTTTCAAAATTTTAATTTTCTTTCTGAGATACTGAACATTTCTACGTATAAAAAAATGTACAGAGCAGAGGCGTCATATACAGAACAGTTCTGTATAATACAGTACGGTTGGTCACCGTAAGCATAGTTGAGAAAATTACTACCAAATATTGGGACTTTGAAATTTTTAGGTTACCTTTTTTGGGAAGCTATAACTTTAGTTGCATTTATCCAATTCTCAATTTTATGGTGTCAAATGATTTGTCTTGAAACAGGCTTTAAAATAAAAACTAGCAAAAATAATTTTTTTTTATACGGTTTGCACTAAAAAAAAAAATTTAATTGAGTTCCCCGGGTGTTGTTACGTGTAGGGCATACGGCTGAATTTAGAAGTAGTCGGTTCGTTGAACATGTTTAAAATGTGAAAGAAATTTTAATTTCGTTAAATCTGGTAAACAACTTTAAAGTCCTAATTTTTGCCTTTGAAACCTAATTTAAATTATGTTGATATCTTTTTTTTCCTCAAAGATATCCTAACCTAAAAAGACACAAAAGTGCAAAAAACCCGTTTTGACAATATTTCGGTCTACGATATCTCTTAGAAGCACGAAGATATAAATATAATTTAAATTAGATTTTAAAGGAAAAGATTAGGACTTTCAAGAATCAAAACCACATTTGACGAATAAATGATATGTTACATAGTTATATAGCTTCAAAAAATGGCAAAAAACTACTTTTTTGGTCTCTAGGTTACAATATCTCATAAACTATACACGATAGAGCAATTCTGAGGTTGGATTCGCGTTAAGCATTGCAAAACAAATCGATTGTGATTATTTTAATTTTTGTTTAATGTAGTTAAAAAATTTTTTCTTTTCTTTTTGTATGGGAAAATGTCCCAATTGGAAAAGCGATTATCTCAAAATTTAGTCGAGGAGTCACGAGTGAAAATTTTTTTATACATCATGTAAACGATAAATAAACAGAATCTGGAAAAAAATTTGATGTGCTACGACGTCCGATTTAGAACGGGTTAAGGCACGCCGTGAAAGCTAACTTAAAGATTTCAAAGTCCCATATCCCCGCCATTTTTTTAAATTTTGAAAAAATATTTGGTAGTAATTTTCTCAACTATGCTTACGGTGACTAACCGTACTGTATTATACAGAACAGTTCTGTATTTGAAGCCTCTGTTCTGTACAATTTTTTAAACGGAGAAATGTTCTGTATTTCAGAAAGTGTTCTGTATTTGTTCTTTATTTCGCAAAATTGTTTTGTAAAGCGGTTTCCACCAAAAAATTATATTAAAAAAAACTAGCAAAATCGAAATGTTATTGCCAACGTGTATACTAGAGCGCCCATATGATTTTGTTTGCTCCGCGTCCATTTCAAAAAAATAAGATCTCAAAAAAAATTTGGAATCGGTAGTGGAAAAAACCCAGCCGGTTTTCGATCAAAGGCCGAAAAATTGACTACAAAAAAGGAAGTTGCTTTGACTCCCCGTTACTTCGAAACTATTAATTTTTTCGTGACGTTTTCAAGACAACTTTTGTAGAGAATGACTGGGTCATCATTATTTTTTTAAAAAATTTTGGTAAAAAAATTAAATTTGTTGCTATTTCGGTACAAAAATTTTAATTTTTTAAGAAAATTTTTATGACTTTTTTTCTATAAATTGATCTTTTGTAATTTTCAAAGGGCGGATTATTTGTTCTAGAATTTTGATGTTGTAGGGAATTAAATTTTCATTTATTGAAAAAAAAAAAAAATTATCAAAAAATATTAGATTTTAAGAAATGGAGCTCGTTTCAAAGTTAAGAAAAAGAATGTATTTTTTTATTTGTCTTCTTCATTTTTAATTTGAGAAGAAACCATTTTGGTAGAAATATTTTTTAAGCTAATTTGGGGTTGCACTTATTTTCGTTTTAGTGCTGTTTCAGCAGAGATAATCGAAAATTTCGAATTTTGTGCACGCAGCCCAAGAAAAAATTTAAATCAAGTTGCCGTGAACTGCACAAAGATTTTAAATTACACGTGCGCATTTACTGATAAGAAAAAAAGTTTTCAAAATCGGTTCATCGAATGGTTTTTAAAAAGAGCTCAAAAAACGGTATTTTTAAAAAAAACCACTACAAACTAAAACCAAAATAGTCATTTAAGATGTATTTATTAATGTTGATTTCGGAACTGGAAGCAAAATTGCGTGATTTATGAGGTTGTTTAGAACACGCACGAAATCATTTTGGTCTTTTCTATGAAATGCGTCATTTAGTGCTGTTCTTCTTCTTCAAAATGAGCTATAAAGTGTTCTTGTATAATTTTTCTTTAAAAAGTTATGACCATTTTAAAGTAGCATCATAAAAGATATGGCAATTGCTATAGATACGGTGACCAACCGTACTGTATTATACAGAACAGTTCTGTATTTGAGGCCTCTGTTCTTTATAATTTTTTAAGCATAGAAATGTTCTATAATTTAGAAGGTGTTCTGTATTTGTTCTGTATTTCGCAAAATTGTTTTGTGGAGTGGTTTCCACTAAAAAATTAAATAAGAAAAAAGAAGCATAATCGAAATATTGTTGCCTACATGTATGTTAGGCCGGGTCAAATTTTTTTGCAGCAAAGAGTATAGTAACAAATAAATCTACTAAAAATTATAAAAAACTTTGCCCAAGAAACCATGGGTCTAAAATCAATATCGAGCCGCCGTAAATTGCGTTGAAGTTTTGATGTTCTACTTCAAAATACAATACGAAAAAAGAAAAAATTTAAAAACTTCCCTGCAGCGCCTTCGACTAGTTCTGAACTAGAGAATTCACTGGTCTAAAGGTGTATAGTACTACTCTCTCTACAATCTACTTCATGTAGCTCGAACTGGCGAATTTTACATTCGCTTGTCATTGCCGGTGTCAATTGCCACCTTTTGTTCTACTGCTCACTAGCTACTTTACTAGTGAGAAGAAGCTTGCTTGCAGGGCGTTCTCTTAGTAAAAAAAAAAAATCAAACTACCCACACTGAGATTCGAACCAAGGCTCCAAGCTTTTTAAATAAATTACGAAGTCTTTAGCTCATTCGTCTTTAAAGCTTATTGACGTAGTTGTGTGAAATTCGAATTCAAACAAATGGTAAAAATTTTTGTTTTTTAAATTTTATTCTCTTTCTTTTTTTTTTTTTTTGCTTTTTTGATAAATAAAATTACTCAAATTTTGAAACTAAAAAGTCTCTCCAAAGAAAATATGAAATTCAAACATTTTTATCGCTCACGTTTTATATTTTATTTTTGAACTGACGACTTCTTGCATTTCCCGGGGTCAAAAAAGGAACAAGCGCGTGTTTCGCTAGCCACTTCGATAGTGATATTGTGCCAATTGTCTCCTTGAGAACTGCTGGGTTTTAATAATTTTATATGAAACAAGAATAAAAAAATTTTAATTTTAAATTTTTGTTAAAATTGAAGGATTAAAAAGGCAATTTAAAAATGTATTTCAAGTTTCTTCAATTATTTTTGCGTACTTAGTTTTGGGCATTGAAAAATAGTTTCGAGTTTGGCTTTGACCTACTGTATATTAGTGATTGTTCGGGTGGAAAAAATATGACCAAGCGATTAACGGTAAAGAAATCTACGGAAAATTCTAAGAAAATTTGGCCAGCCTGGTTGGTCTAAACGATTATCAAGCCCCCGATTTTTGATGTGAAGATTGTTCTACGACATTTTTATATTATAAAGATACCGTCTTTAGAAAACACTTCTTAAAAAAATCTTTAAAAAATTAATAATCATTGGTTTTGTCACCTTTCTGAATCTGTTTTTATCTTGAATGAATTTTGAAGGTTTTTTTTTTTTGAAAAATGATAGTTAAATAAGAGAGCAATTTTATGATTGGAATCTTTATTTGATGGTTATAAAACATGTCAAAAATCATCATCCATATAACTTCCGCAATAAAAGTTTTTTTTTGCAAATATGCTCGTGACCTTTGAGCCTGAACAACTTTTTATGCGGCAGTGATCCCGATGAAGATTTTTGACTTAGTTTCTAAACACCAAAATAAAGCGATTTCAATCAAAACTAGTAAGGGTGTAACCTTTGGCCTGGCCAAACATTAAATACCCTACACAGCAGTATTACGAAAATTTTGCTTATATGGGAGGTGCCACGCCCACTTGTCCGAATTCACTCAGAGTTTGAATTTATAGTTCTTAGTATTTGAGTGAAATTTGGTTGGATTATGCCAAAAAATGTTTTCGGTATAGCGTTTTGAACCTTTTGCTTATATGGGAGGTGCCACGCTCTCTTATCCGATTCTATCCAGTTTTTTCTAAAAGCTTGTATTTATCATTCTTAGTTTCTGAGTAAAATTTAGTTCGATTATCTCAAAAAACACTTTCAGTATAGTGTTTATAAGCTTTTGCTTATATGAGAGGTGCCACGCCCTCTTGTCCGAATTTGCCCAGACTTTGTTCAGAGCTTGCGCTTACAATTCGTAGTACGCATTGTATGTGTATTTTAGTTGCATTATCGTGAAAAAGATGTATTTTGAATATATTTTTTGTATGGGCGGTAGGCGTGTCCGTTGACCGATTTCGCTCATTTTCAATCCCCCGAGCTAACTTTGACGACGAAGGCTGTGCACCAAATTTCATTGAATTATCTTGCATGGTTTTCCCAAAAAATGTATTTCCACACACAGCCAGCCAGCCACCCAGCCAGACAGACGGACATGGCTATATCGACTCAGGAGGTGACGCTGATCAAGAATATATATACTTTTCTATATCTGCCATTCCTCCTTCTCTGCGTTACAAACGGAAGGACAAAGTGAATATATGTACCCTGGGTGTAGGGTATAAAAATTGCTGGATATAATTTTTTGTTCAAAAAGTCTTAGTTCACCAAAGTTTTCAGAATTTTCGACCATTTTTCATGAAAACCTGTTCAAAACTCGTTCTGAATATTAAAAAACGTTCATGATAAAAAAAACCTACTTCTTACATTTTTGCCAAACCTTGTTTAATGAATAATAGTTGCATACCATATATAAACAGGATTCGTGAATAAAAAAATTGCAAATTCAATGCAAAATAAAGAAAAATCAACAAAAACAAATAATACTCGATTTTTGAAGTGTCTAAAATGACTTCACAAATAAAAAGAAATGTTTTTATATTAAATTTTTAGTATCTTTCTTGTTTACAGCCATCTTTGAATGACCACCACAAGCATCTACCACACATTGTAGACGTTTTTACATAGAAGGAACCAACTTTTACAGGTTGTAATTACTCGGTTTTTTCCAATATTGTGTTTTCAAATGTAGTTCGGGATTTGGTTGTCTTTTAGCGACCTTTTTTTTTAAATAGACCCACAAATTTTCGATAGGATTATAGTCGGGGCTTTGGACTAATGCATCCATTACTTTCCCACAGTTAAACTGAAGCCACTTTCGCACCATAGTCACCATTCGATCATTACGCTGATAGAATTTGAAATGGGGCTTACAGTCCCTGATAAACCCGAATTGTCAAGTTTTAATGTGAAATGATTACATATTCTTTCGAGTTCATGGTTGTGTCTATAAAAGATAATTTCCTACTCCTCTGCCACCTCTAAGTTATATGCAATAAGTTGAAAATATGAATTTATTTTTAATGTGAAAAGTCATTCTTGACATACTGTACGTCATGATACAAAAAACTCGTTAAAAGCGGGAGCTTGATATTGACCTTAGACCCGTAGTTTGTTTGAAAAATATTCTGTAGATCACGTTTCCGGTAGACGGTTGATCGTGGGAAAATTTGGCTCACGCTAATGTACATTTACATTGAAATACTATAAAATATAAATACAACTTTTTTTATTTTTTTTTATTTTTTATTTTTTTGTGTTGTGTAATTCAGTTTCAAATAAATGGTCACCATAACTATGCTACTATTGCTTATGTCAATTTATAGTCAAATCGGATTCCATGAACAAATTTCTTGATCTTTTTGACATGGCTTATACCTTCAAGCAAAACAAAAACAAATTCAGATCCAGCTCAGAACTTGGATCTATTTTCTGAATCCATGTATGCGTTCTGCAAGTTTTATTGGATCCGAGAAAGTGTTCAGAAAATTCACGTTTTGACTTTTAGTATCAAAATTCATAAACAATTTTTAAAATTAATAATCAATTTTAAATAAGAACGACAAAATGAATCAAAAGTTTCTGCAAAAATAGATAGTTATGGTTTTATTTTCTTCAAATTCTTTACATCTAAGAGATTTTTTTTTTCACTTCTTTTATTTCTTTTTTAAAGTTTCCACTGCACCTCACTTAAACAATCTTCTTTTTTCCTATCCATCCGATTAATTCGATTTGCGATACGCTGCAACTGCTCTTCATTTTCATATCTTTCAGCATCTGAACGAACATATATACTTCGTTGACACAGGCTTAGTTGAACTTTTCATTTAGCTTTAGAAATAATTACTTTCGTTGGAATGGTTTTGATTGGCTCACCTATCATTTACTAGCCAAGCGCGGTACCAAGTACAGCCAGAATAACAGAGCCCCAGCAATTTTAGAATTTCAAATTCTTTGTGCACCATCGACTCTATACTAAGCGCTTTGACATTTTTACCTATTTTTAATTTTTCTAGATTTATAAATAAAAAACTTAAGTATTTATTATTTACCATTTATATTTTTGCCAATGCCACCAAGTTTGCAAAATTGGATCTATGTGCGTTTCAATGGATTCAGATGTGATCCGGATCAGATCCACTACAGTGGAACGCAGCTCCTTATTATTCGTAGACGTAGACATTGTTGCTGAAAATCATGCACCGAGTTTATTTCCTCGCATACCTTTTCATTTTCGCTTCTTTATTTTTAGATTGGCAGATAAGTGATATTTTATTGAAATTGTTACTTCCGTATATTGGATTTTACTTTCCATTTGTACATGCAAAAGTTATGATTTTTATTATATTTATTGTGTTTTAAATTGAAATGCAATAATTATAAGAATAGCTTAAAATTAAAAAAAAAAAATAAATAAATAAACAATAAAAAAAAAATCGAACTTTCATCCTTTCGTTTTTCTAAAATTATGTTTTTTTATTATTACACAAGCGGTCCCGGCAAACGTTGCTCTGCTCTTTTTCTATAGGTGGAGCGATGAGTTCGATTTGAACGAAAGCTGCTTTAGGTGCTGAAATTTATCTTTTAAACTAATTTTTTTGTAAAGCGCGCGCAACAAACTCATGTTCAATCCCTGCAATTTTTTGCAAGGCTAATGACGCTATTTATATTTTCAACAAAAGCTGCTATTCTAACAGAAATTTACAGCCACCGACAAAACTCTACGACAAAAAAAAAATGACGTAAGTTGTATGTAGACTTCATTAATTATAGTTTTATGTTCATCAGAACTAAGCTTCTAAGTTTTGTTTTTTTTAGATTTTAGTATTTAGTGGGTCCATCTTTTGCATCAATCACTGCTTGAAGTCGCCGCGGCAATGATCTCACTAAAATTGACAACTCAGCAGGTGTTATGATGTCCCAAGCCTCTAATATGCTCTCTGTAAGTGCGGGAGCGTTAGAAACCTGATGTTTCCGATTTTTCCGTTCCAAAATGTCCCAAACGATTACATTTAAATCTGGGCTTTGAGAGGGGGTGTTCCTAATTGTCTCGGAGCATTATATAATAGCCAATCCCTAACAATCTTCTCTGTATGTTTTGGATCATTATCCTGTTGGAAGATCCAACTTCTACCTAGGTTCAGCATTTCAACTGATGGTCTTAAATTTTGTTCCAAAATAGCTTTGTATTGATGACTATTCATATTTCCATCAATGAAAGTTAATTTTCCCACTTCAAATGCAGCAACGGCACCCCACACCATAACATTGCCACCACCATGCTTCACTGTTGGTGTTAAATTTTTTGTATTCATGGCCTTATTTTTTTTTTCCAAACTTTGGCTCTCCCATCAATTCCAAAGAGGTTGAACTTGGATTCATCTGAAAAGTAAAGTTTACTCCAGAGATACATATCCTTGTCCTTGTGTTCCTTGGCGAACTCCAAGCGAAGTTTGCGATTTTTTCAGATATGAGAGGTTTTTTGCGTGGTGTTCTACTATGGAATCCGCTTCTCTTCAAAGTCCTTTGTATTGTACGTGGATTCACACACTTATCTGATGAACTTGCTATTTGTTCCGCCAATTTTGAAGCACTGATTTTCGGATCTTTGTCCACTTCTTTCAAAATCATGTTCACATCTCTGCGAGATATCTTCTTTAGACGGCCGCTCCGTGGCTTGCTTGCAATGGAACAGTATTTTCAAAGTTTCAAATGATCGTCTGAACTGTCGATTTATTCACGTTCAATATTTTTGATATTTCACCAGAAGATTTTTTTTTTTCTAAATTCGACAACGAAAATTCTCTTATCAATTGAAATTCCTTTTCACGGAGCAATTGCGTCATCAAATATCACTGGCAGAACTAGAACTAAATGCATTATTGGAAAGTTGTACAACAACATCCATATATAAATATGAACGAAATCGATTCAGTCCCTGTTTCTATACCTAAAACTCAACTGATTTGCTTGATTTTTTTTTGGAAATGCTGTGAGGAGAAACATTGCATATGAGTATATTTTTTTACGAAATTTGGTATGGAGATAAGGTGCCACGCCCCTAAATAGAAAAGACGCTCTCACGGCTAAATCACTGCAGCGATTTTTACGAAATTTGGTATGGAGAGGGTAGGCACTAAGAAACGATAACATGACCATTATGTTTTCCAGTGGGCGATGCCACGCCCGTAAATGGAAAAAACGCTCTCACGGTTAAACGACTGCATCGATTTTTATGAAATTTGATATAGAGATAGGATTAACGCTAAGGAATGATAACATGACCATTATGCTTTTTAGTGGGCGGTATGACGCTCCTAAATAAAAAAACGCTTTCACGGCTAAGCCACTACATTGATTTCTTAAAAATTGGGCTTACAGATAGATTGATTTTTGTGAAATTTGGTATGGGGATAGAATGAGCAGGATGGAAAGATATCAAAAACTTTTTGCACGCTATTGCAACTAAGCTGCTGCACCGATTTTTTTGAATGCAGATAACCAGAACCCTAAGAAAGATTATCAACCAAGGAAGGTTGTAAAAACTTTTTGCTTTATAGTCAAATCGAAATGGTCGAATTTCGGCCACAAGGCGAACTCTAGTAGGTTTAAATAGGAATAACGGTATTTAACCGTTGTCTCAAAAACTCACGCGATGTCATAACGCATGAATAAGGTAATGTATGCAGACTATTGTCTTTGTCTTTTTGAGTTTTTTTTAAATATTTTTTTAAATGGGTGTATGTTAAGTTTTGTCGGTGACTGTAGCACTTAAAGTCTTTTTTTTTATATGACGGATGCAACACCCCCTTGCTCAATCTACACCACTTTTTGCACGTTGATTGGTAGTAAAAACATCTATCCACGTACCAAGTTTTATAACAAAATCCGCTTTACCTACAGAGATAAAGCACAGCACATTCGAGAAATCTATGTTTGAATATTTCGTGTCGTGTAACTTTTATGAATTGATTTTAATCATAATGTTATATATACTAATATAGCATTGTCGCGGGGATTTCATTGATACTAAAATAATTAAAAATATTGTCTAGTTAATAAGGAATTTGGGTTTAAAATAATCGAAAGAACTTTGTTGCTAAACGAGAAAACATAAAATTGGGAAACAAAGTTCTAACTACCAGATAGAACTTTGTGTTTCTGTAAGATTTTTTTTATTTTTTTCATATAGAACTTTGTGAAGCATTCTTGTACAGGCAAATTAGGAAAAATCATGTAGTTTTGTTGAAGCAGCACCAATTTTGGACTTAGAACAAACCAAGACTTTAGATTTATGCAGTTTTGGAAAAAGATCGAAAAACGGTTTTTTTAAAATTCGACACAAAAATATTTATTTTCGATACACAGTAGACCCCGCTTAATTGACCCCCTTTTAATTGACTTCCCCGGATAATTGACTTAAAAAAAGCTAGTGAAACTGTCCTCATTGAAAAAGGCACCCAAATCCCCTGTTAATTGATTCCCGCTTAGTTGGTTTCCCCGGATAATTGATAGGAAATAATTTTTTCCAAAAAAAAAAATTCATATAAAAAACCCCTATTAAAAGATCAACAGTATTAAAAGTAACAAAATTTTACTAATGGAAAAATTTGAGCAGTATTCAATACAGCTTAATAAAGATTTTAATCCTATTCCGAAATGGCTATGGCAAAGGCAAAACCGTTAAGGTGTCGTCTTTCGCAAGGGATCGTGACAAATGGAGAGATTTCATATTGGCCCTATGCTCCTCCTAGGAGTTAAAGGAGAATACATGCATACATACATACATGGTGAAAAATCCTCAGAAAACGCAAAAGGAGCAAATGATTTCAATAACTTAGTTCTCCCAGGATTATTAAAAGGTTTTGATCAAGCTGATATTTTTGACTCCGACAAAAGTGGATTGTGCTTTACATAAAATCGACGAATGCATATTTTTTCTATGCTTAATTGACTCACTCGATCAATTATCCGGGATTCTTTAATTGATCAGTCGGATAAATTAAGCGGGCCCCGCTTAATTGATTCCCCGGTTAATTGAACCGAAGAGTTTGCATTTTTGATCAAGTCAATTAAGCGGGGTCTACTGTACTTGCTAACGCTGAATCCGAATCTGGCATCATAGTCGCTATATCTTATATGGTTTCCGAAATATCCAAAAATGTTCAAAATACCAATTTGTAGCTCATTTTGAAGACGAAAAACAGTATTAGACAATGCATTCAATAGAAAAGAGCAAAATAATTTCGTGCGTCTTCTATACAACTTCAAAAATAGTGTTTTTGAACATTTGGGGTAGGATATCTCGGAAACCATATAAGATATAGCGATTATGATGCCAGATTCGGATTCAGCGTTAGCAAGTCAATATATAGAAAATGAATATTTTTGTGTCGAATTTTCCAAAAACCGTTTTTCGATCTTTTTCCAAAACTGCATAAATCTTAAGTCTTGGTTTTTTCTAATTTTCGATATTTTTTCCAAAACTGCATAAATCTAAAGTCTTGGTTTTTTCCAAGTCCAATTACTAACAAAATGACCCATGTCGGCTCAAAATCGGTGCTTGTTCAACAGAATTATATGATTTTACCTTATTTGCCTGCTCTAGAATGCTTCACAAAGTTCTATGTAAAAAAAATCTTATAGAACACAAAGTTCTATCTGGCAGTTAGAACTTTGTGAAATTAATTTTTCTTTGAATATGTGTAGATAGAACTTTGCTCCATCTTTTATGTCGGTATGTAAACGTTGAATAACTTTGAGAAAAAACAACCGATTTCTATAAGTGATGTATTTTTATTCATTTGGTTCTTTACAATTTTTTTGGACTAGTCTTTGAAAACAATATCAATTAAGTGGCCACCTTTATTAGCAATTACAAAATGACTCAATTTTTCTGCGTTTGCCATTACCTTTCCGAGCATCTCGGGTGTTATAGCGTCGATTTCAGCACGAATGTTTGCCTTGAGCTCGTCAATAGTTTGAGGCTGGTTGGCGTAAACCTTGCTTTTCAGATAACCCCACAAAAAGAAGTCCGGGGGGGTTAAATCAGGTGATCTGGGTGGCCAGTCAATGGCAAAAATTGTACTGAATTGACGTTTCCAAAACATATCTGATGCAATCAATCGGTTGGTAAATGTGAAAGTTATTCAGGTGATCTGGGTGGCCAGTCCATGGCAAAAATTGTACTGAATTGACGTTTCCAAAACATATCTGATGCAATCAATCGGTTGGTAAATGTGAAAGTTATTCAGCGTTTACATACCGACATAAAAGATGGAGCACCCTGTGTATCTCAATTTCATTAAGTATATCAGAAACCACACGAAATAGAAATATTTGAGTACCTGTAATCGAAAGAGCGTGGTCTTTTTAGTACGAAGCAATATATAACTCAATTTTACAAAAAATGTCAGTTGGATCTCTGTTGTTCTAAGGTCGCGGTATATAGAAGATTATTTAAAATTAAATTTTTATGTACCTACTAATAAAAACTGAAAATAAAATTTACTATTTATAATACAAAATTAAAAATTATAGTTGGGAAAAGAAAATTAAAAAAAAACTGGGGGATCAAACCGCTGCAGGTCCATACACAAGTCCTTTTATAGCAAGGAAATTATAACTTGGAAATTTAGAAATTTAAGAATGTATTGAGAATCACGTGTATAGATTGGAAATATTTTAAACATGCAATGGTAAAATTTTAGTTTTCATATTTTTGTTGTACATTAACACGAAAAAGCGTACTTTTTAGTCAAAAGGAGGTGCAGAAAGTGAGGCATACAGGTGTGACGAATTTCGATGTTTTTGGTTGTTAATTTCGAGTTTTTAAACAGTAATTTCGAGCTGTCTGGGAAATTTTCCATTTACCGGAAAAGCGGAAAAATTGTTTTGCATAGCTTACTTTATTTTTTCAGTCAGACGAATCCGCGGGAAGAGTTAGCGATGAAATCTTTTAACGCAGAAATTTCGAGTTAATTTAGAGCTAAAAGCATTTTTCGGAAAACTCCCAATTTTTGCAGAAAATCCCAAAAAACTTTTTGCATGGCTAACTTTATTTTTTTCAGCCGCGGGTAGAGTAAGCGGTGAAATCTTTTAACGCAGAAATTTCGAGCTGGTTTCGATCTGACCTTGAATGAAGTATTTTCCGAAAAATCCCAAAAGAAATTTTAAGGCTTTGCTTTATTTTTTCAGCCAGACGAACCCATGAGAATATTTGGCGATCATATCATATGACACACGAACTTTGAGCTAGTTTCGAGCTCATCAAAAACGAAAAGTGTTTGCGGGAAAGCCCCAAACTTTCCCAGAAAATCCCAAAAAAACTTTTTTAATGGCGGTACCATGGCATAATCGCCACGGACATAATCTCTATTTCGTAAATGGGTGTTATGTCTCCATAACGATATTTCCTAACGCCTTATTTTGTTATTGACAACAGTCGCAGCTCAGGATTTAAAGCTCCCAAAAATTCAATACCGGCTTTGCAGCCGCCTTCAGCCGCGGATCAGCCTATAAAATATCCAACGCCTAGTTTGCTAGCCACAGTAATTTTACTTAAGAGTAGGGGTAAGTGGGCGGGCTGCGGCCGCATCTCAGGATTTAAAACTCAAAAAAATCCAAAATCGGCCTCGCGGCGGCCTTTGGCCGCGGATCAGTCTGTAATATATCCAATAAATTGCGGACATAACATCCATTTACGAAATGGGGATTATGTCATGGCACCGCCATAAAAAAGGTTTTTTGGGATTTTCCGGGAAAACTTGGGGTTTTCCGGAAAACACTTTTCGTTTTTGATGAGCTCGAAACTATCTCGAAATTCATGTGTCAAATGATATGAATGTGCGAAAAAGTAAAAAAACTCATAGAAATTGTTAAGAATTTCTAGTAAAAACTAATAATATTGAAATAAACCTAAGTATAATATTTTGCAACGTCAGGGAGAAATAATCGCTTCTCCGTACTCAACGAGAAATCTGAAATCGACCGATAGCGGCAGCTCATCTGATATTCGCTAAAGTGATATTGTTTTAGTATTGCTGGCTAGCTCACACATATTCAGTGTGATACAGAAACTTAAATTTCATTTCGTTGCTGTGCTGCAAAGTTGTTTTGTTCCTGAGTTGGTGTTACGTATTGTATGCTATAGTTGCAGATCGAATTATTGCCAGCAATGATGAAAACTGTATTCCCTAAGGATTTGCGTATGCTTTTATTTAATTTCAATAATTTTAAGAATTTTTTAAGTGTGTTACTTAATGACATTTTATATTGAAAATTGATTTTATTTAATTGAACTTTTAGTCATATATTTGCAAAGATCGATTTACATATAAATCCATCAATGCATTTTTCTAACACATAATTATGACAAATCAAGGAACGGATTAAAAACACGGCTATAGTGACATATGTTTCGTCTTTCGCCACAAAGACTCATCAGACTATTTTTGTTGTAATTATAATTATATTTATTTTACTAAATTAATTATAATTGAAAAATTGCAAGTTTGAAAACTTTTTGTGTTTTTGGTCTGGGCGGGAGACGAACCAAGGATCTCCAGGTTGGTAGCAGAAGTCGTTACCACTGCACCAGCCTTGCCCGGCTGCGAAGCCGACTTTTTGCCAGTTTTATTTGTGTGTTAATACGTATTGATATATCATAATTGTTGTTTGTGTTATTTATTGATATTTGGTATAGTTGTTCCTTTGGAACAAATTCAATACCGATTGCAGGTGTTTCCACCTTATCAGGGCGTGTTCTCCCAAATAACTTTAAGAATTTTTTTAAGTGTGTTACTTAATGACATTTTATATTGAAAATTGATTTTATTTAATTGAACTTTTAGTCATATATTTGCAAAGATCGATTTACATATAAATCTATCAATGCATTTTTCTAACACATAATTATGACAAATCAAGGAACGGATTAAAAACACGGCTATAGTGACATATGTTTCGTCTTTCGCCACAAAGACTCATCAGACTATTTTTGTTGTAATTATAATTATATTTATTTTACTAAATTAATTATAATTGAAAAATTGCAAGTTTGAAAACTTTTTGTGTTTTTGGTCTGGGCGATCTTTGCAAATATATGACTAAAAGTTCAATTAAATAAAATCAATTTCAATAATTTCTAAAAAAAAAAATTTATTGTATGATAACACAGTGCGACACATGAAAAGTGAACTAAAATCCGTTATAAGGCGTCGAAAGTACTCGCCGAAACAAGTAATTCTGCCAGAGCGTTTTGCAAAGTTGGCACATATAAGGATTTTATGGTAATTTTTGCGATTTTAAGGCACTACAAACTAAAACCAAAATAGTCATTTAGGATGTATTTATTAATGTTGATTTCGGAACTGGAAGCAAAATTGCGTGATTTATGAGGTTGTTTAGAACACGCACGAAATCATTTTGGTCTTTTCTATGAAATGCGTCATTTAGTGCTGTTCTTCTTCTTCAAAATGAGCTATAAAGTGTTCTTGTATAATTTTTCTTTAAAAAGTTATGACCATTTTAAAGTAGCATCATAAAAGATATGGCAATTGCTATAGATACGGTGACCAACCGTACTGTATTATACAGAACAGTTCTGTATTTGAGGCCTCTGTTCTTTATAATTTTTTAAGCATAGAAATGTTCTATAATTTAGAAGGTGTTCTGTATTTGTTCTGTATTTCGCAAAATTGTTTTGTGGAGTGGTTTCCACTAAAAAATTAAATAAGAAAAAAGAAGCATAATCGAAATATTGTTGCCTACATGTATGTTAGGCCGGGTCAAATTTTTTTGCAGCAAAGAGTATAGTAACAAATAAATCTACTAAAAATTATAAAAAACTTTGCCCAAGAAACCATGGGTCTAAAATCAATATCGAGCCGCCGTAAATTGCGTTGAAGTTTTGATGTTCTACTTCAAAATACAATACGAAAAAAGAAAAAATTTAAAAACTTCCCTGCAGCGCCTTCGACTAGTTCTGAACTAGAGAATTCACTGGTCTAAAGGTGTATAGTACTACTCTCTCTACAATCTACTTCATGTAGCTCGAACTGGCGAATTTTACATTCGCTTGTCATTGCCGGTGTCAATTGCCACCTTTTGTTCTACCGCTCACTAGCTACTTCACTAGTGAGAAGAAGCTTGCTTGCAGGGCGTTCTCTTAGTAAAAAAAAAAATCAAACTACCCACACTGAGATTCGAACCAAGGCTCCAAGCTTTTTAAATAAATTACGAAGTCCTTTGCTCATTCGTCTTTAAAGCTTATTGACGTAGTTGTGTGAAATTCGAATTCAAACAAATGGAAAAATTTTTGTTTTTTTAAATTTTATTCTCTTTCTTTTTTTTTTTTTTTGCTTTTTTGATAAATTAAATTACTCAAATTTTGAAACTAAAAAGTCTCTCCAAAGAAAATTTGAAATTCAAACATTTTTATCGCTCACGTTTTATATTTTATTTTTGAACTGACGACTTCTTGCATTTCCCGGGGTCAAAAAAGGAACAAGCGCGTGTTTCGCTAGCCACTTCGATAGTGATATTGTGCCAATTGTCTCCTTGAGAACTGCTGGGTTTTAATAATTTTATATGAAACAAGAATAAAAAAATTTTAATTTTAAATTTTTGTTAAAATTGAAGGATTAAAAAGGCAATTTAAAAATGTATTTCAAGTTTCTTCAATTATTTTTGCGTACTTAGTTTTGGGCATTGAAAAATAGTTTCGAGTTTGGCTTTGACCTACTGTATATTAGTGATTGTTCGGGTGGAAAAAATATGACCAAGCGATTAACGGTAAAGAAATCTACGGAAAATTCTAAGAAAATTTGGCCAGCCTGGTTGGTCTAAACGATTATCAAGCCCCCGATTTTTGATGTGAAGATTGTTCTACGACATTTTTATATTATAAAGATACCGTCTTTAGAAAACACTTCTTAAAAAAATCTTTAAAAAATTAATAATCATTGGTTTTGTCACCTTTCTGAATCTGTTTTTATCTTGAATGAATTTTGAAGGTTTTTTTTTTTTTGAAAAATGATAGTTAAATAAGAGAGCAATTTTATGATTGGAATCTTTATTTGATGGTTATAAAACATGTCAAAAATCATCATCCATATAACTTCCGCAATAAAAGTTTTTTTTTGCAAATATGCTCGTGACCTTTGAGCCTGAACAACAGTGATCTTGATGAAGATTTTTGACTTAGTTTCTAAACACCAAAATAAAGCGATTTCAATCAAAACTAGTAAGGGTGTAACCTTTGGCCTGGCCAAACATTAAATACCCTACACAGCAGTATTACGAAAATTTTGCTTATATGGGAGGTGCCACGCCCACTTGTCCGAATTCACTCAGAGTTTGAATTTATAGTTCTTAGTATTTGAGTGAAATTTGGTTGGATTATGCCAAAAAATGTTTTCGGTATAGCGTTTTGAACCTTTTGCTTATATGGGAGGTGCCACGCTCTCTTATCCGATTTTATCCAGTTTTTTCTAAAAGCTTGTATTTATCATTCTTAGTTTCTGAGTAAAATTTAGTTCGATTATCTCAAAAAACACTTTCAGTATAGTGTTTATAAGCTTTTGCTTATATGAGAGGTGCCACGCCCTCTTGTCCGAATTTGCCCAGACTTTGTTCAGAGCTTGCGCTTACAATTCGTAGTACGCATTGTATGTGTATTTTAGTTGCATTATCGTGAAAAAGATGCATTTTGAATATATTTTTTGTATGGGCGGTAGGCGTGTCCGTTGACCGATTTCGCTCATTTTCAATCCCCCGAGCTAACTTTGACGACGAAGGCTGTGCACCAAATTTCATTGAATTATCTTGCATGGTTTTCCCAAAAAATGTATTTCCACACACAGCCAGCCAGCCACCCAGCCAGACAGACGGACATGGCTATATCGACTCAGGAGGTGACGCTGATCAAGAATATATATACTTTTCTATATCTGCCATTCCTCCTTCTCTGCGTTACAAACGGAAGGACAAAGTGAATATATGTACCCTGGGTGTAGGGTATAAAAATTGCTGGATATAATTTTTTGTTCAAAAAGTCTTAGTTCACCAAAGTTTTCAGAATTTTCGACCATTTTTCATGAAAACCTGTTCAAAACTCGTTCTGAATATTAAAAAACGTTCATGATAAAAATAGATTGAGAAAGCTGACAAAACCAATGATTGATATACAGTATGTATTCACATTGAAAATAAATTCATATTTTCAACTTATTAAGAAAAAAAAACCTACTTCTTACATTTTTGCCAAACCTTGTTTAATGAATAATAGTTGCATACCATATATAAACAGGATTCGTGAATAAAAAAATTGCAAATTCAATGCAAAATAAAGAAAAATCAACAAAAACAAATAATACTCGATTTTTGAAGTGTCTAAAATGACTTCACAAATAAAAAGAAATGTTTTTATATTAAATTTTTAGTATCTTTCTTGTTTACAGCCATCTTTGAATGACCACCACAAGCATCTACCACACATTGTAGACGTTTTTACATAGAAGGAACCAACTTTTACAGGTTGTAATTACTCGGTTTTTTCCAATATTGTGTTTTCAAATGTAGTTCGGGATTTGGTTGTCTTTTAGCGACCTTTTTTTTTAAATAGACCCACAAATTTTCGATAGGATTATAGTCGGGGCTTTGGACTAATGCATCCATTACTTTCCCACAGTTAAACTGAAGCCACTTTCGCACCATAGTCACCATTCGATCATTACGCTGATAGAATTTGAAATGGGGCTTACAGTCCCTGATAAACCCGAATTGTCAAGTTTTAATGTGAAATGATTACATATTCTTTCGAGTTCATGGTTGTGTCTATAAAAGATAATTTCCTACTCCTCTGCCACCTCTAAGTTATATGCAATAAGTTGAAAATATGAATTTATTTTTAATGTGAAAAGTCATTCTTGACATACTGTACGTCATGATACAAAAAACTCGTTAAAAGCGGGAGCTTGATATTGACCTTAGACCCGTAGTTTGTTTGAAAAATATTCTGTAGATCACGTTTCCGGTAGACGGTTGATCGTGGGAAAATTTGGCTCACGCTAATGTACATTTACATTGAAATACTATAAAATATAAATACAACTTTTTTTATTTTTTTTTATTTTTTATTTTTTTGTGTTGTGTAATTCAGTTTCAAATAAATGGTCACCATAACTATGCTACTATTGCTTATGTCAATTTATAGTCAAATCGGATTCCATGAACAAATTTCTTGATCTTTTTGACATGGCTTATACCTTCAAGCAAAACAAAAACAAATTCAGATCCAGCTCAGAACTTGGATCTATTTTCTGAATCCATGTATGCGTGTTCAGAAAATTCACGTTTTGACTTTTAGTATCAAAATTCATAAACAATTTTTTAAATTAATAATCAATTTTAAATAAGAACGACAAAATGAATCAAAAGTTTCTGCAAAAATAGATAGTTATGGTTTTATTTTCTTCAAATTCTTTACATCTAAGAGATTTTTTTTTTCACTTCTTTTATTTCTTTTTTAAAGTTTTCACTGCACCTCACTTAAACAATCTTCTTTTTTCCTATCCATCCGATTAATTCGATTTGCGATACGCTGCAACTGCTCTTCATTTTCATATCTTTCAGCATCTGAACGAACATATATACTTCGTTGACACAGGCTTAGTTGAACTTTTCATTTAGCTTTAGAAATAATTACTTTCGTTGGAATGGTTTTGATTGGCTCACCTATCATTTACTAGCCAAGCGCGATACCAAGTACAGCCAGAATAACAGAGCCCCAGCAATTTTAGAATTTCAAATTCTTTGTGCACCATCGACTCTATACTAAGCGCTTTGACATTTTTACCTATTTTTAATTTTTCTAGATTTATAAATAAAAAACTTAAGTATTTATTATTTACCATTTATATTTTTGCCAATGCCACCAAGTTTGCAAAATTGGATCTATGTGCGTTTCAATGGATTCAGATGTGATCCGGATCAGATCCACTACAGTGGAACGCAGCTCCTTATTATTCGTAGACGTAGACATTGTTGCTGAAAATCATGCACCGAGTTTATTTCCTCGCATACCTTTTCATTTTCGCTTCTTTATTTTTAGATTGGCAGATAAGTGATATTTTATTGAAATTGTTACTTCCGTATATTGGATTTTACTTTTCATTTGTACATGCAAAAGTTATGATTTTTATTATATTTATTGTGTTTTAAATTGAAATGCAATAATTATAAGAATAGCTTAAAATTAAAAAAAAAAAATAAATAAATAAACAATAAAAAAAAAATCGAACTTTCATCCTTTCGTTTTTCTAAAATTATGTTTTTTTATTATTACACAAGCGGTCCCGGCAAACGTTGCTCTGCTCTTTTTCTATAGGTGGAGCGATGAGTTCGATTTGAACGAAAGCTGCTTTAGGTGCTGAAATTTATCTTTTAAACTAATTTTTTTGTAAAGCGCGCGCAACAAACTCATGTTCAATCCCTGCAATTTTTTGCAAGGCTAATGACGCTATTTATATTTTCAACAAAAGCTGCTATTCTAACAGAAATTTACAGCCACCGACAAAACTCTACGACAAAAAAAAAATGACGTAAGTTGTATGTAGACTTCATTAATTATAGTTTTATGTTCATCAGAACTAAGCTTCTAAGTTTTGTTTTTTTTAGATTTTAGTATTTAGTGGGTCCATCTTTTGCATCAATCACTGCTTGAAGTCGCCGCGGCAATGATCTCACTAAAATTGACAACTCAGCAGGTGTTATGATGTCCCAAGCCTCTAATATGCTCTCTGTAAGTGCGGGAGCGTTAGAAACCTGATGTTTCCGATTTTTCCGTTCCAAAATGTCCCAAACGATTACATTTAAATCTGGGCTTTGAGAGGGGGTGTTCCTAATTGTCTCGGAGCATTATATAATAGCCAATCCCTAACAATCTTCTCTGTATGTTTTGGATCATTATCCTGTTGGAAGATCCAACTTCTACCTAGGTTCAGCATTTCAACTGATGGTCTTAAATTTTGTTCCAAAATAGCTTTGTATTGATGACTATTCATATTTCCATCAATGAAAGTTAATTTTCCCACTTCAAATGCAGCAACGGCACCCCACACCATAACATTGCCACCACCATGCTTCACTGTTGGTGTTAAATTTTTTGTATTCATGGCCTTATTTTTTTTTTCCAAACTTTGGCTCTCCCATCAATTCCAAAGAGGTTGAACTTGGATTCATCTGAAAAGTAAAGTTTACTCCAGAGATACATATCCTTGTCCTTGTGTTCCTTGGCGAACTCCAAGCGAAGTTTGCGATTTTTTCAGATATGAGAGGTTTTTTGCGTGGTGTTCTACTATGGAATCCGCTTCTCTTCAAAGTCCTTTGTATTGTACGTGGATTCACACACTTATCTGATGAACTTGCTATTTGTTCCGCCAATTTTGAAGCACTGATTTTCGGATCTTTGTCCACTTCTTTCAAAATCATGTTCACATCTCTGCGAGATATCTTCTTTAGACGGCCGCTCCGTGGCTTGCTTGCAATGGAACAGTATTTTCAAAGTTTCAAATGATCGTCTGAACTGTCGATTTATTCACGTTCAATATTTTTGATATTTCACCAGAAGATTTTTTTTTTTCTAAATTCGACAACGAAAATTCTCTTATCAATTGAAATTCCTTTTCACGGAGCAATTGCGTCATCAAATATCACTGGCAGAACTAGAACTAAATGCATTATTGGAAAGTTGTACAACAACATCCATATATAAATATAAACGAAATCGATTCAGTCCCTGTTTCTATACCTAAAACTCAACTGATTTGCTTGATTTTTTTTTGGAAATGCTGTGAGGAGAAACATTGCATATGAGTATATTTTTTTACGAAATTTGGTATGGAGATAAGGTGCCACGCCCCTAAATAGAAAAGACGCTCTCACGGCTAAATCACTGCAGCGATTTTTACGAAATTTGGTATGGAGAGGGTAGGCACTAAGGAACGATAACATGACCATTATGTTTTCCAGTGGGCGATGCCACGCCCGTAAATGGAAAAAACGCTCTCACGGTTAAACGACTGCATCGATTTTTATGAAATTTGATATAGAGATAGGATTAACGCTAAGGAATGATAACATGACCATTATGCTTTTCAGTGGGCGGTATGACGCTCCTAAATAAAAAAACGCTTTCACGGCTAAGCCACTACATTGATTTCTTAAAAATTGGGCTTACAGATAGATTGATTTTTGTGAAATTTGGTATGGGGATAGAATGAGCAGGATAGAAAGATATCAAAAACTTTTTGCACGCTATTGCAACTAAGCTGCTGCACCGATTTTTTTGAATGCAGATAACCAGAACCCTAAGAAAGAATATCAACCAAGGAAGGTTGTAAAAACTTTTTGCTTTATAGTCAAATCGAAATGGTCGAATTTCGGCCACAAGGCGAACTCTAGTAGGTTTAAATAGGAATAACGGTATTTAACCGTTGTCTCAAAAACTCACGCGATGTCATAACGCATGAATAAGGTAATGTATGCAGACTATTGTCTTTGTCTTTTTGAGTTTTTTTTTAATATTTTTTTAAATGGATGTACGTTAAGTTTTGACGGTGACTGTAGCACTTAAAGTCTTTTTTTTTATATGACGGATGCAACACCCCCTTGCTCAATCTACACCACTTTTTGCACGTTGATTGGTAGTAAAAACATCTATCCACGTACCAAGTTTTATAACAAAATCCGCTTTACCTGCAGAGATATAGCACAGCACTTTCGAGAAATCTATGTTTGAATATTTCGTGTCGTGTAACTTTTATGAATTGATTTTAATCATAATGTTATATATACTAATATAGCATTGTCGCGGGGATTTCATTGATACTAAAATAATTAAAAATATTGTCTAGTTAATAAGGAATTTGGGTTTAAAATAATCGAAAGAACTTTGTTGCTAAACGAGAAAACATAAAATTGGGAAACAAAGTTCTAACTACCAGATAGAACTTTGTGTTTCTGTAAGATTTTTTTTATTTTTTTCATATAGAACTTTGTGAAGCATTCTTGTACAGGCAAATTAGGAAAAATCATGTAGTTTTGTTGAAGCAGCACCAATTTTGGACTTAGAACAAACCAAGACTTTAGATTTATGCAGTTTTGGAAAAAGATCGAAAAACGGTTTTTTTAAAATTCGACACAAAAATATTTATTTTCGATACACAGTAGACCCCGCTTAATTGACCCCCTTTTAATTGACTTCCCCGGATAATTGACTTAAAAAAAGCTAGTGAAACTGTCCTCATTGAAAAAGGCACCCAAATCCCCTGTTAATTGATTCCCGCTTAGTTGGTTTCCCCGGATAATTGATAGGAAATAATTTTTTCCAAAAAAAAAAATTCATATAAAAAACCCCTATTAAAAGATCAACAGTATTAAAAGTAACAAAATTTTACTAATGGAAAAATTTGAGCAGTATTCAATACAGCTTAATAAAGATTTTAATCCTATTCCGAAATGGCTATGGCAAAGGCAAAACCGTTAAGGTGTCGTCTTTCGCAAGGGATCGTGACAAATGGAGAGATTTCATATTGGCCCTATGCTCCTCCTAGGAGTTAAAGGAGAATACATGCATACATACATACATGGTGAAAAATCCTCAGAAAACGCAAAAGGAGCAAATGATTTCAATAACTTAGTTCTCCCAGGATTATTAAAAGGTTTTGATCAAGCTGATATTTTTGACTCCGACAAAAGTGGATTGTGCTTTACATAAAATCGACGAATGCATATTTTTTCTATGCTTAATTGACTCACTCGATCAATTATCCGGGATTCTTTAATTGATCAGTCGGATAAATTAAGCGGGCCCCGCTTAATTGATTCCCCGGTTAATTGAACCGAAGAGTTTGCATTTTTGATCAAGTCAATTAAGCGGGGTCTACTGTACTTGCTAACGCTGAATCCGAATCTGGCATCATAGTCGCTATATCTTATATGGTTTCCGAAATATCCAAAAATGTTCAAAATACCAATTTGTAGCTCATTTTGAAGACGAAAAACAGTATTAGACGATGCATTCAATAGAAAAGAGCAAAATAATTTCGTGCGTCTTCTATACAACTTCAAAAATAGTGTTTTTGAACATTTGGGGTAGGATATCTCGGAAACCATATAAGATATAGCGATTATGATGCCAGATTCGGATTCAGCGTTAGCAAGTCAATATATAGAAAATGAATAGTTTTGTGTCGAATTTTCCAAAAACCGTTTTTCGATCTTTTTCCAAAACTGCATAAATCTTAAGTCTTGGTTTTTTCTAATTTTCGATATTTTTTCCAAAACTGCATAAATCTAAAGTCTTGGTTTTTTCCAAGTCCAATTACTAACAAAATGACCCATGTCGGCTCAAAATCGGTGCTTGTTCAACAGAATTATATGATTTTACCTTATTTGCCTGCTCTAGAATGCTTCACAAAGTTCTATGTAAAAAAAATCTTATAGAACACAAAGTTCTATCTGGCAGTTAGAACTTTGTGAAATTAATTTTTCTTTGAATATGTGTAGATAGAACTTTGCTCCATCTTTTATGTCGGTATGTAAACGTTGAATAACTTTGAGAAAAAACAACCGATTTCTATAAGTGATGTATTTTTATTCATTTGGTTCTTTACAATTTTTTTGGACTAGTCTTTGAAAACAATATCAATTAAGTGGCCACCTTTATTAGCAATTACAAAATGACTCCCTTTTTCTGCGTTTGCCATTACCTTTCCGAGCATCTCGGGTGTTATAGCGTCGATTTCAGCACGAATGTTTGCCTTGAGCTCGTCAATAGTTTGAGGCTGGTTGGCGTAAACCTTGCTTTTCAGATAACCCCACAAAAAGAAGTCCGGGGGGGTTAAATCAGGTGATCTGGGTGGCCAGTCAATGGCAAAAATTGTACTGAATTGACGTTTCCAAAACATATCTGATGCAATCAATCGGTTGGTAAATGTGAAAGTTATTCAGGTAATCTGGGTGGCCAGTCCATGGCAAAAATTGTACTGAATTGACGTTTCCAAAACATATCTGATGCAATCAATCGGTTGGTAAATGTGAAAGTTATTCAGCGTTTACATACCGACATAAAAGATGGAGCACCCTGTGTATCTCAATTTCATTAAGTATATCAGAAACCACACGAAATAGAAATATTTGAGTACCTGTAATCGAAAGAGCGTGGTCTTTTTAGTACGAAGCAATATATAACTCAATTTTACAAAAAATGTCAGTTGGATCTCTGTTGTTCTAAGGTCGCGGTATATAGAAGATTATTTAAAATTAAATTTTTATGTACCTACTAATAAAAACTGAAAATAAAATTTACTATTTATAATACAAAATTAAAAATTATAGTTGGGAAAAGAAAATTAAAAAAAAACTGGGGGATCAAACCGCTGCAGGTCCATACACAAGTCCTTTTATAGCAAGGAAATTATAACTTGGAAATTTAGAAATTTAAGAATGTATTGAGAATCACGTGTATAGATTGGAAATATTTTAAACATGTAATGGTAAAATTTTAGTTTTCATTTTTTTGTTGTACATTAACACGAAAAAGCGTACTTTTTAGTCAAAAGGAGGTGCAGAAAGTGAGACATACAGGTGTGACGAATTTCGATGTTTTTGGTTGTTAATTTCGAGTTTTTAAACAGTAATTTCGAGCTGTCTGGGAAATTTTCCATTTACCGGAAAAGCGGAAAAATTGTTTTGCATAGCTTACTTTATTTTTTCAGTCAGACGAATCCGCGGGAAGAGTTAGCGATGAAATCTTTTAACGCAGAAATTTCGAGTTAATTTAGAGCTAAAAGCATTTTTCGGAAAACTCCCAATTTTTGCAGAAAATCCCAAAAAACTTTTTGCATGGCTAACTTTATTTTTTTCAGCCGCGGGTAGAGTAAGCGGTGAAATCTTTTAACGCAGAAATTTCGAGCTGGTTTCGATCTGACCTTGAATGAAGTATTTTCCGAAAAATCCCAAAAGAAATTTTAAGGCTTTGCTTTATTTTTTCAGCCAGACGAACCCATGAGAATATTTGGCGATCATATCATATGACACACGAACTTTGAGCTAGTTTCGAGCTCATCAAAAACGAAAAGTGTTTGCGGGAAAGCCCCAAACTTTCCCAGAAAATCCCAAAAAAACTTTTTTAATGGCGGTACCATGGCATAATCGCCACGGACATAATCTCTATTTCGTAAATGGGTGTTATGTCTCCATAACGATATTTCCTAACGCCTTATTTTGTTATTGACAACAGTCGCAGCTCAGGATTTAAAGCTCCCAAAAATTCAATACCGGCTTTGCAGCCGCCTTCAGCCGCGGATCAGCCTATAAAATATCCAACGCCTAGTTTGCTAGCCACAGTAATTTTACTTAAGAGTAGGGGTAAGTGGGCGGGCTGCGGCCGCAGCTCAGGATTTAAAACTCCAAAAAATCCAAAATTGGCCTCGCGGCGGCCTTTGGCCGCGGATCAGTCTGTAATATATCCAATAAATTGCGGACATAACATCCATTTACGAAATGGGGATTATGTCATGGCACCGCCATAAAAAAGGTTTTTTGGGATTTTCCGGGAAAACTTGGGGTTTTCCGGAAAACACTTTTCGTTTTTGATGAGCTCGAAACTATCTCGAAATTCATGTGTCAAATGATATGAATGTGCGAAAAAGTAAAAAAACTCATAGAAATTGTTAAGAATTTCTAGTAAAAACTAATAATATCGAAATAAACCTAAGTATAATATTTTGCAACGTCAGGGAGAAATAATCGCTTCTCCGTACTCAACGAGAAATCTGAAATCGACCGATAGCTGCAGCTCATCTGATATTCGCTAAAGTGATATTGTTTTAGTATTGCTGGCTAGCTCACACATATTCAGTGTGATACAGAAACTTAAATTTCATTTCGTTGCTGTGCTGCAAAGTTGTTTTGTTCCTGAGTTGGTGTTACGTATTGTATGCTATAGTTGCAGATCGAATTATTGCCAGCAATGATGAAAACTGTATTCCCTAAGGATTTGCGTATGCTTTTATTTAATTTCAATAATTTTAAGAATTTTTTAAGTGTGTTACTTAATGACATTTTATATTGAAAATTGATTTTATTTAATTGAACTTTTAGTCATATATTTGCAAAGATCGATTTACATATAAATCTATCAATGCATTTTTCTAACACATAATTATGACAAATCAAGGAACGGATTAAAAACACGGCTATAGTGACATATGTTTCGTCTTTCGCCACAAAGACTCATCAGACTATTTTTGTTGTAATTATAATTATATTTATTTTACTAAATTAATTATAATTGAAAAATTGCAAGTTTGAAAACTTTTTGTGTTTTTGGTCTGGGCGGGAGACGAACCAAGGATCTCCAGGTTGGTAGCAGAAGTCGTTACCACTGTACCTGCCTTGCCCGGCTGCGAAGCCGACTTTTTGCCAGTTTTATTTGTGTGTTAATACGTATTGATATATCATAATTGTTGTTTTGTGTCATTTATTGATATTTGGTATAGTTGTTCCTTTGGAACAAATTCAATACCGATTGCAGGTGTTTCCACCTTATCAGGGCGTGTTCTCCCAAATAACTTTAAGAATTTTTTAAGTGTGTTACTTAATGACATTTTATATTGAAAATTGATTTTATTTAATTGAACTTTTAGTCATATATTTGCAAAGATCGATTTACATATAAATCTATCAATGCATTTTTCTAACACATAATTATGACAAATCAAGGAACGGATTAAAAACACGGCTATAGTGACATATGTTTCGTCTTTCGCCACAAAGACTCATCAGACTATTTTTGTTGTAATTATAATTATATTTATTTTACTAAATTAATTATAATTGAAAAATTGCAAGTTTGAAAACTTTTTGTGTTTTTGGTCTGGGCGGGAGACGAACCAAGGATCTCCAGGTTGGTAGCAGAAGTCGTTACCACTGCACCAGCCTTGCCCGGCTGCGAAGCCGACTTTTTGCCAGTTTTATTTGTGTGTTAATACGTATTGATATATCATAATTGTTGTTTTGTGTTATTTATTGATATTTGGTATAGTTGTTCCTTTGGAACAAATTCAATACCGATTGCAGGTGTTTCCACCTTATCAGGGCGTGTTCTCCCAAATAACTTTAAGAATTTTTTAAGTGTGTTACTTAATGACATTTTATATTGAAAATTGATTTTATTTAATTGAACTTTTAGTCATATATTTGCAAAGATCGATTTACATATAAATCCATCAATGCATTTTTCTAACACATAATTATGACAAATCAAGGAACGGATTAAAAACACGGCTATAGTGACATATGTTTCGTCTTTCGCCACAAAGACTCATCAGACTATTTTTGTTGTAATTATAATTATATTTATTTTACTAAATTAATTATAATTGAAAAATTGCAAGTTTGAAAACTTTTTGTGTTTTTGGTCTGGGCGGGAGACGAACCAAGGATCTCCAGGTTGGTAGCAGAAGTCGTTACCACTGCACCAGCCTTGCCCGGCTGCGAAGCCGACTTTTTGCCAGTTTTATTTGTGTGTTAATACGTATTGATATATCATAATTGTTGTTTTGTGTTATTTATTGATATTTGGTATAGTTGTTCCTTTGGAACAAATTCAATACCGATTGCAGGTGTTTCCATCTTATCAGGGCGTGTTCTCCCAAATAACTTTAAGAATTTTTTTAAGTGTGTTACTTAATGACATTTTATATTGAAAATTGATTTTATTTAATTGAACTTTTAGTCATATATTTGCAAAGATCGATTTACATATAAATCTATCAATGCATTTTTCTAACACATAATTATGACAAATCAAGGAACGGATTAAAAACACGGCTATAGTCACATATGTTTCGTCTTTCGCCACAAAGACTCATCAGACTATTTTTGTTGTAATTATAATTATATTTATTTTACTAAATTAATTATAATTGAAAAAATGCAAGTTTGAAAACTTTTTGTGTTTTTGGTCTGGGCGATCTTTGCAAATATATGACTAAAAGTTCAATTAAATAAAATCAATTTCAATAATTTCTAAAAAAAAAAAATTTATTGTATGATAACACAGTGCGACACATGAAAAGTGAACTAAAATCCGTTATAAGGCGTCGAAAGTACTCGCCGAAACAAGTAATTCTGCCAGAGCGTTTTGCAAAGTTGGCACATATAAGGATTTTATGGTAATTTTTGCGATTTTAAGGCACTAGATGAATTTTTTTCGGTTAAGTTTGTTCGGCATTGCTGAAGTCATCAAAAAAATATTTTCGGCTCGTTACCGAGATATAGCCATATGAAAAAATCAAATCGAATCCAGCTGATAATTTCAACTTTTTGCCTCAAATTGGATTTTGAGCGATTTTTCGATTTTTTCATATGGCTATATCTCAGTAACGAGCCGAAAATATTGTTTTGACGACGTTAGCAACGTTGTAGCTATTGAATAGAAGAAAAAAAATGCCGAACAAACTTAACCGAAAAAAATTCATCTAGTGCCTTAAAATCGCAAAAATGTCCATAAAATCCTTATATGAGCCAACTTTGCAAAACGCTCTGGCAGAATTACTTGTTTCGGCGAGTACTTTCGACGCCTTATAACGGATTTTAGTTCACCGTCAATGACTTGAAAAATGTTGCACTGTGTAAGCCCCAATAAATTGCAATGCGAAAATGAGCAAAATTTTGCTGTGTAATGTGGTTACCTTTTTTTTTTTGCAAATGTCTACTAAAGTAATGGTAGTAGGTTAGCTTGGTCAATTAATTTGTATTAGTTATTCTATTGTTTTTACTAATTTATATACTAAAATATTAACATTTTCAAGCTTGAGACCAGTTAAATTGAAATTATGTACCTAAAAATAGCTGAAAAACAAAAGTGTCGGGTAATGTGGATCACCCCATCCATTAGGAAAAGTACCGTTATTCGCAATTTTTGTTGACTAAAAGTCTAGTAGTATTTTTTTAGATTATATGTGCTATCAAATAGCTATATAGGCTAATTAAAGAATATTTTTCAGTAAGATAAACCAAATTTATACTAACAAGTGAATTAGTAATAAGGGTTATCGAATCATACATAAAATAGTACTCCACATTACTCAAACTAGGGTGTTCCATACATGCAATTAGCTTTTTAAGTTGTAATAGTAATCAAAGTTGATATATTCGTATATTGAACATAAACGATTAAAAGTTAATAAAAATGTTTATTTCAAATATTAGTTCAGTTCAAATTCAAAACTCAAAGTGAAAATTATAATTCAATACTTTTACAAAATAACTAAAGACTGCTGGGTCTATAAATTTTAAAGTAAAAGTATAAACAGTGTTTTTGGCAGGTTGCCAACATCCCTTTTTGTTATTTAAAAGGAGAATATCTGACTGGAGCACGTCTAGTTCTGGTTGATCGCCTTGGTTGCTCTGCTTCTTGATGTTGTTCTGCACTTGGTTGTGTATCTTCAGTTTCTACTGCTGGCTCTGATGTTGAATCTGTTAATTCTACTGGGCTTACTGATTCAATAATCGGATCCACTGGGTCAGGCAACGAATCCACTGGACCATGTATTGGACCAACTGGATCAAACAACTCATAAGTACAAGGCAATGTCGAATGTCTTTCTTAAAGTTGGTTGACGTGTGATCTAATGAGCGTTTTGCATGGATTGGATTGAAGAAGAACGTTGTACACTACGCTGCCAACTTTTTCGATCGCCTCACCAGGACACCATCTGAACTTATTTTGTTCGAAAACCTTAGCATATACTGTATCGCCAGGTTTGAACGATCGTTGAATGGATCCATTTTTATTGTTAAATGTAGCTTCCATTTTTGTATTCTTTTCCTTAACAAATGATGTTGGTTTGAGATGGTCTAACGGCGTTGTGAGCTTCCTGCCAAAAAATAATTCACCTGGTGTTTTTCCTTCAATCATCGGGGCTGTTATCATTGTAGCTTTTTTGGAGCGATCGTTTGATAGTGTCAACAAAACGCTCTGCTTGGCCATTTAATTGTGGGTGATATGGCGGTGTTCTGATGTGCTCTATCCCTCTTTCTTTACAAAAATTTGTAAAAGTTGCGCTTACAAATTGTGTACCGTTGTCAGATACTATAAGTTTGGATTGTCCAAATCGGCTTACAAATTCAATCATGCGTTTTGTTATTTCACTAGCTGATATCGTTTGAATTTGTGCTACTTCGGGTCACTTAGAGTATGCGTCGACAATGATCAAGTAATATTTTCCTCGGACTGGACCTGCAATGTCGATGTGTACTCGTTCCAGAGGTTCATGACAAACATTCCATGAGGAAAGTTCTGCTTTAGTTGATGATTTAGCTACAGCCGCACAATTTTGGCATTATTTGACCTAATCGGTGATGTCTGTGTCTATTTTTGGCCAATAAACAAACGATCTGCAGAGAGATTTCATTCGCTCTATACCTTGGTGACCCTTGTGTAATTGCTTCAGGATACGTCGGTAAAATACTGCTGGAATGACCACTCGCTCTGATGTCATGATGCAGTCGTCCACAACGCTTAACGTTTCTCTGCGATTGTAGTACATTTGCAATTCAGATGTGAGCTGTTTTGAAGCAGGCCATCCATGTTGAACGTATCTTAAGACTTGTTGTAATGTTTTGTCTTCTGAAGTTGCTTTCCTTACCATATTTAGTGTTACTGGCAAAGTTGAAAGACTTTCTTGTAAAATGCATTTAACTTCGTTTTCAACGTTGATTGACGCCACAACGAAATCTTCGTCCTGAGGTTTATCTGCGATAAGCCGTGACAACATGTCAACATTTCCAAATTCGTTTGTTTTTATGTATAGGGTACTACACAGAAAAAAAAACTGACGGTAAAATTAACTATAAATTTTGTATTCTATAGTTTTTCAAATTTTCTATAGGAAACAAAAACAACAATTCAAAATTTCGGAATCAGCTTTACTTTTCTACAGTTGAATTCAACTGTACATTTTGTATTCCATAAATTTTTTTTTTCATATGAATAACATTTTGAATTGAGTTTTTAACAGGTTTATAAAATTCTCACATTGTTTAAGAATAAATCAACATAAGTTTGCTAGAGTTGTACTGATATTTTGCCATTTGAAATGGTGTAGCCGTAGAAGTTGTTTGCTACAATTTCTACGACTTTTTGGAAACGGCTAGTTACAGCCCTTCTGGGGTGCTAACTATTAAACCATTCCAAAACAGTTTTAACTGTTTGGAACAGTTTATATTGTTAGCTGACCTTTTAAGAAGGTTATTTTTACTGTAACTGCGTTTGATAGTTTCTAAACCGAGTAAACTGTAAATTTACAGAGTTCTACGGTCAAAATACAAAAACTCCGGGTTGGTGCAATTTCTATCGAAAATCTAGGTTAAATTAACTGTTTTCACAGTACATAAACATTTTAAGAGCAACTGTACAGTACTATTTTTACAGTAATTTTACTGGACTGCACAGTCAATTTAACCTTTACTGCGGGTTGGTGCAATTTCTATCGTTGAAATCGGTTGGATTGACCGATAATTTTTTTCTGTGTAAAATCATAACTCATAAGGACTAAAGCCCATCTTTGCAAACGATTCGCCGTATGAGTCGGTATTCCCTTTATTGATCCAAAAATTGAAAGAAGTGGTTTATGGTCTGTTAACAGAGTAAAACGTCGACCGTAAATCATTTTATGGAATTTGGTACGTGCAAAAACAAGTGCCAAAGCTTCCTTTTCAATTTGGCTGCATCGTTTTTCTGATGAATTGAGAGCTCGAGAAACGTGATATACCGCTTTCTGACTTCCATCGGGCATTTTGTGATATAGTTGTGCACCTATGCCAACCATTGATGCGTCCATTGATGCGTCAGCTGCGACATAAATTGGTAGTTTTGAGTTATAATGAGTCAACAGTAATTCTGACTTTAGAATCTTTTTGAACCTTTGAAATGAGGACTCGCATTCATCTGTCCATTTTCACTCTGGTTAGGTTAGGTTAGGGTAGATCCGGGAGATGAACATGTTGTCATCATTAACTTAGGCCTCGAGAAAGGGCCCATTGTATACCCGATACTAAGAGCTTTAGCAGAGAAAGTCTAAGAGAACCACTTGGATGTACATATATACTTCCATATGGATTTAAGACAAAGCTCAGACAGTGCGTCAAGCGATTCCAAATTGAAATGACCAAAATTCTTTCTACGTCTAAGCGCAAGCGCTGGACATTCACAAAAGAAATGAAAGACTGTTTCTTCCATTTCAGGGTCTTTACAACTTCTACAAAGGTCGCCAATGTTTGAGAAACCTAAACGAGATGCATGGATTCCCATGGCACAATGTCCAGTAATAGCACCGATTAAGATCCGTACATTATGTTTCTCCATTGCTATTAAAAACTTAGTACGATTTATACTATATGATGACCAAACAGATCTTATATGATTGCAAGTTTGAAGATTTGACCATCTAGAATTAGCAAGCTGAATACATTTATTTTCGATTTTTCCCTTGATTACGCTAATGGGTTTTTTTATTGAAAGGTCAGCCAAAAGGGCATTTTGGTTTGACCATATTTTAGCCAGTTCATCTGCAATTTCGTTGCCTTCGAAATTACTATGACCTGGGACCCAGCAAAGTGTTAAGTTATAGTCCTCGCTAATATCGCAAAGGATATTTCTACAGCTTAACACAAGTTTTGACGTGATATAATTTGATGAGATTGCTTTGATAGCCGCCTGACTGTCAATGTAAATAACAACGCTTCCAAGAAATTGGGACTTATGGGCATAGAGCTTTAAGAACAGCAAAAACCTCTGCCTGAGAGACACTACAGTCGTTCGGCAGTCTGTAAGACTTTGCTAAGTCTAAAGGCTTAGAATTAATGCCTGATTCAGTGCCTATATCCAATTTTGACCCATCCGTGTATATTTCAAAAGATGCGCTTAAAGGAGCCCAGTTTTCTCTTTCAGGTATTACCACCTTGAAGTTCGTTGGGAAGAAAAGGTGTGGTAAGAGGTAGTCAGTACCACCTATTACATCACAATCCATAAATTGGAGTAAAATACTATTATGACCAAAAGATTTCGAATTCCAGAAACCCAATTCTTTAAGTCCAATAGCACTTTTCGCGGCCATGCTTCTGGCAAAAATATCAAGTGGTTCTAGGTGAAGAAGAGTTTCCAGTGCAGCAGTGGCAGTAGTTTTAAAAGCCCCAGTAACACTGAGACACGCAACTCTTTGAACCCTGGACAGAATATCCAAATAACTTTGTTTATGTAAAGAGATCCACCACAGGAAAATTCCGTACATGAGAATCGGCCTGATGATTGCCTTATGCATCCAAAAAATTATTTTCGGCTTAAGGCCCCATCTCTTACCAAACAAGCGTTTACAAGAATAGAAAGCAACGTATGCTTTCCTAATTCTATTTTCAACATATAACTTCCATTTAAGTTTACGGTCAAGAACAATACCCAGGAAAGTCACGCTTTCCTTTATAGGAAGACTAATGCCATCCAAAATTGGATGCCTAAATTGAAGTATTTGATGTTTATTTGAAAAAACAACAACCTCAGTTTTTTCGGCATTAATACATAAGCCTTTCGAGCTTGTCCAAAGTTTAATGGATTTAAGTGACAAAGACATGATATCACTTAAGATATTCAAGTCCTTACCCACTACCATTATACAAATATCATCAGCGTATGCCACTACTCGTACACCCTGTTTGGTTAAAATTTTTATCAAGTCTTCAACAACCAGATTCCAGAGTAGTGGTGAGATAACTCCACCCTGTGGAGTTCCTCTTGAAACTGACTTGCTTAATGTACAGTTGTTAATTTCAGATTGTACAACCCTACATAATAAAACTTTTTCAATCAGAGCAGTAACACAAGGCTCTGTGCCTTTGCGACGCAGACTAGCAGTTACCGCACTTGGAAGGACGTTATTAAAAGCTCCTTCAATGTCCAAAAAAGACGCTAGAGTGTATTCCTTTTCCTGTAGAGATTTTTCAACAACACCAACTACATCATGCAGTGCAGTTTCCGTTGACTTTCCTTTACAGTAAGCGTGCTGTTCATTAGCAGGACCATAAATTATGGTTTTTTCCCGCAAATGATAATCTAAAATTCTCTCAAGCGTTTTTAGCAAAAATGATGATAAACTTATAGGTCTAAAGTCTTTTGCAACAGTATGGCTTGGTTTCCCTGCCGTTGGAATGAAGACTACTTTGACATTATTCCATTTTCCAGGTATATGTTGCCAAAAAAGACAACTTCTATATATGATCTTTAACCAGGACTTTAAAGAGGCGGGAGCTTTCTGAAGCATAGCAGGGAAAACACCATCCGACCCAGGTGATTTGAAGGGTGAGAAAGTGTTCACTGCCTAATTGACTTTTTCGTCAGTTATAATACTTTCCGCGATACCCCAATTTTCAAAGTTTTGGCTATTGATAGTTTAATCTACATTTTCTGGGTTATCAGGAAAATGTGTATCAAAAAGAATTTTTAAAGTGTCAAACGAATTCTCAGTCCAAGACCCGTCTCCTTTATTAAGAGATCCTAAATTAATCGACTCTTTAGTCAGAATCCTTCGAAGTCTGGCTGTTTCGGTTGTACTTTCTATTTTACCGCAAAAATCTCTCCAGGATGTGCGTTTAGCAATCCGGACTGTTTTTTTAAAAATCTTAAGATGGAGTTTATAACATTCCCAATCTTCAGCCAAGCAAATTCGCTTAGCAATGCTGAATAGCATTTTAGCCACTATACGGGTGTGACCAACCTCCTTATTCCACCATGTTGGATATTTTTTAGTTCGTGGCTTATGGGTAGGACAGGACAAATCAAAAGCTTTTATCAGCTCAGCTGTAAGATTATTGACATTATCGTCAATTTCAACTATGCTATGCAGTTTTTCCTTTGCCGGAGGTAAGATATTTTCAGTAAGAAGACAATTATATTGAGACCAATTTGTTTTTGAAGCGTTTTTAAAGGTTGCTTCCACATAATTGGTAGAAATTTGATAAACAATGTATCTGTGATCATAAACTTTCCAGTTTTCAATTTTAAAACTATCAGAGTCAGTAGTTAAGGTAATGTCTAAAACTTCCGCTCTGTTTCGAGTACGAAAAGTAGGTTCAGACCCTTTGTTACATACAGAAGGTTTGAATTTAAGATAAAATCGAACAAAGACTCACCTCGCTCATTGATGTCTGTGCTACCTCACTACGAGTGATGCGCATTGGCATTAATCGATAGCACTAAACTTAAATCGCGTGCCTCCGCCCATGAGTACAGTGCTTTTACACTATCTGTAGGAGCTAGCTCATTATGAGGAAAGTAAGCAGACGCTAAAAGAAATGTCTTTTTTTGCCCAATCTTCTCTGCGCGAACGACAACCAAGTCATCAGTCGAAAGGTGTGGCAGATGAAACAAGTTGAGATTCTTGTGAGCTAGAATACAAGCTCGGGGACGTTTACAAGAAATATTACAAAACATTTTGAAGTTACCATGATTCAAGCCTTTAATTTTGTTACCAGAAATCCAGGGTTCTTGAATCAAGGCAACATCAAGGCGTTCCTCGCTCAGAAACGCTAAAAGTGCGGATGAGGCCGCTTTACTGTGTTGAAGGTTGATCTGAACAATTTTCATTAATCACAGTAGGCTTATCCGGACAAGGATCTCCGACATCTTTCTCATCGAAAAATTTTACGAAGACCAATCCGGCAGTAAAGATAAGTTTATTACCCTTATCCTGAACAAACTTGGCTGCATTTTCGCTGAGCTCAACAATGAAGCTTTGACCAGTCTCTCTAGCTTTCTCAGGACGGACAATCCGCAGTTCTGCAGATTGGAGACCCGGGTTTTGGAATTGGAGCAATCTCAGGATTTTCCCCTTTTCCACGATTGGCAATGGAATGAAAATCCTTGCCCTTACCGGTTTAGGAATTTCATCCTGCTCAATCACCTTAAGCCTTGAGTTTTCCCAAAGCCCACTGAGTGTGATCACAGTATTTTTTATAAAATCACAAGAGTACTGGTCATTGCAACAGATAACTCTAAAGCCTTTTTGCCAGCTAAGAGCATCGAACAAAGGAGGACGAGCATTCGGATTTTCGGTGTAGAGATCGAGAAGCTTGTCACGAAGACCCGCTGTAACTAATCTCCATCTATCCTCTGGGATAGCACCACTCTCAATACTTTCGTCAATGATTACCACTTTCAGTGAGTCTTTAGCTGCATCGCTAAAAGACTTTTCGGTGTTTTTTTTTGAAGTAAAAGTTGAATTTGAACTCTCTTTTAACTTCTTAGAAAGGTTCGAGGGGGACGAATTGTCAACACTTCAATCCCTCTTAGATGAAGGCTTAGCACCTTTGGAAGTCGAAGCCTCATGCTTTATAGCAGAAGATTTTTTGACTGTACTGGCTGAGTTAGATTTTCTAGTAGCGTACTCAGCAATAATTTTATCAGCCCAAGCTAAGGAAGCTTTCTGAGCATCAGAAAGCTCTTCGGGCTTAATGGCGTTCAGCCGTCTTCGCACAAATTGAGCCGAACGAAATTGTCTATGAGCCCGTGCTCATGGGCTCAACCTATTTCTTCGAACCTTACCCTTAACACTAACTGTAGGTTCCGCAGACTTTCCTTTCGGAGCTTCATCAGTATGAGCAGAAGGTGAAAGAAGGAGTTCCTTCTCCAAGGGATCGTATAAGTGGCTGGTATCCATATCAACACTACCGATGTCACTCATTTTGCTACATATTGAACACAAATAAAAAATTCTAAATTTCTATACTTCCAAGAAAAATCAAAGACCTCAAAATCACCGCATAACCTCACAAATATAGAATTATGTCTACCACTCTGACTTTAATGTAAGAAGATAGTCTAGAGGGTAACGTAATTCTCTCATTTGTTGAATGAAATTTCCATAGTATGTAGTTGACTGCACGCAAAAATTTTTCTTCTGATTTGTAGGTCTGGGCATTTTGTTAATTGATTCAACTTTTGCAGGATCTGTATACCTTTTTCATCAATTATATGTCCCAAATATTTGATAGTAGTTTGAAAAATTTCACATTTGGCCCAACGGATAGTAAGACCGTGGTCTTTAAAACGATGCATTACTTCCATAACTTCTCTATAATTTTCGTCAATAGTGGATGTAGCTATTACTACATCATCGAGGTAAGCAATTGCACCATTCAGACCTACTATGATAGTGTCCATGGCCTTTTGAAAAGCACCGGGTGCCGATATTACTTCTGGTGGCAATCGATTAAACAGAAAAAGACCCTTATGAGTATTGATTGTCAAGAGCTTTTTCGATTTGTCGTCGACTTCAAATTGAAGATACGCATCGGAAAGATCAATCTTGCTAAAGTATCTGCAATTTGCCATTTTTGCGAAAATTTCATCTGCATGTGGAAGTGGATGCATATTTGGATGCATGCATTGATTAAATCCAGTTGAGTAGTCCCCGAAAATTCTTATAGTGTTGTTAGGTTCGCGTACAACTACAATCGGAGCTGCCCATGGTGAGTGCGTAATGGCTGTTATTACTATATACCTGCTGTTTCCAGTTTATTTAGCTCTGCTTCAACCATATGAAGTGTTGCGTATGGAACTGGTATTTTTGGCTTGAAAACCGGAGCTGAGTCAGGTTTAATTTCTAGTGTGACTTGAAACTTTGTGCAGTGGCCTGTTTGTGTATTGACCACTTCTGGAAATTTACTTTTGATGATATCAAACAATTCTGATTTGTCCATATTTGATGTAATTGTTTTGCAAATAACATTTAAACTTTCATTCCAGTAACCGAATTTGTTTATTAAATCGATACCGAATATGTTTAAATTGATCGATGAAACAAACAATGTGCAATTGTGAACGTTATCATTGTGTTGAACTGAGGTTGTAAATTGTCCAATTAAATTAATTTCATTGCATGAAGCATCTGTTGCTTTATGTTGACAGTGCTGCAATTTTGGTTTTCCAATTGATACCCAATTAGATTTCGATATTATAGTTATATCAGCTGCCGTGTCAAATTAGAGTTGGATTGGTTTCCCGAAAACAAATATTTGAACAAATTTTATTTGTGCTGTGTGATTTTGAACACTTTTTATTTCAGCATTCACCACAGATGTGCGAAAATCCTTATGGTTTTTGTTTTTATCATATGATGTCGGGAATTTATCCTTAGCTTTGTTGAAGCACTGACAATGTCCGATTTTATGACAACTTTAGCATTTATGATTTGCGTAAGTGCAGTTTTTAGAAAAGTGCATTGAGCCACAACCCCAGCATGGACGTGTCGGTGTTTCTGTCTGCTGATTAGGTTTTGACAAATTGTTCTTTTGTGCATTTTTAAAATTGTTATTTTTTGAGGTTATTGCGTTAATGGTTGATGAAGTGGACTCTACCAAATTGACGTCATTTTTGAGTACCAACATTCGCTGCGTTTCTGCATTAAGTTTTTCCAGTGTAATTGTGGAGCTACTGTCCAGCATGGAAATCAGTCTGCTGCGAATTTCATGATGTGAAGGTGATTGCAAACCAATAAGGAAAATGAGACACTTGAATTGTTGTGCACTCATTTCACTATATAAGAATTGCTCGCAATGCTTGTTTACTCGACCTGCATAAGTTACAAAATCCTCAGCTTCTTCCTTTACAAGTTTGAAACAATTATAGTGAACTTTAAAGAGTGACTCTTGTCGGTCAAATATAGACTTTAATGCTGTAATGGTTTCGCTAAATTTCATATCTTGTGGTTTTCTTGGAAGCGTAAAATTTGCATATCTGTCGTAAACTTGCTGGCTTAGTTTTCTTAAGAGCAAACGAACTTTTGAAGAGTCGTCCAAAGACTTCGCGTCCTCCGTAAAAAGAGCTTCATGTCTGCCGTACCAATTTGAAAAATAAAAATTGTTTTCTGGATCATATCTGAATTCTGAAATAATTTTGGAAAGGACATCTATTGTCTTTTCATTTTGAGCTACCACAGGGTTTTGAGCTGTCGCTTCTCTGGATGTTTCTTCCATGGCAATTAACTTTTCCAACAAAAACTGCGGTCTTGCAGCTGCTTCATTTTGTTGTACTAGGAGCATGCATGTACATTTTCTAGTGACGTAGCCATTTTCTTAAAAAAAAAATTCGCGTTTGGGTTTACACTCGTCGCCAATTGTTATGTTCGTATATTGAACATAAACGATTAAAAGTTAATAAAAATGTTTATTTCAAATATAAGTTCAGTTCAAATTCAAATCTCAAAAAAATTATAATTCAATACTTTTACAAAATAACTAAAGACTGCTGGGTCTATAAATTTTAAAGTAAAAGTATAAACAGTGTTTTTGGCAGGTTGCCAACATACGGTTTTAATATGAGGTGGTCCACATTAGCCGAATACATCACTTTTTTGAAATAATCATTGATTGTAAAATCGGACTTGTTTATGCATTTTTTCGTTCAATAATAGTTCCGCAATTGCATTAGAGGAACTTATTTAGTTATTTACAAAGCACTACCAATAAGTCAACTTGACCTCACAGTATATGCTATGAAATTGCACACGAATAATTAGGATAACAGAATAGCCGAAGAGCGTAAATATGTTTTTCGCGTGTCAATGTGTACAAATAACCAGAATTGTTGTATAGTCTTTGATATGAGAAATAAAAGGGTGCACCACATTTCTCGCATAGTCCACATTAACCTAATAGACGGAGAGCCAGCGCTTGGCTGACCCTCCTCATAGTATCAAAGCTGAATTTTTTCGTGAGTGTTCTTCCAATAGTAGGTATGAACTTCTGTTCTAGTGAATTCCTGAGAGGTGGTGCCTACGTGAAATATCAGGCGCAAAAGGTCGAGAAAAACAGTTTTTTGCAAATATCTCGCTAACGGTTATATTTACAAAAAAAATAAAGTTTCACAATTTTGTAGCTTATTAAATTTCAAATCGAAAAGTTTAATGAGTTGTTTTCGTACGAACTATAGTTTAGGAGATATGATCCAGTGAATTTGGACCTTCCAACTCAACATATAAGATCCATAATTTTTTTCTTCTAGTCGGTCCATTTTTTAGTTTCAAATTATGCACCAAAATTCGAGACCAATTTCACTGTCGTACAAAAAGTTATTCAGGCACAAAGGTCGAGAAAATTAGTATCTCGATAACGCTTATTTCTACAAAAAAATGGTTCTCCACAATTTTGTAGCTCAGAAAATTTCATACCAAAAAATGGTGCAAATTATTTTCGTACGACCCACAGTTTAGGAGATATCCTATTTTAAGATATTTTCCGCATACAAGTGTTCATAGTTATATGAATGTTGATTTTCAAAGTACTATAACTACGCTTACGTCATAGTATCATGGTTGAATTTTTTTGTGGGTATTTTTCCAGTAGTGGGTACCAACTTTTGTGTTAGTCAAACCATGAGAGGTGGTGGCTTCGCGAGATATCGATCATAGTTATAGTAATTTGAAAATACACTTTCAAAAAACTGATTTTCTCTACCTTTCGCACCCGATACCTCACGAAGGCACCACCGCTCATGGTTTGACTAAAACAAAAGTTAGTACCCACTATTGGAAAAATACCCACAAAAAAATGCAGCCATGATACTATGACGTAGACATAGTTAAAGTAATTCCAAAATCAATTTTTAAAAAACTGATTTTCTCGACTTTTGCACACGATATCTCAAGAAGGCACCAACTCTCACTGTTTGACTGAAACAAAAGTCAGTACCCGCTATTGGAAGAATACCCACACGAAATGCAGCCATGATACCATGACGTAGGCATAGTTATAGTAATTTCAAAATCAATTTTCAAAAAACTGATTTTCTCGACTTTTGCACCCGATATCTCACGAAGGCACCACCTCTCACGGTTTGACTTAAACAAAAGCTGGTACCCACTATTGGAAAAATACCCACAAAAAAATGCAGCCATGATACTATGGCGTAGGCATAATTATAGTAATTTCGAAATCAACATTAAAAAAACTGATTTTCTCGACATTTGTACCCGATATCTCAGGAAGGCACCACCTCTCATGGTTTGACTGAAACAAAAGTCAGTATCCACTTTTGGAAGAATACCCACAAAAAAATGCAGCCATGATACCATGACGTAGGCATACTTATAGTAATTTCAAAATCAATTTTTAAAAAACTGATTTTCTCGACTTTTGCACCCGATATCTCAGGAAGGCACCACCTCTCACGATTTGATTCAAACAAAAGTCAGTACCCACGATTGGAAGAATACCCACAAAAAAATGCAGCCATGATACCATGACGTAGGCATAGTTATAGTAATTTCAAAATCAACTTTCAAAAAACTGATTTTCTCTACCTTATGCACCCGATATTTCGCGAAGGCACCACCTCTCACAATTTAACCAAAACAAAAGTTAGAATTCCTTATTAGAAGGATACCCACCAAAATAATTCAGCAATGATTATATGACGTAGGCGTAGTTATAGTACTTTGAAAATCAACATTCATATTACTATGAACACTTGTATGCGGAAAATATCTTAAAATAGGATATCTCCTAAACTATGGGTCGTACGAAAATAATTTTGCACCATTTTTTGAGCTACAAAATTGTGGAGAACCATTTTTTTGTAGAAATAAGCGTTAGCGAGATACTAATTTTCTCGACCTTTGTGCCTGAATAACTTTTTGAACGACAGTGAAATTGGTCTTGAATTTTGGTGCATACTTTGAAACTATAAAATAGACCGATTAAAGGAAAAAAAATGATGGATTTTATATGTTGGATCGGAAGGTCCAATTTCACTGGACCATATCGTCTAAACTATAGGTCGTACGAAAGCAATTTGCAATATTTTTCGATATAAAATTTAGTGAGCTACAAAATTGTGAAACTTTATTTTTGCTACCAATTTTTCCGAGGGCACACAGCGCAGTCCGTTGATAAATGCGCTATGTAGAGAGATTGATTTCGAAAGGTTCATAGATCGATCTCGGCCTCAGACAAAAAGTTCAAAAATTTTTCAATTGTTATTTCATTTAATTTAAATAAAATTAAATAAAACATAAATTGGTCTGATGATGGTTACGTGGCGGTAACCGAAACATATGTCACCATAGCCATGTTCAGTAGTTTTTTCTCTTCTCCTAATTGTCATAATATTCTAAGTTGGAAAATGCATGGAATTTTCGATTCTTGCAAAACATTGACTAAAGTTCATAAAATTAGTATAATTTTCATATAGTCAACATAAACCATTTTAATATATTTTTTTTTAAAAAAAATCTTAAAAATTTGGAATAAAAGTATATATCATTTAGTGGTTCCTTATCGAAATACAAAGAATTCAATTATTATTCAATTTTAAATTAAAGTTTTGTTAGTTATGTATACTCCTTTAACTCCTAGGAGGAGCATAGGGCCAATATGAAACATCTCCATTTGCTGCGATCCCTTGCGTGTGAGGAGCGTGATTTTCTTAATTATTTCGCCTACAAAATGTAAACATTCATTTATCTTAAAAATTTTTTAAATAATACATATTTCATAATTCGATCATGCACAGTTGCCCATGCATGCATTTATAGCTTTTTGACAAATCGTTGTCAGGCGCATATCAATTAATAGTATTTGCTATATGCAAGTACTCTTCTAACACATGAGTTTTTTTGCATTGATATGTACAGAATTCGGAGTTGTACCGATTTCATACGGTAATTTAAAAACATGTTTTAAATGCAAGAGAAACTCCAATCGTGTTTTAAAACTCTCATTCTTTCGGCCGACCATCGTCTTCAAGTAAAGATCTCTATCCGTGGAAAAAAAAATCATTAATTGTATTATACATATGATCAGAAAGCCGAAAAGGCTTAAAGAAGTGCTAATTTTTATGATCTGTACGTCATATAATTTGTGGTTAAAAAGTCACGAAAAAGTTAAAAATCTTGGTGGAAAAACCATTCAATTCAATCTAACAAAAAAATATAAATCTCTTGCTTCAGCGGAGCACCCTGTCTGCCAATTTTGCAGCAGGTGCCGCGAAAGGCATAAAGAAATCCAAGTTCGATCATCAATTTTGTTCAGCAGCTTCTTCAATTTTCTCGGCGTGAAAATTTTTAACCAGAAACCTTTATTTGTCTCGATTTATAAGATATTTTCCAGAAGTTCCGAACACGCTTTGGTTTAATAAATGGACTCAAGGTTTACTCCATTTTGTTACAAGGTTGACAAAAGTCACATTGAGGTTAAGCCAAGAGCATTGTACACTCATCATGGCGAAGAATTAATACTTATATAAACCTTAAAACATTACTTACATATTAACTCGGAAAATTGGAAAACTCTAGTTTAAACTTGTTTGAAACCACGCAATTTATGGTCTTAAATCCAAACTAAGCTTAAGTTCTTAACCTCAAATCGAAGACCGATTTAAAATTGGTTGAAAACCCACTAATTAGTATGTAATTTGGATATCGTTTATAGAGCTATTTAAATAAATTATTTGGTATTAATAATCTAAGATAAACCATCTTTCCTTTTAATTCCATTTCGTGGAATATTTTGTTTTTGTTCTTCGGGAAATTTACTCTAAAATAGACTACTACAATCTTAAATGTAAGCTTTTCAGAAGCCAAATCTTTTTTCGACTTCTTTCTTTTTAACATTGCATGTCATAAGATGTAAGCGCGCTAAAGCTTACAGCAGCCTTACTTCAAAAGGCCTTTTGAAGCGCTTAATTGTAATGCTGCGGTAAGTTTTTTTTAAATAAAATTAAAACAAAAAGAAAAAAACTGGCAGCCCCAGGTTGTGAAACCACGACCATCCGTGTGATGGATAGAAACAGATTATTTTTACTTACATTTACCAACTCGTAAGACCCCTACACCAATGCCCGATGATATGAAGAGGTATTAAATTTGTATATTAAGCAAATGTTGTCCAAACAGAATTTGACATTCGAATGCTCCTGCAACCTTACATAGAATCATTGTGTAATCAGTTTCAATTCAATTAAACAAAAGTAAATAAATAAGAGAAAGGGACATAGAAAAGTGAAATAAAAAATGTTGAATAAAAAATGTTTTAATAAAAAAAAAAAAAATAAAAAAAAAAGTATAACAAAAAATCACCCAGGCTGGGTTCGGACCCATTTTGTTCTTATTGCAGCCTTACATGGAATCATTGTGTAATCAGTTTCAATTCAGTTAAACAAAAGTAAATAAATAAGAGAAAGGAACGTAGTAAAGTGAAGTAAAAAAATGTTTAATAAAAAAAAAAATAAAGCAAAAAATAAAAAAAGTAAAAACAAAAATTACCCGGGCTGGGTTCGAACCCATGTTGTCCTTACTGCAGCCTTATAAAAAATCATTGTGAAAATGCTTCTAAATTTCTATGGGGACAAGCGCTTTTGAAGTGCTCGGATCAGAAGCGCTAGAAATTTTTCCTCTTGGGTACATAACTTTCTTCTAAGTATAATTGATATGAATTTAGCTAACTAAAACAAAGTCTATAAATGAAAACTTTAAAATCGCTTACCACATTATCAACATCTGCTACAGGTTTATTTTTATGAATTTTTGTATTATTTGTTAAAGAAATTTCTGCGTTCAAGTCTGTTGACTTTGCTAATTTGAGTTTCGTAGATTTTGATTTATCGGCTTTTCCAAATAAGCCTCTAACTTCTGCCATTTTTATTAAGTACTTTGCATTAAGTTGAGTTAATTGCTTTCTTCTAATCAATGAAAGAAAACAACCTAAAGAAATATGTTGCAAGCAGTTATCTTGATTAAAGCAAATGTCAGGAACTTTGTCGCAAATAAATTCATCAATATCGGGCAACTTTACAGAGTCCGTAGCATCTTCCATACTTTCTTTAAGTTTCGTAGCATCGCAAGACTTCACTTCGCTATCGATACTCCCAAAATGATTTTTTGCTTCTATTAGCTGAACATTTTTTTTTCTCGGGGAACCTGTGCTAACAGCAGCTGATGGTATATTAATTGCCTCAGCTTCAGATATTGCTTCAAGTTTTTTCTTTTCTTTGAGGGCTTCTTGGTGTTTTTTAATTGAAGTTTGATTTACATAACTAATGCAATAGTTAACCATTTCCTGATTTTCAGAGTTAACAATGGAATGTGTTTGATAGAGAACAAACTGAATTTGTGGTCTTGACATGGCCATTTGAAGGGTTACTAACTGCTCTTCTAAAATTTGAGCCACTCTTTGTTTGCCATCCTCACTTATTTCAGATTCTGTTAATATTTCCAGCATACTTAAATCCCCTCCTCTTGAGCATATTAAATCGATTGGATCAGATATACCACTAAAAGAGTTTGGAGGATTTGCAAAAATTCCAACAACGGATCCAAATCTGTTGGATTTTAAAGGAATCGAGGCAAATGATTCTGCAAACAGACGAATATTTGAAATACCTAACTTTTCCATATAAATTCTGTATTCTTTCAAATTTGAACCAGCGCCAAAAACAAAGAAGTAATTCAAACGATTAACAGAATAAAATAAAGCAGCTAGATATGCAGTAGATCTTGGTGACGATATATGTGTTTGTAAGATGTCGCCATCCATTTCAAAAAAATCTAATAGCTTCGACATTATAGCAGGTCCAAATGAAAATGTTCTGTCCTAGAAATATAAAAGATATTGATGTTCATAAATTGAGTCAGTCGAGTATAGCAAAATTGTTAGTATTTCGATCTTTTCAACAGTGTTTGTCTGTAAAGATCAATATTTTTTTAGATTTTTAAAAACCCTAGAACAAAAATAAGTAAATCATATTTCTTTTTTCAAACAATTGGTTAATTTATAATTTAAAAAACTTTATTTGTGATAAATATATTTGATGAATAAATTCATATTCCGAAGTTTCGTCGAAATCAGCCGAAAAGTTTATGAATTACCCGCTTTTGTTTATAAGGGTCCACAAATTTGAAAATATAAAAAAAAATATTTAGTTTAAAACGACTGTTTTCTGAAAAATTTAACAGAAACTAAAGCTATCGAATATTTTATTTGAATTTGATGAATTCTAAACCTACTTATAAGGATTTATTTTTGAAACTTAAATATGCTACAGCAATACGTGACTGGACAGAAGAGTACAAGAAGGCTAGGACGACATCCAGGGCAATATACCAGCTAAATCATTCATTTTAAGAGTTTCTTAGCAAAGAACAAAACAGTAACAGTAACTGCCCAACTAGAAAACATTCGATTCAGTTCGCTTAATCGACACCAAACATGAAATTGTTCTTGTATAACGCACTCTTTTATCTCCAAAAATTTTGATTTTCTAAAAAGCCCAGAAAGCTTTTTAAGAGCGTCTTATTCAATTTATATCTCTGATAATAGTGTAGTATTTTATTGATGTTGTCTAAAATTAATATCCACTTTCAGATTGGTGCACCCAGAAAAATTATACCTTTTTGAATCAACATTTTCACATTTTGCCTTAAAAAACTTTTGATTTAACCAAAAACATTTTGAAACAAAATTTATAACTTTTGTAACAAAAATAAAAAAAATGTTGAATTAAGAAATTACATAGTAATTTCAAAATTGCAAAATGAGAAATGTTACGATTAAAAAATTTATTTACTATCTTTATAAGTAGAAATTTATGTATTTTGTAGAGTAATGTACTTTCGTGTTCCATTAAAATAGGATTTTATAATAAACTAGATGACCCGGTGAACTTCGTACCACCTAAAATGTAATTGCGGAATCAGCAACCCTAAATTAGTCAAAAAAATTATCAAAATCAAATACAGATGTTTGTGTTGCACAGTGTTATCAATCTTAAGAAGATCAAGTTTTAAAAATATTTTTGTATGAGAACCACCCTAAATAAAAGTTATGTAAAGGCCTCTAGGTGGTGTTAATTTCATTTGAATCGATTAAGTGGCATTCGTTAAAATGATATTTGAAGGATTTTTTTTGTATTAGAGCTACCCTAAATAGCCACCTAAAATAAAATTTATATAATTTTTGTAGCGCTTTTTAATTAAAGATTATTTGGTGTAAATTTCATGAGAATCAATTTGAATTAATTTTTAATTTAAATTTTTTCCAGTCAATAACAGTAATAGACTAAAAGCCAGCGCTTGGCTGACCCTCCTCATAGTATCAAAGCTGAATTTTTTTGTGAGTGTTCTTCCAATAGTAGGTATGAACTTCTGTTCTAGTAAATTCCTGAGAGGAGGTGCCTACTTAAGATATCGGGCGCAAAAGTTCAAGAAAAACAGTTTTTTGCAAATATCTCGCTAACGGTTATATCTACAAAAAAATTAACTTCCACAATTTTGTAGCTCATTAAATTTCATATCGAAAAGTAATGCAAAATGCTTTCTTACGACCTATAGTTTAGGAGATATGGTCCAGTGAAATTGGACTTCCTAACCCAACATATAAAATCCATATTTTTTTTTCTTCTGGTCGGCCTATTTTTTAGTTTCAAATTATGCACCAAAATTCGAGACCAATTTCATTGTCGTACAAAAAGTTATTTAAGCACAAAGGTCGAGAAAATTAGTATCTCGCTAACGCTTATTTCTACAAAAAAATAGTGCACTACAATTTTGTAGCTCAGAAAATTTCATATCAAAAAGTGGTGCAAATTATTTTCGTACGACCCACAGTCTAGGAGATATTCTATTTTAAGGTATTTTCCGCATACAAGTGTTCATAGTAATATGAATGTTCATTTTCAAAGTACTCTAACTACGCCTACGTCATAGTATCATGGTTGAATTTTTTTGTGGGTATTTTTCCCATAGTGGGTACCAACTTTTGTTTTAGTCAAACCGTGAGAGGTGGTGCCTTCGCGAGATATCGAGCATAGTTATAGTAATTTGAAAATCAACTTTCAAAAAACTGATTTTCTCTACCTTTCGCACCCGATATCTCACGAAGGCACCACCGCTCATGGTTTGACTAAAACAAAAGTTAGTACCCACTATTGGAAAAATACCCACAAAAAAATGCAGCCATGATACCATGACGTAGGCATAGTTATAGTAATTTCAAAATCAATATTAAAAAAGCTGATTTTCTCGACTTTTGCACCCGATATCTCACGAAGGCACCACCTCTCATGGTTTGACTAAAACAAAAGTTAGTACCCACTATTGGAAAAATACCCACAAAAAAATGCAGCCATGATACCATGACGTAGGCATAGTTATAGTAATTTCAAAATCAACATTAAAAAACTGATTTTCTCGACTTTTGCACCCGATATCTCACGAAGGCACCACCTCTCACGGTTTCACTGAAAAAAAAGTCAGTACCCACTATTGGAAGAATACCCACAAAAAAATGCAGCCATGATACCATGACGTAGGCATAGTTATAGTAATTTCAAAATCAATTTTCAAAAAACTGATTTTCTCGACTTTTGCACCCGATATCTCAGGAAGGCACCATCTCTTACGGTTTGACTGAAACAAAAGTCAGTACCCACTATTGGAAGAATACCCACAAAAAAATGAAGCCATAATACCATGACGTAGGCATAGTTATAGTAATTTCAAAATCAATTTTCAAAAAACTGATTTTCTCAAATTTTGCTCCCGATATCTCAGTAAGGCACCACTTCTCACGATTTGACTGAAACAAAAGTCAGTACCCACTATTGGAAGAATACCCACAAAAAAATGCAGCCGTGATACCATGACGTAGGCATAGTTATAGTAATTTCAAAATCAACTTTCAAAAAACTGATTTTCTCTACCTTTTGCACCCGATATTTCGCGAAGGCACCAACTCTCACGATTTAGCTAAAACAAAAGTCAGTACCCACTATTGGAAGAATACCCACAAAAAAATTCAGCCATGATTTTATGACGTAGGCGTAGTTAGAGTACTTTGAAAATGAACATTCATATTACTATGAACACTTTTATGCAGAAAATACCTTAAAATAGAATATCTCCTAGACTGTGGGTCGTACGAAAATAATTTGCACCACTTTTTGATATGAAATTTTCTGAGCTACAAAATTGTAGTGCACCATTTTTTTGTAGAAAGAAGCGTTAGCGAGATACTAATTTTCTCGACCTTTGTGCTTGAATAACTTTTTGTACGACAATGAAATTAGTCTCGAATTTTGGTGCATAATTTGAAACTAAAAAATAGGCCGACCAGAAGAAAAAAAAATATGGATTTTATATGTTGGGTTAGAAAGTCCAATTTCACTGGACCATATCTCCTAAACTAAAGGTCGTAAGAAAGCATTTTGCATCACTTTTCGATATGAAATTTAATGAGCTACAAAATTGTGGAAGTTAATTTTTTTGTAGATATAACCGTTAGCGAGATATTTGCAAAAAACTGTTTTTCTCGAACTTTTACGCCCGATATCTCAAGTAGGCACCACCTCTCAGGAATTCACTAGAACAGAAGTTCATACCTATTATTGGAAGAACACTCACAAAAAAATTCAGCTTTGATACTATGAGGAGGGTCAGCCAAGCGCTGGCTCTCCGTCTATAACAACTGACATAATTTTCTTTTTTATTTTCAAATTCATGCTTCAAATAAAATTTTTTTGTTTGATATTGGAGAGATTTGAACCTGGAACCGGTCGTGTGATAGATGCTGAATGAGAACCACCGTAAGTATCCACCCTAAATAAAAGTTATGTAGTTTAGTAACGGCCTTTCTATATAAAAGTGAGGTGGTGTTAATTTCATGTGAATCGATTAAGTGGCATTCGATAAAATGCTACTTGAAACATATTTTTGTATGGGAGCCACCCTAAATAGCCACCTTTAATAAAATTTATATGGCCTTTGTATATATGAATATATGAAAAAAGCAAAATAAGCCAAGTGTACCAACTGAAAATTTTTTTGTCTCGGATTTCGCTCAAATTTGGCAATATGGTAGTACCCGTGTGCAAGATTAATAACGCCGGCGGATTTGATACAAGCACCATTTGCAGTTAAAATACAGGGTGTTGAAATTGGCGATTTTTAGGATTGTATTTTCAAAATTTTATAGCTTACACAATACCATATCTTTTTAATTTTTAAATGTTCTTTTTATAAAAAAAAATAATACTTAAAAAAAAAAATTTTTTCACCAATAGTTTTTAAATTTAAAAATACTTTTACATTTTTTTAAAGGTATTAAAGTACTTTAAAAAAAAAGTTAAGAGGGTTTTTTTTTTTTAAAATGCCAAAGTATTTTTAAATTTAAAAAATGTTGGTTTAAAAATTTTTTTTATTGAAGCAATATTTTTTTATAAAAACAACATCTAAAAATGAATAGGACAAGTTTCATACAATTATCAATTTACAAAGTTTTGTGTAGGCTTTGGACGAAACAACCTAACTCGAATCTAGGATTTTATTCATATATGGAACGTTTCACGTCAACTATGCCAGCTCGCTGCCCAAAATCTGGTGCGTCTAAATAGGTCATATGATAACTCATATATTCACTTTGTCCTTCCGTTTGTAACGCAGAGAAGGAGGCGTGGCAGGCATAGAAAAGTATATATATTCTTGATCAGCGTCACCTCCTGAGTCGATATAGCCATGTCCGTTTGTCTGGCTGGCTGTGTGTTGAAATACACTTTTTGGGAAAACCATGCAAGATAATTCAATAAAATTTGGTACACTGCCTCCGTCGTCAAAGATAGCTCGGGGGATTGAAAATGAGCGAAATCGGTGAACGGACACGCCTACCGCCCATACAAAAAATATATTCAAAATGCAATTTTAGGAGTATTTTTCACGACGATGCAACCAAAATACGCACAAATACTAAGAATTGTAAGGGCAAGCTCTGAAAAAAAACTGAATGAATTCGGACAAGAGGGCGGGGCACCTCCCATATAAGCAAAAGCTTCAAAATGCTATACTGAAAGCGTTTTTTGAGATATTCGAACCAAATTCGACTCAGACACTAAGTATTATAAATAAAAGCTCTCAACAAAAATTGGGTGAAATCGGACAAGGGGGCGTGGCACCTCCTATATAAGCAAAAGTTTTAAAATGCTATACTGAAAGAGTTTTTTGAAATAATCCAACCAAACTTCACTCAAATACTAAAGACTATAAATGCACGCTCTAAGCTAAAACCAGACGAACTCGGACAAGAGGGCGTGGCACCTCCTATATAAGCAAAAGCTTCAAAACGCTATACTGAAAACGTTTTTCACTCAGACACTAAAAACTATAAATCCAAGCTCTGGACAAAAACTGGGTAAAATCGGACAAGAGAGCGTAGCACCTCCCATATGAGCAAAATTTTCGTAATACTGCTGTGTAGGGTATTTAACGTTTGGCCAGGCCAAATTTTACACCCTTACTAGTTTTTGTTGAAGTGTCTGCTTTCGAATGCCGAGTGCTGTTTTTGAAAAAATCAATAAGACGGAACAATATAGCTACAAGAAAGATGGTTAGTTGGAAAAAATCATCAAGTTGATTCATTTATCACGTTATATCTCACAAACGACACAAGATTATTTGGTGAAATTTTGAAAGTCGAGGTCTAGTGAAACTATCTTGGAATGAGCGAAAAGTGGGCGGGATTAAGTAAGTGACACGCCCACTTTTTAACATTTTGTGAATTGAATTCAATATATCTCGAAAGCAGTTTCAACGATTTTGATAAAAAGCTAGGATCACCTATTCGTAGAGATCAGTATTAATTTAGGGAATGTAAAAAAATATATACAAAACTTTAATACGTTATAATAACAGAATTAATGAAGTAATATGTCTGAAATTTAGTACATGGAGCCCACGGTGGTTTTTAAAAAATTTTAACTTTTTGAAATACCACCCGCGATTTTTTTCAGGGATAATGTTGGGGGACCCTTCTAGTATATAAATCCGTGAACCGCGAAATCGAACGTCCAGCCGTTTTTTTTTTCGACATTTTAGTTTTTTTTAACGATTTTTGAGTATGTCACGGTGTTTATATACATATTATGTACACATACATATATATGCATATGCGTACATATATATACTTGTATATGTATATGTGTGTAATATATATATATGTATATATATATACATACACAAATACATACATATATAAGGTATCGTTTCCGCACCATTTATTTTTTAAAAAAATCGGAAACAGCAATAGTCATTCCAGATGTGATTTTTGATGCTTAATCCGAACCCGGTCTTAGAATTGCTCTATTACGTCTGAACTTTGAGATATCCTTACATAAATGTTTAAAGGACACCATTTTTTTTCCTATTTTTGAAGTTATATAACAAGATAAGGTAATATTATGCCATAAAATCTGGTATGACAGTTAATAGTCCTAGCTTTTTTCCTGAAAACTCAATCAAGCCAATAGCGGTATCTTTTTTTTGTCGGATATACTTATCTTTACCTAAAAAGTTAAAAAAGTGCAAAAACACGATTTTTAGCTATATTGGATGTTATATGCAGGACACACAAAATTTTTTTGTGTATTTCTATTACCAGAAGCATTTGGCACTTTCTTTTGGCCTTAAATTTAACTATCAAATGGTTATCTGCGAAGTTATGTTAACTTTAAAATCACACCATGAAACTCAAAGCGAAATATCTCGGTTTTCGGCTATATTTGAGGTTGTATACAGTACGGACGAAATTCGTCTGCTCTTTTTTACTAACCGACACATTTAAAACCATTCTTTATCTTCAAAATGAGCTTTCAAGCGGTCTCTTGTAATTGTTTTCTAAAAAGTTATGACCATTTTAAGACGACATGTTGCAGCAATATAAGGAACACTTGTACACTGTGAGTTTGCACTCCATAGTGTAATTTTTAAATGGTCATAACTTTGTGGAAAACAATCACAAGAGACCACTTTGTAGCTCATTTTGAAGATAAAGAATGGTTTTAAATGTGTCGGTTGGTAAAAAAGAGCAGACGAGTTTCGTCCTTACTTCCGCAAACAGACGAATATTTGAAATACCTAACTTTTCCATATAAATTCTGTATTCTTTCAAATTTGAACCAGCGCCAAAAACAAAGAAGTAATTCAAACGATTAACAGAATAAAATAAAGCAGCTAGATATGCAGTAGATCTTGGTGACGATATATGTGTTTGTAAGATGTCGCCATCCATTTCAAAAAAATCTAATAGCTTCGACATTATAGCAGGTCCAAATGAAAATGTTCTGTCCTAGAAATATAAAAGATATTGATGTTCATAAATTGAGTCAGTCGAGTATAGCAAAATTGTTAGTATTTCGATCTTTTCAACAGTGTTTGTCTGTAAAGATCCAATATTTTTTTAGATTTTTAAAAACCCTAGAACAAAAATAAGTAAATCATATTGCTTTTTTTCAAACAATTGGTTAATTTATAATTTAAAAAACTTTATTTGTGATAAATATATTTGATGAATAAATTCATATTCCGAAGTTTCGTCGAAATCAGCCGAAAAGTTTATGAATTACCCGCTTTTGTTTATAAGGGTCCACAAATTTGAAAATATAAAAAAAAATGTTTAGTTTAAAACGACTGTTTTCTGAAAAATTTAACAGAAACTAAAGCTATCGAATATTTTATTTGAATTTGATGAATTCTAAACCTACTTATAAGGATTTATTTTTCAAACTTAAATATGCTACAGCAATACGTGGCTGGACAGAAGAGTACAAGAAGGCTAGGACGACATCCAGGGCAACATACCAGCTAAATCATTCATTTTAAGAGTTTCTTAGCAAAGAACAAAACAGTAACAGTAACTGCCCAACTAGAAAACATTCGATTCAGTTCGCTTAATCGACACCAAACATGAAATTGTTCTTGTATAACTCACTCTTTTATCTCCAAAAATTTTGATTTTCTAAAAAGCACAGAAAGCTTTTTAAGAGCGTCTTATTCAATTTATATCTCTGATAATAGTGTAGTATTTTATTGATGTTGTCTAAAATTAATATCCACTTTCAGATTGGTGCACCCAGAAAAATTATACCTTTTTGAATCAACATTTTCACATTTTGCCTTAAAAAACTTTTGATTTAACCAAAAACATTTTGAAACAAAATTTATAACTTTTGTAACAAAAATAAAAAAAATGTTGAATTAAGAAATTACATAGTAATTACAAAATTGCAAAATGAGAAATGTTACGATTAAAAAATTTATTTACTATCTTTATAAGTAGAAATTTATGTATTTTGTAGAGTAATATACTTTCGTGTTCCATTAAAATAGGATTTTATAATAAACTAGATGACCCGGTGAACTTCGTACCACCTAAAATGTAATTGCGGAATCAGCAACCCTAAATTAGTCAAAAAAATTATCAAAATCAAATACAGATGTTTGTGTTGCACAGTGTTATCAATCTTAAGAAGATCAAGTTTTAAAAATATTTTTGTATGAGAACCACCCTAAATAAAAGTTATGTAGCTTAGTAAAGGCCTCTAGGTGGTGTTAATTTCATTTGAATCGATTAAGTGGCATTCGTTAAAATGATATTTGAAGGATTTTTTTTGTATTAGAGCCACCCTAAATAGCCACCTAAAATAAAATTTATATAATTTTTGTAGCGCTTTTTAATTAAAGATTATTTGGTGTAAATTTCATGAGAATCAATTTGAATTAATTTTTAATTTAAATTTTTTCCAGTCAATAACAGTAATAGACTAAGAGCCAGCGCTTGGCTGACCCTCCTCATAGTATCAAAGCTGAATTTTTTTGTGAGTGTTCTTCCAATAGTAGGTATGAACTTCTGCTCTAGTAAATTCCTGAGAGGTGGTGCCTACTTAAGATATCGGGCGCAAAAGTTCGAGAAAAACTGTTTTTTGCAAATATCTCGCTAACGGTTATATCTACAAAAAAATTAACTTCCACAATTTTGTAGCTTCATATCGAAAAGTGATGCAAAATGCTTTCTTACGACCTATAGTTTAGGAGATATGGTCCAGTGAAATTGGACTTTCTAACCCAACATATAAAATCCATATTTTTTTTTCTTCTGGTCGGCCTATTTTTTAGTTTCAAATTATGCACCAAAATTCGAGACCAATTTCATTGTCGTACAAAAAGTTATTCAAGCACAAAGGTCGAGAAAATTAGTATCTCGCTAACGCTTATTTCTACAAAAAAATGGTGCACTACAATTTTGTAGCTCAGAAAATTTCATATCAAAAAGTGGTGCAAATTATTTTCGTACGACCCACAGTCTAGGAGATATTCTATTTTAAGGTATTTTCCGCATACAAGTGTTCATAGTAATATGAATGTTCATTTTCAAAGTACTCTAACTACGCCTACGTCATAGTATCATGGTTGAATTTTTTTGTGGGTATTTTTCCCATAGTGGGTACCAACTTTTGTTTTAGTCAAACCGTGAGAGGTGGTGCCTTCGCGAGATATCGAGCATAGTTATAGTAATTTGAAAATCAACTTTCAAAAAACTGGTTTTCTCTACCTTTCGCACCCGATATCTCACGAAGGCACCACCGCTCATGGTTTGACTAAAACAAAAGTTAGTACCCACTATTGGAAAAATACCCACAAAAAAATGCAGCCATAATACCATGACGTAGGCATAGTTATAGTAATTTCAAAATCAATTTTCAAAAAACTGATTTTCTCAAATTTTGCTCCCGATATCTCAGTAAGGCACCACTTCTCACGATTTGACTGAAACAAAAGTCAGTACCCACTATTGGAAGAATACCCACAAAAAAATGCAGCCGTGATACCATGACGTAGGCATAGTTATAGTAATTTCAAAATCAACTTTCAAAAAACTGATTTTCTCTACCTTTTGCACCCGATATTTCGCGAAGGCACCACCTCTCACGATTTAACTAAAACAAAAGTCAGTACCCACTATTGGAAGAATACCCACAAAAAAATTCTGCCATGATTTTATGACGTAGGCGTAGTTAGAGTACTTTGAAAATGAACATTCATATTACTATGAACACTTGTATGCGGAAAATACCTTAAAATAGAATATCTCCTAGACTGTGGGTCGTACGAAAATAAATCGCACCACTTTTTGATATGAAATTTTCTGAGCTACAAAATTGTAGTGCACCATTTTTTTGTAGAAATAAGCGTTAGCGAGATACTAATTTTCTCGACCTTTGTGCTTGAATAACTTTTTGTACGACAATGAAATTGGTCTCGAATTTTGGTGCATAACTTGAAACTAAAAAATAGGCCGACCAGAAGAAAAAAAAATATGGATTTTATATGTTGGGTTAGAAAGTCCAATTTCACTGGACCATATCTCCTAAACTATAGGTCGTAAGAAAGCATTTTGCATCACTTTTCGATTGGTGCACCCAGAAAAATTATACCTTTTTGAATCAACATTTTCACATTTTGCCTTAAAAAACTTTTGATTTAACCAAAAACATTTTGAAACAAAATTTATAACTTTTGTAACAAAAATAAAAAAAATGTTGAATTAAGAAATTACATAGTAATTACAAAATTGCAAAATGAGAAATGTTACGATTAAAAAATTTATTTACTATCTTTATAAGTAGAAATTTATGTATTTTGTAGAGTAATATACTTTCGTGTTCCATTAAAATAGGATTTTATAATAAACTAGATGACCCGGTGAACTTCGTACCACCTAAAATGTAATTGCGGAATCAGCAACCCTAAATTAGTCAAAAAAATTATCAAAATCAAATACAGATGTTTGTGTTGCACAGTGTTATCAATCTTAAGAAGATCAAGTTTTAAAAATATTTTTGTATGAGAACCACCCTAAATAAAAGTTATGTAGCTTAGTAAAGGCCTCTAGGTGGTGTTAATTTCATTTGAATCGATTAAGTGGCATTCGTTAAAATGATATTTGAAGGATTTTTTTTGTATTAGAGCCACCCTAAATAGCCACCTAAAATAAAATTTATATAATTTTTGTAGCGCTTTTTAATTAAAGATTATTTGGTGTAAATTTCATGAGAATCAATTTGAATTAATTTTTAATTTAAATTTTTTCCAGTCAATAACAGTAATAGACTAAGAGCCAGCGCTTGGCTGACCCTCCTCATAGTATCAAAGCTGAATTTTTTTGTGAGTGTTCTTCCAATAGTAGGTATGAACTTCTGCTCTAGTAAATTCCTGAGAGGTGGTGCCTACTTAAGATATCGGGCGCAAAAGTTCGAGAAAAACAGTTTTTTGCAAATATCTCGCTAACGGTTATATCTACAAAAAAATTAACTTCCACAATTTTGTAGCTTCATATCGAAAAGTGATGCAAAATGCTTTCTTACGACCTATAGTTTAGGAGATATGGTCCAGTGAAATTGGACTTTCTAACCCAACATATAAAATCCATATTTTTTTTTCTTCTGGTCGGCCTATTTTTTAGTTTCAAATTATGCACCAAAATTCGAGACCAATTTCATTGTCGTACAAAAAGTTATTCAAGCACAAAGGTCGAGAAAATTAGTATCTCGCTAACGCTTATTTCTACAAAAAAATGGTGCACTACAATTTTGTAGCTCAGAAAATTTCATATCAAAAAGTGGTGCAAATTATTTTCGTACGACCCACAGTCTAGGAGATATTCTATTTTAAGGTATTTTCCGCATACAAGTGTTCATAGTAATATGAATGTTCATTTTCAAAGTACTCTAACTACGCCTACGTCATAGTATCATGGTTGAATTTTTTTGTGGGTATTTTTCCCATAGTGGGTACCAACTTTTGTTTTAGTCAAACCGTGAGAGGTGGTGCCTTCGCGAGATATCGAGCATAGTTATAGTAATTTGAAAATCCACTTTCAAAAAACTGGTTTTCTCTACCTTTCGCACCCGATATCTCACGAAGGCACCACCGCTCATGGTTTGACTAAAACAAAAGTTAGTACCCACTATTGGAAAAATACCCACAAAAAAATGCAGCCATAATACCATGACGTAGGCATAGTTATAGTAATTTCAAAATCAATTTTCAAAAAACTGATTTTCTCAAATTTTGCTCCCGATATCTCAGTAAGGCACCACTTCTCACGATTTGACTGAAACAAAAGTCAGTACCCACTATTGGAAGAATACCCACAAAAAAATGCAGCCGTGATACCATGACGTAGGCATAGTTATAGTAATTTCAAAATCAACTTTCAAAAAACTGATTTTCTCTACCTTTTGCACCCGATATTTCGCGAAGGCACCACCTCTCACGATTTAACTAAAACAAAAGTCAGTACCCACTATTGGAAGAATACCCACAAAAAAATTCTGCCATGATTTTATGACGTAGGCGTAGTTAGAGTACTTTGAAAATGAACATTCATATTACTATGAACACTTGTATGCGGAAAATACCTTAAAATAGAATATCTCCTAGACTGTGGGTCGTACGAAAATAAATCGCACCACTTTTTGATATGAAATTTTCTGAGCTACAAAATTGTAGTGCACCATTTTTTTGTAGAAATAAGCGTTAGCGAGATACTAATTTTCTCGACCTTTGTGCTTGAATAACTTTTTGTACGACAATGAAATTGGTCTCGAATTTTGGTGCATAACTTGAAACTAAAAAATAGGCCGACCAGAAGAAAAAAAAATATGGATTTTATATGTTGGGTTAGAAAGTCCAATTTCACTGGACCATATCTCCTAAACTATAGGTCGTAAGAAAGCATTTTGCATCACTTTTCGATATAAAATTTAATGAGCTACAAAATTGTGGAAGTTAATTTTTTTGTAGATATAACCGTTAGCGAGATATTTGCAAAAAACTGTTTTTCTCGAACTTTTGCGCCCGATATCTTAAGTAGGCACCACCTCTCAGGAATTCACTAGAACAGAAGTTCATACCTATTATTGGAAGAACACTCACAAAAAAATGCAGCTTTGATACTATGAGGAGGGTCAGCCAAGCGCTGGCTCTCCGTCTATAACAACTGACATAATTTTCTTTTTTATTTTCAAATTCATGCTTCAAATAAAATTTTTTTGTTTGATATTGGAGAGATTTGAACCTGGAACCGGTCGTGTGATAGATGCTGAATGAGAACCACCGTAAGTATCCACCCTAAATAAAAGTTATGTAGTTTAGTAACGGCCTTTCTATATAAAAGTGAGGTGGTGTTAATTTCATGTGAATCGATTAAGTGGCATTCGATAAAATTTTTTTGTCTCGGATTTCGCTCAAATTTGGCAATATGGTAGTACCCGTGTGCAAGATTAATAACGCCGGAGGATTTGATACAAGCACCATTTGCAGTTAAAATACAGGTTGTTGAAATTTGCGATTTTTAGGATTGTATTTTCAAAATTTTATAGTTTACACAAAACCATATCTTTTTAATTTTTAAATGTTCTTTTTATAAAAAAAATAATACTTAAAAAAAAAAAATTTTTCACCAATATTTTTTAAATTTAAAAATACTTTTACATTTTTTTAAAGGTATTAAAGTACTTTAAAAAAAAACTTAAGAGGGTTTTTTTTTTAAAAATGCCAAAGTATTTTTAAATTTAAAAAATGTTGGTTTAAAAATTTTTTTTATTGAAGCAATATTTTTTTATAAAAACAACATCTAAAAATGAATAGGACAAGTTTCATACAATTATCAATTTACAAAGTTTTGTGTAGGCTTTTGACGAAACAACCTAACTCGAATCTAGGATTTTATTCATATATGGAACGTTTCACGTCAACTATGCCAGCTCGCTGCCCAAAATCTGGTGCGTCTAAATAGGTCATATGATAACTCATATATTCACTTTGTCCTTCCGTTTGTAACGCAGAGAAGGAGGCGTGGCAGGCATAGAAAAGTATATATATTCTTGATCAGCGTCACCTCCTGAGTCGATATAGCCATGTCCGTTTGTCTGGCTGGCTGTGTGTTGAAATACACTTTTTGGGAAAACCATGCAAGATAATTCAATAAAATTTGGTACACTGCCTCCGTCGTCAAAGATAGCTCGGGGGATTGAAAATGAGCGAAATCGGTCAACGGACACGCCTACCGCCCATACAAAAAATATATTCAAAATGCAATTTTAGGAGTATTTTTCACGACAATGCAACCAAAATACGCACAAATACTAAGAATTGTAAGGGCAAGCTCTGAAAAAAAACTGAATGAATTCGGACAAGAGGGCGGGGCACCTCCCATATAAGCAAAAGCTTCAAAATGCTATACTGAAAGCGTTTTTTGAGATATTCGAACCAAATTCGACTCAGACACTAAGTATTATAAATAAAAGCTCTCAACAAAAATTGGGTGAAATCGGACAAGGGGGCGTGGCACCTCCTATATAAGCAAAAGTTTTAAAATGCTATACTGAAAGAGTTTTTTGAAATAATCCAACCAAACTTCACTCAAATACTAAAGACTATAAATGCACGCTCTAAGCTAAAACCAGACGAACTCGGACAAGAGGGCGTGGCACCTCCTATATAAGCAAAAGCTTCAAAACGCTATACTGAAAACGTTTTTCACTCAGACACTAAAAACTATAAATCCAAGCTCTGGACAAAAACTGGGTAAAATCGGACAAGAGAGCGTAGCACCTCCCATATGAGCAAAATTTTCGTAATACTGCTGTGTAGGGTATTTAACGTTTGGCCAGGCCAAATTTTACACCCTTACTAGTTTTTGTTGAAGTGTCTGCTTTCGAATGCCGAGTGCTGTTTTTGAAAAAATCAATATGACGGAACAATATAGCTACAAGAAAGATGGTTAGTTGGAAAAAGTCATCAAGTTGATTCATTTATCACGTTATATCTCACAAACGACACAAGATTATTTGGTGAAATTTTTAAAGTCGAGGTCTAGTGAAACTATCTTGGAATGAGCGAAAAGTGGGCGTGATTAAGTAAGTGACACGCCCACTTTTTAACATTTTGTGAATTGAATGCAATATATCTCGAAAGCAGTTTCAACGATTTTGATAAAAAGCTAGGATCACCTATTCGTAGCGATCAGTATTAATTTAGGGAATGTAAAAAAATATATACAAAACTTTAATACGTTATAATAACAGAATTAATGAAGTAATATGTCTGAAATTTAGTACATGGAGCCCACGGTGGTTTTTAAAAAATTTTAACTTTTTGAAATACCACCCGCGATTTTTTTCAGGGATAATGTTGGGGGACCCTTCTAGTATATAAATCCGTGAACCGCGAAATCGAACGTCCAGCCGTTTTTTTTTTCGACATTTTAGTTTTTTTTAACGATTTTTGAGTATGTCACGGTGTTTAAATACATATTATGTACACATACATATATATGCATATACGTACATATATATACTTGTATATGTATATGTATGTATTTGTGTATGTATATATATATACATACACAAATACATACATATATAAGGTATCGTTTCCGCACCATTTATTTTTTAAAAAAATCGGAAACAGCAATAGTCATTCCAGATGTGATTTTTGATGCTTAATCCGAACCCGGTCTTAGAATTTCTCTATTACGTCTGAACTTTGAGATATCCTTACATAAATGTTTAAAGGACACCATTTTTTTTCCTATTTTTGAAGTTATATATTATGCCATAAAATCTGGTATGACAGTTAATAGTCCTAGCTTTTTTCCTGAAAACTCAATCAAGCCAATAGCGGTATCTTTTTTTTGTCGGATATACTTATCTTTACCTAAAAAGTTAAAAAAGTGCAAAAACACGATTTTTAGCTATATTGGATGTTATATGCAGGACACACAAAATTTTTTTGTGTATTTCTATTACCAGAAGCATTTGGCACTTTCTTTTGGCCTTAAATTGAGCTATCAAATGTTTATCTGCGAAGTTATGTTAACTTTAAAATCACACCATGAAACTCAAAGCGAAATATCTCGGTTTTCGGCTATATTTGAGGTTGTATACAGTACGGACGAAATTCGTCTGCTCTTTTTTACTAACCGACACATTTAAAACCATTCTTTATCTTCAAAATGAGCTTTCAAGCGGTCTCTTGTAATTGTTTTCTAAAAAGTTATGACCATTTTAAGACGACATGTTGCAGCAATATAAGGAACACTCGTACACTGTGAGTTTGCACTCCATAGTGTAATTTTTAAATGGCCATAACTTTGTGGAAAACAATCACAAGAGACCACTTTGTAGCTCATTTTGAAGATAAAGAATGGTTTTAAATGTGTCGGTTGGTAAAAAAGAGCAGACGAGTTTCGTCCTTACTGTATACAACCTCAAATATAGCCGAAAACCGAGATCTTTCACTTTGAGTTTCATGGTGTGATTTTAAAGTTAACATAACTTTGCAGAAAAATATTGTAGATAAGCGTTTGATAGCTCAATTTAAAGCCAAAAAAAAGTACCAAATGATTCTGGTAACAGAAACTCACAAAAAAATATTGTGTGTCCTGCATACAACATCCAATATAGCTAAAAATCGTGTTTTTGCACTTTTTTAACTTTTTAGGTAAAGATATCTCCGACAAAAAAAAATGATATCGTTATCAGTTTGATTGAATTTTCAAGCAAAAAGCTAGGACTATTAACTGTCATACCAGATTTTACGGCATAATATTACTTTATCTTGTTATATAACTTCAAAAATAGGAAAAAAATGGTGTCCTTTAAACATTTATGTAAGGATATCTAAAAGTCCAGACGTACAATTTTTTTTAAAAATAAATGGTGCGGAAACGATACCTTTTATATTTATGTATGTGTGTATGTATATATATATGTGTGTATTGAAATATATGGGCGAGTCTTAAAACCCAATTCCACACTCAAATTATGAAAGAAGAAAGATAAACAACTCAGGAAATATAAATTTTTTGACTTTAAAATAAATTCCTAGCTGGCCAAATGGCCATTGTTTATAAAAACCGAGTGATTTTGCACTGGAGCCTATCTAACGGTACATTTTTTTCCAAAAAACACCATAGATATCGATTTGTGGTCTAAAATAACTTATGTGTGCAAATTTTCAGAGAGATCGTATGACGTGCAGGAGCGTCAGCAAAGGAATAAGAAACGATTATCTTCAATGAAACGAATACTTTTTGTACTGGACCCTATCTAACGGCAGATTTTTTTTCAAAAAACACTGCAGATCTCAGTTTGTAGTCGAAAACAACTTATGTTTGCAATTTTTCAGAGAGATTGTATGACGTGCAGGAGTGTCAGCAAAGAAAAAAAAAGCACTTATTTTCAATCAAATGTTTAATTTTTGTACTAGAGTCCACCTAACGATTCATTTTTTCAAAAAAAACTTGTGGTACTTGATTCGTCATAAAAAATAAACAATGCACCCAAATTTTAAGATAGGTGGAACGACATGTGGGAGTGTCAGCGAAGGATTAAAAAATGGTATACAGCGATTTCTTGCCTATCGTAACAAGATCTGCCACACTCCTTCCGATTTCGCTGAAATTTGGTACATGGTAATCGTATTGCAGCACGGCGTATTTCATTTTCAAAATCTTTCGAGGAATTTAAAATGATGTAAATTACAAAAAAACCTACATTATACGAAATGTTGCATATACTGAAATGTTAAAAAAATCATTTCTCCTATACCATTAATGGTACCATCCAAATTTTAGATTCATTTGAAAGGTAATTTTGTCTTCTTTTCTAAAAAATTATTTTGGAAGGTCGAAAATAGGTACTATAGCGTTTTTAGTAGTTTAGTACTTAAATAGTAGTAAATTTAGTAATTTTTACCAAATACAAAACACTTTTACTTGTGCGCATAGAATGATTCAATCCCTTTCTAAAAATGATCCAAACATAAAAATGAGATAAGAAATGTTCCAGCTATGGGCCATTTTCTGATCGGACCTTTTTTTAAATTTTCAAAAAATCATAACTTCTAAGCCTCGAGACATACCAATTTTCTCTCTTTTTTGACTGAAAGATTATTTTTTTTTTCTTTCCAAAAAAAATATTTTGTAAGGTAACAAAAGTGAACACAGGCACGTTTTTTGTAGTTTAGTACTAAAATAGTAATAAATGTAGTACTTTTTATCAACTACAAAAAATTTTATTTTCAGCTTATAGCCTGATTTAATGTCTTTCCAAAACAGGTCTAAACATGAAAATTGGTTAAGAAATGGCCAAGTTATTGGTAATTATTTGAGGAGAGTTTGTTACATTTTACCTATTTTTTTACTTTTTACACCCCTCCACAAGCCACAAAAAGAATCGCAAAATTTTTTTTTTGCCATTTTTCAAAGTTTAAGCATGAAACGAAACCATGTACCGAATTTCAGCGATATCGGAAGGGGTGTGGCAGATCTTGTTACGATAGGCATGAAATGGCTGTATACCATTTTTTAATCCTTGGCTGACACTCCCACACGTCGTTCCACCAATCTTAAAATTTGGGTGCATAGTTTATTTTTTATGACGAATCAAGTACCACAAGTTTTTTTTGAAAAAATGAATCGTTAGATGGACTCTAGTACAAAAATTAAACGTTTGATTGAAAATAAGTGCTTTTTTTTCTTTGCTGACACTCCTGCACGTCATACAATCTCTCTGAAAAATTGCATACATAAGTTGTTTTCGACTACGAACTGAGATCTGTAGTGTTTTTTGGAAAAAAATCTGCCGTTAGATAGGCTCCAGTACAAAAAGTATTCGTTTCATTGAAGATAATCGTTTCTTATTCCTCTGCTGACGCTCCTGCACGTCATACGAACTCTCTGAAAATTTGCACACATAAGTTATTTTAGACCACGAATCGATATCTATGGTGTTTTTGGGAAAAAAATTTACCGTTAGATAGACTCCAGTACAAAATCACTCGGTTTTTATAAACAATGGCCATTTGGCCAGCTAGGAATTTATTTTAAAGTAAAAAAATTTATATTCCCTGAATTTTTTATCTCTCTTCTTTCATAATTTGAGTGTGGAATTGGGTGTTCGTTTTTCGATACACACTAATACATATATATATATTACACACATATATACAAGTATATATATGTACGTATATGCATATATATGTATGTGTACATAATATGTATATAAACACCGTGACATACTCAAAAATCGTTAAAAAAACAAAAAATGTCGAAAAAAAAAACGGCTGGAAGTTCGATTTCGCGGTTTGCGGATTTATATACAATACTAGAAGGGTCCCCCAACATTATCCCTGAAAAAAATCGCGGTTGGTATTTCAAAAAGTTAAAATTTTTTAAAAACCACCGTGAGCCTACTACATATCGATACCTTAGAGCGCTATACACCAAAATATTCGAAAATTAAAAAAAATCCTATCTGTAAACTGTAATTTTTTCAAGAGAGCTACTGTCCTATCTCCACTAAATATTCATATAAGCCACATTTTTAAAAAAAATTCTTCGTTTTTTCGCGTTTTCTTCGCGTTTCATGACTTTTTGCGACATTTAAGTGAACAAATTTGGTTACACCCAAGGCTCCACTCTTGTTTGTCGGGACCAAAAATTCAAAAATTCAAAAAAAAAAAAAATCGTTTTTTCGTGTTTTCCACGCGTTTCATTACTTTTTGCGACATTTTAGTGGAAAAAATTCAAAAAATGTACTAAATACGTCGTTTTTTTCAATATTAGTGGAATTCTATATAAGGGCAAAAGTAATGACATACTATAAATTGGCTGGGATTTCATTAGAAATTAATAAAATTGGTTAAAAACATTAAATTATGTTAAAATATACTATGGGTAAAAATATTGCATATATCGTTATATCAAAATAGCAGCCAATCCTAAATAACCACTGTTTGAAATCTTCTTATTACATTTCCCAACAATTGGAAAAATGGAGATAGGACTTCTGAGCAAAAAATGGGCGAAATATCACCAGTGGGCGTGATACCTTCCATACAAGTGAAATACATTATATGTTATAACTCAAAAACTATATAAAATATTTTGATTCAATTTCGTTGGAAGGTGTGAATTATAAGTACCTTGAAATGGATGAAAAGTAGAAAGCATTAAATGAGTGCCACGCCTACTTTTTAACAATTGAAAATTTTAACTCAGTAATAATCAATGCACTGTTCATCCGGTAGTTATTTTCATAATCTGCTCTCAGCTTTACCCAGGATCAAAGGTGGGGACGTGGCGGAATTTGATCCCATTGTGTGTTTTTTACCCTACACCCAGGGTATATTCACTTTGTCCTTCCATTTGTAACGCAGAGAAGGAGGCGTTGCAGATATAGAAAAGTATATATATTCTTGATCAGCGTCACCTCCTGAGTCGATATAGCCATGTCCGTCTGTCTGGCTGGCTGGCTGGCTGGGTGTGTGTGGAAATACATTTTTTGGGAAAACTGAGCAACATAATTCAGTGAAATTTGGTATTCTGCCTCCGTCGTAAAAGTTAGCTGGGGGGATTGAAAATGAGCGAAATCGGTCAACGGACACGCCTACCGCCCATACAAAAAATATATTCAAAATGCAATAATAAGAGCATTATTTGCAATAACAGAAGCAAAATACACATAAATACTAGGAAAAGTAAGTATAAGCTCTGAGCAAAAAGTAGTCGAATTCGGACTAGAGGGCGTGGCACCTCCCATATAAACATATATACGGAAAGCGTTTTTTGAGATAACCCAACCAAATTTCACTCAAACACTCGGACAAGAGGGCGTGGCACCTCCCATATAAGCAAATGTTTCAAAATTATATAATAAAAGTGTTTTTTGCGATAATCCAACCAAATTTCACTCAAACACGAAGAACATTAATTGTAAACTCTGAGCATAAAGTGGGCGAAGTAGGATTAGAGGGCGTGGCACCTCCCATACAAGCGAAAGTTTCAAAATGCTATACTGAAAGATAACCGAATTTTACTCAAACTTTCAGAACAGTAAATCCAAACTCTACGCAAAATCAAGGTAAGCTCGGAGGTGAGGGCGTGGCACTTCCCATATAAGCAATTTGTTCTTATACTCTCCTAATAATATATGTACTTGAAATGCAGTGTAGGGTATTTAGTTTTTGGCCAGGCCAAAGATACAACCCCTACTAGTTTTTATATTTTTTAGAAAATTTTTTTTTTGTAATTTTTTTAAATTATTTTTTTAAATTATTTTTTTTTACCATAATTATTAAAATTATTGGATTAACTACTTATATTGAATGGTAGATATAGTTTGTTCACTTCCGAGTATTCAGTCCAAACTGAATTTTTGATACTTTCGAAGTCTGGACATCAGTATCAAGTTCTTCAACACTCCGAAAAAGAATAAAACATATCTGCCATTCAATATATTTAATCAAAAAATTTCAATGATTATGGCAAAAAAAAAAATATTAAAAAAATAAGAAAAAAAAAATCAAAAAAAAAATTTAAAAAAAAAAATATAAAAAAAGACACAACACACCTTCCAACGAAATTGAATCAAAATATTTTTTATAGGTTTTGAGTTATACCATACAATGCAGGGGTTGAAATAAGAAAAAATTATTACTGCAGAATTTTTTTTTTTGTTTTTATTTGCAACTTTTAGCAAAATTTTTTTAATGTCTTATTCAAGTGATTAATATTAAATAACAGATATCATGGCAATGGTTCAATTTAAAATTGAAAATTTATAGCGAAATTTTCTTCGAATGTATTTATAAAAATATGTTTAAAGTAGAGTTGCAGAGTACTTATTGTGGTTGCTACATTTTAGCCCAAATTGGTGAGGTTAGACAACTAAAACAACGGTTATAAGCGAAATAAAATGAGTATTTAGTTTCAACGATTAACGCAAAACAAAGTAATATGAATTTGGGTGAAAATTATTATTACAATTTTTTTCAATATTCTGAAGTTATTACTGCAAATTTGAAGTTATTACTGCAGAAATAGGGTATTACTACAGCTTATTTCAATGCCTGATACAATGTATTTCACTTGTATGGGAGGTACCACGCCCACTGGTGATATTTCGCCCATTTTTTGCTCAGAAGTATCTCATATGTATTATGCATTAAAAATTACTTCATTAATTCTGTTATTATGACGTATTTAAGTTTTGTAAGCGGTGTCACGCCCATATGCGAGACTATGTAATTTTTTGACATTCTACAAATTAATACTGATCTCTACGAATAGGTGATCCTAGCTTTTTATCAAAATCGTTGAAACTGCTTTCGAGATATATTGAATTCAATTCACAAAATGTTAAGAAGTGGGCGTGTCACTTACTTAATCCCGCCCACTTTTCGCCCATTCCAAGATAGTTTCACTAGACCTCGAGTTACAAAATTTCACCAAATAATCTTGTGTCGTTTGTGAGATATAACGTGATAAATGAATCAACTTGATGATTTTGTCCAACTACCCATCTTTCTTGTAGCTATATTGTTGCGTCATATAGTTTTTTTCAAAAACAGCACTCGGCATTCGAAAGCAGACACTTCACCAAAAAAAAATGAGTTGTCATGTGACCTATTTAAATGCATCAAATTTTGGGCAGCCAGGTGGCATAGTTGACGTGAAACGCCACATATATAAAATTTAAGTACGCTTCTTTCGGTGTAATCGTTAAATCTCTATGACTTTTAGTTGCAGAGATATAGAATTGAAAATCAACCTATCTCGATATCTTCTTCGAAATTGCATTTGACAAAACAACTTATCTCAAATCGGTTAAAAAACTCAAATTTGCAATAACAAAATCTTTACAAAAGCTTTTCACAATACAATTTAAGTCGTCATAAGAAAAAGGTAATTTTCTTCACAAAACATCTTAAAAGTTTGGCAAAAGCACTTCTTCGAAAGGACTGAATTTCTTAAATCAAAAAATATTTGACAAAAAAATCATATTTCAAATTTATTAAAAACTATTGACCTTAGAGCAAAAAAAAGTTACTGGAAAATATTCGTTTAGTATTCATGTATAATTATACACATATATATATATAATTACCCGGTGGCGTTTTTGAGCGACATCATCCATTATGATATTGTCATCGATGAATCATCAATAAAATAACACGAACATAGGGCTCTCCAAATGAAATTTTCCGAAATGGTTTTTTCATCGATGACTCATAGTGGGGATGTCAGGAAGTTAGTATTCTCTGTCGGCCAATGTCATTTAAATGTCTCTGAACTTCTGAAATGTTCCAAATCGGTGAAATCGTCTGTTACAAGTCGATAACAAGTGTATGGCTGCATGATATTGTCTGTTACATGTCACCATCAACGAGTAAAAGTCACGAATAAAGACGATTGTTATTTTTGTTGTCAGTTTGTCAAGCGAATTGAAATAAATAAATAAAAAATTTCGTGTCTTCCTATAAAATGTGATTAATTTTAATCAAAAAGATATATTTTATAACTGTTAATTTAATAATAAAAACGACCCAGACTAACCATTTTGAGGTGAGTTCATATGTCTTTAAGAAAAAAGTATAGTTATTATAATGTCTGAATTTTATCTTTTCAATAGATTTCTATCGTTGAATCATAAAGAATATCACAGAGAATTCTGCTATTGGATGGATAAGTGTGAAAATTGCCGCACATCACTTTGCAAACATAAGAAATGCATTATCAAATAGAATAATTGCCAGCTGCTGGCTGACCTACGACATAGTATCAAATATGATTTTTTTTAAGTGAGATATGAACTTTAAGTCAAATCTTGATAGGAGGTGCTTTCGTTAGATATCGGGTGGTAAAAGTCGAGAAAATTAGTTTTTTGCCAATATCTTGCAAAGGGTTATTCCTAAAAAAAAAGTTTGATCCGACCGACCTTCATAATTTTTTTATAGGAAATTTTCTGAGCTATAAAATATGAACCAAAATTTGCTTGTATAAGCAAAGTATAAGTTCAGCTTTGATACTATGACATATTTAATAGTACATACTTAGTTATTTTCATTTGTTTATAAGTATTTTTATTTAGGGCCAAAAGCCTGAGTTTCTAGTTTCATGTTTTAAAAGATTGTTTATTTAATTAATGTTAATTAAAATTTATTAGTTAAAAAATCTAAATAAAACAAATGCAAAACCAAAAAAAAAGCCATTTTTTTCTAGATCTATGCTGACTTGTTTGTGACAAAATCATTAGTGAAAACACGATGACATTTTCCTCTACAACTCCCCCGGAAGTATATGCATAAGTGACTTATTCATAAGGGAATCATACTGATATTGTCTGCTACAAGTCGCTAGCACACTGACGACTCAGTGACATTATCAGCATAAGTCATCAGTGATTTTTTGGACATTTGTTCTAAAAGTTCATGCATGAAGTCAAACAAATGTCTCCGTTTGTCATCTATGATCTAATTTTGTCTCTATTCGTCATCGATGAATCGTCGTGCCGTTCGCCACCGGGTATTATTATAATAAAAGACATCCATTTGTTATAGCTCCTACACAAAAAGAATTGAGAAGCATTAAAGTAGTTTTTTAGCTCTCCTGAAAAGTTGCTAATTTCGAGTTAGGTTGTTTTGTCAAAAGTTCACAGAGATATACTTAGATGTGCTTAAAATTTTAACCACACAATATCAAAATTAAACATTTTTAAATGTACAGCTAGCGTCGGCAAATGAACCGTTGTTTTTTCTTTACTTAGTTCGCGTCGCCAATAATTTGATTTCTTTGTTTGCTTTTCTTCTTCAGTTGGCAGTGTGACGCGGCATGGAAGCATTAAAAGAATTGTTGCTTCATTGGCTTTTAGAAGAACTAAATGATTTGTTGTTTGGAAAATAATATAAAATTCACAGTGAGCCTTAACCAAAATAAAGTTCCTTTTCAACCGCGGAAAATTCGGTATGCAGGAATATTATTTACAAAAACACTTATTAATAACTGTTAATAAAAAGATGGAAAAACTGAGTAAACAAAATATTATCTGCATGTCAATAGATTTAAAAACTGCAAATTAAAAATCTTAGCTGATTCCATTCAGGAGATATTGAATTTTAAACTATTTTTCAAGGTTTTTTAAATAAATCGATTTTTTCGTATTTAAAATTAACAAACACAAACAAAAGGCAAAAATAGCAATAATCATTCCAGATGTAATTTTTGATGCTTAATCCGAACCCGGTCTTAGAAATGCTCTTTTTCATCTGGATTTTGAGATATCCTTACATAAAAGTTTAAAGGACATGATTTTTCCCTATTTTTGGAATTATATATAAAACAAGGTAATTTTAAGCCGACAAATCTGGTACGATAGCTAATAGTCCTAGCTTTTTTCTTCAAAACACAATTAAACCGATATCGATATCTTTTTTTTATTGTCGGAGATATCTTAACCTAAAATGCTAAAAAAATTCAAAAACACGATTGGATGTTATATGCAGGACGTACCAAATTTGTCTGCGAATTTCTATTACAAGAATCACTTGGTACTCTTTTTTGGCTTCAAATTGATCTATTAAATGGTCATCTGCAATATTTTTATGCAAAGTTATGATAAGTAATTTTAAAATCACACCATAAAGTTCAAAGTACAAAATCTCGTTTTTTGCTCTTTTTTCCTTATTGAGTCTTTTAGTACCATTTTGTATCTTCAAATTGAGCTACGAAGAGGTCTCCTGTGATTATTTTCTACAAAGTTATGACCATTTAAAAATTACATTATGGAGTGCAAACTCACAGGGGCAGGGCCGAACTGGCCATACGCGAGTTCGGGAGATTCATGATGGGCCAATGAACATTTTGGGCATGTAGACTGCGGAAAATTTTTTTTTTTTATGTTTAAAAATTATTAATAATTTACATAAAAATTGAATTGAAAAGCAAGAAGTTTTAAATATTTTAAATTTAATTCAGATGAATTAAAAAAAAAGCTAAAAACAAATCAAAGCAATCTGCAAACACTGAGAAAAATGCTTTCTTGTTTTGCTGCGCTCATTATTACAAGTGTATGTTCCGCTGTGTTGAATACATTACATTACAAATAAATAAATTATGCTTGCAACATTTTGGACAAAATATTTTTGAAACTAATTTGAGGTCGCTGATTCCGAAAATCGCAATAGCTTTTTTTCCTACGGGCTGATCTTGAGATTATCGAAAATTATGGTTTTTGGCGTTATTCCTTCAATTTGAAGAATATATTTGGAGAAACTCAATTTCGATCGAATTTATTTTTAAAGAAAAATTTATAATACTTCGAACAAATGCACCAATAATAAAGATTTGAGTAAATTTGCTAAGTTATAGCAACGGAAAGTTCATTTTTATAGTAGTTTTTACAAATTTTCATAATAGAGCCAAACAAAACACGGATTTTTAGCCATTATGTGTATAAATACACTTTTTTATACCCTACACCCAGGGTATATTCACTTTGTCCTTCCGTTTGTAACGCAGAGAAGGAGGCGTGGAAGATATGTATGTATGTATTCTCAGGCATGGAAAAGTATATATATTCTTGATCAGCGTCACCTCCTGAGTCGATATAGCCATGTCCGTCTGTCTGGCTGGCTGGCTGGCTGGTTGGCTGTGCGTGGAAATATTTTTTACGGGAAACCTAAGCACGATAATTGGATGAAATTTGGTACACTGCTTTTGTCGTAAAAATTAGCTCGTGGGATTGAAAATGAGCGAAATCAGTTAACGGGCACGCCTACCACCCATGCAAAAAATATGTTCAAAATGCAACTTTAGGAGTATTTGTCACGACAATTAAACCAAAATACTCATAAGCACTAAGAATTATCAGCGCATGCTCTAAGAAAAAACTGGGCGGATTCGGACAAGAGGACGCGGCACCTCCCATATACGCAAAAGCTTCAAAAGCTTATACTGAAAGCGTTTTTTGAGATAGTCAAACTAAGTTTTACTCAAACGCTAAGAACTATAAATGCAAGCTCTGAGCAAAAACTAGGTAAAATCAGATAAGAGGGCGTGGCACCTCCCACATAAGCATACATTTCAAAATGCTATACTGAAAGAGTTTTTTGAGAAAACCCAACTAAATTTCACTCCAATGTTAAGGACTATAAATGCACACTCTGAGTTAAAACTAGACGAGAACTATAAATGCAAGCAAGCAAGCATATGAGCAAAATTTTAAAAATACTGCAGTGTAGGGTATTAAATGTTTGGGCAGGCCAAAGAATACACCCTTACTAGTTTTATGTTTTTTTATTAGCCCATGTTAACCAAAATCGGTTCATATTTTAAAAAGTTATTAAGATTTCAGTAAAGCAATACCATTCAGATTTTTTATAAAAAAAAATAGACATTTACAATAAAGTGGTTCGATTTGTATGATGCAAAACAAGTTTATAAGCATTAAAATGCTTAGAATTTTCCAAAGTATACGTGTGAATTTTCCAGAATTTCTTCAGCTTTTTTAATTTCTTTGACCAATATATAAAAAGTTATAAAACGTCTCAAAAAATTCTGAAAAAATGTACACTAGGGTGGGCCGATTTGAAAACTGATCTCGGCTACCCCCCTATGTGAAAGTTCATTCAATTCTATGAATATTTGCTCAAGGAACTATACCTCTACGTTCAACTTTAGTTCGGCGCATTTTTGATCGAAAATTGTGCCTTTCATCAATATTTATTTTTATGCTTAGTTTTCAAAATTCCTATAGAGACAAAAGTAATATCATAATATGTTTTGGCTGGTATTTTGTCAGTAATCAATAAAATTGGGTTCTGTTTTTAAGAAAAGTTTACTTGATGGCGTGGAGTTGGTTAATTATATTTATTCCAAAAAATTATATCGGTCAAATTATATATATTTATTATAAACGATTCATATTTTTACATAGATTTTTGGTAAAGTTAAAAAAAGCGCTTAATTTATTTCCTAAAACTGCCACTATGTAGATGTTGCCCTGGAAAAAAATGAGTGTCAGATTCGGCATCCTAGCATCCAAAAACACTTGGGTTGTGGTTTGGATTGAAAAATCCATGTAAAAATATGAATCGTTTATAATAAATTGGTTATTTGACCGATATTATTTTTTGGAATAAATATAATCAATTCCACGCTATCAAGTAAACTTTTCGTGAAAACAAAACCCAATTTTATTGATTACTGACAGAATACCAGCCAAAACATATTATGATATTACTTTTGTCTTTATAGGAATTTTGTTTTTTTGTTCGTAGGGGAAGACGGGGTACCTTCGTACACGGGGCACCTTCGTACAGTGGCTTTATTTCGAAAACTAAAGAAGTTAGCACGTCCGCTCCTTCACATGCAATATTGGTGCTTTTGCAGCCATTTAGCTTGTGAAATGTGGCGGTGGTACGATTGTTGACTTGGCCGAAAAAAGACTTTGTGTGTTTTTCCAGTGCAAAAGTTATTTTCTTATCTGACTTTAACTTCGTTTAATGGTAATAATTTTATGCTAAAATTTTAAAATACTTCTGCTAGTTCAAAAACAGATATGCTATTTTACTGTGTGTTTACTAATTTTGCGATTTTGCTAATAGTTTTAATAGAAATAACAACAATCTATATTGATCAATTTGGGGCACATTCGTGCTTATAGTTACGGGGTACATTCGTACACACAAATTTACCCCTATGAAGCGTAATTTCAATTTATTTAGTATAACAAAATTAAGAGCCGATGTATAATTACCAATTAATTCATGGAATTACTGAAACACGTCTAAAAGCAAACGCAATACTCCAAAGATAACCTTAATATACCACTAGTCGACAGCTATGAAAGTCATTTCTCAATAGATGCAGTTAATTATGCTTGGGGCAACGGGATAGTTTATTCCTTACTCCTTTCACACTTTTCACACCGTCTCCAACCAATAGAGGCTTGATTGGGCCTTTTAATTGAAAACTGAGAGCTGCATTCAGCAATTGGAATATCAATAACCATGGAAAAGTTCCTACTATGTACAATATTTCAAGTCTGGATAAAGTTTTCAATCATGTCATAGTAAAAATATTACAAGTGCATTTGAAATAACAAGAATATGGCCATTTAACAAACTTTTGTGCAGCGACGAAGATTTTGCATCTGTTGGGACATACCAGTCAAGTTCTATGGCAGATCTGCATGCGAAAGATGTTCTATACTTTCATGAGGATACTCTTTCATTCGATCCACATACGATTTCATCGCCTTAATTGCTGCATCCACCGTTGCACGTATACCCCACGTTATGTATGAAAGTACCCCGCATATGGGGCACATTCGTACATTTTGAGTATCTTCAGAAAATCTGTCATTGCTCTTAAATGATAAATCGGACCGTCTTTAGCTTACACTACATTAAAAGCTTAATATTGTACTTATTTTACTGCATACTAGTTATTTTGAAAAAGCTGGTAGCTTGCTTTATTTTTAGCCATAAAGTAGAAACTGTACGAATCTACCCCATCTTCCCCTACTTATTTCTGTGCCAATATTTTTTCTCGAAATCGGATACAGCGATTTCAATGAAACTTGGAATATTGTTAGATATTAGCAAACAATGAAGAATGAGCTAGGTTTGAACTTTGTAAATGCTCACCAGAGGGCGTGGCACTGTACTAAATTTTAAATTTGATTTAGTCATAACTCGCAAACCATACAAGGTATTTAGATGAAATTTGGTGAGCGGGTACGGCTTAATATTCCCTTGTAACAGACAAAAAGTGGGCGGGATCGAAGAAGTGCCACGCCCACTTTTCAGCCCTTGAAAATTTTGATTCAATATAACTCAAAAACGACTCCAACAATATTTATGAAAATTTAGGATATATTACCTCTTAAAACAAGGATTTGTATGTAATACGCCGTTATATTGAGAAAACTCGTTGAAGGGCGTGGCACCGCCCACAAAAATATAAAACGGTATAAAAAGAAAACTAATAAAGCAAACATTCTGAAATTAACATTGAGGAGCCTAATTGCAATAGGGCATCTCTGATTTGAAAGTGGGCGAAATGTCGCCATTGCGCGTGGAACCTCCCATACAACCAAAATACGTTAAATGCTATTCCTCGCAATTGTTACAAGATATTTTAATGAAATTTGGTATGCAGGTACTACTTATCAATGCCTTGTAATAACCGAAAAGTGGGCGGTATCGAAGAAGTGCCACGCCCTTTTTTTAACTATTGAAAATTTTAATTCAATATTACTCGAAAACGACTTTAACAATTTTAATGAAAATTTAAAATATTCTTCCCCTGAAAACAAGTATTAATATGTGATATGCCGTTATATTAGGAAAACTCGTTGGAGGGTGTGGCACCGCCCACAAAAATTGAATACGCTATAAAAAGAAAACTGCTAAAGCAATCTTTCTGAATTTAATTGTAGGGAATCTTCTTTTTATGAGGCACCTACTAGCTGAAAGTGGGCATAATATCACAAGTGGGCGTGGAACGTCCCATACAAGTAAAACAAATTAAATGCTATTTCTCGAAAATGGTACAACATATTTTGATGAAATTTGGTATGCGGATCTGTATCATGAGTATCTAAAGCATAACGAAAAGTGCGCTTTGTTCAATAATTGCCACGCGCACTTTTTACCAAAATAAAAATTTTAGTTAATTACTCATGCACAAAAAAAAATGGAATGAATTTTCCGAGGCATGATGATACGATATTTCAGCCCCCATACAAGAGATGAAATATTTTGGGTGCGTGGCGTATCGCATTTATTTATTTTAGGTCATCCTATTTCTCTTAAAAATTTGGAGTTCTTGATATTTTTCTATTTATCATTTTGAAAGCATTGGAGGTGAAAGGGTACGAGTTTCATATAAGAAAATAGCTATGAATAAAAACATCGACTAAAATAATAAAATCATATTGTTGACCGAGCAGGGATCGGTCTCCAGGTACTAAATATTAAACGCAAGGTAAAATTTTCAATTGAAAATGCGCCGAACTAAAGTTGAACGTAGAGGTATGGTTCCTTGGGCAAATATTCATAGAATTGAATGAAATTTCAGCCTAGGTTGGTGTTTTGTTTGAAAAAATTCATCCAAAAATATGAATCGTTTATTTTGAAAGTTGGTCATAATAATCGGCTATTTGACTCATATCACTTTTTTAAATATATAGCATCAATTCCACACCATCAAGTGAACTGTAAACAGAACCCAATTTTATTGATTACTGACAGAATACCAGCCAAATCATATAATGATATTACTTTTGTCTTTATAAAAATTTTTAAAATTTAGTATGAAAATAAAAAAAAATATTGATGAAAGGTACAATTTTCGATCAAAAATGCGCCGAACTAAAGTTGAACGCAGAGGTATAGTTCCTTCGGCAAATACTCATAGAATTGAATGAACTTTCACATAGGGGGTAGCCGAGGTCGATAAAATTTCCTCCATACAATTTGCGTATAATTGAAATACGCAAACAATTGAGGAGTGGCCGTACCAAAGGGCCTAAGTACCATTTTAATAGTTTTGAGTTATTAATAAAACAATGAATATTTCAGATTTTTTTAAAAATTTTTATAATGTTATTATTTCATAGCTTATAAAATACAACGGAAAATTAATTCATAACATAATTTGTAATATTAAATGGATAGGTTATTTAAAAAACAATTAAATACGCAATTGTTTTAGAAAGGGCACAAGTACCTTGCTTTCTTGCAATAGAAAGGGCATAAGTACCTTGCTTTATTGCAAGAGAAAGGGCATAAGTACCTTGCTTTTGTTCTGTAGAAAAGGCGTAAGTACCTTGTTGTACACCTATGGAAAAGGTTTAACGTCCACTTAAAATAAATAAAACTTTCTAAATAAAACTATTCTAGACATGGCACTGTATTTGCGATCTATTATTTAATTTATTTTAAACTATACAATATTTTATGGCACTTTTTTTTGTAGAATCGTTGATAATAGTCCATAGAACATTTTTACATTAAAAACGACGAATATCAAATTTTGGCACTTAGGCCCTTTGGTACGGCCACTCCTCAATTGATTTTTGCAACCGAATATTATCTATACTACACAAAAAATAAACAATTTTTTGGCGCCGAAATTTTTTCAAGAACATAGGGCGACTTCCTAAACGTCCGTTGTTTTGTGTTGAAACAGCATTTTCGTAAAAAAAAATGTCGCATAATTTTAGGAATTTTTTGACTTAAGAGCAAAGTTTACAAAAAGCATCAACTTTGTTATTGATGCGCTGATTGCTATGCATTGTCAACGATTTGTAGTTAGGCGATATGAAATGCAAGAATGATGCAGTAAAAAAACTAACCTCCTAAAATTCTGCGACATTTTTTTTACGAAAATGCTATTTCAACACAAAGCAACGGACGTTTAGGAAGTCGCCCATAGTCTTTATTTTTTAAGCAACTTTCGGTGTCCATTCTGCGAAAAAAAAATTATGAGAAATCAGGAGAATTAAAATGAAGAAAAAATTATGCAGATATTGTGTTTAAAGTCCTTCTAACTTCTGAGTCGTTATGGATGAATCTAATCTTCAACCCTATCTAATGTACATTAGAAAGTAAATCAGAAAAGTAAAAATACAAATTTTTAAATGTGTTCCCAAAATTTTTCCCAATGTTTCAAAAAGGGCCGCTAACAACTCTCGGGCCGATATGAGCAGCCAGTCCGTCCCTGCACAGGGGTGTCACTAAAATATAGTGTACGAGTACTCCTTATATTGCTGCAGCATTTCATCTTAAAATAGTAATCACTTTGTAGAAAACAATCACAAGAGGCCTCTTTGTAGCTCATTTTGAAGATACAACCTCAAATATAGCCGAAAACCGAGATTTTGCACATTGAACTTTATGGTGTGATTTTAAAATTATCATAACTATGCAGAAAAATATTGCAGATGACCATTAAATAGATCAATTTGAAGCCAAAAAAAGTACCAAATGATTCTTGTTATAGAAATTAGCAGACAAATTTTGTGCGTCCTGCATATAACATCCAATACAGCCAAAAATCGCGTTTTTGAATTTTTTTAGCTTTTTAGGTTAAGATATCTCCGACAAAAAAATAAGATATCAATTGCTTGATTGTGTTTTGAAGAAATAAAATAGGGCTATTAGCTGTCATTCCAGATTTTTCGGCTTAAAATTACCTTGTCTTGTTATATAACTCCAAAAATCGGAAAAAATGGTGTCCTTTAAGCTTTTATGTAAGGATATCTCAAAATTCAGATGTAAAAGAGCAATTCTAAGACCGGGCTTGGACTAAGCATCAACAATCATATCTGGAATGACTATTGCGGTGCCACGCCATTCAACGAGTTTTCCCAATATAACGGCGTATCACATATTAATCCTTGTTTGCAGAGGTGACATCACCTACATTTTCATTAAAATTGTTGTGAGTCTTTTTGGAGTAATATTGAATCCAAATTTTCAAGGGCTAAAAAGTGGGCGTGGCACTTCTTCGATCCCGCCCACTTTTTGTCTATTATGAGGTATTATTAAGTCGTACCCGCTCACCAAATTTCATCTAAATACCTTGCATAGTTTGCGAGTTATGACTAAATCAAATTTAAAATTTAGGGCAGTGCCACGCCCCCTGGTGAGCATTTACAAAGTTCAAACCTAGCTCATTCTTCATTGTATGCTTATGTCTAACACTTTTCCAAGTTTCATTAAAATCGCTGTAGCCGTTTTTGAGAAAAATATTTGGCACAGAAATAAGTACAAAGAAACAAACATAATTTTAGCTCGTATAAGAAGATTATGGAAAATCCGAAAATAGAAGAACAATCGCAAAATTTGAGAAAACTTGAAGATATCACGAACACGCACGAGCACGCAAGAATTCCAATTTTCTAGCACGAACACTTCGTGACACATCGTTCCTGTTAATGTCACGACGAAAATCACATCACGCGCCCATCTCTACATCAAATTCTTTTGTTTCTGCATACGTGGGGCCTAACAAAAGTTCGCTTAGTTGGTGTCATGTTATAAATTTTTAGTAAATCAAAAAATTGTGTATTATTTGTTATAGTCTAACGATATATCATTTTAATTTTCAGAAAGATCGGTCAAAATGGAGAGAGGAAAACGTAAAATTTGTGAAACAATGTCAGCAGATATTCCAATGCCAACGCAGCAAGAGATTCGGTTTGCTATTCTTTTTGGATTTCGACGTAAGCTCAAGCCTATGTGATTTTTCCGGCGGGAAAATTACGGGGGAAAATTAAACTTCAAAACTTTTAAAAAAACTTGGGGAAATTTGCGGCAAAATAATTAAAAACTCGCGGAGTTTGATTTGTAACCCAACTTTATTGCCACATCGACATGAGAACAATGTCGAGATAGAAAAGGGAGCGAGAAGCGCTGCCCTCACAAGAAAAAACGTAGAAAGGAGAAAGGGAAAAAAACATAGAATAACCTTACTAACTAGAATGAAAACAGCTGTGCGAGCATAGGGTGTTCATTGCTGGTGTCAACATTCCGCCCGCCTTGCAAGAATGCAACATCTAACATCTAGAGGAAGAAAAACGGCATAAGAAAGAGGAAAAAAAATATGGAAATAAAACCTCTTACTTGGCACGCGGTTTTCGAAGATTACCAGGAACAGGGTCCTGACAGAACAAATCCGAAGATAGTGTTCTGAGCTAAGGGCTGGCCACATGTGGTAGGGCACACGCCTGTAAGCATAATCTTGGGGTAGATGTCTACCCCAAGCCGTATGTGAACCGGCCCCGATTTATAAAAGCCTGGATCGGCTATTGAGCCCTTGCATCCAGCGTACGCGGGGGAGTCAGCAGCTCACACCTCGCATCAACGACCGCCATGACATCGATAGTCATGCTGGTGTCGTTTCTTGCCCGCAACTGCAATGCACACACCTCTTCACCGTCGAAGTGAGAAGTATGCAACCGCCATCTCCTAACCAAAGACCCAGAAATCAGAGTCTTTGATGAGCATGCGTCCAATAACGCACGCTCCGTCACAAGGCGCCCATGCGCCATGACCCGCATCAAGACCGTGGGTAAGAGTGTTACCAAGCGTTGAAGAGTCAGCGCAGAAAGTGTTGCAGGGGGATGCCGCGTAGGGACTTTTGCCTTAGTCGAGGACGCACTTGGTCCTGACTGCGGTCTCTGACGGGACCCCGTATTTGACCCCTGAAGCGCTGGCTGACCACGGTGATGACTGGGATAGTCTCGTTGTGCCTTTGCCTTACGACCCGCTCTCCTTCTTTGGGACCTCCTGGAAGAGGAGGACTGTCGAGAACGTCCCCGAGTGGGTGAGTGCTGAAGAGTGTGGTGATCATCACCACAGTGGTGACATCTTCCGGTGCTTCGGCAGCCCTGGCGCAAGTGACCTGATGACAGGCAATTGGAGCAATATCCATTACTGAATACTGCCCTGAATCGCCCCTCAAGGTTCTTGTCCAGGAACTGACGACACCCCGCAAGACCATGCTCCAACGAGCACAAACGACACTTCGTTTGACGTGCCACTTGTACCACCACACTTCTCACCACATCCGGAGAACGCTCGCGAACAGTCTTGGGTTCACTAAATTGAACCTCGGATTCTGTCTGGATGGTCAACTCTTCCAGAAGATCACCAGCGATGGAGGAGGTAGAAGACATTCTGAAACGAGACAAAAGATGTTATTTTAAAGGGAAAAAAAGTGTTTTGGGTTCTATGCCGTTGGGAGCACAAGTTTTATAATTGGTCGCGTGATGCAACCACGCTCGGTTCGGATGTCCGCGACGCGTGTACGATTATCGTTACCGGGATAAGTTTTGATTATCCTACCTAACCGCCACTCATTTGATGGTAAATTCTCCTCTTTAACGACAACTAAATTATTAATGTAAATATCTTTTTGAGGAGACTTCCGCTTAACTCTCCTATGTAACTCAGTTAAGTATTCACTTTTCCATCTCTGGTAAAAGTGTTGTTGCATTGTTTTGACTTTTTGCCATCGATTGTCAATTTTCAAAGGCTTGTCTGCAATTTCAGACTCAGCTGTAGATAACAGTGGCCCGCCGACCAAAAAATGGCCAGGAGTAAGTTGCTGAAAATCATTTGGATTTTCCGACATGGCGTTATGTGGTGCTTCCCACAATCCTCCCATATGGGGAGCACCAGCGGGAATGAAATGCCAAGAGATCTCTTGATGAGCATATTGTGCCTGCACGATATCCTTGGACTGGTTTAGAAAATCCTTAAATTCTCTTGTAAGCACCTTTGAAGCTCCTACAAAGTTGGTGCCATTGTCCGAATAAACCTTTGCTGGACAACCACGACGAGCGACATATCGCATAAACGCTGACAAAAAGGTAGCTGAAGAAAGATCGCTGGTGGCTTCCAAATGAACTGCTTTTGTGGAAAAACAGACAAAAAGGCAGACATAGCCCTTAGTAATTCGACAGGCTCCACCCAGGTAGCTCTTTATATCGAACGGACCAGCAAAATCAACGCCGGTAGACGAAAAAGGGCGCGACAAAACAGTTCGCTCTGGTGGAAGAGCAGCCATTATTTGAGATCTTAACTGTTTTTTGTGTATAACACAAGTTTTACAATTGAATAAAGTAGTTTTTATGAGGTTTTTTGCACGTAGGATCCAATATTGCGTTCGAATAAGTCGAAGCATTAGTTGATTCCCTCCATGAAGTGAATCTTCATGAATAAATCGTACTAAAAGCCGAGTAAAATGACAATTGCATGGCAATATAACTGGGAATCTTTCGTCGTAAGTAAGTGAAGGTGAAGAGGCAAGCCGCCCTACAACACGCAAAAGTGCATCTGTGTGCAGAAACGGATTTAGAGATAACAGCTCACTCTTACGACCAAGGATTTCCTTGGTCTCAAGTTTGTGGTACTCTTCCGAAAAATTTACTTTTTGGCACAACAAAATCAAGCGATTTTTAACAAATTTTATTTCTTCACACTCAATGTGAGGTGACTTTTGCGAAAATGCTGCTTGAGTTTGCAGGCGGGTACGATTTATAAAACGAAAAACGTATGCCAGCACCCGTAAACCTCGTGGAAGCGAGGAGAAACGTTCCAAGATATCTTCATACCTTGAAAAATAAGAAAAGTGAACTTTAACAGCTTTTCGTTCGAGAGACGTATCAACTGCTGAAGGTTGCAGTTTTCCCTGCCAATAGTTTTCTAAAGAAAGCCAAGATGGCCCATGCCACCAAAGAGAATTATCAGCTAACTCTTGAGGTGAAATACCACGAGTTGCTAGATCAGCAGAATTTTCATGTGTGTCAACATGAAACCACTTTTGATTGCCAACCTTTTCAGCTATTTTAGAAGCCCTATTTGCAACAAAAGTTGTCCATAAGCAAGGGGGCTTGAAAAGCCAGGCAAGAACGATTGTGGAATCTGTCCAACAATACAAACGGTGCCTATCTATATCAAGATGGGAGATTAAAGAATCAACCATATCAGCTAGTAACGTGGCACCACACAATTCAAGACGAGGTAGTGAGATCGTCTTAACTGGTGCCACTCTAGTTTTGGAAAAAAGCAAATGGCTGACAATAAAATCAGCTTGCTTGACGCGGATATAAATCGACGCAGCATACGCCTTCTCAGAAGCATCGCAAAAGGCGTGAAATTCTACTTCTGAAGTTGGCGAATAATCCACATAGCGTGGGATACGAATATTTTCAATATTTTCATATTGATGCAAAAATGTTTGCCAGGAAAGGAGACTGTGCGGTGGGATTTTTTCGTCCCAATCAATTTCATCCAACCAAATTCGCTGCATGAGGATTTTTGCTGTCACCACAATTGGTGCCAGCCAACCTGCGGGATCGAAGAGTTGGGCTATAGTTGACAAGACTTCCCTTTTAGTATAAAAAGACTTTATTTCGAAACGCTTGACTGAGAAATAAAATGACTCTGAAGTGGCATTCCAACGAAACCCTAAAGTTTTTGTGCAACTTTCATCCTCTAACTTTAAAAAGTTTTCACAGGCAGACCCGCCAAAATACTTGTCGCATTGGAGGTCCACTTTCGCATAGCGAAACCTGCAGAATCAAGAGCGGATATAAGCTCATTTCTAGCCCTTAAAGCAGTTTCAACATCGTGAGCGCCTGCCAAAGCATCGTCAACATATGTGAAGTGCCTAAGTATTTGAGCAGCAAGTGGAAATTGCTGTTGAATATCATCTGCTAACTGCAGCATAGTTCTAAAGGCTAGATAAGGTACACAATTAACACCGAAAGTTACGGTTTTCAACTCAAAATCTTGAATTTCACTATCAGGTGAACTCCTCAAAAGAATTCGTTGATAGGCAGAATGCTTTGGATCTACAAGAATCTGACGATACATTTGTTGAATATCGCCATTAAAAACATGTTTGAAAAATCGCCATTTTAAAATCAAAAGAGTCAAGTCAGCCTGAAGAGTTGGACCAACGTACAAGACATCGTTCAAACTAACCCCATTTGAAGATGGACTCGACGCATTAAACACCACGCGAACTTTCGTGGAAGTGCGATCAGGTTTTATAACCGCGTGATGCGGTAAATAGTAGTGAGATGGTGAGATCTCGAATTTTGGCGGAGCAATATTTTTCATGTGATCCAGTTTAAGATATTCGTTGACCACTTCATCATATTGAACTTTAAGTTCAGGATTCTTGTTCAATCGAGTTTCTCCCCTTAAAAATTGTTTAAAGGCAATGCCTCGAGAGAATCCTAAATTAATTTCATCGGGGTAACCATTTTTAAATGGCAACGTGACTATATAACGACCCCTAGCGTCTCGTCTAGTCGTTTTCTTATAATTGTCTTCGCAAAATTGATCAGCTTCCGTTAAAAATTGTTTTTTAGGAAATTCCTCCAACTCCCAAAAACGTGCGATCTGCTTAGCGATCGCAACCTCACTGAAATGAGTAAGGCAAGTAGTGAAACTGGAGATTTCTTTACGAGGCATAGGGCCTGTAAATATCCAGCCGAAAACAGTTTCTTGAGCAAGCAGTGACCCTTAAACGTTTCTTTTAATGCCATCGAGAATTATGGCGGGGTACAGATCGCCACCGATCAGTACATCTATTTGACCATTGTGAAAGAAGTGTGGATCTGCCAATTGAAAATCTGGCAGAGTCTGTCACACAGCTGGGTCAATCGAAACAGACGGCAAATTTCCAGTAACGCGTGAACGCACAAAAGCAGTGGCTTCAATCTGGAATTGTCTATTTCTGGGAGAACTGAGTATCAGATCACAAGCTTTTGAAACCTGTGGCGAAACTGCGTTATTTACGCCCGAAATCTGAGCATTGACTTCCCAAGTAGGGAGCTTTAAATGCTTCTGTAAACGCTCGGAGACAAACGTACCTTCAGAGCCAGAATCGATAAGCGCTCTGGTTGTATACGCTGCTCCTAAGTGACATATGGTCACCATTGCTGTACCAAGCAATACGTGCTTAGTACTCGAAGCAAAGCATGTCTGGATGTCGTTACTGTATTTGTGTTGAATGAGATTGAGCGTTAGAGCCCGAGGGATTGGGTCGCGAATTCGACTTGCTTGAGTCTACACTCAAAGCAGGGGCAGAGGCTGGAGTCGAATTGCGATGCAAAAGAGTATTGTGACGTTGCTTGCACGTCGCACAGGTATACATACTTTTGCACTCTTTCACCTCATGAGAATTTGCCAAGCAGTTGATGCAAAAGTGATGCTTTCGAACAACTGCTAAGCGCTGTTTAGCATCCATTTTTAAAAATTTATTGCAATAACGCAGCGCATCCTGTTCCGACGAACAAGCAATTGGCCGAAGTTATCTTCACCTGATAATTATTTAGCCGTTTGCTAGAACTAGCGCTTTGGTTTGAAGTAGATGGCAACGAATTTTGCCGGGAAATTGCATCACTAGAGCTGCGAATATCAGAAACAGTTTCAAGTGTCTGAAACCTGCTTGTCAAGAAAGAATCGAGGTCTTTCCATTTAGGGATTTCGTTTTTATTTTGAATGGACCGCTCCCACAAAGAAAGTGTGATCACAGGCAATCGTGTAGAACATAAGTACACTAAGATTGCATCCCAATTTGAGATATCAACATTGTGTGTTTGAAGCGCTAAAATACACCGCTGGACAAAAAACAATGAACAGGAATATCGGCAACAATCCATCATCTTTGTTTTATTTACAATATTAAAACATAAATAACTTAATTATTATGAAAAACCTTCTTTGCTCTCTACTTTATATGCATGTTGCAGTTTTTGGCTCTCCACATTTTGATCGTTTTCGTTCTTTACAATTGTATTTTTAAATTCTCTTATACTTAAATATTTATATGTATGAAATGACAAAATATGTTAATATTTATTGCTCTTTGTTTTGTTACAATATTTTCAAATTTTAGTTTTTGTGTAGCAATTGATGATGAACGCATGACGTTCGAAACGCGTTTTGCAATAATAAATAAAAATTTTTGTTCGATGTAAAAGAGAACTAAACTCTTTAAATATATTTTGAATTTTTATTTAATTTATATTTTTTAATATTAAATTCATCGAATAGTACTCCAGATTTGATTTTTATTTCTCGGTAACGCGAATTAATCATACCAAATTTTTGTATTGTTTTTTTTTTTTTTTTTCCACAAAATTCACTCGCGGCGAGTATATAGTTTTTTTGTAAAAACAAAAAGTTTAAATTTTTAATTTTCCGATTGCGTGGCACACAAAACGGATCGTAAGGACCAATGATTTTTCAGGCGGGAAAATTACGGGGGAAAATTAAATTTTAAAACTTATAAAAACACTTGGGGAAATTTGCGGCAAAATAATTAAAAACTCGCGGAGTTCGATTTGTAACACAACTTTATTGCTTCATCGACATGAGAACAATGTCGAGATAGAAAAGGGAGCGAGAAGCGCTGCCCTCACAAGAAAAAACGTAGAAAGGAGAAAGGGGAAAAAACATAGAAAAACCTTACTAACTAGAATGAACACAGCTGTGCGAGCACAGGGTGTTCATTGCTGGTGTCAACACTATGGAAATATTTAATGAATGCCAAATAGCATTTGAAGTTAATGCGCCATCCCTCGTGACTATTTCAAAGTGGTCCCGAAGATTCCAGACAGGTAATTTTTCTGTGGAGGACGAACCTCGAGAAGGCCGCCCAAAATCTTCAACTGATTATAAATGTGTAGCGCTGGTTAAGTCTAAAATTGACGAAGATCCAAGATTGACCCAGAAAATCATTGCTGACGAACTGGGCTTGAATGCCATGGCTGTATCGCAAATATTTGAAAATGATCTTGGATACGCGGAGAAATCTGCACGATGGGTTCCTAGAATTTTAAGTAATGCTACAAATAGGCATGTGTGCGTTTTGCTAAGTATTTTCTTGAAAAATTCAAAAACGGAGGGTCTAACACCTTCAAGAAAATCGTAACAGGTGATGAAGCAAGGTTTTAGAAGTACAACCATGAAACCAAACAACAATCCATGGTATGGAGCCCAGCAAGTGCAAGTCCACCTGTTAAAGTAAAGCAAAAAAAAGTCAGCAATAAAAGTAATGATGTCAGTTTACTTCACCAGAGAGAAAGTTGTAGCTGCTATTCCTTTGGAAAAAGGTCAGACGGATACTGCTAAGTGGTATACTGAAACCTGTTTACCAGAAGTCTTCCAAAATTTATTGGGAAACGCCAAAAAAAAGGAGCTACGCCGCTACTTTCTATGTCACGATAATGCGCCAGCGCACACTGCTGAAAAAACGACCGATTTTATTGCGCTTTCAGGCATCGAAGAAATTCGTCCGCACCTTATTCCCCAGATCTAGCGCCTTGTGACTTCTGGTTGTATCCAAAAATAAAAAAAAAAAATTTGAGCAATGAGGAGATAATAAATGCGGTTAATGATGAAATTGCAAAACTGCAAAAAGCCGATTTTGAAGACTGTTTTTCTAGATGGATTTATCGACTTCAAAAATGTATCAAAATAAATGGCGATTACGTTGAAAAAATACAAATAGATGAAGAATAAAGTTATAAATTTAAAAAATTAAATTTAAAAGTTTTTTCAATTCAACTAAGCGAACTTTTTTTAGGCCCTACGTATATCGAAAGCTTTTGATAAAGTTTCTCACTTTATTAATTTCTAAGCTATCCAAACTAGGTTTCCATTCAACGTTCCTTTCTTGGCTAAAGTCATACCTATCGAATAGGTTCTCTTTCAGTGATGTCGTTTGTACTCCTATAGGAGTATTTTACTCCTATTTGAGCAAGCGTACTCCTATACTCCCCTGAACCATTTTTGTACTCCTTTTCAATACTTGGTACTTCACTGCAAGTTTTCAATCAAAAACCTTGTGTGATGCAAGCTAAAATTTTCAATGTTGCTTAGAGCTGGTTCCCACGACAGACAATTTAGTGTGTCTGCACAAAGATTTTAATGTTGACTGGCAATGCTCACGTTGAAAACAAGTTATTTTACAGAAATATGAATAAGTAAGTGAAAAAGTTTGAATATTTCTGCAATTAAATTTACGAATTCTATATATTTATAACAGGTTTATAGTTAAAGCAAAAAAAGTAGCTGCAAACTCCACTGATGCTAGCAAATCACCCGAAACAAGGAGGTAAACGATATCAGGCGTGCTAAAGTATCCAGCAACAAAAGAGCACGAAAATTTCGAACTGCTTGGTTGGAAAGTTTTAGTTTGCTCGAATCAAGCATGGGTTCAAAGAATGAAGTCGTTTTGAAAATATTGCCAAGTTTCGATTCCAACCAACGTAAGGCAATTGACAAGACATGAAAGTTCAAAATTTCATTCCAAGGTTGTGCTGAGTTTGTGATATTGCAATATTGTCAGTTAAAAGCTTCTACAATAAACAACTTGTAATTGAAACCGTCATTAAAAATCATTTTATTCTGTGAGACGGTTAAAAAGCGAACATGTTAGCATAGTACTCCCCATTAGCCCAAAATACTCCCAAAAAATCTAAAAATGAGTACCGAGATTTTTTTTGAAACGACATCACTGTTCTCTTTTGTAGCCATTGATGATGTTAAATCACGTTCTAAGGGTCATGGTATAGTAAAACAATAAAAGTTTGAAAACATATTTATTTAAATGAGAGTTATTAAATAAAAATTAAATTGTTTGTACGGGACCTTTTTGTTTGTATGGGACTCGTACGAAATACATGTATATTTAATTAGTTTTAAATCATTTTTTAAATGAAACCATAACACTATGATTATCCCAAGAGTATTTCTTGCATGTTACTTGATGGCCATTAACTGAAATTTAATGAACTTTTGATATTCCTGGGATAGGCTCATGGCTGAACATTTTTAATTTTTTAAGGTACTTATTTCTGATTCAGAAATGAAAAAATTCTCGTAGAGGGTACTTAAGTGGCTGCTAGTGACGCGAAATTTTTAACGTTTTTGATTACGGCACCTTCTCCTCGACTTCGACCTTTTTGACTTATAAGTCGTTTCACTTTACCCCAGACTCCGTGAATCACGCCTTTGGGATGTGTCCATAGGTTACATAGATGCTGTTTAAGCATTACGTTAGCAGATTTTCGGTGATATAAGCAAAAATTAACAAATCGTTAACACGAACCTCTCTCTTATGATTAGACGTAAGCAGTTTTTCAAATACGAACAAGAATTCAGGAACTAAATTATTTTTATAATTAAAGCAATAGCGGTCATACGGAAATTGAAAAATCCTTGACACTTGAAATCAATTTTAAGGGCTTAAGTTAGACTTTAATTTAAAATTTTTTTTTGTTTTACGTAAGAATTTTATCGACCTCTCCTCCTGTATAAGAAACAATAAGCAAATCTTGAACCACTCCCCACCTAAACATGCTTACGTTATACTTGAACGGCCCTATATGAACACCATTTCATTTTTATATAAAAGTTTTGCTCATATCTCATATAATTAATGGCCACAATTTCTTAAGTGCATATACATAATAAATCCCCCCGAAAAGCAGTAACCAACGGTGACCGTACCCATATATATAATTTTTAAAAAGTTTTCTCAACAATTTCAATTTCAATTTCAATTTATTGGCTTAAAAAACATACGTATTATAAGAATTAAATTCTTTTAAAATACAAAGTTCAATAACTTAGAGAAAGTACAAATTGAGTATAATTAAATTATAAATACAAAATATATAAAAAAAAAAAATAAATAAATACTTATACTATTTTATATTTTTTTTTTTTATTTATTTTTTTTTTTTTTTTTTTTTTTTTTAATCTAAAAGACAGGCGGAAATAAAAGAAGAGAAAAAGGAAGGAAAGCGATTTGTTTGCGGCGTTATTGAGCAAGGAACTGAAATATAGATTGTCTAAATTTTCTGATACCAATAATAGTCTTACAATGACATGGCAGAGAATTCCAAAGCCTGACGGCATTAATGAAAAATAACCGTGTGGAGTTAAGATAGTTAAATCTTGGCAGAACAAGCATTTGACTTCTTTGAGATCGGCTAAAATTAAGTTTGTCATACAAATATCCTGGCGTTTTTGTGTGTATCAGCTTATACATAAAGACGCAGTTTCTGAAGCTTAGGTATGTAATTATGTCACATCCTAAAATTCTTTTTTTAAACTCTGACACATGGTCATATTTCCGTAAGCCATAGACATAGCGTGTCGCGTGATTAAAAGCAATCTGCAGCTTTAATTGTGAGCTTGAGTCGAGCTTACTGTACACTAAATCTGAATAGGCTATAACTGGGACGATCAGCTGAATCACGAGTTTTTTTGTAGTTTCAATGGGAGTGAACTCTGCCGACTTTCTTAAATTGCGTAGTATATAATATATTTTACTGACCACATTATTAACATGATCGGTGCATGTGAGCAAAGAATTTATATGAAAGCCTAAACTTACTGCTTTATTTACTAATTGAATACTATTTTCTCCTATAAACAAATGAGGTATGTCCTCTGGAAATATCTGATCTTTTGCAATAGGCAACACATACGACTTTTTAGCATTAAGTTGAAGACAGTTTTGCTTGGCCCATTTCTGTATAGATTCCAGGTCTTCATTCAGCCTACAGCCCAAATCATCCAGAAGACCAACACAGCTAGATGCATATAGTTGCACATCATCCGCATATGCATGCATAGTCGCATTTCTACAACTTAGAAAGATGTCATTGACAAAAATGGTAAATAACAGTGGGCCAAGGACTGATCCTTGGGGAACACCACTATTTACCATATTGTACTGAGACTGTTTATTATGAAGTTTTACTCTTTGTAGTCTATTAGTTAAATAACTTTGTAGGAGACGCACTGCAGTATCACAGAAACCATATACATAGTGTAGTTTTTGACATAATAGAAAATGATTCACATTGTCAAAAGCTTTGGAGAAATCGAGCATACAGAGCAGTGTTATATGACCTTTGTCGTACGACGGCCTTACATCCTCCAATATTTTCATAGTTGCAGTAGAACAACTGTGCCCAGTTCTAAAGCCAGATTGATGTGGAGATAAGAGGTTGTTATCATTTAGATATTTACTTATTTGGTTAGCCATAAGGGCTTCACAGACTTTAGACAAACAGGATAAAATACTGATTGGCCTGAATTCATTGGGCTCACTTGCTGAAGATTTTTTGGGCACAGGTGTTACTATTGCAACTTTCCAAGACTGAGGAAATGTGGAAGTTGTAAAACAATGATTCAGGATGTGTGTTAAGGGGCTAAGAATATGGTAAAGAATTAACTTAATAAATTTCAAAGAAATGCCATCTTCTCCAATAGCATTCGATTTAACTCCAAGTAAACACTTCAAAACATCGTCCTCATTAACAGCATTAAACTGAAAACTTTGAGGAATAGACATACCTGAAAATTCGTAGTTACAATTTTGAGAAACCGATGAATTAGCAGTAAAATAGTTATTGAGGATATCCGGATCAACATTACACTCAGAGGATTGTTTGTCATTGATACCAAAGTTTTTTAAGTTTTTCCATAGAATTTTAGTAGGAAGTCTAGAATCTAACTTGGCCGCACAGAATCTAATTTTTGACTGCCTTATCTCACAATTTGAGAGATTCCGAGCTACACGAAAATTTTCCCAGTTTTCTGGTGTAGGGTTCTTTCTCCAAATATTATGCAGCTTATTCTTTTTCTTAATATTATGTTGTATACGGGAAGTAAACCAGGGACATTTTGTATTTTTGACTGTAATCGTTTTTATAGGAACGTGTCTTTCGTAAAGGTTAACAATAATTTTCGTAAAATTCTCAAGCTTATTGTTTACTGTTTCACTAGACCATACTTCATTCCATGACATGGAGCAAAGGTCATTATTAAGGGTGTTAGAGTTTATTGATCTAAAGTCTCGAAAAGAAAATACAGCCGAATTACTATTTCGGGACAAGTCAACGCTTAACGTACAAAAAATCAGGTCATGGTCAGATAAAAAATAGATTTGATCAAACAATAATGTGGATGACAAATCAGACACTATAAAATAATCAAGGAGACTAGGAGTCACATTACACGCAAATCGCGTTGGCACAGTGTTATTAACAATTGACAAGCCCGCAGATAAAACATTTTCATATAGACATTTTGATGAGTTATCTTGACACAACAAGTTAACATTAAAATCACCACAAATAACAAAAACGTCATAGCTAATTAAAAATTCATTTAAATCAGCAAAATATTTATCTAGAGTAAAACATTTATTCGGATTGTACACACAAGACAAGAAAACTTTTGTGTTTTCATCAAAAATACAAACATTTAAAAATTCAACGGAACTATCAGATGACGATTTACTAATTAATTTGATATTTAAATTATTGCGGCAGTATATGGCAACACCACCTCCTTTTTTCCCAATCGTATCATTCCTGAAAAGGTTATAATTGTTAATCCTATAGACAGAGTCACGAACATCGCTACAGAACCAGGTTTCAGAAACACTTATGACATCTACGCCAGAATTTTGAAAAACAAAGTTCGCATAGTCAAGCTTATCTGGATTTAGACTTCTAGCATTGAAGTGCACTATATTGAGACCAGAATGTTGCGCGCAAAGAACTTTAATCAAAACATCGCTGCCAATGCCACTTGTATTACGATTACTATGGTTCATCATATAAAAAATATGAAATAGAAAATTTAGACGTAATTAAGATTGATAATAGCCGATAAAATGTTTCATGTAACCAAATCGCTACAAAAGTACTAATAAGATGTGAGATATAAGAGAAGATGAAAATTAGAAATGGAAAAAAAGATACTAATAATAATAATATTAAAAATAATAATACTAAACAAATAATAATGATGAATGCAATTTTTAATACTAATTCTAATAAAAAATTTAATACGATGAATCTCCCTTTATTTATATTATTCATCATGTTCAGCTAAATCAACCCCGACTATATCATCAAGTTGGTGTAGATTTTCAATTGCTGAGCTTTCTTCATTCTCATACTTTTTGACATAGATAACACCTAAGAAAGCATATGCAGAGAAAAGGTGATTGTTTTTTTTATGTTTAAGTGCACTCTGCAGAATTTCACGCCCACTCTTAGTCAAACCTTCATTCAGATAACAGCTGACGTTCGAACTAAAACCCAGATCAGATAACAATAACTCTTTATGTTTTCTCTTCCGATAAAGAGCCGCAGACCGTAGTAATGAGTTTCGCTCATATGAACTATGTAGTTTGATTATAATAGGAGCTGGCTTATTTACTTTATTAGCAGCACCTCTTTTTACTCGAAAGATTGCTCTTAGTGTTGGTGGATTACAGACGATAGAAGCACACATTTTGTTGAATATCGCTGCTAGGTTCTCATTATCATTCACAGGTACTCCAGACAGCACAGCATCAGTTGCAACTTCTCGACGTTCTATTGCTCCAATTGTTGTATGCATGCTGTATAGTTCTTCTCTTAACGCCTGCACAGTTAACTCATTATCGTCTTCTCTCTCTTCTTCCCTTCTTTCCATTTCTTTTATGGCAGTATCCACTTCAGTTGACCGGTGCTCGATACCAGTAATACGCTCAGTAGCCAAATTGAGTTCATCATTCAATTTAGATATTTTCTCTTTATAGTCTTGATCCATTTCAGTCAGTTTTTTTGTGAACTCTTCACGCAGAGCAATTAGTTCAATTTTTATATTTTGTAATAATGACTCACTTAGCATGGTAAGGCGTTCATCGAGAATTTGTGTAGTGAGCACAGCTACCTTTGGACAGGCAACTGGTAAGTTCTTCGGTGTTCGAGTCATATCCAGCAAGAGATTTTCAGGAATTTGTGTAACAGGCATAATTACCTTTGAAGAGACAGTTGGTGGTGTACTCGGTGGGGTTCGTGTCTTCTCAGGCAAGAGACTTTTCATTGCTAGTCTTGTGCAGTAATTACTCTTTGGCGGACTCATATTAAAAAACGAAAAACGCGGGAACAATAATGCAATTTATTTTGTGTCTTTCTTTCGTATTTTTTTTTTTTTGATATTGAATATTAAATTTATTATTTTGTTAATTTTGTGCCGTCTTGTAAGAATCTTTTTTTATAAATTGCCAAAATGCGTTCAATTGCATATAGTTCACCACATCAGAAAGCCAGTCAACCGGAAAAAACCACTTTTAAGTTAAATATAGTCGGAGATAAAAAAACACGTCTACTCCATCAAAAGTTTAAACATCAAAATTATTAGAAAAAAATTAATAGAAATCTTAATAAAATAAATATTGTGTTTGTACGGGACAAGTAATAAGATAATAATTATTATACTTTAGGCAAAATAAAATCCGAAAATTACTGCACTTTTTAAGAGTACTCAAGTAACTAGCTTTAAATAAAATGTAAATAAAATTAAACCGTTATGTGTGTAGACAGAAAATTAATTACATCGATTTGTGCGTTTGTACGGGACACTCATAACTGTTTTGTTTGTCGCGGTATTATACAGATGTTTGCAAGATAGCTTTTTTGCAAATACTATTTATCAATACACTAGTCTATGACCTTAAACGGCAGATATAATTTGTAACGTAACTCATCATGGTTAAATAGAAAAACAATGATGAATATGATCAAAAATTTACCTAGTAAAAAAAAAACTTTGGCACTTTCTTAAACTGTAAAAAACTAAGCCTAATACCAAGATTTTAGTAAGAAATCAATTTGGATAGTAAAGTTTAATCCTACGAGAATATATTCGATCCATTAAAACATATGAAAATCCATCTGAAACATCTGCTAAAAAATACCATTTTCATTGGAATGCTCCTAATACATCTGATTGTTGCACTCTCCAAAATGAATTGAATAATGTTGTTACTTGGTTCAGTCACAATTGCTTGACTTTGAACTTAAGGAAATGCTTTTGTATGACCTTTTCTAAACTTAATAATATTTTGTTGCATTTATATAGTATAGAAGATGTGCCTCTTACTAGAGTTGATTAAATTCGTGATCTTGGGATTTACTTTGTATGTATGTATGTATGTATTCTCCTTTAACTCCTAGGAGGAGCATAGGGCCAATATGAAATCTCTCCATTTGTCACGATCCCTTGCGATGACTTTGATCTCTTGCCACGATTTTCCCGATTCTTGGATTTCCTTTTCCAACGACCTTTTTCAGTTGGTTTTGGGTCTACCACGTCCTCTACTGCCTTGTGGATTCCACTCAAGGGCCTGGCGACAAACTTCGCTGTGTGGTTTCCGGAGAGTGTGACCAATCCATCCCCATTTGCGCAGCTTGATCTCGTTTGCTATAGCCTTCTGTTTGCATTTTTGATGTAGCTCGGCATTTGATATAGTGCGAGGCCACCAAACCTTTAGTATACGCCTTTAGCATTTGTTGACGAATACTTGCAGCTTGTTTGTTAGTTGCTCAGTAACAAGCCATGTTTCGCACCCATATAACAAAACCAATTTCACATTCGAATCAAAAATGCGCACTTTCGTTTTGGTGGATATAACGGATGAAGACCATATTTTGTTCAGTTGAGCAAACGCGCCTTTTGCTTTTGCTATTCTTGAGTTGATATCCTCTTTTGCTCCACCATCCATGGAGATAATGCTGCCTAGATACGTGAAGCTATCGACGTTTCCGATGTCATCACTGCCAGCTTTAAACGTAATGTCATTGCTTGCGTTTAGCTTCATGCTTTTAGTCTTGGATACGTTGATTTTTAGGCCGGCCTTTTGTGATTCCAAGACAAGGTCTTCAATTTTGCTTTGCATATCTGAATGTTTGGACGATAAGAGGCAGATGTCGTCAGCGTAGTCGAGATCTTCCAGATGTTCGGTAAAGTTCCATTGAATACCCCTTTTGGCCTTATTAAGAGCTTTATCTAGGATATCATCAAGAACGATAAGGAAGAGTGATGGTGATAGTAAACACTTTGACTCACGGTTAAACTTTACAAACCATGTAAATCATATTTTTCCTAAAGCCTATTCCCTTTTAGCATTTATTAAAAGGAATAGTGCTGCGTTTATAGATCCTTTTACCAAGAAACTTCTCTATACTTCATTTGCAAGATCCAATTTGGAATACGCTTCATTCATTTGGAATCCTTACTATGGGGTCCACATTACACCCTTGGAGCGTGTTCAAAGGAAATTTATTAACTTTGCCTTACACTCACTGGGTTTTACTGAACCGTTACCATCATACAATGCACGTTGTTTGCTCATTCATCTTAAAACTCTTGAAAATCGGCGTCTTCTTCACAGCACTATGTTTATTTATGACGTCATTAATGGTTTCATTGATTGTCCTGACATCCTACAGCTAATAGCTTTTAACATTCCCTCTAGGGCTTTATGATCTTCAGATTATTTTTATATTAAATGTCACAGGTCGAACTATGCCATAAATGAGCCCATTAATAGAACTCTTTTATTGTTGAATAAATTATATAAAGATATTTCAATTTATTTTTGTTTGAATAAAGCTCAATTTAAATCTATACTGCTTAGGCTCTTAGCTTGATTAAATTTTCATTGTATTTAAGTTTATATCAATTATTTTCATATATTTAATTTGAATTGTTCTAGTCTGTAAGGGTTGTTATTATCCAAAGACTCAAATAAATAAATAAAATAAAATCAGTCCGGAACATTACAGTACCCCCGTGCTCACGAATAAATGGCAAAAGACGTTTTTCAAGGCATTCATCTATTTATATGAAGCAAAACACGCCAAGTAATATTTTTTTCTAAAAAGAACACTTAAAAATGAATTGGACCAGTTACTAACATACATCAATTTACAATCTTTGGTGGAAGCTATAAATTTTTGAAAAAACACCCATTTCATGAAAATGACTAAAAACGCCAACTTCAACACCCTGTATTTTAACAACAAATGGTACTAAAACCAAATCCACGCGGATTGTTGTTTTCGCACACCAAATTTGAGCGAAATCGGAGACAAAAAATTTTTTTTTAGTACACTTGGCGTGTACATTAGGGCTGTTAAAATAAAAAAATTTTTCGAATTTCCAAGATATACTTTGGCATCACGATCTACATCATGACAGAATATCCCAAAAAATTTTTCAGATTTTTAAATTCATATTTAAAGGTGGCTCAAAGCAGAAATATATTTTTATTATTTTTTTTTTACCATTAATTATAAAATGTTGTCAAACAATTTGAAAAATTTGTTTTAGAGTAACTTAAAAACATTCATTTTGTTTGCTTTTTAATGAACTTTAAAACCTACGTTGTAATTTTGACAAAAAAAATTTTACACTTCTTAAAAAACGAAAAACTGCCCTAAGAAGGCGAAATTTTACGGTTTTTTCAAAGAAAAAAGTCATCGTGCTTTAAACGAATTGAACATTTTTTAAATTACAAGATCTCATTCAAAAGAGCTCTTAAAAACCTTCAAGACCAGACATGTTAAGACTTTTTTGGGCCAGCAGGCTCGATGACATAACGTTTGAAACATAGTAATGCAGCCCTGGGAAGGGCAAAACGCTTTTTACTCAAGAGGGAGGCATCGTACAAAAAAGTGCACATGGCATAAAATGCTTAAAATCATCCAAGGAACAAGTGTAAATTGTTTTTTTTTTTTTTTTGAAAAGTTTATTAAAAATGACGTTGAAAAATATTTTTTTCTAAAATTAAGTAAAAAAAAAAAAAAACAATTTACACTTGTTCCTTGGATGATTTTAAGCATTTTATGCCATGGGCACTTTTTTGTACGATGCCTCCCTCTTGAGTAAAAAGCGTTTTGCCCTTCCCAGGACTGCATTACTATGTTTCAAACGTTATGTCATCGAGCCTGCTGGCCCAAAAAAGTCTTAACATGTCTGGTCTTGAAGGTTTTTAAGAGCTCTTTTGAATGAGATCTTGTAAATTAAAAAATGTTCAATTCGTTTAAAGCACGATGACTTTTTTCTTTGAAAAACCGTAAAATTTCGCCTTCTTAGGGCAGTTTTTCGTTTTTTAAGAAGTGTAAAATTTTTTTTGTCAAAATTACAACGTAGGTTTTAAAGTTCATTAAAAAGCAAACAAAATGAATGTTTTTAAGTTACTCTAAAACAAATTTTTCAAATTGTTTGACAACATTTTATAATTAATGGTAAAAAAAAAATAATAAAAATATATTTCTGCTTTGAGCCACCTTTAAATATGAATTTAAAAATCTGAAAAATTTTTTGGGATATTCTGTCATGATGTAGATCGTGATGCCAAAGTATATCTTGGAAATTCGGAAAATTTTTTTTTTTTGAACAGCCCTAGTGTACATATATATGCTTAAAAATAGGCAAACGAAATCGGTTCAGTCCCTGTTTCTATACCGAAATCTCAACCGATTTGCTTATTTTTTTTTTTGTTTGATAGTTTGTAAGAAAGAGCAGTGCATAGGACTATATATATTTTAACACGTTGAGTGCCATGTGTACCGCCGGCGGTACACACTTTACTTGTAGCGCTGTGCCACCATACAAATTCAATATGTACGAAAAAATGTCGACTTGTAATAACTGTTGAATATTGTTCTATAGGGGTATATAATGAGTTTGTGGAAAGAGATTTGTGCTTATAAGTGTTATTTGTCCTACAAAATGGCGTGACAGCCGGCGGTACACGTGGCACATGAGTGAAATCAAATTATCTAAGTACCTTGTTCACCACAGGTTTGTTGAAAATATTTGACCACAGTGCCACCATACAAATAAAATATACATCTTGAGGTGAAGAAGCAATAAAAACAACCAAAAATTTCGCGACATTTTGAAATAGGTGTAAAAATAATTATTATAATTATTATGGATTCTAATCCACCTTTTTGCCTGGAATGTTTCAACATAATACGTTAGTCATTAGTTTTTATTATTTATAACCTTTGATTAAATGTAATTTTTACTTTTGTTAGTTTTTGTTCCAATTAAAATTTTTTTTTGTTCCTCTTTTCTGTAACTTTTGTAATTCTTCTTAAATAAAAGGTATCGAAAAAATTTCAAAACTCTAACCAAAAATACTTTTTCCTCTGTGATAAAACACAAACATTTTTTGCCGTACTGCAGTGCTTCGGAATATATATTGCATCGAATTCACATGTGACTGTGCATCGCCGGCGGTACACACGGCACACTGGGGAAGTTTAAGTGTGTACCGCCGGCGGTTCATATGGCACCTGACGGAGGACAATTTGCTTGTATGGTGGCACTCAACGTGTTAAAAGTGGGCGGTGCCACACCCCTAAATGGAAAAAACGCCCTCACGGCTAAACCACTGCATCGATTTTTATGAAATTCGGTATAGAGATAGGGTTAGCACTATCAAACGATATAAAGACCATTATGTTTTTCAGTGGGTGGTGCCACGCTTCTAAATGGAAAAAAAGCTTTCTCGGCTAAACCACTGCATCGACTTGTACGAAATTTTGTACGGAGTTAGGGTAAGTAATAAGAAACGAGAATATGACATTTATGTTTTAAAAAGGGCGGTGCCACGCGTTCATTGCATCGATTTTTATGAATTTTGGTATGGGGATAGAATAAACAGAATATAAAGATAAGAAAAAGTTTTTGCTCTTTAGTAGGAGTAACACACCTCTAAATGTAAAGCACGCCATTGTGACTAAGCTGTTCCATCGCTTATATGAATGTAGATAACCTCAACCCTAGGGAGGAATATTAAAAGCTTTTTGTGTTTAATCGACTAAGACAGGGTACAAAAACTTTTTGCTTTATAGTAAAATCAAAATGGTCGAATTTCGGCCACAAGGCGAACTCAAGTCAATATAATTTTTTGAGTTAATTGTGCCCTGTGTTACAAAAAAACTCCTTCTCAGACCGCAGGTGCTTTTTCGAGTTGTAAAATTGGCAGATAATTTTTTTGGATTTTTGCAAGTTTCTTCATGCTATCTTGTGTAAACACACTCCTAAAACTCACCTTTTAAGTAGATCAACTACAAGTGTGAATTTACGGCTTTAAGGTCGAAATTAAGAAATTTTGCTGCCACGTTTGTGACAAAATTGCCACGTTTGTGACATTTTAGCCACAGTACGGAAAAATTATGGTTTTGAAGCATTTTGATGAGAGATATATTGCATATAATGACAAATTTACACTTCAAGACTAATTTTGCAACAGTGTCATGTCTCCGGTGGTTCATTTTTTTTATACCCTACCGCCCTAAAGATCAACTATGGTTTCCTGTCGTCTGTTTTTATAGCCGTTTATGGTGGATTAGGATCTCCTTATTACGAATCTGATCTTGATTTTTTTCTATTACATCAGTATCCTTAGTTATCCTTGCTCAAAAGTGAAAAAATCACGGTTTTGACATCTATTTAACAAAAACAGCAACAAGTAAAATTAATTTTTGTTAATGGATTCAGACAGCCAAATTTATTGTCCACAAGATATAATTTACCGTTTTTCAATTGGATTCCTAGTTTCCGAGTTATAAGCCTTTAAAAAAAGGATACCTCTCAATAACACACAAAGGATTTTCAGGACCGAAAAATTAACAAAAATGGTAAGTTTTATTATTTTTATCAAAAATATAATTTATCACAAAAATTTTAAGCTCTTGCAGACTAAAATCGGATGAAAAGATAAGGCTCTATTGTAGATTTAGTGAATGAGCAGATGAAATTTTGATTCTGTTAATTTGCAACGCAATAGTTTAGTAGGGTCATTCACTAAATCTAGCATAGAACTGTCATTTTTCATGCGATTATGGTCTGCAAGATCACGAATTTTTTTTAATTAAATATGTTATTGATAAATATAATAAAACTTGGTTTTTTGTAACTTTTCGGTTTCGAAAAATCCTTTGTATGTTATCGAAAGATGTCCTTACTTTAAACGCTTATAACTCGGAAGCTGGAAATCCAATTGAAAACGGTAAATTATGTCTTGTTGACAATAAATTTGGCTGTCTGAATCCATTGACAAAAATTAATTTTACTTGTTGTTGTTTTTGTTGTATAGCTTTAAGTAGATGTCAAAACAGTGATTTTTTCACTTTTGAGCAAGGATAACTCAGGATTCTGATGGTGTAGAAAAATTTTTGTATTAAAAACATAATTTATAGCCTTCAACTTAATATCTGTATACTCAAACTTTATATCGAAATATGTTTTTCGCAGACTGATAAAAAGTGCCACGTTTGTGACATTTTTGATGCGCCACGTTTGTGACGTTTTTGTAGTTTATCGCTCATTGTAAAGCACGCTTTTGAGTTCAAGATTTTTCCGAAAGAATTTGGGGTCATGTATGCAAATCCTACAAAAAAATTGTTTCATGCATAAAATAAAATGTACAACCGGGGAGTGCCGAGTGCCACGTTTGTGACCATAATTTTAAAAAAAAACTGTTTTTGTTTATAAACTGCCCTATAAAACACAAACAGATTTTTTTTTGGACGCGTCTGGACATGATGACCTTTGGTTGATAGATAGTGATCAGAACTAATGCATATGTATCGCAATCTATTGACTGAAACAGTAGTACCATGCAGTAGTAGCACAATGCTTTCAAGAAATAAATTTTTTCCAAAACTAGGGGACAGTTTTCAATTCGAAACTGTGCCCTCTAAAAATTATTTAAAACTGCAGATGAGCTCAGAATATTGTAGCATTAAGTATTTACTTAATATGTGTAGTAACTTGTTTTCTGTTCTATGTCCGTTTTTTGGTCGTTTTTCATCGTTTTGTGTATAAAAAGTAGGGGTAGGACATGCCACGTTTGTGACATTTGGGGTATATTTGCAAACTTTCGCAGTAGACCAATAATTATTTGGTGGTAAAATTGATCTGCTCTATTAGAAAAACATAGTTTCTAACTTATAGTGTCATTTTTTGTGAAAAAAAGCCTACTGTATAGGTGAAATCGCCAGAGGACACAATAAGTACAGTTATCTGAGAATCACCCATATGGCCTGGCCTCCACACCATATACTGCTTGGGAAATTTTGTAATTTTCTTCTTTTTAAATTTTGTCTGTACCTGCCCCTTCTCCGAACAGGTATAAAATTCGTGTCCTGGTAGCTGTTTAAAATCTATGTTTCATCGCCCATTATGCAGCAGTCAAATTTAGTCAGGTAACCGACATAAGTATAACTTTCGAGCTCGCTTTTTAGCTTCTAACTGCTTTTCATCGGAACGGTCTGGTACTTTTTGAACTCTGTAGGCCTTTAGCTTAAGTTTTTTCTTAAGTCCGTTTATATAAGATTTTGAGTTTCCTGCTCTGGCAGGAAGTATTGGGATTCTGCTTAAAAAGGCGCTTCACCTTTTTCACCAACTGTGGATGACTGTAGTATTCATTGTTCTACGTTTAATATTATATGATTGTTAAGTTGGGATAAATAAATGAATTTAAAAAAAAGAAAAAAAAAAAAAAAAAACATCGATTTAACACAAGAATATGTTACTTTTGTTTTTTCATGTACAGTGCAGTTAAAAACTTCAAAAATCAATTAAAAAAAATGTGACGTGCTGGAGGAAAACTACGAGACACTGGTATTTTTTTCAACGTCTATTTTAAGAATTTTTTGGATTTTCTCATGTGTTTTACAAAAAGTTCGAAACTGTCAAACAGTGTTATCGGCCTCAAATCTTACAAAAAGTTCAAAACTGTCGAACAGTGTTATCGACCTCAAATCAATTGTAAAATGTTCAGAACATGTCTTAGCACTAAACTCCAACTTAAACTGAAAACTGGTAAAATTGGCACTATCTTTTATTCTTAGCTGTACTGTGAAATTTTGTTAGTGAAAATAAGGACCTTTTCCTCTGGACGGTCACATATATAAGATGATAAGAACTTCAACATTATATATAAGTTATTTCTGGTCCGATGGCAAAATTACTTAAAATACTTACTTGCATTATAAATATGTTGTTAGTCATAAACACGGACTTGCTAAAGATATTTCTGTCCAATGGAATGCACGATATAAACAACGGACACACATTATCCCATTTATAGCTGTTGACCATAAGAAAATGGTTTTCGCTAGCATTTTCTTGTAATTTAAATCCCATTTTGTAAAGATATTCATCAGCATCTTTTTTGTTACTGAAACAAGAAATAAGAAACAAAAGATTGTGATCTTAAACGTTATAAAAAAATCAACCTTATCATGTATATATCGAATTATATTTCGATGTCGATTAGAACTAAAATGATCGAGACTTTTGGAATCATTCAAATTGATTTTCGATATCGGAATCGAAACTGTAAATTATGTTTTGTGTTTATCTAAATATAACTAGTAAGGGTGCGTCCTTTGGCCTGGCCAATCATTAAATACCTTACACTGCCGTATTTTTAAAATTTTGCTTGTATGGGAGGTGCCGCGCCTTTTGTCTGAGTTCACCCAGTTTTTGCACAGAGCTTGCTTTAAAAGTTCTTAGCGTCGGAGTGAAATTCGGTTGGATTATCGCAAAAAATGTTTTAAGTGTAGCGTTTTGAAGCTTTTGCTTATATGGGTGGTTCCACGCCCTCTTGTCCGTATTCGTCTAGTTTTAGCTCAGAGTGTGCATTGAAAGTCCTTAGTATTCGAGTGAAATTTAGTTGGATTATCTCAAAAAACTCTTTCAGTACAGCATTTTGAAATGTATGCTTATATGGGAGGTAACACACCCCCTTGTCTGATTTTGCCCAGTTTTTGCTCAGAGCTTGCATTTATAGTTTTTAATGTTTGAGTAAAATTTAGTTCAATATTCTCAAATGACGATTTCTCGCACAGCCAGCCAGACAAACGGACATGGCAATATCGACTCAGGAGGTGACGCTGATCAAAAATACAATAAATATACTTTTCTGCCACGCCTCCTTCTCTGCGTTACAAACGGAAGGACAAAGTGTAGGGTATAAAAATATATATAGGGGAATGTCGTGTAGGTTGAGACGGGTTTTGTTTTTGGTCAGTGGTTTTGAAATGGATGGAAATATTTTTAATTTAAATAAACCAATAAAAAGGTTTGTTCATTGGCTACAACTTTTTAAAGAAAGTTATTTGATATTGTGATCAAGTCAAAAGTTATAGCAATGTTAATGAAGACTTTTTTTTGCCGAAAAAAAATTTTCCGTATAAGTTGGGACACTTTCAAAAATCACAAAGTAAGCCTAAAAGTTAAGTTAATCTGCATGATATTATTTTTATTAGAATATTTATTGAAACGTCATGCTTACAAGAAACAGCTTAAGTAAAAATATATCATGCCGCCTAATATGATTCGCAGTTTGTATAGGTAAGGAAACGGTTCCGCTTATTTTATATTTAAGGTACTTCTTGTGCGAGACACAAGATACCATCAATGGAGGGGCGTGCAAAGCAATTTTTTTTAACCAGGTTTAACAATGCATCGTCATCAATGGTTGAAATGTCTTTAATTTTATCATTCACTTTTTGGGTACACCTCGCCAAACTGCTTTTTGGGATTTTATGAGCTTTTCTGGTGGATCGAATGCCTTAGCCAATTTTATTTCCTTGATTTCTGCGTCAAATGCATTGAAATCAGTAATTCCACGATCGGTTTTTCGTGCGTTATGAACTTGCCAAACTCAAGGCACATAAATGCTTCACAATCTTCAAAAATTCATTAATAAATGCTTTTTAATTATTATAAATACAATTGCATTCATCAAATATTATAAAAATACTAGCTGGCCTGGTTGCGACTTCGTTCGCCCATTCCCGATGCCCTTTAAGTACGAAGTCCCATCTATCTCCATCGTCTCTCCCTTCCAATCAGCAAGGTTTTTGAAGATCCATGTATCAACTTTTATAATCATAGCTCCCATAGGTACAGAGATATAGCATTTTATATATTTTTTGTATGAAGGGTGCAACTCCCCCTTCTCACACACCCCCGCCCAAGTTTGGTAGACAGAATATCTATATATGTACCAATTTTTATAACGTTATCTGCGATATGTGAAGAAATATAGCATTTTGTGTATTTTTTGTAAAGTGGATGCAATTCTGCTACACCCACTATTCTCCAAGTTTTGCATGGTGAATGGTAGATATATTATGAATAAGTTCACCAACTTTCATAATCATAGCTTATATAACTGTAGAGATATAGCATTTTTTGTATTTTTTTCGTATGGGGGGTGCAACCCCCGTTCCCCTCAGTGGCATCTCACCCCTTTAAGAACCTTCTACAGACCGTAACAAACAATTTTAAAAAAATTGATGTAAATCGGCCTTGTAGTTTCCGCGTTCATAAGCTACATACGGACACCATTTCATTTTTATATATATAGATAATTTAAATGGTATCCCAATGCTTTGGAATAAAAAAAAGTGCTGTCCCAACTTATACGGCATGAGTGTCCTAACCTTTACATAGTTGCCATTTCATGACTGCCAAAAAATATCATTTGCCACAGCAAAACATTTCAATAACTCTTTCACGCAATGAAAATACACTGAATACAAGACACATTGAACACACACGAAACGAAACAATTGATTTAAATTCTGTAAATTACGAACACGCAAAAACTATCGAAAAGATCTTCTTGATATGACAATTTACAATTTTGGTATGGGCATAATCAACACGAGTTCTTCGATCTATTGCACATGAAACGTTAGGTTATAAACAGACTTTACTTCGACAGTCGAAACATAGGTGCCGCCAGTATCGGCAATTCAAGAAAATCAGCTGTCCCTACCTATACGACATTCCCCTACCAAATCTGTGGACTTTTGACAAAACAATCTGCTTCTCAATTCTTTTTGTGTAAGAGTTGGAACATATGTAAAAGTTTTTTATTATAGGTACATGAATACTAAACGAATATTTCCAAGTAACGTTTTTTGCTCTAAAGTCAATAGTTTTTAATAAAATTGAAATAAGATGTTTTGGTCCAAGTATTTTTGACTTAAGAAAAGTAACTTATTTCGAAGAAGTACTTTTGCCAAATTTTTTTTTTGCCATTTAACATGTCACGGTGTTCAAACGACAGATTTAAACAAAATTTTAAATTACCAATCTTTTTTTGATTTTATATTGTTAGTAGGTTAATTTTATGAAGAACAGTGCAAATTTCAAAATAATATATGGAGCACTTTTCAAAAAATTGAAAAAATTCGAAATCCCATATGGGTGATTCTTAGATAACTGTGATTTTTCGAGTTGTAAAATTGGCAGATAATTTTTTTGGATTTTTGCAAGTTTCTTCATGCCATCTTGTGTAAACACACTCTTAAAACTCACCTTTTAAGTAGATCAACTACAAGTGTGAATTTACGGCTTTGAGGTCGAAATTAAGAAATTTTGCTGCCACGTTTGTGACTAAATTGCCACGTTTGTGACATTTTAGCCACAGTATGGAAAAATGATGGTTTTGAAGCGTTTTGATGAGAGATATATTGCATATAATGACAAATTTACACTTCAAGACTAATTTTGCAACAGTGTCATGTCTCCGGTGGTCCATTTTTTTTATACCCTACCGCCCTAAAGATCAACTATGGTTTCCTGTCGTCTGTTTTTATAGCCGTTTATGGTGGATTAGGATCTCCTTATTACGAATCTGATCTTGATTTTTTTCTATTACATCAGTATCCTTAGTTATCCTTGCTCAAAGATGAAAAAATCACAGTTTTAACATCCACTTAACAAAAACAGCAACAAGTATAATCAATTTTTGTCAATGGATTCAGACAGCTGAATTTATAACAAACAAGACAAAATTTGCCATTTTTCAATTGGATTCCCAGTTTCCGAGTTATAAGCTTTTAAAAAAAGGATACCTCTCAAGAACACACAAAGGATTTTCTGGACCGAAAAATTAACAAAAATGGTAAGTTTTATTATTTTTATCAAGAATATATCTTATCACAAAAATTTTAAGCCCTTGCAGACTCTATTGTAGATTTAGTGAATGAACAGATGAAATTTTGATTCTATTAATTTGCAAAGCAGTAGTTAAGTAGGCTTATTCACTAAATCTAGAATAGAGCTGACATTTTTCATGCGATTATGGTCTGCAAGGTCTCGAAATTTTTGTAATTAAATATGTTATTGACAATAATAATAAAACTTGATTTTTTGTAACTTTTCGGTCTCGAAAAATCCTTTGTATGTTATCGAAAGATATCCTTTCTTTAAACGCTTATAACTCGGAAGGTGGGAATCGAATTGAAAAACGGTAAATTATGTTTTGTTGAAAATAAATTTGGCTGTCTGTATCCATTGACAAAAAATAATTTTACTTGTTGTTGTTTTTGTTCTATAGCTTTAAGTTGAAGCCAAAACAGTGATATTTTCACTTTTGAGCAAGGATAACTCAGGATTCTGATGGTGTTGAAAAATTTTTGTATTAAAAACATAATTAATAGCCTTCAACTAAACATCTGTATACTCAATTTTATATGACAATATGTTTTTTTGCAAACTGATAAAAAGTGCCACGTTTGTGACATTTTTGATGCGCCACGTTTGTGACATTTTCGTAGTTTATCGCACATTGTAAAGCACGCCTTTGAGTTCAAGATTTTTCCGAAAGAATTTGGGGTCATGTATGCAAATCCTACAAAAAAATTGTTTCATGCATAAAATAAAATGTACAACCGGGGAGTGCCGAGTGCCACGTTTGTGACCATAATTTTAAAAAAAAACTGTTTTTGTTTATAAACTGTTTATAAATTCAGCTCCTCAGTCAAAAAGTTGGAGCGTACTGTGAATAACTGCATACATACACTCAAAACTTTAAATATAGATACTGATAGTTGGGACCCGATTTTAGTGTTTCTTTGCTCCACAAAGTTGCCTAAAGAGTTTTTAGAAGATTTTGAAAAGTCAATAAGTGACCATTCAAAGAACCCGTCCTGGAAAGAATTTGACACATTTTTAACCCGGAAGTTTCAGAATTTGATATCTGTTGAGGATATTCACCCATATCAATCCAAACCCCAACCCAGCAGATATGAATATGAAAACTCAAACCCGAAGATATCGAAAAAGGGTACAGATAATAAAAACTGTAGACTGTAGAGATCACACTCTTCGCGAGTGCCCGAGATTCATGGACATGAAAGTAGAAAAGAGAATCGATGTAGTGCAGCAAATGGGATGCTATTTTAATTGCCTAGCACTATCCCATGGAGTGAAGGATTGTAATAGTGCTTACACTTGTCGCTTCTGCAACAAGAGGCATAACTCATTGATTCATCAAAAGGACCCGGACTCAATACCCAGCACCAGTAAAGATGCAATAATAACTACCCAATCATTTTGACCCGAACAATACAGTCCACTACTTATACGCCCCATAATAAGAAGTTAAGGAACCCACCTAATAACATAAATATTCTTGGAACAGCAATGGTATAGATTCAACACAAAGGAACTACCTTTAAAGCACGAGCTTTAATTGACTCTGGTTCTGAAAAGACTTTTGTCTCAGAGGATCTGACGAGAAGGATTGGTTTGCCGACCCATAACATTACAACAGAAGTATCGGGAATCAATCAGACAAAATTAGCAACATTGACTGAATCATGTGAATTAAGGATTGGTTCGCTCTTAAACCCTTAAGTTTGCGTAGAGGCTATCGCTTTAATAATAAAGTCTTTGACAAATAAGCTACCAGCTTATTTTCTCAACCCACCCGAAAATACGAGCTTTTTGCTATTAGCAGACCCTATGTTTTATGAGTCCAGACACATTGCTATAATCATTGGCTGTGACTTATACCCGGACATTATGTGCAGTGGTGTACTGCATAATGTTTTTGATTCTCTTGTGGCTCAAGAGACCCTATTTGGCTGGACCCTATCAGGACCGATTTACACTAAAGTATCCGACGACTACTCTGAAGTTATGAACGAGGACAGCCCTGCACAAAAACAACACGTGTCTAAATCAAGATGGAAAGAGAAGACCCAGAACTCCAAAGGATTTGCATAATAACATTTCTAACACCTATTTTACACCCTACTTTGAATATAATTTAATGATGTACCCTTTGTATGAATTTTTAAGTAATTTTACTCTCTAAGTCTCTTTGCAGATAATAGATTCTGCAAGGCGGGCAGAATGTTTACGTCCAACGTAAACAGTGTGCATCCCGAATATCTGTCTGCCTTTGCAACCCGCCGCACAGCGCTGCTGTCGTTTACTCGTTGTGCTAGCAACGAGCTAAGATGACAAGCTATAATTCGTCATTCTAATCGAATTAGCGCAACTCAGCGAACCCTTAAGTTGAAACTGGAAGGAAAATTAAAACTAAACACAAAAACCAACCTAATCGACAATTTACAACAAGATTAACGACACTACACCAAAGTGAAAACATTAACGTGGACAAAACAACAACCCACAAAGAAGTCACCAAACCCAAAGCTACGTGCAAGAAGACATCACACAACGGTGGACAAAAGACATCGTTGGACAGATTCTGGAACACGAAAACACATATATACTCACCTAAACAAACCCATCGTAAAGTATAGAGAAAATATTGTATTTTGATTTGGAAGTATTTTTATATTTCAACACCCAATTTGTTTTTTATTAATTATGTATAATAAAACCCTTAAAATTGAGTTTAGTGTGTTCGTCTATTTCATCCGCTGAATAAACAGCATCAATATAGTATATGATTGAATTTATCATGCTTTTATGCATTTTCTATACTAAAAACCTATAGCATTAAAATATCATAGCACAAATAAAAGTTTTTTTCTTTATGCTCTCGTTCTATTTGCTCATACGATTTTCTGAGAGAAATAAATTTTTTCGTAGCTTGAAATGTTTATACTTTTAATACCGCTCACAATGAAGTGGAATTATTGCTATTTTGCTACTTTGAAAGTCTAAATGCTTCGGATCGTGCACACGGCTATAATGTTGAATAGACTTTATTTAATCAGTGATAGATTATAAGATTTTGTCTTTTTAGTACTAAGAATCATTAAATAAATAAAATCGAATCAAATCAAGAATATAGTAAATATATAATTTTTCAGGTAATGTATCCCCTGATTAGGTTGTTTTTGCTCAAAACAAAATCCATTCTATAGCTCTCTACTCTCCATTAATAAAAAAATGCATTACTTGGAATTGCTCAAATAACTACATCGATTAGGTGTTTATATGTATCACGCAAAAGTAACCCAGAAAAATCGATACAAACAAATTTTTCGATTACTCGATCGATAACATGTAAGCGAATGTTTTGTTAATGTAATCGATTACGCTCAATTAAAGCGTGCGTTAAAATAATGCCTTTGTAACCCAAAAACTAATCGAGAGAATAAATTTTTCCGATTACTCAATCCATTACATGTAAGCGAATGTATTGTTGGGTTAATCGATTACGCCCAATACATGTGTTAAAATAATGCCTAATGTAACCCAGAAAGTAATCGATGCAAACCATTTTTTCGATTACTTGACCGATTACATGTAAACAAAGGTTTTACTGGGCTGTTATAATATAATCAAAACACACTTGAACTTTCTCAAGACCTATCAGTATTTCGCAAATTATACCATTAAATATTTAAGGTGCTGTTTTCAATCCGAAAATTAATCTCGTGTATTGAAACAAGCCTACGTGCGTATTGATTGTCAATAGTTCTCTAGATCTTTCACTTACTTGTACTTGAAGATACAAACCCATTAGCTTAATTTTACAAAATGTTTTCCATCCTGCAATGTTAGCGAAAATATCGTCTATCCTGGGAATAGGTATATAAGGCATGCGCTTATTTTATGATTTTCTGAATTTCGTTGATGCCACCCCCTGAAATCCTTCCATTAGTCATAAGAACAAACACTATGAACTTAATTAAATTAGTCAAAGCATAATTTTATTTTATAGCAAATTTAAATACCTTTCTACCAAGCTATAATTGTTTAAAATCTGGTAATAAATACGAATTCTATGAATTTTTCTTTTATCGACATTATCGACAATTGCCGCAAAATAACGTACTACTACATATGGTATATTGCGGCAATTTTGCTATTGTCGATAAAAGAATATGGAAGGATTTCAGGGGGTGGCATAAACGAAAATCATAAAATAAGCGCATGCCTAATGTATATGCTTACTTTCTACAAACTTATTTACAGTGTTCTTACAATTGACACATAGCCCCACTCACCTTTGTTAACTATTGCAAGGGGACTCGCCCACTTGCTTCGCGTAACAGGAATTAAAACGCCTTCTTCGCATAATCGTTTTATCTCACTTTCCACTTTTGCCCTCAATCCATATGGCACAACATTTGGCTTACAAAAAATAGGATATGTATTATCCTCAACAATGATTTCTGCTCAAAAACACATCATTGTACTTTGCACATCATAACACTTTAAACTTACTGACGGCAGTTCAAAAACATTACGCCAATCAGGGAATAGCAAATCTAGCCAATTCCTACCTAACAAAAGTACAAACTCTTCTAATGAATTAATAATTGTTAATTTAAGACAAAATTGCTCTTTATTAACTAGTGTTTCTACATAAATCTTCCCGAAGGTGTTAATTTTGCTATCTGAAATTAATCTTAACTCATGGCTATATGGGAATACTTGACAAGTTTTGAAAAATCTCTCATTATGTGTTTTATTAATAATGGTTTCACATGCCCCTGTATTAACCTCAAATTCAATTACCTCATTGTTGAATTTTAAACAAATTATATGTGCCCTCAGCTTTGTCATTTTGCAGTTATTTATGTAACCACTGCCAAACTGTTCTTCTTTGCTATCGCAGCATTCCTCCACCTTGTTGATTTTGCTTTTGTTTTTATACCCTACACCCAGGGTATATTCACTTTGTCTTTCCGTTTGTAACGCAGAGAAGGAGGCGTGGCAGATATAGAAAAGTATATATTTTCTTGATCAGCGTCATCTCCTGAGTCGATATAGCTATGTCCGTCTGTCTGGCTGGTTGTGCGTAGAAATATTTTTTACGGGAAAACTAACTATGATAATTCAATGAAATTTGGTCCGTTGGCTTTGTCGTAAAAGTAAGCTCATGGGATTAAAGATTAGCGAAATCGGTAAACGGACACGCCTACTGCTTATATGGGAGGTGCCACGCCCTCTTGTCCGATTTCAGTTCCCAGTTTTTGTTGAGAGCTTGCATTTATAGTTCTTAGTGTCTGAGAAAAAATTTAGTTTGATTACACTGTTCGACAATTTCGAACTTTTTGTAAAACACATTAGAAAATCCAAAAAATTCTTAAAGTAGACGTTAAAAAAAGATCCGTGTCTCGTGGTTTTCCTCCAGAACGTCACATCTTTTTTAATCGATTTTTGAAGTTTTTATATCCACTGTACATTAGCTATGGGCTAGTTTGTATGGATATTTTTAAAAATTAACTTTTTATACCCTGCGGTGGTTTTTTATGTGACGTTTGATGAAAAAGTAAGTGAGCCAAAATTTGGAGGGGGTGAGGTGGGTCTAACCCTTGCCGGTTTTGAGTCAAAATTCGAATTTCGGGGGTAAAATTTTGAAAAAAGCTTCTAACTGCAAACCAGTTATACTTACAGGCATAGAATGTATGACCAACCCCCATTAAATTTTCTACCCCAACATTTTCACCAAACATACTTACCCCCTATCTCTACCCCTAAGAGTCGCTCCCATATAAGCCTTAATTTTTATGACATTTTTATAAAATCGACCTCCACCACCCCCAGGCTGCCCCTACATTGTTCAAAAGTATGACCTACCCCCATTATTTTTTCCACCCCATCATTTTCACGAAACATACTTACCCCCTATCTCCACCCCCTAGGGGTGCTCCCATACAAAAATACTCATATTTATGTTAATTAATAAACATTTTTGCTCTCATCACCCCTACTGCCCCCATATTGCTACTTAGGAAGGTAAAATGTATGACCGACCCCCATTAATTTTTCCAGCCCGACAATTTTACTAAACAAACTTGCCCTCTATCTCCGTCCTTTATTTTTTCCGGATGGTACGATCGGCACACCCAGTAACTGCTCGTTTCCGTCATACGTGATACGCGTTTTTTTTTTTTAATTCAAAACCACTGTAACTGTTATAGCAGTAACTGGCCGACACGCCCTTTTCTCGTCGCCTATAGAATCGAACTGAACTATTCTACGACGACCATGTCGACAAGCTACAAATGTAGTTTAAGAAAATATTATATCAAAGTGTGCTTTGAGAAGGGATTTTTCTCACACAGTGTTTTAGTTATCTTATAACTCGGCCATCCGACAGAATCACTGTCCCAGTGACAATTATTCTATACTTAAAATTCCGCATATACAAATAACTACTCTTTCACGATAAGCACTTAGTACCACACATGAAAGAGTATGAGAACAGTTCTCAAAACATAAAAAAAAATCATAGTCACACAGACTTATACTATCAGGATATCACACTGTTCTCACAGAACAGTCACACAAACTCAATCCAGTTCACACAGAACTCATGGCCACACAGACCCCGTTTCACATAAAACTTTAAGTCACACAGACTTCCATCCAGTTCACACAGAACTCATGGTCACACAGACCCCATTTCACATAAAACTTTAAGTCACACAGACTTCCATCCAGTTCACACAGAACTCATGGTCACACAGACCCATTTCACAAAACTCACCGTCACACAATGAACTTTAAATCGTACAACTTGTATCAGGATATCACTCAGCTATTATGTCAGCTAATCCATATATCATCCATCATATAAATGGTTCATTTTTATGATTATTATTCATCTTCCGACAAAGAATCTTCCCCCTCATCTTCGATTTCACCATGTTCAAAATCAGCTAAATCACACCAAGGCTTCAGTTTATCAGCTGCTTGAATAGACTCATAATGCCTCTGATTAACTTGAGTTGTACACGTATCAGTTATAACGTAGCGATCATTTCCTAAAACCTTTTTAACCACATAAGGACCTTTGTATCTTGAAAGTAATTTTTTTGACTGGCCGGTTGCAGGATGTTCTGCTTTTACCAAGACGAGATCATCTTCCATGTAATTCTTTGGAGCCTTATGACAACTATTGAATTTTTCAGCTTGTTTTCTGCTCTGCTCATCCAGACGCTCTTTGACACGTTCCCGTATAGTAGACAATGGTACATCTTCTTCATCATCACTGTCTTCATTTAATGCAATGCTTAGTGCATTGCCTAAGGAATTTTTAGGAACAAACGAAAATACTAACTTTTGTGGAGTTTGTCGTGTTACCCGATGTTCCACTGTATTCAGGCCCCATTGTAAAGATGAAACATGATCCACCCAATCTCGTCCATCAGGTTTTATTGACATACTGCTCAATGCAACGTTAACAGTGCGAAAACATCGTTCGATTTGCCCATTAGCTCTTGGTGTTCTGACTGCAGTCATTATATGCTGAATACCATTTTCTTTACAGAAATCGTTAAATAGTTTTGATGTAAATGCAGTTCCCCTATCACTAATAAGTTGTGTTGGCATTCCAAAAAATTGAGCTACATCCAATAATACTTTTAAACATGATCTTGAGGTTGTGTTGCGAACAGGTCGTAAAATTAAAAATTTTGAAAAAGAATCAATTATGCCAAAAATATAAATGTTTCCATTTCTCCCTTTTGGGAAAGGTCCCAGATGGTCAACATGGATTGTATGGAACGGTATTGCAACTTTATCAATCGAATGTATATGATAATGTGTTTCGTCATTTCCCCTTTTATTATATAGACATTGTAAGCAACTGTTAATATATTTTTGCACAATCTTGCGCATTTTTGGAAACCAATAAAATTTTTGAAGTCGATTGACTGTCTTCTCTAAGCCAAAGTGTCCCACGTCATCATGTGCCGACTTGATAACTCTCCACCGAACTCCTCTTGGAACAACAAAACAGTTACCCTTGTCAGTTTTCTTAAAAAGACGACCATTCTTCAAAACATATTCCTTCTCATAACTTTTGATATTTTTATCACCAACCATAGAGAGAGCTTCAATAACTTTACATATATCCTGATCGCGACGCTGCAAAGTAGACACCCAATCTTCTTCTTCCTCCAGAAGTCGTTCCCGTTCATCTAAGGCTCTTTCCCGATCTTCTACCGATTCTCCATTAGACGCCATCATGCAGAACTTACACACAATGAAAATTTTTCAGAAAAAATTGTTTTTTTTTTTTTTTTTTCTCTTTTTTCTGAGTTTGTTTTTTTTTTCAAACGATTTAATTTATTTAAACTTCAAAAACTTTTAGAAGTTCTTCGATTTAATTAATTTTTTTTTTTTTTCTTTTCAAAAGTTCAAATTAAATATGGCGAATCCCACTTCTGAAATTTATAGCAGTAACTGGCCGACACGCCCTTTTCTCGTCGCCTATAGAATCGAACTGAACTATTCTACGACGACCATGTCGACAAGCTACAAATGTAGTTTAAGAAAATATTATATCAAAGTGTGCTTTGAGAAGGGATTTTTCTCACACAGTGTTTTAGTTATCTTATACTGTGGCAATTGATTTTTGTAACAGAAGCAATATTAGTACACCAGTGTAAAGTCGCACCCCGGACCGCTTTTGTATGAGAGCACCCCTAGAGGGCGGAGATAGAGGGCAAGTATGTTTTGTAAAATTGTCGAGCTGGAAAAACTAATAGGGGTCGGTCATACATTTTACCTTCCTAAGTAGCACTATGGGGCAGGGTTGATGAGAGAAAAAATGTTTATTAATTAACATAAATATGAGTATTTTTGTATCGGAGCACCCCTAGGGGGTGGAGATAGGGTGTAAATATGTTTCCTGAAAATGATGGGGTGGAAAAAATAATGGGGGTAGGTCATACTTTTGAACAATGTAGGGGCAGCCTGGGGGTGGTGGAGGTCGATTTTATAAAAATGTCATGAAAATGAAGACTTATATGGGAGCGACCCTTAGGGGTGGAGATAGGGGGTAAGTATGTTTGGTGAAAATAAAATGGGGGTTGGTCATACATTCTATGCCTGTAAGTATAACTGGTTTGCAGTTAGAAGCTTTTTTCAAAATTTTACCCCCGAAATTCGAAATTTGACTCAAAACCGGCAAGGGTTAGACCCACCCCACCCCCTCCAAATTTTGGCTCACTTACTTTTTCATCAAACCTCACATAAAAAACCACCGCAGGGTATAAAAATCGAAAAATTGTTATTAAGCCCACAGCTACTGTACATGAAAAAACAAAAATACCGCATTCTTGTGTTAAATCGATGAATTTAACTATATGATCCTTACATCTGAGGTGTATCTTGTGTTCAGCAAACTTATGCAGGATATTGCGGGGGGTATTTTAACCCTGTACAGCCCCCACTTGTTGGTAATTTTTGCCCTTTTCTTAAAAAGGTACAAAAATAACACCTAAAACAGGGGAATATTGAGTCAGTATGTACTAAAGAAATATTTGCTATACAATTTCATTAATAGTTGCTGAACAGTAAAAAAGCAAAATTCCATCCCGAAAGCAAAAAAATCGTTAAAATCAGTAAGCATTTCTAACAATCAATATTTTCCAAATTGCACCCCACTGTAAAACTCTAAAACTACATTTTTGACAAAACTCGTCCTCACAAAATAATAACGAAATCACACAAGGATCATTTTCCTAGAACACATTAACCCATTATATCCTGTTTTATGGGTCTTTTTGACACCTTTTTCTGAAACTAAACCACAATGGGTTAAGAAAATTTGCAGAAATATCCTACAAAAAATTTCACTAAGAGTTACCAAAAACAAAAAATCTTAAAACATAAATTAAGCGCGTCAGGGATGTAATTAATATGCAATGTGAAAAGTCCTAATTGATTTTAACGATTTTTTGGTTTCGTTCTAAAATTTCGATCTTTACGTGTTTAAAAACTAGTAGTGTAATTTTATAGCGAGTATTTCTGTAGTACCTTCATACTGACTCAATATTCTCCTGTTTTAGGTGTCATTTTTGTACTTTTTCAAGAAAAGGGCAAAAATGACCCACATGTGGGGGTTGTACAGGGTTAAAATTTTCTACAAAAATACTCCCCGCAACATCCTGCATAAGTTTGCTGAACACATGATATACCTCAGATGTAAGGATCATATGGTCAAAATCACAAAAAAATAAACCAGGGAAAAATTTTTTGTTTCAAGTTTTTCAAAAATTTTTTTCCATGTGTCGAAATATCATGTTTTGACTATCTAGCGTTAGGAAGTATTTCTATATATGTGGAATAAAGTGGCACTTCCATTGTTTTTTCCAAGTGAATAAAATATAAAAAAAAATATAAAAAATTCAGAGCTCTGGAAAAAAGGTAAGAACCGCTAAATTCAATTCACGTGGTGTTTTATTGTGGCTAGTTATGTGAAATTATACCATTTATAAATAAATCTATATATATAAAAATGAAATGGTGTCCGTATGTAGCTTATGAACGCGGAAACTACACGTCCGATTTACATAATTTTTGTTTTAAACTGTTTGTTGTGGTCTGTAGAAGGTTCTTAAGGGGGTGAGATTTCACTGAGGGGAACGGGGGTTGCACCCCCAATACTAAAAAAATACAAAAAATGCTATATCTCTACAGTTATACAAGCTATGATTATGAAAGTTACATTAAGCTAGCAGAGCGAAAATGGCACAGCTGAAAAAAAAATATGCCAGCTTTATAGGCTAATTATAGGCTAATTTTGGGCCCAAACGCCGAATTTTAGGCTCTTCATTAAAAAAAAAAAAAAATAGCTCTGCTAGCTTAAGTGTAAGCCAGCAGAGCTGTTTCGAGAAAACACATACGGGACGTATATTGAACTAAAGTAAGTAGTCAATAATTATAGGCTAATTATAGGCTATTTAAATGTGCCATTGCCAAAAGAAAAGCTTTTCATTAAAAAAAAAAAAAAAAAATTCTGCTAGGTTAAGCTTAGGCTAGCAGAGCGATTTCGAAAAAAAAACATTTTGTACTAAAGAAAGTATTCAATAATTATAGGCTAATTATAGGCTGTTTAAATGCCCCATCGCCAAAAGAAAAGCTTTTCATTTAAAAAAAAAAAATGGACCAAATCAATTTTCTTGAAATAAGGAACTTCGAATAACAACAATTCCAGAGAAAAAAACAACAACAACAACAAAACTACTACAACAACAACAAATTTACTACTACTACAACAACAGTAATTTTACATAAAAGTAGGGGTAAGTGGGCTGCCTGCGGCCGCTGCTCAAGATTTAATCCCGTCAGACATCCAACACCAGCTTCGCGGCGGCCTTCGGCCGCGGATCAGTCTTTAATATATCCAACAAATAGTTTTGCTAGTCAAATTGCGAGCGCAATTTTTAATAAAAATTTTTTTAAATAATAAGTAGCTACTGCGCTTGCATAAGGCTGATCCGCGGCCGAAGACCGCCGCGAAGCCGGTGTTGGATGTCTGACGGGTTTAAGTCCTGAGCAGCGGCCACAGGCCGCCCACTTACCCGTACAAAAAAGGAAAAAGTTTTTAATGACACTTTAACCGCGATTTAATTTGACGGCAATTGCATTTCTGATGAACAGACTATGGATACATTTTGACTACACTTAAGTTGCTACGCTTTTAGAAGCCTTCTTTCTCTAAAAGGCCAAAATATATGTGTTACGTGACAGAGATTTGTCACAGTGAATTTTATATTTCGTTTTTTGATTTCAATCGCCACTTTGTCGCACAGGATCGCCTCACCAAGGCTGAAATGAATAAAAACTACACCGAAAAGCTCAAAGAAGATGTAACATTTGAGCAATACAAGAAGAAAAGAGCCGCTGCCATGCGATCGTATAACTTAATAAGTGAAAAAGTGGGCGTGGCACTTATTTAATTTCACATTTTTTCCACCCACCGTATGGTATTTATATTCGCCATCCTTCCATTACTTTTCATCAAAATCGCTTGCATAGTTTGCGAGATATGTACTAAAATCTAAAACCATGAAATCATTAATCCTTTGTATGGCGTTGAAAAACCCTTTTTTGTAATGGCCTATATCTCGTAAAAAAGTAATAAAACCTAAAAATAGCGTCAGTATGGCTTCTAGTGAATACAGTTGGCTATACAAATCCATTGAACAAAATCAATGATACCCTTTTTTGCTTTTGTAATGTAGCTTTAAGTAGAACCCAAAACAGTGATTTTTTCATTTTTAGCAAGGATAATTCAGGATCCAGACGTGATAAAAAAAAAACCAAACTCAGATTCGAAATAAGCAGACCTAAGTCCTAAGAAGGAAAACCATGGCAGGCCTGGTTTTCCTATCCTATTTTTAGTAACTTGGAGTTCTACCAATAAGAATCTAGGCTCAGATTGCGGTTCTCATATTTTTTATACTCAAGTCCGTCTGGCGCCTAACCTAATGGGAAACTTGGGTAAAATGAAGCTTAAGTTAGGTATAGCAAAATAGGCATACATGATTTAATGCTCTTTTTCATTCTGTTTGTTGTGACGAACATTCACAAGGGTATGAATACATTTTTTTATACAATTTTTCAGACGGTGTAGCGTGGCAGATTTTGTATGTCACGTGGCAGAGACGATGTTTTTGCTCTTAAATCATTTCCATCATGAATACAGTTCTCTTAATTCATCTTTCATTTCTAACACATAAAAATTTGTGATCGATCGGTTGGGTAGAAGCGCAGAATTTTCAATGAATGTATGTGCACCTCAAAAATGACTTCCAACTTTGTGTCACGTGGCAGAGAAGTTTGACTGCTAATAACGCGAAAACCACACAATATATAATAATTCTTTGTTCGAAGGAAATGTGTATCTCAAGAAGCTTAACAATATACAATTCTTAAATCATGAAAATTTCACTTATTTAATATAGATATGACCAAAAAACACCGTACGAATGTCACGTGGTAGATTTTGAGATTAACCATATAGTTAAATTCATCGATTTAACACAAAAATGCGGTATTTTTGTTTTTTTCATGTACAATGGATAAAAAAAATTTAAAAATCGATTAAAAACAAATATGTCGTGCTGGAGAAAAACCACGAGAAACGGATCTTTTTTTTAACGTCTACTTTAAAAATTTTTTGGATTTTCTATTGTGTTTTACAAAAAGTTCGAAATTGTCGAACAGTGTAATCAAACTAAATTTTACTCAGATACTAAGAACTATAAATGCAAGCTCTTAACAAAAACTGGGTGAAATCGGACAAGAGGGCGTGGCACCTCCCATATAAGTAAAATTCTCATAATACGGCAGTGTAGGGTATTTAATGTTTGGCCAGGCCAAATGTTACACGCTTACTAGTTTCGAGTTAGGTTGTTTTGTCAAAAGTCCACAGAAATTATTGAAACCTGTACAAATGCACTACATATGAGAAATTTTACCGAATTTTCGAGAACAATTAAAAATTTGCATGTGCTGCAATCAGTTCTTTGTTGTTGCTATTTGATAGCCAAGTACTTACCAAAGTGCATTTTATTTTTGTAAAAATTATTTCCAGTTCGCAAGCTGTCAAAGTTGCCAAACATAAGTGGAGTGGTATATATTGTGACGAAAAATAAGAACAAATGAAAAGAAACTTCACGAAAATACTTGAGAGTTCGAGATGTCAATAAAAACAGTGATGCCAAGTGATGTCACGAAAGTACTTGACAGTTCGAGATGTCAATAAAGGGAATCAACGAGATGTTGCCAGATGTTTCGCTAATGCAATTCTAGAACGTTCATATGGGTATAAAAGGAGCTGCTCATGAGAGCTGAACCCAGTTGATTCTAAGCAATAAAGCGAAAAGGTTGTACACGTAGTGCCATTGAAAGTAAATAAAGTGCTAATTGAAATATTAGATTTTGAATGTAATAAATAGTGAATTAAACAATTATTTTGAAAGTAACAAATAGTGAAATAAACAACTGTACCGTGTGAAAATAAACATTTGTAATTTAAATAAACCATTTTATAACTTAATAAAGTGTGTGTTTTTTTTATTGCTACACAATCCAGTGATGCTCCAGCTACGTTTGAGCGGTTAATGGAACGAGTTCTTAAAGGACTACATTGGAGGACTTGTGTAGTGTATCTCGATGACATAATCATCATGGGAAAAGATTTAGATGACCACTTGAAAAACTTGGAGGAAGTGTTTGAGCGCTTGGAGGCAGCTGGACTAAAGTTAAGTGCGAAAAAGTGCTCACTTTTCCAGCGCGAAGTCAAATATCTGGGACACAAGGTAACGTCAGAAGGAATACACACAGATGAGGATAAAATAAAAGCTGTCAAAAATTGGCCACTACCATCTTATCTTCATGAGTTGCGAAGTTTTCTGGGCCCATGCACTTACTACAGAAATTTTGTTTCTGGTTTTGCGAACGTCGCAGGCAGTCTACATGAGCTGACACAGAAAAATCGGAAATTTGAATGGAGAAGCACACAGGAAATTGCATTCCAAGAGCTGAAAGAATTATTGTCTACTGCGCCAGTACTCGCGTATCCAATACCCGGCGAAAAATTTGTATTGGACACCGATGCGAGTGGCTATGGTATTGGAGGAGTTTTGTCCCAAGTCATCAATGGACAAGAAAAAGTCGTCGCATATTTCAGCAAAATTCTGTCGACACCTGAGAAGAACTATTGCGTAACTCGAAAAAAGTTACTGGCTGTAATGGAATGCGTAAAACACTTCAATAAGTACTTGTATGGACAGCACTTTCTCCTGAGGACAGACCATGCAGCATTGAAGTGGCTACTTCAATTCAAGGATCCTGAAAGCCAAATCGCACGGTGGATAGAACGCTTGCAGAACTATGATTTCACCATAGAACATCGCAAAGAAAGCCAGCATGGAAATGCAGATGCACTTTCCCGTCGTTCATGTAAAATTGAATGCGGCCATTGTTCAAGAACGGAAAATAAAGCTGGAAAGATTGATGTGCGCCTTTTGAACGTTTTGCCTGAAGAAAAGTGGACAAATGAGGACATTCAACGAGAAAAGCGCAGTGATACAGATTTGGCAACTATAATTAAGTATAATGAGCTGGGTAGGAAACCGGCGTGGCAAGAAATCTCAAGTGAAAGCCAAATCTGTAAAGCTACTGGGCGCAATGGCAAAGTTTGGAGTTGCATGATGGCTGCCTATACCGAATCTGGGAAAGCGAGGATGGTAAAATTCTCTCAAAATTGCTGGTTATTCCAAAGGCAAAATTTAAGGAAATAATCGAGGATTATCACAATGGATCGAGTGGTTGACATCTGGGTATAACAAAAACCACAGAGACAATAAAGAAACGGTTTTACTGCGTAGGATGCGAAGAAACAGTTGCTGACTGGATCCGCCGTTGTGACCAATGCGCAATTGCTAAGGACCAAGGCGACGAACTTGGGGGAAATGCATCAGTATAACGTTGGAGCTCTCTTTGAGAGGATAGCCATGGATATAGCTGGACCTTTTCCAATCACCAATGCAGGAAATAAATACATCCTTGTGGTAATTGATTACTTCAGTAAGTGGCCAGAAGTATATCCCATTCCCAATCAAGAAGCAAAAACAGTGGCAGACATTTTCATCAAAAATGGGATTTGTCGATAGGGAGCTCCACTTGAGTTGCATTCCGACCAAGGACGAAATTGTGAGTCGGCACTTTTTAAGGAAGTTTGTGGCATGCTTGGAATACAGAAAACACGTACCACAGCATTGCATCCTCAGTCCGATGGCATGGTCGAAAGGTTCAACCGTACTCTAGAGGATTTGGATACGGAGTAATCGTTGTCCCAGAAACAACCCAAGTTGACGATTACATGTCGCGAAAAAGAGAAGAACTGGCTGATATACACGAGCTTAACAGGATACGTACTCAACTGGCTAGTGACAAGATGAAAGCTCGATATGATCTGCGAGCAAATACTGAAGGGTTCAAAGAAGGTCAGTTAGTGCTGCTACACAACCCACAACGAAAACGAGGCTTGTCCCTAAATTACAGACTCATTGGGAGAGACCTTACCGGATCGTCACAAGGATAAACGATGTTGTGTATCAAATCCAAAAATACCCCGGCAACAAAGGTAAATTAAAAGTGGTACACATTGAAAGACTAACGCCATATGGAGGCGACAGTGAATCTCTTGTTCTGGACGAACAAGTTTAAAAGGAGGGCAGTGTGACGAAAAATAAGAACAAATGAAAAGAAACTTCACGAAAATACTTGACAGTTCGAGATGTCAATAAAAATAGTGATGCCAAGTGATGTCACGAAAGTACTTGACAGTTCGAGATGTCACTAAAGGGAATCAACGAGATGTTGACAGATGTTTCGCTAATGCAATTCTATGGGTATAAAAGGAGCTGTTCATGAGAGCTGAACACAGTTGATTTTAAGCAATAAAGCGAAAAGGTTGTACACACAGTGCTAGTGAAAGTAAATAAAGTGCTAATTGAAATATTAGATTTTAAACGTAATAAATGGTGAATTAAACAATTATTTTGAATGTAATAAATAGTGAAATAAACAATTGTACCGTGTGAAATAAACCATTTTATAACTAAATAAAGTGTGTGTTTTTTTTATTTCTACACAATTCAGTGATCGAACTCAGAAAACTGTAAGAGACTGAAATTATCGTCATAGAGACAGGAAATTTTGTAACGATATTTACTTTGTATGTGTGTTTGAAACGGTGAGTAGGAGGCATTGCAGGTGTAGAAAAGTATACATATTCTTGATCAGTTTCACCTCTTGAGTCGATATAGGCATGTTCGTCTGTCTGGCTGCATAGGTGTCTGTCTGTGCGTGCAAATAAATTTTACGGGAAAACAGAGCAAGATAGTTCAACAAAAATGGGTGCACTGCCTCCGTCGTCAATGTTAGCTCGTAGAATTGAAAATGAGCAAAATCGGTCAACGGACACTCCTACCGCCCATACGAAAAATACATTTAAAATGCAATATATAGAGCATTATTAGCGATAATGCAATTAAAATACACATGCTGTCCCTATACGGACAGTAAGTACAAGTTCTGAGCAAAGGCGAATTTGGGCAAGATGACGTGGCTCCTCCTAAAGCCTTTCGTTTAGTGATCCTTATAAAGTTTAATTTTTATTTGTTAGTTTGGTAAGGTCTAGGTAAGAATATGCATCGACTATTTGGAATCCCTGTTATTAATTGCATAATTTAAGAATTGATAGAGTCCAAAAATCGTTCACTCGGTTTGCCCTAAAATCGCTAAACTTTGTTGGAGAACTGCCTTCGTATAATTCTCGTTGTTTATTATTGTGTATGAAGACTTTGGAAGTAAGGAGAAATGTTTTTTACGTTTTATTTTTATAAGACATTATCGCGGGTGCTGTTGATTGTCCAGATTTGTTAGTCTGATAAAATCTGATGTCCCGTTGAGACATAGATTTTCCCAAAATGAACTCACCATTCGTGCAACAATGCATTAAAAAAAGAAATGAAAAAGTAAAATTTCTAAAAACCCCCTGTTGAGCTAAGAAACTTTTTTTTTTGTAAGGTGGCTATGGTCCAATAAACAACTGTGTCAAGTTTCAAGCCCGCAGCAATTTTTTTCTTTAAGATATTTAACTATACTTCCCCAAGAATATTAATTTTTTATTGAATTCTAATCGAGGTCACTTTAGAAAATTAACAAAAAAAAAAAATTGGGGCACTTTTTTTTCATATTGTGACGAAAAGTAAGAACACATGAAAAGAAACTTCACGAAAATACTCGACAGTTCGAGACGTCAATAAAACCAGTGACGTCACGAAAGTATTTGACAGTGATGCCAAGTTTTGTCAAGAAACTATTAGCCGAAGGAATCAACGAGATGTTGCTAGATGTTTCGCTAATGCAATTCTAGAACGTTCATCCGGGTATAAAAGGAGCGTGAAAAGGTTGTACACACAATAAATAATTATAAATAGTGAAATAAACAATTGTACCATGTGAAAATAAACATTTGTAATTTAAATAAACCATTTTATAACTAAATAAAGTGTGTGTTTTTGATTGCTACACAATCCAGTGATCGAACTCAGAAAACAGTAAGAGATTGAAATTATCGTCATAGTGACAGGAAATTTCATAACAATTGGTGTCAGAAGTGGGATTGTGTAAAAAGAATATGCAATCAATAAAAAAAAAAAAATAATAATAAAAAGGTTAAGTTTGAAGATCTAATCATTGGCCAACTTAAAAGCGAGTTGGAAAAGCGGAATTTACAAAAGGCTGGCAGAAAGGTGGAATTGCAGCAGCGATTGCGGTGTGATTTTGAAGAAGATGGTGTGAATATTGATGAGTTTGACTTTGCACCTAGTTCAACAGAAGAGACATCGAACGTGGAAGAAGCTTCTGGACCGGCGGCAAGTGGTGACGTTGTGGATATGTCAAAGTTCGAGCAAATGTTAATGCTGATCACGCAGACAATAAACCAGAACGCGCTACAGACGAATAAAAATATCCAGGCGGTTCGGGAAGAAATTGATCAGAGCTTAAGTCAGAACGCGACGCAGATGCACACATTGAATCAAAATATGGAGGCTGTTTGTACGGATGTTGAAAAAATAGTAAATGGCCTCGAAGCAAAAGTGATTGAGTTGCGAGATACGTTGAATCCTTCAAGGAAAAAGTTGAAAATAGTCTTGAAAACGTTAATAAAAGGATTCAAGAGTTGAAAATAAGCGAACCAACAACTCAAGTTATTAGAGAAACCAGCGCAGTGAGGCTTAAGGCACCCACATACGATGGAACAACGCCATTCAGTGTTTTCAAGCTCCAATTCGAAACAACATCCACTCATAACCTTTGGGATAACGATAGCGCAGCAGCAGCGCTTATCGTTGCTTTAAAAGGCGCAGCTGCAGAAGTATTGCAAACGGTTCCAGTGGCGGAGCAGAAAAATTACAAGGCGGTGATGGATGCCTTACAGCGAAAATATGGCAGTGAGCACATGAAACAGATTCACAGACTGGAGTTGAAAAGTCGTATCCAGAAATCTGGTGAGTCCTTGCAGGAGTATGCTGCGGATATTGAACGGTTGGCACACCTCTCCTATCCTGACGAGTTAAGTGTCGTGGCTGAAAAATTCAAAATAGAGGTATATTGACGGCATACGTGACTCTGAGACAAAACATGAGACAATGAGGAGCCCGAAGACAACATTTAATGAAACAGTAACGGTTGCCCTCACTCAGGAGACGATTGCATTGAAATGCCGTCCAACATTAAAAACTCGTCGGATGGAGGTAGAGGCTGAAAAGAAAAATTCATCGTTCGCCGTTAGTGGCTTTAGCGGAAAGTGCTATAACTGTGATAAGCAGGGACACATGGCACGTGACTGCCGTTCACGTCGTAAACGAGCTGCATCACTTTCACCAAGAAGAAAAAATGGAAAATAGGGTGAACGATGGCGAAAATGGTAACGAAGAGCAGTCGTTAAACTAAACAGAGTCAGTACAGCGGAGCGTGAGCTGACTCCCACTTATGATTGCTCCATAGTCTTAGTTTCGAAGCTCTGCCGGAATTCCAACAGCCTTACCATCGGTGGAAAAATCAACGAAAGAACATGTGAGCTGACTTTGGACACGGGCGCATAGCATTCAATTGTGAGGAGTGATTTATTTGATAGACGACGAGTTACGCCGTTAAAAGGGATCCAATTGAGAACAGCGACTGGAGAGATTGCGCAAATAGTAGAAAAAGTTACAGCGAGTATTCTTATCGGCAACAAAATTGTGGAACATGATTTTATTGTTGCAAACATCACCGATGAGGTTATTATTGGCGTGGACTTCATGATTCGACACGGGTTCACTTTGGACCTTAAGAAAAAGACGTTAAGGTATGCCAATGTGGAGTTGCCTTTGGACATTGGCTGTGAACAAAATTTAAAAATTGCAAAAGTCTACATTAAGGTGGAGCGAAATTTGTTTTTTGCGATTTTCGAAATGGCTCACATGCGAAAAGATGTTCCATAATATTCTTAATAAAAAATGTTATATGGTACTTTTTGATATTTTAAAGTTTTGTACTGCCACAAGGACATTGAAGTTTTGAAAAAAAAAAATATATTACGTTGAGTTTATTTGTATGGGATAAAGTCAATAAAAGAGCTTAAACGTGTCCAAGTTGTGATTTTTATTATAATATTAACATATTTTAAACCAATTTGAACTCCTTTTTAGTATTAAAAACAGGCATTGTCCTTCGTGACTCCAGCCTTGTTTTGATGAGACCATCTCTTCTTTCTGAACCACATACAGCAGCAGCAGCTTCACTAACAATTTGATTTGAGTATGACCTTTTATTCCCTGGCCCATTTAGAATATGTAAAAATTAAAAATCTCCATAGAGCCGCGCTCCTTCACATTGTGTACTATAGCAAGTATATTTATGAATTTCATATGAAAAACATAAAAATTATTCTGACAGAAAATAATAGTTTCGCTGTTTTATCAATCAACAAAGAATGGTTTTCTAAAATGTTTAGTCAAAATACAAATATGTATGTTCCATGAACACTTCTCTGTATACTAACTCGAAAATAAACAACTGTAAGCTTAGTTATTGCGAGTTGAAAGTAGTATGTTTTATTCAAACTTTTAGAGGCAAAAAAGGGGCTTAAAGCCGGTTTATTCGCAAGAAGGAGTTGTTTTGATTCACTTCTTCACCTTATCCCACTCACAAGAAGCTAACAAACAAAACCTCATCAAAAATTTTCAGTGCCAACATTTGGAGGTCGATATAATATTACTTATTTAAAAATACAAAGAAAAAAGGCGCTTATGCTCGGTTTATTCGCAATAAGGAATTGTTCCGATAAAATTTTCTTATTTTCCAGTTCAGGACAAATTAACGAACAGGCCTGATCAAAACATTTTAATTTCCAAGACTTCCAGTTAACTATAATATAGGTAATTTAAACATGCCTCGAAAAAAGGGGCTTAAGCCGAGTTTATTCGCAAGAAAGAAGAGTCTGGAATTTAATTTTTATATTTTCCAACTCAGGAGAAGTGGACGAACAAAACCTCATCAAAAAAACTTCAGTGTTCCAACTTTATGTTTTTCCCTATATTCCCAGGATGTGTTAAAGGTTTGATTGACTTGTGGCAGTACTAAAACTCAAAATTTAGAAAAAATATTTATACACCTCTAAAAGGTGATTGACGGAGCACCTTTTCCGCACTGAGCCGTTTTGAATAAGTAAAAATAAAAAATCTCCATAGAGCAGCGCTCCACCCTAGTCTACATAAGTGAGCGCTGTCGAAATGAACCCAACACCGAAAAAATTATTTGGGCTACAACAACTGAAGACTGTGGGATAAGCCATCTGTGGTTAGTGGAAGCAGATAAGAAAAACGTAAAGGAAGACCTGATCATTGGAAAGACCCTAGTAAAACCAAGAGTGGACAACAAAATACCGGTACGAATTTTGAATCCAACAAATCAGCCGAAATGGATGCAAAAACGTGAACTAATAGCGCATTGTGAGAAATTTACGGCTGTTATAAATTGTGAAAATGACCAGCAGGACACAAAGAATGGACGAAGGAGTTGTCTGCCCAGAACAAAAATAAAGCAAAAAAGTTTCTGCAAAAGCATTGGCGGATATTTGCGTCCAAAGGAGAAAATAATGGCCGAACATCGCTAAGAGAGAAGAAGTGACGGGCCTTATAGAAGAAATGGCACAAGAGAATGTCATTACACCATCGGAAAGCCCGTGGAGTTCACCGGGCGTCCTTGTCAAGAAAAAGGACGGAAGTATGCGATTCTGTGTGGATTATAGGAAATTGAATGACGTCACCAAAAAAGACAGCTATCCGTTACCCAGAATCGATGATACACTGGATACGTTATCTGGAGCAACATGGTTTTCCACCCTGGACTTACAAAGTGGATATTGGCAGGCGGAAATAGATGACAAAGACAAGGAGAAAACTGCATTCAGTGTTGGAAATGATCTATGGCAGTTTAACGTCATGCCATTTGGTCTTTGTAACGCTCCAGCTACGTTCGAGCGGTTAATGGAACGAGTTCTCAAATGACTACATTGGAGGACTTGTTTAGTGTATCTCGATGACATAATCATCATGGGAAAAGATTTTGATGACCACTTCAAAAATCTGGACGAAGTGTTTGAGCGCTTGGAGGCCGCTGGACTAAAATTAAGTGCGAAAAAGTGCTCACTTTTCCAGCGTGAAGTCACAAGGTTACGTCAGAAGGAATGCACACAGATGAGGATAAAATAAAAGCTGTCTAAAATTGGCCACGAAGTTTTCTGGGCCTATGCACTTACTACAGACGTTTTGTTCCTGGTTTTGCAAACATCGCAGGCACAGAAAAATCGGAAATTTCAATGGAGTAGCACACAACAAACTGCATTCCAATAGCTGACAGAATTACACTATGCAACAGCCAAATCTCCCAGTGAATGCCACTATCAATTTCATATGTAAAATGGGCTGCTGATTCCGAAAATCGCATTTTTTTTCGTGTCGTTTTCCAGATATCGGTCATTTTCGGTTTTCGGACCAAAAAAAAAGATAGTTCCATTTAAATACAAATATCTCAAGAACCAATGTTTGTATCGTAACGTTTTATATGTCATATTAAAGGTAATTAAATTACCTACAAATGACATTCACATCACTTTTTGGTTGGTTTGTTAGTTTCGGCGAAATTAATTGATTTCTAAAAAAAACATTTTTTTTTTCGAAAAAATTAACAAAAAATCAAAATCAACTGCAGATTTATACAAGAAGAAATAATTTTTTTATAATTTTTTTTTTTATCATAGACTATATATTTGTGAAGAAAATAAGATACCACTTAAAAAAATCGATGGAAAAATGCAAAAGTTGTATACAATTCATTCAAAAGTTACCAAAATGCGTTTTTCCCTATTTTTTTCGTTTTTTGTAATAAACTGTTCGATAATTAAAACTTTTTGTAAGACACATGAGAAAATCCAAAAAATTCTTAAAGTAGGCGTTAAAAAAAAATACCCGTGTCCCGTCGTTTTTCTCCAGCACGTCAGATTTTTTTTTAATCGATTTTTGAAGTTTTTTAATCCTCTGTACATGAAAAATACAAAAATAGCACATTCTTGTGTTAAAATAACTAAACATTTTTACTTGTTATGTTTCACTATGTATGTATATGTATGTATTCTCCTTTAACTCCTAGGAGGAGCATAGGGCCAATATGAAATCACTCCATTTGTCACGTTCCCTTGCGATGACTTTGATCTTTGTTTCACTATACTGAATATTATTTTTTTTTATATAAATACGTTTTGAGTTATTAGTTTCTGTTGTCAAAAAAAAAATTTTCGAAAAAAAATTGAGATTGAACAAAATTTTTGAATAATAAGCAGCTATAAAAAAATAAAATTGATAAAAAAATTAAAATTTATTTGGAGACTTAAATTAAATTATAAAAAGAAAATTTCAACGATATTTATATAATTTTTGCAAAAAAAAATTCAACAAACAGGAATTTATAACCAAAAACCAAACTCTGATTTAGATACAGATGTTAATGGTGTTGAACAAAAATCCATTAAGTGCTGGAATTGCGATGGTATTGGTCATGGGTACCAAACCTGCCTTAAGCCCAGACGAGTTTTCTGTTACGGTTGTGGTGCTGTAGATACTTACAAGCCTACTTGTCCGAAGTGTACTAGTAAGCCGGAAAACTTGAAACTGGATGTTCGTCGGGTGAACAACGGACATCCTCCTCAGCGTTCTCTGGTCTAACGTTTGAATCGTTATCTTATTCCACTGATTTACCGATTAATCCACTGCTTGGACTTTACCACATACGACTTGCCGAATATGACAAATGTCGCGCGAAAATTTTCGATTCAAAAGCGCTTAACAAATCTCCCAAACGTAACACTTTGCGAATACGTAAATATTGGCAAAAATTAAAATCCTTTAAAAGGTACGTTTTGTCAGCTATTCAGCATAAAGGCTCTGATATTCGACCATATGCAAGTCTTGAATTTTTTGGAAAAATATATTGTCTCTTTTGGATAGCGGAGCAAATAAAAGTTGCATAGGTGGAGAACTGTCAGAAGATATACTTAAAAATAAAATGTTTCGAAAGATGTATGGCACAGTTAATACAGCTGATGGTCAAAAGCAACAGGTCGTGGGTTCGATTGACATTTCTGTTAGTTTCGAAAACCAAACCAAAGTTGTTGAGTTTCTTTTAATACCTTCAATTAAACAAAATGTTATTTGCGGTATGGACTTTTGGCATATTTTTGACATTAAAATATCAACAAACATTTTCGTCAGTGAAGTTGAAACTAACGAAGACCAAAATTTTCTCACTTTGAATCAAACCGAACGTAAACAATTAGATATGGCTATTGCTGCATTTCCTTCGTTTGATGTTGCTGAACTTGGTAAAACGTCTATTGTTGAACATGTAATTGACACAGGCAATGCAAAACCTGTGAAGCAAAAGTTCTATCCAATTTCACCTGCTAGAGAAAAACTACTTTGTGAAGAAATAGATAGGATGTTAAGCTTAGGAGTGATTGAGGAGTCTGATGGTTCCCCATGGTCTTCTCCCACAGTTTTGGTTGTAAAACCTGGTAAAGTTCGCATGTGCGTTGATTCGCGAAAACTCAATGAAGTCACAGTAAAAGACGCATATCCGATTCCAAATATCGATGGATTAATATCTCGGTTGCCACCTGTACATTGTATTTCCAAAATTGATTTGAAAGATGCTTTTTGGCAGATTCCGCTCGAGAAGAGCTCGCGTCCAAAAACAGCCTTCACAGTGCCAAATCGTCCATTGTACCAGTTCACAAGAATGCCTTTTGGGCTGTGCAATGCCCCGCAATCGATGTGTCGGTTAATGGACAAGGTCATACCTTATAATTTAAAGTCTTTTGTTTTCGTTTATTTGGATGATCTGCTCGTGGTGTCCAATTCTCTCGAGCAGCACATCACTCACTTGGTCGAAGTGGCATCTCAACTTCGAAAAGCTGGTCTTACCATTAACATAACAAAAAGCCAATTTGGTCTCAGTCAAGTTAAATATCTTGGTTACGTCGTCGGTAAAGGCTCCTTACAAGTCGACCCTGACAAAGTTCGCGCTATATCGGAATATCCCATACCAAAAAGTTTACGACAACTTCGACGATTTTTGGGTATGACAGGATGGTATCGAAGATTCATAGACGACTACGCATCTACAACATTCCACTTGACTGAGTTACTTTCTAAAAAGAAATTTTTTGCATGGAATGCAAATGCACAAAGTTCTTTCGATTTATTGAAATCAAAATTATCGTCCGCTCCATTTCTAGTTCATCCTGATTATGCCAAACCATTCATTGTTCAATGTGATGCTAGCCAGCATTGGGTAGGTGGTCTCCTCGCACAGTTAGATGAAAGTGGTGATGAACGACTAATTGCTTATATGTCACATAAGTTGAACAAGGCGCAACGAAATTATACGGTTACTGAACTAGAGTGTTTGGCCGTAGTTTTGGCAATCAAAAAGTTTCGTTCCTATATTAAATTTAAAGTAGTGACAGACCATTCAAGTCTTAAATGGCTTATGTGCCAAAAAGACTTAAATGGAAAGCTGGCAAGATGGTCATTGAAGCTTCAAGGTTTTAATTTCTCTATTGAACATAGAAAAGGAAGCGAAAACATTGTGGCTGATGCATTATCACGTGCTTTCGATAATGACGATTTTATTGAAGTTTTAGAACTTGAAACTCTTCCATCTATTGATTTAAGTTCAGCATGTTTTGAATCTCAAGAGTACAAAGATTTGCGTGAAAAATTTCTCAACTTTGAGGTCCCTGACTACAAGGTAGTTGATAAATTAATTTATCACAGAGTAGATTTCTCGAGAGGCAATAAAGACGAGTCCGATTCATGGAAATTGTTAGTGCCATCTGGAATGAGAAAAGATGTTATTTATGCTGCTCATGATTCACCATCCTCAAGCCATGGAGGAATCGCAAAAACACTCGAACGAATTCGGAGGCATTTCTTCTGGCCAGGAATGGTAGTCGAAGTTCGTAACTATGTCATTAATTGTGATCTTTGCAAAACATCAAAAACACCAACTCACATTTTGCGCCCACCAATGGGACAGATGGTAATATCAGAGAGGCCTTTTCAAAGATTATATGTTGATTTAATTGGACCTTTTCCAAGAACAAAAAAAGGAAATATTGGAATTTTAATAGTTTTAGATCGTTTTTCGAAATTCCCATTTCTAAAGCCTTTGAAAAAATTCGTTTCGCATAAAATTTTTTATTTTCTAGATTCTGAAGTATTTAGTTGTTTTGGTGTTCCTGAAACCATTGTAAGTGACAATGGAGTTCAATTTAAGGGTAAAGATTTTGAATCATTCCTTTTGAAACATGGCGTAAAGCACATATGTACTGCAGCGTATTTACCACAGTCTAAGGCATCCGAACGTGTGAACAGGTCGATAAACGAAGCACTTAGGACATTCATTAGAAAGGATCAGCGAGAGTGGGATATTTATCTCAACAGTATTAATAGCTCTTTGCGAAGCAGTGTTCATCAAACAACGGGATACGCGCCTTATAATATACTTTTTGGGCAAAATATGATTACTCATGGCAATGATTATGATTTGGTTGATGAAATTTTATAAAAGCAAATGGAAGTAACTTCTATTAGCAGAAAGAGTGGGTATAGATTGGAGAGATAATTATACCAAATTCATAGTTGCTCATACGTACTGTTTTTTTTTTCTTTTTGCTTTTAGTTTTCGATTTCGGTTTTTAATTTATTTAATAATTTTTTTTCTTTGGTATTGTTTTTTTTTTTTTATGTTTATAAACCTCTGCATAATTTTATTTTTATGTAGCCGACAAAAATTTTTTGACTAGGAGCAAGGCCCACCCCATTTTCCCTGAGCATGGCTGGGGAGCTAGTATGCAGAGTAGGCTCCAACATAATCTATTCAGTTACTGTCGGTCGTTACAACCCTCTAAGACCCTTACAAGTGGGTCATTTTGACCCCCCACATTTAGGTCAAAATGACCCACATGTGGGGGTTTTAGAGGGTTAAAATTAACACCTACTTTAAGAATTTTTTGGATTTTCTCATGTGTTTTACAAAAAGTTTTAATTATCGAACAGTTTATTACAAAAAAACGAAAAAAATAGGGAAAAACGCATTTTGGTAACTTTTGAAAGAATTGTATACAACTTTTGCATTTTTCCAATGATTTTTTTAAGTGGTATCTTATTTTCTTCACAAATATATAGTCTATAATACAAAAAAAAAAAAAATATAAAAAAGTTATTTCTTCTTGTATAAATCTGCAGTTGATTTTGATTTTTTGTTAATTTTTTCGAAAAAAAAAATGTTTTTTTTAGAAATCAATTTATTTCGCCGAAACTAACAAACCAACCAAAAAGTGATGTGAATATCATTTGTAGGTAATTTAATAACCTTTAATATGACATATAATACGTTTGAATACAGACATTGTTTCTTGAGATATTTGTATTTAAATTGAACTATCTTTTTTTTTTTTTAGTCTGAAAACCGAAAATGACCTATATCTCAAAAACGACACGAAATAAAAAAAAGTAATGCGATTTTCGGAATCAGCAGTCCATTTTACATATAAAATGAATAATGGCATTCCCTAAGGAAAAAACTTTTAGTCATTTGTAGAGTAGTGTTATTGTCTACAGCGCCAGTACTCGCATATCCAATGCCCGGCGAAAAATTTGTATTGGACACCGATACGAGTGGCTACGGTATTGGAGGAGTTTTGTCCCAAGTCATCAATGGACAAGAAAAAGTCGTCGCATATTTCAGCAAAATTCTGTCGAAACCTGGGATGAACTATTGCGTAACTCGAAGAGAGTTACTGGCCGTAATGGAATACGTAAAACACTTCCAAAAGTACTTGTATGGACAGCACTTTCTCCTGAGGACAGACCATGCGGCATTGAGGTGGCTACTTCAATTCAAGGATCCTGAAGGCCAAATCGCACGGTGGATAGAACGCTTGCAGATCTATGATTTCACCATAGAACATCGCAAAGAAAGCCAGCATGGAAATGCAGATGCACTTTCCCTTCGTTCATGTAAAATTGAATGCGGCCATTGCTCAAGAACGAAAAATAAAGCTGGAAAGATTGATGTGCGCCTTTTGAACGTTTTGCCTGTAGAAAAGTGGACAAATGAGGAGATACAACGGGATCAGCGCATTGATACAGATTTGGCAACAATAATTAAGCCAGCAAAAGCCATTTTTGGTACGGACTTAAGGCTTCCAGCAGATTTGAAGTACGCAGTAAGCGTTGTCTCAGAAACGACCCATGCTGACGATTACATGTCGCGAAAAAGAGAAGAACTGGCTGATATACACGAGCTTATCAGGAGACGTACTCAATTGGCTAGCGACAAGATGAAAGCTCTATATGATCTGCGAGCAAATACTTAAGGGTTCAAAGAAGGTCAATTAGTGCTGCTACACAACCCACAACAAAAACGAGGCTTGTCCCCTAAATTACAGACTCACTGGGAGGGACCTTACCGGATCGTCACAAGGATAAGCGATGTTGTGTATCGAATCCAAAAATACCCCGGTAACAAAGGTAAATTAAAAGTGGTGCACATTGAAAGACTAACGCCATATGGAGGTGACAGTGAATCTCTTGTTCGGGACGAACAAGTTTAAGAGGAAGGCAGTGTGACGAAAAGTAAGAACACATGAAAAGAAACTTCACGAAAATACTCGACAGTTCGAGACGTCAATAAAACCAGTGACGTCACGAAAGTATTTGACAGTGATGCCAAGTTTTGTGAAGAAACTATTAGCCGAAGGAATCAACGAGATGTTGCTAGATGTTTCGCTAATGCAATTCTAGAACGTTCATCCGGGTATAAAAGGAGCTGTTCATGAGAGTTGCAACAAAGTTGATTTTAAGCAATACTAGTGAAAAGGTTGTACACACAGTGCCAGTGAAACAAAATAAAGTAATATTAGATTTTGAATGTAATAAATAGTGAAATAAACAATTGTACCGTGTGAAAATAAACATTTGTAATTTAAATAAACTATTTTATAACTAAATAAAGTGTGTGTTTTTGATTGTTACACAATCCAGTGATCGAACTCAGAAAACAGTAAGAGATTGAAATTATCGTCATAGTGACAGGAAATTTCGTAACAATATGCTTGTACACGGCACTTACTTCTTTTGTTTCTAATTAAGGCAATAGGGTCTTTTGCGTCATTATATTTTTATGGTCTCTCAAACTTTTCTTTAGAATTCACAAATAAGCAAAAAAATATATGTCCAATAAAGTAACTGTAAACAAAAGGTTAATACAAAAATCTGCTCAAAAATTGCTCTACTACATAGGAAAAATATCATTTATTCCTAAAAATTTAGTTTTGACTAAGGTATTTAGTAAAATAGGCCTGCTTTAGATTTAAGAATCACGGAACGAATTTTTTTTTTTTTTGTGCATTTATTTTATCTTTTCAAAACTCTAAGTTTACGTGGCTCGTACAACTATGCTTTTAAGATATATTAATTTTTGTTTCTAAATTTCTTTTAGTTTAGGTATACTTAACAATATGCCATCCTTGATGAGCTTATATTTTGACTTTAACTTTGACCCTTTTGGCCGCACTCGCGACACTGTGAGACGGTAGCTTTGACGAATTTAGAAGTTGAACGGCAACGTAATTCTACCAAAAAATCTGTATACATCTCTTCTCATCCGGAATCGAAGGAATATAAATAGATTTTTTGGTTGAATTTCGCTGCTGTTCAACTTCTAAACTCTTCAAAGCTACCATCTATGGCCAATACAAACTCCAAAAAATTGCTCCAGTGCTTCTTTGCGTCTCTTGATTATATATCTCTTCGCTGTGAGTTATAATCAACGAATGATGGTATTTTCAACTTGGACTTTAGACTTTCTAAAGTGAGAATTTACATTCAGCTATTGTCAGCAGTTTATTATGCATAAGAGTAAGCGAGACGGCCACATTCATTGGGATTAACAAATACTCGTACTTATTGGAAAGTTCAGAGATCGAATGTAACGAGTTGTTACAGATTGATCGGGTGGGTAGTGGTAGTTTGGGATATGAAGTTTACGCAATTCCCCGCGTAAACAAGTAAAAAAAAAATGTCCTGCAAAGCGACAAGACGATGTTCTTTTTTTCGAATTTAGAATCTTTTTATTGTGTTTATTATGAAACTTCAAAACAGTTAAACGCAGCAACATTTCATTACGTTTTCAACGACATTATTTGTGCTGGCCCTCATTCACCGAAAAGATTACTCGTTGAAATCTTATTACCTATATATTTATATTTGGATTATACATTTGCTGTTATTTTACATACCTTAATACAAATGGATTTATCCAGCCCGTAACGATTGGATTTGCAGCTGCAATTGCAACTTTTTCGTTCTGTAAGTGAATCGGTAACATTTCAGATAGTTTGAGGGCCCCATTTTTTATTCGCATTCTTGATATAGAAGCCGCGAGTCTAACCCGGAAGTTCCACAAGCAGATTGAAATGTCTGAAAAAAGAAAAATAATTTTAATATGTAGCGTAACGGTGAGAAAAAACATCTATTTTGCTAGCACTCTTATGCAAGATACTTTCGAACTCTATAAAAAAAAAAATTATTTTTCACTCAAATAATTGAACATTTATTATAGTTTAAATATATTATCCTAAACAGAAAGCTTACATATTTGACTATCTAAGTGCTACTAAAGGTCTCTTAAAAATTTCGAGAATATAGTATCCTTAGTGTTTTCCAATACAAATCTTTGTAGTTAGGTTGAGTCTCTTCAGTCCTCATCTATCAGTTTGCATTGATAGGTTGTGATTCATTTACTTGAAAAACTTAATTAACACGGGTATTTCTGGAACATCTGTTAAATTAGGCATGCCTCGATTAGTTTTTGCACAGAAACGACGTATTCTGGCACGACAGCTGTTTTTGGACAACCTTCGTTGTCTTTGTACCAATCATTCATTCTGGTTTTGGATGGTGCTTTGTCGCCAAGACCCTTTTTAAGTGGATCGATACACTTTTGATAAGATAAACTTACTCCAAAATCGTAAGAAATCGTCGCATGGAAATTTTCACGATGGGGCTGTCAAAACAACACAAATGGCTGTATCGCGCTAAAGATTGCCATGTCTGCCTAAATATCAAAGGACTATAAGTACGGTGACCAACCGTACTGTATTATTCAGAACAGTTCTGTATTTGAGGCCTCTGTTCTGTATAGTTGTTTAAACATAAAAATGTTCCGTATATCAGAAAGTGTTCTGTATTTGTTCTTTATTTCACAAAATTGTTTTGTTAAGCGGTTTCCACCAAAAAATTAAATAAAAATTAACTAGCAAAATCGAAATAATATTGCCAACGAGAATATAAATATGGCATGCAAACATAAATTTGAAATGAAAAAAGAGGTGTCGGTAACAGTGTTTACTCTAATTTATATTAGTGTGAGCCAAATTGTTCGGATGGAAAAGATATGACCAAGCGTTTAACGAAAAAAAGCGGGGGCTTGATACTGAATATTTTACGGTTGGTGGAGGGAAAATTTCGCTCACACTAATGTACACTAGAGAGGATCAATTAATTTTTTGACTTGGTAATATCCAGTTTCAGATTCTACATCAAATTCTAAGTTAAAAACTCTCTGGGACCATATATGTGCGGTGAATTTCGAGGCGCCTTAAAATCGTTTCAAGTTTTGAGTGTTTTTTTCTATTGCGAGATTGACTTTGAAAATTTAGATCTTCCGAACGATTTATTATAGTACAACGATCTTGCCTTCTTTGGAAAGGTGTTGCTGCGTTTTATCAATTTATGGCAAATTTTGAAAAACGTCATCGAGTTCAAAAGTTATGACCTTCTGAATGAAGATATATGAAAAATTTACACTAAATGTATTAGAAATCACATCTTCTTTGAAAAAAATAAATTTTAACTTTTGAATTTTTTTATAATGCATAAAAATACCTTTCTTACGAGGGTCTACTCATCAAGATACGGCTAGCCATTCCAAAGCTATGACACTTTTGAATGAAGTCATTTGAGAACTTCATACAAAGTGTATTAAAAATCACATCTTCTTCGAAAAATAAAATTTTTAACTTCAAAAATTTTTTATAGCGCATAAAAATACCTTTCCAACGCAGGTCTGCTTTTTAAGATACAACTAGCCATTCTAAAGTTATGATCTTTTGAATGAAAGCAGATTCTGGATTTTGTGTATGAACAAACGAAATATTTGTTCTGTAAATTTAGAAGCAAGTAATTTAGTAGGATTATTCAATAAATCCGGAATAGAATGATAATTTTTCATCCAATCTTGGACCGCAATGGCTCAAAATTTTTGCAATGAAATACGTTATTGATGAAAATAATAAAATTTTGACTTTCTAAATTTTTCAGTCCGGAAATGCGTTTTGTATCATATTGAGAGATATCGTTTCATTAAAGGCTTATAACTTGGAGAGAAGGGAATAAATTTAAAAATAATCATAATACGAATTTTTGGTGGTAGTTTTAGCTATCCGTATCCATTGACAAAAAACAATATTTTTTATGTGCTGTTTTGCTTATATTGCTTTAAGTAGATCTCGAAAAAGTGATTTCTTCACTTTTGGGAGGGAATAACTCAGGATCCTGACATGATACAAAAATACCAAGCTCAAAATCGTAATAAGGAAATCCCATTCTACCACAAACGGCTATAAAATCCGAGGACAGAAAACTATGGTTGGACTGAACGGGGGTTAGGGGATAAAAAATGGACCACCGCAGATCCTGGCAACATCCTTTTTCTTGTTAGTTTGGGTTAACCTATATGCTCAGTTTTCGGTTCTCATATATTTCGTTGGTCCAGTTTTTTTATCGTCTAGCCCCCGTCCAGTCCAACCATAGTTTTCCGTCCTCGGTTTTTATAGCCGTTTATGGTAGAATGGGTTCTCCTTATTACGACTCTGAGCTTGGTTTTTTTTTATCATGTCAGGATCCTGAGTTATTCTCTCCCAAAAGTGAAGAAATCACTTTTTCGAGATCTACTTAAAGCTATATAAGTAAAACAGCATATAAAAAAATTATTTTTTGTCAATGGATACGGATAGCTAAAACTACCACCAAAAATCCGTGCTTTAATCATTTTTACATTCTCTCTAAGTTATAAGCCTTTAATGAAAGGATATCTCTCAATATTATACAAAACCCATTTCCGGACTGAAAAATTTAGAAAGTTAAAATTTTATTATTTTCATCAATAACGTATTTCATTGCAAGAATTTTGAGCCATCGCGGTCCAAGATTGGAAGAAAAATGATCATTCTATTCCGAATTCAGTGAATAAACCTACTAAATTACTGGCTTCTAAATTAACAGAACAAATATTTCGTTTGTTCATACACAAAATTCAGAATCTGCTTTCATTCAAAAGATCATAACTTTAGAATGGCTAGCCGTATCTTAAAAAGCAGACCTGCGTTGGAAAGGTATTTTTATGCGCTATATAAAATTTTTAAAGTTAAAAAGTTTTTTTTTCGAAGAAGATGTGATTTTTAATACACTTTGTATGAAGTTCTCAACTGACTTCATTCAAAAGTGTCATAGCTTTGGAATGGCTAGCCGTATCTTGATGAGTAGACCCTCGTAAGAAAGGAATTTTTATGCATTATAAAAAAATTTAAAAGTTAAAATTTTTTTTTCAAAGAAGATGTGATTTCTAATACATTTAGTGTAAATTTTTCATATATCTTCATTCAGAAGGTCATAACTTTTGAACTCGATGACGTTATTCAAAAATTGATAAAACGCAGCAAAACCTTTCCAAGGAAGCCAAGATCATTTAACTATAATCGTTCGGAAGATCTAAATTTTCAAAGACAATCTCGCAATAGAAAAAAACACTCAAAAATTCAAACGATTTTAAGGCGCCTCGAAATTCACCGCACATACATATATGGTCCCAAGGAGTTTTTTACTTAAAATTTGACGTAAAATCCGAAACTGGATGTTACCGCTCTAATGTACACATACATTGAAATACTATAAAAAATAAAAACAAATTGTACTCCTTTTTTTTTTTTTGTTCTGTATTTCAGTTTCAAATAAATGGTCACCGTAACTATAAGGCACCATAATCTTTTTTGCGATCGCAGCGCATTCTAACGATCAAAGAGATTACTTTTCACCCCACCTAGTATTCCATTTTTTCGATGAATTGAATTTTTAAAGTTAATAATACAATGTGAACTGACAAATGGCCCTCGGTGTCAATTTCCATTTATTTGACTACGTTGATTTCAAAAATGTTATAAATTGTGAGCTATCTTTTATAGTTTTAAAGTTATGAGCAAAAAACTAAAATAAAATTCAAGAAAACGAGATGCTGTTTGTTTTTATAATAGTTCCCTATTAACTCGGAAACTAACTGACCGATTTGAAAGGAGTTTTCACATTGCGTTAGTATAAAAAAAGGCTAAGTCATAGGCTGAAAAAGTGATCGGTGCCACTCCCTATAAAAATATAAAACTATCATATTACTGAAAACAATCGATGCAAATTATAAGATTTGGTACAATGCTTCACTATGGTATGTACAAGTTAAGATGGGGCAAAGACCACGGGGGATTAAAGGGGGTCATATACCCCTTACCTTCTACCCTCTCTTTAAGAAAACTATCATCCGACTTTGAGCACACTAAATGCTTAAAATTGAAATATAAAGAAATAAAAATATTTTCTCCTCTTAAGACAATATGTAATGTTTTTAAAATTTATAGTATGAAATAAGTGATGCCATGTAGGGTTAATGAAAGCAACATCTGTGTCAGCTTGTTCTACTAATTTTGACATTAATAGGCACAGCCAACTTCACTTTAAAGTAAGAAACCATTTTGGAAATATTTAGATTGTTTGACTTCCGGTATTGATTTTGTGATTGTAAAAGAGACCACCATTGTGAAAAATATAAATCGAAAGAAAAATACTGATCTGCTGCTTTTTTCAATCCTTGCTGACAATCAAAAATAGGAAAAAAAAAACTTACAAAAAAGTTGTCAAAACCAGCAGCTGGAACTTTGGATTTCGACTAAGCATACTTGGTCACATATTACATTGAAAAATGATGTGAAAGATGTATATTTTTTTATTAAAATTTCAAAGTTTTCGGAATTTTTCGATTTTGGCTTTTGAGCATAAATTTTCAAAAAATCACCATAATTGCCATATTTTTTGCTTGGGGTTGTTCCCAAGTTATTCGATAATTTCTATTTTCGAGGTTATAGCTTCATATCCATCAATATATTTGTATGACGCTAAGTCCGATCGATTTTATTTTTCCACGTGACTAATGTGCTTCCAACAAGTATACTCATAATTATGCTCCGAACAAAATTGACTGAGTTATAGCAGGAAAAAGTTTGAAATTTCACAAATATTTACAATTAGAATTTCATATGAATGTCAAATGAAACACTTTGTTTTTGGCATATATTTTTGCAATTAAATGTGCCATGGAATTAAATGGCTAAAAAAATTTATTTAAAAACAACACATGCCAAAAACAAAGTGTTTAATTTGACGTTGATATGAAAATTTGTAAATTTTTTTTTTAATTGCAATTTTGTTGAGAGCGTAATCCTTGGTATACCTAAAATTACAATAGTTTAGAACTAGTAAAGGTGTTACCTTTGGCCTGGTCAAAAATTAAATACCCTACACTGAAGCATTTTTAAAATTTTGCTTGTAGGGTAGGTGCAATGCCTTCTTTTCTGAATTCACGTAGCATTTCGAAATTTTTGAACGTATGAGAAGTTCCTCGCCTTCTTGTCCGAATCAACCAAGTTTTTGCTCAGAGCTTGCATTTACTGTCGTTAGTGTCTGAGTAAAGTTTAGTTAAACTATCTTAAAAAACAATTAGTATAGAATTTTGAAATTTTTGCTTATATGGAAGTTGCCACGCCCACATCGTCCAGGTTTGCCGAATTTTTTTTTCAGAGTTTGCATTTGATGTCCATAGTGTCTGAGTGCAGTTTGGTTGGATTATCTTAAATAACGCTTTCAGTATAGCATTTAAACTTTTACTTATATGGTAAGTACCACGCCCTCTTGTCCGAATTCACCTAATTTTGACTAGAACTTGCACTCACTATCCTTATTATTTACGTCTGTTTTGGTTGCGTTATCGTGAATAATGCTCATCAAATTGCGTTTTTAATATATTTTTGTATGGGCGGTAGGCGTGTCCGTTTACCGATTTCGCTCATTTTCAATCCCAGTGTACCGAATTTCATCGAATTATCTTACCTAGTTTTCCCGTAAAAAATATTTTTTTATACCTGCCACGCCTCCTCCGCGTTACATACTTTAGGACAAAGTGCATATACCCTGGGTGTAGGGTATAAAAAATGGTTTTCAAAATGTTACAATTATTATTAATTTTGTGTTGAATTAACTTTTCATAGTTATTGCTTAAATAATGAACAATTCAAAAGTCCAAAAAAATGTATGGTAAACTTTTCTTGTTATATCATAAAAAACAAAATGCCACCTCGGACATATAAATTCATTGACTCTATTAGAAATCCTAGTTTAAGAGCCACTAATATGAGAATATTCAAATAGTTATGGCCGTTGTAATTCGATATTGAAGTTGAATATTTAAATAAATATAGAAATAAGCAATGCTTCAAGACCGCAGCATTTTTTTCCATTTATAAAAGTATGTATTTAATTTCACTGTACCTGGTTCTAAAAAAATTTGAGACACATTTGATTCCTTTCGTCAGAGTTTGCAACGAATTAAAAAAGTAATGGATGTTGCCAAACATCGATCTTTTTTTGGCAATGTTTTATTAACTTCGATTGTTAATTCAGAAAACATCGATGTTCAAAAAATCGATGTTTTCCGATCTATGTCGCAGCTCTAATATCGGGTATACAATGGGCCCAATCGCAGCCTAAGTTATGATGGCAACTACCATATTCCGCACTAACTTAACCTAACGCGTTTAAGACTTGGAATGTTTATTAATTAGTATGTTGTTGGCAGGATGTAACAAATTTACTATGAAAAAACATTATGACTCATTTCATATTGAATTTGAAATCCTACACCCAGGATATATTCACTTTGTTCTTCCGTTTGTAACGCAGAGAAAGAGGCGTGGCAGGTATGAAAAAGTATATATATTCTTAATCAGCGTCACCTCTTGGGTCGATATAACTACGTCCGTTAGTCGGTCAAATCGGTTAACGGACACGCCTACCGCCTATGCAAAGGATATGTTTAAAACGCAATATTAAGAGCATTATTAGCGATATCGCAAGCAGAATACACATAACTACTATGGATAGTTAATACAAGCTCTGGGCTAACACAAGGCGAATTCGAACAAAAGGGCTTGGCATATCCCATAACAGAAAAAGTTTCAAAATGTTATACTGAAAGCGTTTTCAAGATAGTCCAACTAAATTTCACTCAAACACTAAAAACAGTAACTGCAGGCTCTGATCAAAATCCCATTTAAGAAAAAGTTTCAAAATGTTATACTGAAAGCGTTTTTTAAGATGATCAAAAACTATTGGGTGTACAACTTAAAAACCGGAATTTTTTAGCGAAATTTGATGCTTTATTGTGGAAAAATGTTACAATATATTTTATTCAAAGTATTGACCATTGGAAGCTACAACATTTCCCCATCTTTCAGGCAATTTATGAATTCCATCCCAGAAAAACTGCGCCGGCTTGGCGACCAAAAATGAATCTATCCAATTTTCGATATATTGAACTTAAGTGAAGCGTATTCCTGATAGGGCATTCTGTATCGATCGGAACAAATGGTAGTCTGATGGTGCAAGGTCTGGGCTATAAAGCGGGTGAGGCAAAATTTCCCATCCGTTGTTTTCCAGGCAATATGTGGCCGAGCGTTGTCATGATGAAAAATTATTGCTTCGTGTCTGGTCGCATTTTCCGGGCGTTTTTCGATGATGGCACGCTTCAAACGTATTAATTGTGTTCGATAGAGGTCACCTGTGAGCATTACAGAGCATTACCTTCGCACCATGGATATTTGCCTTTGGCTGGGAAGGTCCTGGTTGTTCGGGCTTCATATATGAATGTTTGCGTTTCGGGTTGTCGTAATGGATCCATTTTTCATCCCCAGTCACGATCCGATGCAAAAATGACTTTTGGCAGCAGTTTTCTTTGCAAAAAAATGACCCAACAGAACCTCCCGCAAATGCTGTCTTTTTCTCCAATTTTCAAAGTTATTCATCGTGAAAAATAATAATGATGCACACAAGATAAAATTGTTTTGTTGACTGATTTTGACAGCTGTCAAATGTGCCTTCAAAATGACAAATATATAAAGTTCGAGCTTTCACGATATTTGTTAGCACGGACATCCACCGTCAAATTCCGGTTTTTAAGTTGTACACCCAATAGGCGAACTCAGACAAGAGGACGTGGCAAACTCCATATAAAAAAAAGTTTCAAAATGTAATACTGAAAGCGGTTTTTGAAATAATCGAAGCAAATTTCAAACAGACACTAAGAGTAGTAAGTGCAAGATCTGCTCAAAAGCTATGAGAATTCGAAGATACAATCAAACTTTTCAAAATATAACAGTGTAGGGTATTTAATGTTTGACCAGGCCAAAGGCCTTTGAATAATAGCTGTGGTTTTGACGGCACACAGTGGCAGATCGTACGTGGTAGGTAAAATATTACAGTGCTATGGATTTTAAAATTTTTTACATCAATCGTCAGGTAATACTTTGGGAAGAAAAAAAACTATAAAACTGTAAAGTTTTTTTTGGATTCAGTATCACAGTGGGCTCAAAGATGAACTTTGAATAGCAAAAATGCTGTATAGAAATTTTCATATTTGCTGTACTCTTAACACTACTAAACTTGTTTAAAGCCTAATGTACTAATGCTGGATATTGGCAGAAAATATATTGTTTCTACTTTATAAAAAATAGTTTATTTTTTTCTATCGATTACGCAGGACAACAGTAAATTTATTGCAGGGCAGCTGAGGGTAATTTTAGAAGGAACTTTGGCGTAAAATCCGATCCCGAGGTGCAGAATTGGTTTATCATCTCTAGATTTTGAGATATTTGAGGTTAAAAACACGACACGGTTATTTTTGAAAACGAAAAAGGCTATGGATTTCTTTATTTCATCTGAAATTGGCCATAACTTTTGACGGAAGCATCGTACGGCACCTTTCGTGAGCTAATTTTGAAGAAAAAGAGTAGCACTACATGATGAATAAGAGAAAATAAAAAAAAATATTTGTGGAGTCTGTGTCCAACCTCAAAAATAACCGTGTTAATGTAATTAACCTCAAATATCTCATATATCTCTAGAGCTGATGAGTAAATTTTGACTATTGATTCGGATTCAACGCGGAAATATTCCAGCTGCAGCTTTAGAGGACTTCTTTTGAAACTTCTTCCATTGTAATGTTTGAGGGACAAAATAAATTGACTTTTATAGAACGCTATTTTTGATTCATTTGCATCGGAATATGTAGCATATTCTTTATAAAAAAACATTTGTTCGAATTTTTATACATAAGTACAACTTAAAAACCGGAATTTGACGGTGGATGTCCGTGCTAACAAATATCGTGAAAGCTCGAACTTTATATATTTATCATTTTGAAGGCACATTTGACAGCTGTCAAAATCAGTCAACAAAACAATTTTATCTTGTGTGCATCATTAATATTTTTCACGATGAATAACTTTGAAAATTGGAGAAAAAGACAGCATTTGCGGGAGGTTCTGTTGGGTCATTTTTTTGTAAAGAAAACTGCTGCCAAAAGTCATTTTTGCATCGGATCGTGACTGGGGATGAAAAATGGATCCATTACGACAACCCGAAACGCAAACATTCATATATGAAGCCCGGACAACCAGGACCTTCCCAGCCAAAGGCAAATATCCATGGTGCGAAGGTAATGCTCTGTAATGCTCACAGGTGACCTCTATCGAACACAATTAATACGTTTGAAGCGTGCCATCATCGAAAAACGCCCGGAAAATGCGACCAGACACGAAGCAATAATTTTTCATCATGACAACGCTCGGCCACATATTGCCTGGAAAACAACGGATGGGAAATTTTGCCTCACCCGCTTTATAGCCCAGAACTTGCACCATCAGACTATCATTTGTTCCGATCGATACAGAATGCCCTATCAGGAATACGCTTCACTTAAGTTCAATGTATCGAAAATTGGATAGATTCATTTTTGGTCGCCAAGCCGGCGCAGTTTTTCTGGGATGAAATTCATAAATTGCCTGAAAGATGGGGAAATGTTGTAGCTTCCAATGGTCAATACTTTGAATAAAATATATTGTAACATTTTTCCACAATAAAGCATCAAATTTCGCTAAAAAATTCCGGTTTTTAAGTTGTACACCCAATAGTTTTTGATCATCTTAAAAAACACTTTCAGTATAACATTTTGAAACTTTTTCTTATATGGGATTTTGATCAGAGCCTGCAGTTACTGTTTTTAGTGTCTGAGTGAAATTTAGTTGGACTATCTTGAAAAACGCTTTCAGTATAACATTTTGAAACTTTTTCTGATATGGGATATGCCAAGCCCTTTTGTTCGAATTCGCCTTGTGTTAGCCCAGAGCTTGTATTAACTATCCATAGTAGTTATGTGTATTCTGCTTGCGATATCGCTAATAATGCTCTTAATATTGCGTTTTAAACATATTCTTTGCATAGGCGGTAGGCGTGTCCGTTAACCAATTTGACCGATTTCGATGTATTTCCACGCACACTCATCTAGCCAGACTAACGGACGTAGTTATATCGACCCAAGAGGTGACGCTGATCAAGAATATATATACTTCTTCATACCTGCCACGCCTCTTTCTCTGCGTTACAAACGGAAGAACAAAGTGAATATATCCTGGGTGTAGGATTTCAAATTCAATATGAAATGAGTCATAATGTTTTTTCATAGTAAATTTGTTACATCCTGCCAACAACATACTAATTAATAAACATTCCAAGTCTTAAACGCGTTAGGTTAAGTTAGCGCGGAAGACGGTAGTTGCCATCATAACTTAGGCCGCGATTGGGCCCATTATATACCCGATATTAGAGCTGCGACATAGATCGGAAAACATCGATTTTTTGAACATCGATATTTTCTGAATTAACCATCGATGTTAATAAAACAAAGGAATCAAATGTGTCTCAAATTTTTTTAGAACCAGGTACAGTAAAATATCAAATTACAACGGCCTTAACTTTTTGAATATTCTCATATTAGTGGCTCTTAAACTAGGATTTCTAATAGAGTCAATGAATTTATATGTCCGAGGTGGCATTTTGTTTTTTATGATATAACAAGAAAAGTTTACCATACATTTTTTTGGACTTTTGAATTGTTCATTATTTAAGCAATAACTATGAAAAGTTAATTCAACACAAAATTAAAAATAATTGTAACATTTTGAAAACCATTTTTTATACCCTACACCCAGGGTATATGCACTTTGTCCTAAAGTATGTAACGCGGAGAAGGAGGCGTGGCAGGTATAAAAAAAACTAGGTAAGATAATTCGATGAAATTCGGTACACTGGGATTGAAAATGAGCGAAATCGGTAAACGGACACGCCTACCGCCCATACAAAAATATATTAAAAACGCAATTTGATGAGCATTATTCACGATAACGCAACCAAAATAGACGTAAATAATAAGGATAGTGAGTGCAAGTTCTAGTCAAAATTAGGTGAATTCGGACAAGAGGTCGTGGCACTTACCATATAAGTAAAAGTTTAAATGCTATACTGAAAGCGTTATTTAAGATAATCCAACCAAACTGCACTCAGACACTATGGACATCAAATGCAAACTCTGAAAAAAAAATTCGGCAAACCCGGACGATGTGAGCGTGGCACCTTCCATATAAGCAAAAATTTCAAAATGCTATACTAATTGTTTTTTAAGATAGTTTAACTAAACTTTACTCAGACACTAACGACAGTAAATGCAAGCTCTGAGCAAAAACTTGGTTGATTCGGACAAGAAGGCGAGGAACTTCTCAAACGTTCAAAAATTTCGAAATGCTACGTGAATTCAGAAAAGAAGGCATTGCACCTACCCTAGAAGCAAAATTTTAAAAATGCTTTAGTGTAGGGTATTTAATTTTTGACCAGACCAAAAGTAACACCTTTACTAGTTCTAAACTATTGTAATTTTAGGTATACCAAGGATTACGCTCTCAACAAAATTGCAATTAAAAAAAAAAATTTACAAATTTTCATATCAACGTCAAATTAAACACTTTGTTTTTGGCATGTGTTGTTTTTAAATAAATTTTTTTAGCCATTTAATTCCATGGCACATTTAATTGCAAAAATATATGCCAAAAACAAAGTGTTTCATTTGACATTCATATGAAATACTAATTGAGGAGTGGCCGTACCAAAAGGCCTAAGTACCATTTCGAGGCAAAAGTAATGTCATGGTTTTTATGTGCCTAATAGTCTGTTATTTGACTGTTATAATATTTTCAACATAATGACATCAATTTCACGCTATCAAGAAAATTTTTAGTGAAGACAGAAAACAATTTAATTAATTTTTAACAAAATGCCACCCGTTTCATATTATGACACTACTTTTGCCTCGAAATGGTACTTAGGCCCTTTGGTACGGCCACTCCTCAATTGTAAAAAATTTGTGAAATTTCAAACTTTTTCCTGCTATAACTCAGTCAATTTTGTTCGGAGCATAATTATGAGTATACTTGTTGGAAGTACATTAGTCACGTGGACAAATAAAATCGATCGGACTTAGCGTCATACAAATATATTGATGGATATGAAGCTATAACCTCGAAAATAGAAATTATCGAATAACTTGGGAACAACCCCAAGCCAAGAAAAAAAAATAATAATTGCAACATTAGTATTCAGAGACCTCAAATTCGTTTAGAAAAAATGGTTTTGCAAAATGTTACAATTATTTTTAATTTTGTGTTGACTTAACTTTTTATAATTATTGCTTAAATAATGAACAAGTCAAAACTACAACAAAATTTTTGATAAACTTTTCTTTATATAGTATCTAACAGAAATCCTAGGTTTTCATGTTTTTAACGTCCTGGGAACTCCACTATACACCTTAACAAATTTTAATAAAAATAAAATACTTTATTAATATATATATTTTTTGAAAGTTTTTAAAAACTTTGAAATTTTCTTACATGCACTTGTCTAAAATTATGTAAAAAATTTTTCATTTCAGAATTTTATGACTAAAGGCGTTAACCTTTGTCTTTGAAATTTAGTCGGATCGGAATCTGTCAAAAATCAAAAGAATTATATCCGTTTTGTAATTTAAAGTTTTTGGGAAATCGAAAAAAAGGACTCCTTCTTAAAAGTTGGTATATTTTATGGCTAGAAAAGTGTTTAACCCTTTCCGGACCGCTCTTGAACCCCTGGAAGTTTTTTGGTTTTTTTTTTTGCAGATCCGTGTTTACCGATATAACATTTCTATTCAAATTTGTTTACAAAAATTAATTGTTTTTAGTTTCAAGTATGAAAAAATTATGGAACACATATGTTGGTCCTTGAAAGTAAGTAAGTGGGTGGCGTGAGGGGCATGCAGAATTTTCCAACGCCATGTTGAATTTTTTCCCGTTTTCCAACTTCATATTCATATTCAATTACCTCGAAAACCACTGTGGCAACCATATTTTCCATTTTTTTCATTTTCGATGAATTTAACTATATGATCCTTACATCTGAGGTGTATCATGTGTTCAGTAAACTTATGCAGGATATCGCGAGAAATAGTTTTGATGCACATTTTAACTCTCTACAACCCCCACATATGGGTCATTTTTACAATTTTCTTAAAAAGGTACAAAAATGACACCTAAAACAGGAAAATATTGAGTCAATATGTGCTAGACTACATTTTTAAAAAAAATCGTTTTCGCAAGATCATAATGAAATCACGAAAGGATCATTTTCCTAGAACATACTAACCTATTATATCCTGTTTTTAAGGGTCTTTTTGACCCCTTTTTTCAAAAACTGGGCTACAATGGGTTAAATAATTGTACAAAAATATTCTTCGGAAAATTTCACTAGGAGTTACCACAGACTAAAAATTCTTAAAAATTAAATTAAAAATCGATTAAAAAAGAATCTGGTGTGCTGGAGAAAAACGACGAGACACGGGTATTCCTTTTTAACCTCTTCTTTAAGAATTTTTTGGATTTTTTCATGTGTTTTTTTTTTTTTTGTGTCGGACACAATGGGCCTTATCGTAAATCTGAAGGGAGTTCCATTCTCTCCCTTCCGGGGAAGGAGCACTGGAAGTAGTGAATATTTCATGAATGGAAACTCCCCTTCCTGCAGGCATACTTTTTTTATTTTAATGTCGTTGACATTTTCAGGAATAACCAGTTTGCAACGCTGTGTTTTTCCAAGAGCGTTGACATTTTACACAAAAACAACATCTGGCAACCCTGAGTCTTTCCCATATCTTTGACATTTTACGCAAACAATCAGTCTGAACGTTGGTTTTTTCCAATTTCGTAGACATTTTGCACAAAAAAAAACATGTGGCAACGCTTTTTTCCATAAATCGTTGACATTTTTTTCCATTTTCCACTGGATTTTGATAGCTGACTTAAAAAAAAGATAAACAAGAAACAGCAATTGCAAAAGAAGAAAAAGAAGCCATTGCAGCAGTGAAATTTAAGTTAATGCTTTGCTTTTTAAAGTAAAACATTTCTTTTTAATCATTTTTGTGGATTTGAAAAGTCTCAAAAAAAAAAAAAAATTTAAGTGAAAAGTAGTTTTAGCAGAACCAGTATAAGTTGGAAACGCTTGGATGGATATTAAAAACTTTAGTGTCATATGAAAGCAATTTCAATAAGCTTTAAAACTGTTGTATTAAAGTTTTTAATTTGTCAAACGGTTTTTATAATTATTCATTTATACATTAGTACTCCCTAGCAAAATGTTGAGGATCAAATTTAACAAATAAAAGTGAAAAAACTCGCTCCCAACTTATTGCCGATTACATAATTTTTCCAGTGAATTTTCCATTTTCACGAAATTTTTTTTGCGATTGCAAACCAGGGAGTTAGCGAATAAATTCTCGAGAATATTTATTTACAATAAGGCCCAATATCTTCCCTATACAAGTGAAAAGCACTAAGTCAGTTTTTCAAATTTTTAAATATTTGATGTTCAAAAAATTAAATTTTGTTTTTTTGTATGGAAATCGGTGTTTTGTTTTTAATTTTATGATAGAAATAACCACTTTTTAACAGAGATATGGCTAAATGGGTCTTATCAAACTAAGGACTATAACATTTTAGACCAGAAATACTAAATAACTTAAAACTCGTGATAACTGACTTAGTACTTTTCACTTGTATAGGGACGATATACAGTGAGCTTCAAAATATAGTAAACACTTTGCTTTCGAATATTTAAAACCTAATTGCAACAAAGCAATCCACTTTAAATAAAAAGTAATAATGCATAACTCAGCAGTCATTTATGAGGGTTGAACTTAACATAAAGATAAAACAAAACCAAAACACAACCAGAAATAATTCACCAAAATTTAAAAATTACCATTATTACTTTTTATTTAAAGTGCATTGCTTTGTTGAAATTAGGTTTTGCAAATTCGAAAGCAAAGTGTTTACTATATTTTGACGCTCACTGTATATTGTTCCAGTAAAACAGATTTTCTACGTTTTCTTCTACAGGCTCCGCCATCAACTAGTGCTTTTTTCGTGAATGGTAACACTTAGCTCATGTCTGATTTGACAGATAATTAGTTTTATCCTTCCGCTGAACGAATATGGTTGCTTATACGCTTCGCTAAGTGGGCCTGCGATCGACTTACAGAAGATACCGATTTTGCCAAAAAAAATCATCTTTTCAGATGAAACTCATTTTGATCTTGGCGGGTATGTAAACAAGCAAAATTGTCGCATTTGGGGCACAGAAAACCCGCACGCATAAATTGAAAAGCCGCTGCACCCAAAACGAGTCACTGTTTGGTGCGGATTTTGGTCCAGAGGCATAATTGGGCCATTTTTCTTCGAAAATGAGCAAGGACTGTCCGTTACAGTCAATGGCGATCGTTATCGGGCCATGTTGAACTAATTTTTGTTCAGAAAAATTGAAGAGGAGGATATTGGCAACATTTGGTTTCAACAGGACGGCGCACAGTGGTCTAGAATGCTATTCTAGGTGGTCATAACTCTTTCCTGGTTATTTTTTATAAAAAAATATCAATCTCTATGTTTTGGGGGTCGCTGACTCTAAATCTGAAAACGATTTTTTAAAAATCAAAATAGCGGATCCAATATGGCGGACAATTTTCTTAAAAATTATTTGTATAACGACAAAATTGTGGTTAAGGGGGTTTTTGAGGTTGCTGATTTCGAATTCGGTATCATATTTTTTATAAACAAAATGGCGGATCCAAAATGGCGGACAATTTTCTAAAAATTGATTATATCACGACAGAATTGTGGTTAAAGGGGTTTTTGAGTTCGCTGATTACGAATTCAGTAATAACAAAATCACTGCCAAATTGAAAAAACTCGCTCGTTTTTTGATTGACGGACAAAGTAATTGCCTACTAAACATGATTTAACGCAATGCAATTTTGCCCAAGTTTTTAAATTAGCAACAAAAATAGTAAATAGATATTTGTTACTGATAATATCTCAGATATGAGACATATTTTTGTACTTGAAATAATCGCGAAGTTATGGCAATTTAAAATGTTGGTCTCTTATGGAGGTAGGCATGTCCTTGACCCGAAAACGCCCATTTTCACCAAATGACTTAATGATATCTATTCTAACTCAGATATTAAATATTATTTTTGTACCTTAAATATTTACGAAGTTATGGCGATTCCAAATTTTTGGTTATATGGGAGGTGGGCGTGTCCTTAATCCGATCACGTTCAATTTCACGAAGTGACGTAACGCTATCTATACTAACTCAGATATTTAATATTATTTTTGTAGTTGAAATATTTACGAAGATATAGTGATTTTAAATTTTTGGTTGTATAGGAGGTGGGCGTATCCTTGACCCGAACACTCCCATTTTCAACAAATAAATAGATGCTGCTAATACTATATCAGAAATCGAATTTTATTATTTTACCTCAAACACTTTGGTTGTTATTAGTTTTACGAAACTGGAGCGTTGCAAGAATACAGAAAAGTCGCTGAAGAAAAACTCATCGTAGACCATGAAGGGGAGTGATGGGGGAGTCAGATAAATGCGTAGAACCTTAAAAAAACCTTATATTACGCACTTAAATGATCTAGCCGTTGCAACTCCATGAAACATATTAGTTACAGTTCACAGAGTACAAAATTCGTAAATTTGCGAAATGAAATTAGAGATTTTTTCTGATGATCCAGATATCCTTTTGTATTTAAAAAAAATAACTTCTAAGTATGCAAATCTTTAGCAAACAGATCAACTTATTTTCACAATAAGTTTCATGAAGTTAGACCACTTAGTTTAAAAGATACACTCATTAAAACTTCTACATATTTAAAAAGATTTTTGGAAAAAATTACCATTTTCTGAATTCATCAAGTTTAAGCCGTGAAAACTCAGAAATGGTATTATTTCTTGGTATTATGGTACTTGAAATATGTTATCTAGATATTTAACTTTAAATTTGTTTAAAAAAAATATTACTTTTAACACACAAATTTTCGGAGTTATGACCGGCTAGCACTCTCTTATAGACTACTGTGCGGCGCTACGTGCCACACAGCCGAAACTACACTCGATGTTTTGCGCCCTGTTTTTGAAGATCGCATTATCAGCCGCAGAGCTGATGTCGTTTGGCCACCTCGGAGCTGCGATTTGACACCGTTGGACTATAATTTGTGGGGTGCCCTCAAAGATATGTGTTACGCCGACAAGCCAGAGACAATTGACGCTTTGAAGGACAATATTCGTGAAGCCGTTGGTGAAATACAGCTGCACACAATCGATAATGTGCTTAAAAATTGGACCGATCGTGTAGGCTACTGCATGGCCAGCCGAGGCAGCCATTTGAATAAAATTATTTTCCATTATTAACTGGAAGGATTGTACTTTCAAATAAAAAAAGAAATTTGAGAAAATATCCAGTAGTTTTTTTTTATAGAATTTTCAAAAAAAAAAAGTTATTTGGCGGACCCTGTATTTTATGGAGTAACTCAAACGGTAAATTGTATGTGCACTCATGTGGCTTTTTGTTTTTTTTTTTTTTTGATCCAACTCACCGTTCATGAGTTATTCTAATTTAAAATCAACAAATTTGTATAAAAACTCATAAGCCGAATATAAGTATACGCTACCAACCTCACCAGTTTTCTAATTAAGATATCTCCTAAGCTATAACTCGTACGAAAACAATTTCGATAAGAAATTTTATAAGCATCTATATAGTCTACAAATATTTTTCTCCTAAAGCAACCGTTAGAAAGATATTTGAAAAAAACTGAGTTTAGGCGCCAATTTTTTCCATTTTTAATAGTGAAACATTTTTCATTACCATTAAAAGATATTTGAATGCGCATTGTTTAAACAAAATATGTGAAAACATCGAATAAAAAAACATCGACGCTAAAAACCGATTTTGCAAAAAATCTAACTCTAGACATCGATGTTAAAAACAGTCCATGTTTTTGTTGTTGATGAAACATCGATGTCGATGTCACAGCTCTACGCGATATCAACCTATACACGTATGAACACTTAGAAATTTTTATAAACTCCAAAATAGAGCTGTCTGATCACGTGTATTCGTACTACACGTGAGTACGTGAATTCACGAACAGAGGTACGAAATCACGTACTCCCAAATAACGTGAATTTGAGGTTCGCACAGGTACGTGAATTTGGTAAAGTTCGTACCTTTGATACGAACTTCGTACTATTCGTACCACGTACTTTTCGTACCTCGTTTTTCTCGTACCTCATGTGAGATAGTACGGATATGCCACTCCCACTATTTAACGATTAATCGAAAAAAAATTTAACACGTTATATTTCGAAAACTATGGACGCTATTTCCATGAAATTTGGTGGTAGGTGCTCCACATAATTAGCATCCGCTGACGTGGACGTGATCGGACAATGCCACGCCTACCTTTTAACGATTCGAAGAATCGGCAATTTAAATGCTATATCTCCTAAAATATACGAGCTATTTCGATGAAATTTGATAGGTAGGTGCTCCACATAATTATCACCCGCTGGCGTGATCGGACAATGCCACGCAAACTTTTTAACGATTCAAAGAATCGGCACTTTAAAACGCTACATCTCCTAAAATATACGAGCTATTTCGATGAAAATTGTCACCGCCCACTTTTTGGTCAGCAGATGCTTATTATGTGGTGCACCTACCTACCAAATTTCATCGAAATAGCTTGTATATTTTGGGAATTATAACGTTTTAAAGTGTCCATTCTTCGAATTGTTAAAAAGTAGGTGTGGCATTGTCCGGTCACGCCCACTTTTTGGTCAGCGGATGATAATTAGTTATGTGGAGCACCTATCTATCAAATTTCATCGAAATAGCTCATATATTTTGGAAGATATAGCGTTTTAAAGTGTCCATTCTTCGAATTGTTAAAAAGTAGGCGTGGCATTATCTGATCACGCCCACTTTTTGGTCAGCGGGTGATAATTATGTAGAGCACCTTCTTACCAAATTTCATGGAAATAGCGTCCATAGTTTTCGAGATATAACGTGTTAAATTTTTTTTCGATGAATCGTTAAATAGTGGGCGTGGCATATCCGTACTATCTCAAATGGGGTACGAAAAGTACGAGGTTCGAAGTACGAGGTACGAAAAGTACGAAGTTCGTATCAAAAGTACGAACTTTTCCAAATTCACGTACCTGTGCGAACCTCAAATTCACGTGATTTGGAGGTACGTGATTTCGAGGTACATTAAGCTAGCAGAGCGAAAATGGCAGAACTGAAAAAAAAATATGCCAGAATTATAGGCTAATTTTGGGCCCAAACGCCAAATTTAAGGCTCCTCATTTAGAAAAAAAAAATAGCTCTGCTAGCTTAAGTTTAAGCCAGCAGAGCTATTTCGAGAAAACACATACGGGACGTATATTGAACTAAAGTAAGTAGTCAATAATTATAGGCTAATTATAGGCCATTTAAATGCCCAATCACCAAATAAAAAGCTTTCCATTTAAAAAAAAAAAAAAAAAAGATTCTGCTAGGTTAAGTTTAAGCTAGCAGAGCGATTTCGAAAAAAAAAACATTTTGTACTAAAGAAAGTATTCAATAATTATAGGCTAATTATAGGCTATTTAAATAACCAATCACCAAATAAAAAGCTTTCCATTTCAAAAAAAAAAAATTCTGCTTAAGCTAGCAGAGGGATTTCGAAAAAAAAAACATTTTGAACTAAAGAAAGCATTCAATAATTATAGGCTATTTAAATGCCCCATCGCCAAAAGAAAAGCTTTTCATTTAAAAAAAAAATGGACCAAATCAATTTTCTTGAAATTAGGAACTTCGAATAACAACAATTCCAGAGAAAAAAACAACAACAACAACTTTTTTAAACCCGTCAGACATCCAACACCGGCTTCGCGGCGGCCTTCGGCCGCGGATCAGTCTTATGCAAGCACGGTAGCTACTTATTATTTAAAAAAAATAAAAATTTTTATTAAAAATTGCGCGCGCAACTTGACTAGCAAAACTATTTGTTGGACATATTATAGACCGCGAAGCCGGTGTTGGATGTCTGACGGGTTTAAATCCTGAGCAGCGGCCGCAGGCCGCCCACTTACCCCTACTTTTATGTTAAATTACTGTTGTTGTAGTAGTAGTAAGTTTGTTGTTGTTGTAAAGTTGTTGTTGTTGGTGTTGTTGTTTTTTTTTTTTTCGTCTGGAATTGTTATTCAAAGTTCCTTATTTCAAGAAAATTGATTTGGTCCATTTTTTTTTAAATGAAAAGCTTTTCTTTTGGCGATTGTCTATTTAAATAGCCTATAATTATTGAATACTTTCTTTAGTACAAAATTTTTTTTTTCGAAATCGCTCTGCTAGCTTAAGCTTAACCTAGCAGAATTTTTTTTTTTTTTTTTTAATGGAAAGCTTTTTATTTGGCGATTGGTTATTTAAATAGCCTATAATTAGCCTATAATTATTGAATACTTTTTTTAGTACAAAATGTTTTTTTTTTCGAAATCGCTCTGCTAGCTTAGACTTAACCTAGCAGAATCTTTTTTTTTTTAATGGAAAGCTTTTTATTTGGCGATTGGGCATTTAAATAGCCCATAATTAGCCTATAATTATTGACTACTTACTTTAGTTCAATATACGTATGTGTTTTCTTGAAATAGCTCTGCTGGCTTAAACTTAAGCTAGCAGAGCTATTTTTTTTTTTTTTTTTAAATGAGGAGCCTAAAATTCGGCGTTTTGGGCCCAAAATTAGCCTATAATTAGCCTATAATTCTGCCATATTTTTTTTTCAGTTCTGCCATTTTCGCTCTGCTAGCTTAATGTACCTGTGATTTCGTACCTTTAAAGTACGAACGTTCGTACAGAAACAGACAGCTCTACTCCAAAATGGATTTGAGACTCTTTTGAGAGATATCTTCAAGAGAGTCGAAAAAGTGACTTTTGAACACCTTGTAGCGTCGGTTAGCCACCGCTGGGCATTCACAAGGGAAATGAGAAATGGACTCCTCGACATCAGGATCTTTACAGCTTCTACTAAGATCTCATACGTCGGTAAGCCCAAACCTTGAGGCTTGCCTACCAATAAATTAGCGCACTGTAATGACACCTATTAAAGATCTGAGGCCATATCGCCCTCGACGTAGAACATGTTGTCAAGTTAGACCATCTTAGCTCACAAAATACATTTTGAGTCAATGTTGGCTGTAATTAATGCAAGTGGTTTCATAATATAGGTTTCAGAAATTTTGCCGGTCGAAGACCCTTTCCTAGCGAGTTCGTCAGGATTCTCGTTGCCAATGAAATTACTGTATCCAGGAAGTAGGGATTCCAATTTTTGGACTTTTAGCGATCCCGGGATTTTCGGGATGAGAAATTTGAATCCCGGGATCCTGGGATTTTTCGAGATTTGTATGAATTTTTTTTTTCTTAATAAATATTTTGTCTTATAATACCCCTTCATTACCCCTACAAAGATATTATTTTTATAAAGTGTCAAAAATATTCAAAAAGAATTTCTTAAAACAGGTACATTTTATTTAGCACTTCACTTTTAAAAACCAAAAATTCATAAATCCTTATGAAGGGAAAATACGCCAAGTGTACCAGCTGAAAATTTTGTTGTCACCTATTTCCCTCAAATTTGGCAGTATTCTAGTTTCGGTGTGCAAGATTAATAATAAGGGAGGAGGAGTCCTAGTATCATTTGTTGATAAAATACAGGGTGTTGAAGTTTGCAATTTGTCTTATTTTCATAGAAAGGGTGCTTTTTCAAAAATTCATAGCTTACATCAAGCTTTGTAAATTGATAACTGTAAGTAAAAAGTTTTTTTCACCAAAATTATTTAAATTTAAAAATAATTTTGCATTTAAAAAAAAAAAAAATTCCCTTAAATTTGATTTAATAGGACTTAAAATTAAAGTTAAATTTATTATCAAAATGGTGCATGAATCAAGATTCGGGCGCTAAATGAAAGTGTTTGCCTTTTGAACTATCAGGATAGGCAAAGATTAAAATTAAGGCATCTTACGAAAAAAGTGTAGTAGGCATAAAATGCTTAGAATCGTCCATGTACTACGTGTGAATTTTTTTTCTGTTAATAAGTTTTATTATTATTAATATAAGATTTAAGGAAAATAAAAGCATTTATTGTTTTGTCATCTAATCAAGATCTAAATTTATTGCAGGTTATAGCATACGAGAAGTTTTTTGGAGGAAATAACCCCAATCACCACCATTACAAAATATATCAATTTTTTTCATTAAAACTTTTGATAAATTGTAAGAATTTCTGGAAAACAAATTTCTTGAAGTGTTATTCAAAACTAAAATTAATTTTTCTTTCAAATTTGTTGTTGCGTTCAGTTTAATGGTATAGTTATTGTCCTCAATTTTGGAAGAAATTTCATATTCAAATATATAAAGGATACGTTTTATCTCTATTTTAATTAGATTTAAAGATAGAGCTTTACGGAAGTCATAGCTTTGCTCATGAATATTGTTTGGATTTATTAAAAATTAAAAAATTCTATTGCTTTAAAAAAAGCTTTGAAGAAGAAATCCCGGGATTCGTATCAACTAATCCCGGGATTTTCGGAGCTGCAAAAAGGTTGAAATCCTGGGATCCCGGTACTGAAATCCCTACAAGGAACCCACATAGCACTACATCTAGGACTAAGCTAGACTTAATACTGCCTGACTTAATGGCGATCATAAATTTTGGGTTTAATGATATGGCATGCTTTCCAGCCAGCTAGAATTTCCAGTTGAATCACACTGCAGTAGCGTGTTAGAGCAAAAGATTCGCTGCTACACAAATCCTTGGAAAAAACCCCAGCATCAGTACCAGACTCTATTTTTGAGCCATCTGTGTATATTCCCTTGGAATTCAGAATCGGAGGCCATCCACATCTTTCAGGTGGGAGTGATGTAATCAGTTCCATTATCAATATCTCAGCCAGAGATTTGTCCAAAAATGCTACCATGGCCATAAGTCTTTCACGACCAGAAGCCAGATTCCTTCAACCTGATAGCACTCTTTGCTGCAACTCCTTTAGCGTTAATATTAAGAGGCTGTCAATGAAGCAACGCGACGAGCCATTCTTTGAATTTTTGAGGCGTTAGGAAATATCGCCCAAAACCAAAAACGAAATAACGCATTATAACGCCCACATTATTTTCATATAAATTAGGGCGATAATCATTTTGGAAATAATGCCCAAAAATTTGGGCTTTATTTCGTTTTTTTTTTTTGGGCGTTATTTCGTTTTATTTTAAAAAAACGAAATAACGCCCAAAAAAATGAAATAACGCCCAACAACAAATAACGTTCTACCACCCTAAGGTGCCAAGGACACCTTATATCAAGGGTGTCAGCGATTTCAAATCACTGAGCCAAGCGCAGGCAGCGCAGTCAGCACAAAATTTTCGCTTTTACAACAACTTCACATTCGAAGGATAACAATCACAAAAACTATACTTTGTTGTTTTTTTGTGGCTGGTTTACACATAGTCTTCAGAACATCATAAACAATAGAAACATAAATTTTGCTCACAAACCAAATTATACTCTGCAAAACATTTTCACAACAACAAAAACACCAATTGAAAAACTGCAACAGAATAATGTTGTCTACGAAATCGGATGCAAAGGCAAAGAAGGAGACGATTGCAACTTAGTCTACATTGGCACAACGAAAAGAGCTTTGGGAACGAGAGTCGGTGAGCATAAGGGCGATGCAAACAGAGGACGGGAGAATACAGCTTTATCTCAACACTTAAAGGAGAGCGGTCACACAGCTGACTTTGACAACATCAAGATCTTGGACAAAGAAAAAAGAGAAAACGCGCGATTTACATTGGAAAGCCTAAGAATTCAACAAAAAATAAAGACGACAATGAACACAAAAGAAGATAAAGACAACATTAGTTGCAGCTATCATATTGCCCTTTAAACTTAGAATTTTCGTTCAGTCACCGGCAGTGTTTAATTTTTTAAATTTAAAATCTTGGAACAAGTCAAGCGTTGCTCCCAAAGCCAAATTTATTTTTTTTGCCAAAATATGGCTTTGGAAATTAATTACAACAACAACAGCAAAAACAAAAAGTGTCGCTCAGATCTGGTTTCGGAGATACAGCAATCGGAAGATCGGGATATAGCTTTTATGAAAACAAGTATAAGTTCTGAGTCCATTGATGGATATCAAAAATTTTGCTGTCATATGAAAGGTATTATAACTAGCTACCAAATTGGTGTACTAAAGTTTTAAATCCGAGTTTTCGGTTTCGATATATGGTGATTTTAAGATAATTTTGACCAGGTTTTTTTTAAAAAAACACTATTTTTTCCAAAAAACGTCTTATCAATCCATAATTTTAGTAACAAAATATGAAAGGCCAATCTATTTTCTTTTATTAACTATGCCATTTGTATCTGATTTCCTATATTTGTAAGGTTTTTTTTAAAAAAAAAAAAAAAAAAAAATAGAAGAATTAAAATTTGTATTTTATTTTATATGATAAGATGTCTTCATCTACAACAATATCATCATCATCGCTCTCTGCTTCATAGGAAAAGACTTTATGGAACTCTCCCTCATATTTAAAAAAATCCTCCATTGGCTCAACCCCCTCTGCTTTTCACTTTTTAAGGAACATAAATTTTGCAATATATCCTTCGTAAAATCGTTTTCTTCTGTTAAATACATGCAAAGCGTTTTTGACATATCGCCACAGACCCTCAATCGTATTTGTGTGGTCATCAGTTACTGGATCTTTAAAAGAAATTGAGTGGTTCACCGTTAGGGGGTTAAGACCTTCTTTTTGTAATTAATTATATAACCTGACTGAATGATTTGGGAAAATGTGGAAAGAAGAAAGCGCCGCAGGCGAAAAATTGTTATTAAAAATTTCGCGCGAAAAAGTAGTAGTAAGCCTCACGTTTTTGAATAAAAATTTTCATTTTGTTGTGGTTGATAGTGGTGTTGTTAACAGTGATGTTGATGTTGTTGTTGTTGTTGTTAGTAGTAGTTTTGTTGTTTTGCGAGTGTTGTTGATGTTGTTGTTGTTAGCAGTGTTGTTGTTTTGTTAGTGTTGTTGTTGTTGTTGTTGTTGTTAGTGGTGTTGTTGATGTTGTTGTTGTTAGTGTTGTGTTTTTTTGTTTCGTTAGTGTTGTTGTTGTTGTTATTGTTGTGGATAGTGGTGTCATTGTATTTGTTAGTGGTGGTGTCGTTGTTGTTATTGTAACGACTCGAACGCCAGACCAGATATTGTGGTCAAGGTTGCTATTCCTGGCCTCCCAATCGGATGGTCTCCCTTAGCCATTGTTGTTGTTAGTGGTGGTGCTGTTGTTGTTTTTGTTAGCGCTGTTTTTGTTAGTGGTGGTGTTGTTGTTGTAATATTTGCTAAATTTCATGTAAATTTCTATAGTTTAATTTTTGTTTTTCTATAAAAAATGCCCTAATAATGCAAATTCAGCTTTGAATGGAATACCTTATGAAGGAAAATAGATAAGGCTTCCATATTTTGTTACCACAGCTAGAGGTTATTAAGGTATTTTTTTAATTTATAATAGTTTTTAAAAAAAAAACTGGTCAAAATTTTCACAAAATCACCATTTCTTGAAAACCACGGCTTGGATTTAAAACTTTTTCGGAATAATTTTGTAGCTAGTTAAAATATCTTTCATATAACATCAATATTTTTGAAATCCATCAAGGGATTCAGAACTTATATCGGTTTTTATAAAAGCTATATCCCGATCTTTCGATGACCATATCTCCAAAACTAGGTCCGAGCGACACTTTTTGATTAAACATTTTTTGTAAGAATTATAACTTTAACAAGAAAAGCTTGGTTTAAACCAAATCGGGTTCTGGGAGTAACGCTTGACTTTAGCCAAAATCTTTGATAAAAATTTAATTGTTTGCTTCTGTTTTTTAATGTAATTTCTTCTGTAAGTTTTTGTTTTCATTATTCAAAAATGTTTGTGTGTTTTAAATATTGTTTTCTTTTTGTTTAAAGATTTAATAAACTACCCCTGATGAAGGTGACATTCATATCACCGAAACGTAGGGAGTAAATGTAAAATAGTCGTTTTTACTATTTTTTACATATTATTTCACTGACCAATTAAGCCTATAAAAACAATTAATTAACAACAACAATAAAGTTCAAACAATTTTTAAAATATCTGAGAACTAGAACACACAAAAATGCCCTTGCGTCGTTGCGGAAGTGCGATTTGAATAAGTTTGATATTAGTAAAACAACAAATACGTTGCCGAAAATTTTGCACTACTTCTGCAATTTCGCAAGATGGAAATATTTACATTGAACGTTCAGGCGTTAGTGCGAAAATCTTGCATTTTCGCAACTGCTCATCAACGCGTTATTACCCATATTGTTCGTTGTTTTTGTTTTTGATGTGACGTAGTCGTTGTTGTTGTTTTGTGTTGGTTTGAGTTCGATTTTGTGTGTATGCAAAAAAAAAAAAACAACAAAAACGCGAAATTTTTACGAGCTCAAAAAATTACAACAAAAATTATTTCTGTGATTGTTGTACTGAAATATTCGCCAAAATTGGCTCACTTTTGTTCTACGCTGACATCCTTGCCTTATATAATTGAAGCCCACAAAAAATCATAAATTTCATCTCTGAGAAGTTTTCTCAAATTGTTGAAATTGAAGAAGTTATAGAGAATCTAAAAGCTCAGTGTAAAATATGAAAAACAGGATGTTTCAAAAACTAATTTCGCCCCTTAAGACTATGTAATATTTTTTTTTTATTTATTTATTTGCACGCTGTTTGAAGTGTCAAATGTCAAAAAAAAAAAATATTGCATAGCCTTAGGGGGCGATATTCGTTTTTGAAACATCCTGCTTTTCAAATTTTGTACTGAGCTTTTAGATTCGCTATAACTTCTTCAATTTCAACAATTTGGGCTTCAATTCTATAAGGTGTCCTTGGCACCTTAGGGTGGTAGAAACTGAGATAAGGAGTACAACTAGTTAAAAAAAAATTGAGATAAATGACTTCTTTGAATAAAATGTAGTCCATGTTGAGACATTTACAACGATATACTATACTTGTTGGTCGAACTTCAAATGGCGGAGATATAAGAAAGAAACAAAACTGCATCGAATTTAAAGGCCGAAAAATAATATGTTTTTTTTTCTTAAAATTCTTTCAATATTAGCTTTCAAACTGGGGGTGATCATTCAAACTTTTTTTTTGTATGGGGGTCGATACTATCTAATGTACACTTAAATGCTGCATGTCGACGGCTTATATTCAATACACTCTATCTACAAAAACACAATTTTTCAGGAGAGCAAAAAAACTGTTTTATTCGCTATTTTTTATAGTGTTAATCAAACGAAGTATTACGATATTAATTAAAAAGAGGCACTAGATCCTTCAAATAAAAAAATTTAAAAAAATCCTTAGTTATTCGCCTTATTATAGCAGATAGAGGGTATTGCAATTCAAATATAATATAAAATGAGTGTTCAAACAAGCAGATAGAGCCTATTGCACAATTATAAAAACCAATTTTTTATGAATTATTTATTAATAGATGGTTTTTTAGCAAAAGAAAACTCAAAATAGGTTAGGCGCCTGGCGAACTTGAGAATGCAAAATATGAGAACCGAAACCTGAGCTCACATTATTATAGGTCCTTATTTTTCATAGCCGTTTATTTTGAACTTTGATCTGCCTCTAAACTTTGTTTTTTTATATCATGTAAGGATCCTGAGTTATCCTTGCTTATAGCTTGCTATATAGCTCTAAGTAGGCCTCAAAACAGTGATTTTTGGACTTCTAAGAAAAGATAACTCAGAATTCTTACAGGATAGAAAAAATCCTAGTTCAGATGCGTTTCAAGCATAAAATCATATCTCAATTCGAAATTTGGCTTCTTTGAGACCAAGACTAAATGACCAAGACACAATATGCAAGGGCAAGACCAAGACCAAGACTGCTATGATCTTGGTCTTGGTTTGCTCACCACTAATCCCAGTCCACCATAAATTGCTATAAAAAACTAGGTCGCAAGACTCTGGTAGGCCTGGGCGGGGAGTAGGGAATAAAAACCCTTGCTCCTGGGTACATCTACTTTCTAGTAACTTGGGGTACTTTATATAAAAACTGAGCTCAGATTTCAGATCTCATGTTTTGCATTCACAATTCCGTCTGGATACCGCTCTAATACCCAGTTTCTTTTGACTCGTATATACAATTGAGAAGTGGCCGTACCAAAGGGCCTAGGTACCATTTCGAGGCAAAAGTAATCTCATACATATGTATTATGTGCCATAATAATCAGTTATTTGACCGGTATCAGTTTTTTAACATAATGCCATCAATTCCACGCCATCGAGTCAATTTTTCGTGAAAACAGAAAACAATTATTATCATTTCTAACAAAATGTCACCCGATTCATATTATCACACAACTTTGCCTCAAGTTTCACCGATCACGCCCATTTTTGATCCCAGATAGCCTAGTAATATTTTTTTCATCTGTACCAAATTTCATGCGTCTAGCCTTATCTGTTTGTTTACAGAAGGGCCAATCACGACTCAGCAGGGCTATCAAGGTTCAACATACAAAACTGAAAATATCAAGAAAATTTATTTTCGCCATTTGGAGCCGATTGACGACCGCTTGTCATGACCTTGTATATAACGGCCACCCAATAAATATAATAAAATGAAAAATCTTTCATTTTTCATATGTAGATAGAGGATATTGCATTTCACAAAATCGATTGCTGTAGATAGTGAATTTCTTTAAATAGAAAAAAGTAGCTCTGGAAGCAAATTTTTCGTTTGGAATTAATATCATAGATGCCATTTGTCTCAATGAAAGTTTTACCATCAAAAACTAATTTTCGTGAAAATTGTAGATAGAGGGTATTGAATATAAGCCGTCGATGTATGCATTATCAAGCTTTGACACTTTTTTAATTAGAATATCTACTAAACTATTAGTCGTACGAAAACAACTCTGAAGTCTTTTCTATAGAAAATTTTCATTGCTACAAAATTGTCTAGAACTATTTTTCTGAAAAAGTAACAGTTAGTGCGACATTTGCAAAAATCTGATTTTTTTGACCTTTGACCTTAAATAACTTTTTATGCGTACGAGATTTCACTATGAACTTTTCACATTATATTTTTCATGCATAATTTAAGATCATTCTGGTGAAAAAATTTTACTTGGATTTATTTTGCAGAAAAATCCGAATTTTTCTGTGTTAATTCCTATTTTAACGATATATTTTAAATAAAGAATTTAATTTGGCTTATCTCAGAAACTGTTTAACGCAAGGAAAGAAATTTGGCACATGCCTAAAGTACCCTAAGCCAAATACTTAACACTCATTAGAAAAATGGGTGGCCACTAAGCCAAATAACGCTCAAGAAAAAAAAATCGGTTCTGGGCCATAGCTAGTTTTTAATAAAAAAAATGGTTAAATGGACTTATTTAGCAAACCTCGACTTCATCTACGTTGGCGTCATGTGAATCAATTCATTGTGAAAGTTCATGTGTTAAAAGCACTTTCTAAAGTTTTGAAATATTTCACTCAATTTTTGTTGAGAGCTTGCATTTATAATTTTTAGCGTTTGAGTCAAATTTGGTTCGATTACCTCAAAAAACGCTAACAGTATAGCGTTTTGAAGCTTTTGCTTATATGGGAGGTGCCACGCCCTCTTGTCCTAAAGTTGCATTTTGAATAAATTTTTTGTATGGGCGGTAGGCGTGTCCGTTGACCGATTTTGCTTATTTTCAATCCCATTGAATTATCTTGCTCAGTTTTCCAAAAAAATTTATTTCCACACACAGCCAACCACCCAGCAAGTCATGACTTCCGCCCTTTTAACAAAAAACCGTTATTTCAAGAGGCTGTAGAGACAAGGTTACTTTTTTTTCAGGCCCCATTACAACAGATGACGAAAGAGCTATCTTCCGGCGCAATGTGGGAAATTTGAACATGTTTTCTGGCCAAAAGTACAAAAATAAAGATATTGAGCTGAAATCTCGTGGAAATTTTTCTAGGAGTGTAGAGAACATCATGTTTTAAAATTGGTCATGCCTCTTTTCAACCTCTTTTCAAAGAAATTATAAAACATTTCTTATTAAAATTTGGTATGGTATATTCATATTTTCTAAGTATATATATACATACAAATGTACATATATTAACAATAACAGTAAAATTACAGAGATCCAAAAGCAAACTATATTAAAAACAAATTTTTTCAAACATTACATAAACTAAGTTAATTTAAAAACATAAGAAAACATTATAAATTCATGAGTAAAATACATATTAAAAGCTCGAAATATAATATATATATATTATTACTTTCTGCTTCATCTTCATTTTCTATTAGTTTGCCTAAGCTAACTTCGTTATTATTTTCAACGCAACTTAATAAATTTATGACTTCTAGTGCAAGTAGCGCTTTTGCTTTCGTTCTTTTATCCGTTTTCTTAAAGAAATGACGGGATCTAAGGTATTCAAAGTTCTATGAAAAACGTCAGAAAGATTTATTGTTTTGTCACATTTGCGAGCATGATACAGTCTATCTAATTTAAAAATTTTGTTCCGACACTTATCTGCTTCTTTTCCAAAGTATCCTACCGGAAGTACCATATTTTGAATAATTTCCTTAGAATGAATAAGGACTTTGTGTCATCGGATACCAGGGATACTTTTTTATGATATCAGCAGTCTAAAATCAAATTTTTCAAAGTATTGCAAATTTAGTAGATATTGACATGATATACGAGTGGTTTTCCCTCATTTTTCTTTCAAACGTTTGCAAAGGGCTTTAGACTTTTCACCTAAATATTCCACAAACGAGTTCGATCTATCGCCTTTATTCAAGAGACTTATCAAATGATTTAAAACTGCTGACTCTTCGCCTTCTTCGGCTCTTCAGATATCAAATAAGTATGCATTTCGTATTAAGAAGTTGTCTGAGAAAAATGTCGATTATTAAAAAAACGCAAAAAAGCGCAAGAAAATTTTTTACAGAAGAGCTCAAAATTGGTTGTTCTACATATTTATATAAGTTAGAAAGGGGCCTAGGCTGGGCTGTGTTTTTCCGGGTTCACCAAAATTAAATTTAAAAAAAATTTTAATGTTTAAAGCTCACTGAAGAAAACGTAAATTATTTTAAGCCACTATACGAAAAGACACATTTTTTATTTACAGAGTAACTAATTTCTATTAGTTCCCGTTTCCATTTTAAATATTTTTAATTAGCTTGAATTAAGAGAAATATTCACTTTTTAATACATGCGAATTTTTTGAGCGAGAACAACAAAATTTTTATTTTTTCAGAAGAAGAAACTTTGATACTTGTGTAGCTGAAGGATAAAAACTTTAAGGAAAAACTAAGTATGGGGATTTTCTCTCGCAAGTATTCACATTTGAGTAGCATACCCAAAACTTTATTTTTTAAGTGTTTAAAATTCGACTTTTGGCCAACAAACAGGGCAAAATTTCCCACAGTGCGGCGTTAAGAATTTGCAAAAAAACCAATATGTAAAAATTCATTACTTCCGCCCTTTTTACATTTACAGATTCATTTGTTTTTTTTATTTAATTTTTGAATTGACAACTGACACAATGGAATTTCTTAGTGACCTACATTTGCTATGCGCTTGTAACAGTCTCCATGGGGAGAGCAAAATATTTTCAGTTGGCACGGGCTCTCTTAAATTAATTACGTAAAAAACTATTTGGCGGCAATTTTAGTTGCTTGTTATATACCTTCAACTCCAGCTGTCTGATAAAGGTTATCCTGTAGACATAAATCTTCTGAGTTTCGTTTTTTGAAATTTCTTTCGAATAATTCAAAAAGCATAAGCCATATTCGACTTTGATCTGATGATAGCTGAAAAAAAAAGTAAACTATTATGTATGTTAAGTGTTAAGCTTATTTGTACTCAGCAAAAGATCATATGTACAATCATGAACTAAGTTAGTGAAACAATAAACTTCGTCTTTATGAATTTATTACAATTTAGTCCAGGCAAATTAGGATTTGAAATAACAATAATAAGGAGAAAGCTGAAAATCGATACAGACCTAAGACACCATTATAAATAATCTGTCAAAAGTCCCCATTGATCCCATGTGAGCTAAAAAAGTTATTCAAGTGGAAAAAAGGTCACTAAAAATAGTTTTTTGGAAATATCTCGCCAGCGGTAACATTTAGAGAAAAGTTGGTACAGACCTTAAAAACACCATTACAAATAATCTGTCAAAAATCTCCATTAATCCCATGTGAGCTAAAAAAGTTATTCAAGGCCAAAGGTCACAAAAAATAGTTTTTTGGAAATATCTCGCCAGCGGTAACTTCTAGAGAAAAATTTTTGTCCGCATTTATATGGATTTTTATAAACTTTATCTAAGCGTTTTAAAATTAAAATTTCTTTTTGTTTTTAAAGTATACCGATTAAGCCAAATATACGGAAAAAAACCAGGTGGCAACCCTAAAAGTGAATGTTGGACTTTTAAAGTTTATATAAACTTTTCAAAACTAAAATTTATTTTTTTGTATTTTGCTAAAATGTATGCTAAAAGCATTACTTCAAAAATACCATGTGACAGCCCTGAAAACGATAATGTGCGCAGTCGACGTAGCAACGGTAAATCAAAGACCTTGCGGCATACGAGTGTGCATTGTAAAATAATTTGAAAGTTGATTTTCTAATGATTTTTAAATCGCGCTATCTCATGAACGGTAAGTCGGACGAAAAAAGTGTTCGGAGAGACCGTCATAGGGAATTGCATGTAAAACAAAATGCATGAAAAAAGTTTTTCTTTGGGCACATCGTTTCCGAGATATTTTGGAAAAACTTTTTTTCAAAATTTTAGGATTGTCAAAAGATATCTCCTAAAGCAATTCCCTATAAACAGTATTTTTAATTTTAACGTTTGACTCACCGTTCATGAGTTAATCAAATTTAAAACTCAACACATCACTATGCGCACTCATAAGCGGCACGCGTATTTTACTAATTTTTGCCTCAATTTAAATTAGGATATCTCCCAAACTACATATAAATCGCATGAAAACGAACTGTCGAACGTTTTTATAGTAAATTTTAAAAGCTACAAAATTGCGGACAAACATTTTTCTCTAGAAGTTACCGCTGGCGAGATATTTCCAAAAAACTAATTTAGTGACCATTGACCTTGAATAACTTTTTTAGCTCACATGGCATCAATGGGGACTTTTGACAGATTATTTATAATGGTGTTTCTAAGGTCTGTACCGATTTTCAGCTTTCCCCTAATTATTGTTATTTAACATCTATTTTTATGCTGATTTGCCTGGACTAAATTGGCGACGAGCGTAAAATAATATAAAAGGCATAGGGGAACTGATGCTATTGTGGTATTGTTTTTCAATGTGGTATGGTAGCATATCTCCGATTTGGGAAAGAACCTGCGAACGTCACTGCTTTTATCCTATCTGAAAACATGAAAAGCCTGCGATGTGTTGCTATCATGGACCAAACAAAAATTTTCCGATGTCAGTTGAACGAAACGTAAATCGCGTGTGGTCGATGTAATTTTTCGCATTTTTTGTGGTATAGTCGGACTTCGCTAATGTGGTATATGAACATTTCTTGATATTCTTAACATTATTTGATGGCAGTTTATTTTTAAATAAGACCTATGAGTTTGAGAACCAATGTAAATGTTATTATGAACTTATTTCATAGGTACCTTTCAAATTTTATATTTGGTTGTATGGTATAAGTATACCACATTGCCCTACCATATATACCACCTGCCAACTTTTTGAAAACAGCTTTTTTGACTTTTTTCAGATTTTGCTCAATAACATTTTTTAATGAAATTGCACCCATTTTATTGAAAAATATTCTGCTGCCAATACTTCACTGATCACCATAAAAAAATTTGGCTAACGGTTCTCTTGCGAATTTCAAAAAAAGATTATCTATACCACAATAGCATCAGTTCCCCTAATTATACCGCCGCACAGTGGCAGATAAATTTTTTGTTTATTTAAGCCCAAGATACAATTGTGCGACGCTCTAGCTGTCAAAAAAATATCTCGATAACTTTTTTTGACCAGATCTTGCTCTTAAAACCATAACTTTTACTATTTTAATTGTATCATTACTTTGCCTATATTATGGAACCATTTGCATTAATTAGAGCCAATATTGACTCAAAATGTATTTTATGGACTAATTTTATATGGTCAAATTCAAGGATGATATTTTTAGTGGAATCGTACTTTTTTTGGTACTATTGACATTACAAAAGTACTGAAGTACTTTCGACTCGAAAAAGTCCTTTCGTGATTTTTTGTGTTACTTAGTATGTGAACTTCTTATAGCATTTCGCAAAATACTACACTGGCGGAGTGCGTTTTCTCAATAGCTAAAAATCTGTACTACTCCATTGTAATTGATGAAAGTACGAACATCAGTACAGTTAAAAACTTAGCAATTGAGGCGTTGCGAGCAAGAACGCCCTAAGTCGAAAAGCCGCGATACGAAATATTTCAATTTAAAGTTTCTAAATTGTGATCAAAGAACAAACCATTGTTTAAACTTTGGGAAAACAAACTCATTCAATTAATACTGACAAAATGAGTAAATGATAACCGCAAATATATATTACTTACGCATAGTTATCAAATAAAGAAAATCTAAATTATATGAGAAAATTTTTTGACCCCCATTGAAAATTTGTATATTTTCTTGTTCAGGCCACTTTTCTCGTCATATTAAAAAAAAAATTAAGAAAATCCGTCGGGCACTTTTTTTTTTAATCGAATTTTTCGTTTTTGGACAAAGTTGAGTTAAGTCAAAAATAAGGGGCTGTCCATAAACTCCGTGTCGCAAAAATTCGCTAAAATGAAGCCCCCGCTATGTGACAAAAAGTGACGCTGTATCAGACTCCCCCTAGCGTTATGTGACTGTAACTGAAACCCCGCTCCCTATCCATATTTTTTTTTATGCATACCGTAAGCAGGGTGACTTTGACATCCGGGGGCGACTTTAACCGGCAAGAAAAAAAGATTAAAATCGTAATATTATCACCCCAAAGACTAATTATCGATTTTTATTGCGTCAATCAGTATCCTTGAGGTATTGGCTTTTAGCGTCTGTTTTCAATATTTGATTTGAGCGCGAACTTTTGGATATATTGTTGCATTTTCTAAAAGTTGTCTTATGCCGGATTGTTTAACACTCAGAAAATTACTACTTATTGACTAGAAGGAAAATTGCTGGCGTAAGATGATATAACTGGAACTATTATTTAATTTACTTCCCTAATCCATCGACTTTGTGGATACATTTGCCTCTAAGTATTTTTAATGCATTTTTATATGGGAGAATGTTAGAAAACAAGGTTTTTGGGGTGACTTTCGACCAGTCCAAAGTCACCCCAAAAAAACTTTGTGTTGTTAGGCTGGCTCAAAAGAAACCCAAATTCGGGCCAGATTGACTCCTAAAACACTGGGTATGGTGAACTGTATTGAAAATAAACTCAAGTCTTTCGCCATCCAGAAAGGATATTTGCTATTATTTGTTTAGCGAAATTTTGCAAAAAATTAAGCCACCGAAGCCCTTTAACAAATGAGGCATTTTTAAAGTTACCTACTAAGTGTTTCTTTCGTTTTTTAAATTTTTTCAATCAAGTATTTTTTGTTTTCTAATTTTCAATCGATTTTAAGCTTGTTTTTGTGGATTTTTTAAGTTCTGCTTAGCTTTTAATATTAGTATTGTTATTTGATGTAACTTATGTACCAATAAGTAAAGCACACCAAAGGCTAAAACCGCATTTATCACAATTTTTAGTTTTTTTTTTAAATCTCGTTCTTGAAAACATCCGATTGCTTATATAAATATGCCAAAATGTAAAGTGAACTTAAGTTTCCAAAACCTGATACCCTGATTTTAGATCGTTAAAGGTATAGCATGTAAAATCAATGATTGAAATTTTTCGGTTAAAGTCGCCCCACCCTTGAGGTGACTTTAACCCACTTACAAAAATATTATTTTAAAATATTTGTAATTACTTCGTATAAATTATATTACATGACATTAAAGCTGGAACCCCCACAAAAAATTAAGAGTAATAAAACCATTAATTTTATTGAAATTGTTGAATTATAGGCTCCTAAACTTGGAAATTCTGTTTTTTTGTACCCTGCTTACGGTATACCAGTGCAAAAATTGTTTAAGCTGCCTTTTGAGCACACTGATATGCACGTATTTTCACGTACAATGCTAAATAGTAGAAAAAAATAATTTCTCATCATAAGTTTCTATTTATATTCATATTATTGTATCGAGCCCTAACCGCCAAAAAAGCTTAACATGATTTCAGATTTCCGTTTTTTGAAAGAAATCGATAACTCGCGTCCATAGCATCTTTCCTTCAAATTTCATGACTGTAAAAGTACCATTACGAGGTTATAGCGAAAGCAATTTTGACTTTTGCACTAAAGTGTATGCAAAGAAAATTCGAAAAAAACTACTGTAAAATTTGTTTTTTGTCGGTTAAGTCTTTTTGGCGGTAAAGGCTCGATATAGTTGCACTAGTTTAGTAATTTTTTTAAGACGGGTATTGAATTTTGAGTTGTTATATTATTATGATAATGACCGGTTTTCTGGTAAAATTTCCTTCATAAGCTACAAGCATCTAAAGAATAACAATTTATGTTTTCAAAATATTCCTCAGTTCACACTGAAAATGTGTTATAAATTGTTAATCATTATTTTTGTATGCAAAAATTACAAAACTTATATTTTTAAAATTGTAATTTAAAGTCAGTGGGCAATCAATCGTTAAAGTTATTTTTTATTTCCGTACTTTAATTCAACCTTATTGATGAAGCCTCTATTCCGACTAAATTGATGGGGTTGCAATAAATTGAACTATACTGTGGAAGAGTACGCGTAATGTAGACGAAACAGTTCAAAATCAAATCTAGAAAAGAAGTGGTGATATAATTTAAGAAAACGGCTGAAATTTAAAAAAAAAGTCTTAAAGCCCCTATTTCGACCAAATTAATAAAGTTGCATCAAATCGAACTTTACTGTAGAAGAGTACACAGATGTAGATGTAGCAGTTAAAAATAATATTAAAAAAAAGTCCTTTCAGTTGTACCGAAATTTAAGAAAACGTCACGCGGAACTGGTGTAGCGTTCTTATTTTTAGGCTTCGTTTTCAATTATATTAAATGGAAAAGCTCACGAAATGGTTAAGAACACTGATTAAAAATATTGTATATCATTCGTTCACTTTCTAATAACTGACGTAAATCAAAAAGAAAAGTAATAAATTTTTTTTTACAAAATTTTCAATAAAAAAATTTAAATGTTCAGGCAAATGATAAAGGTAAAACCTGAACCAATGAAGCTAAATTTTGCCAAACTTACAAATTTATTGTCAATGCCCCCTTAAACCAATTTCTTCAACAAAATTTAAAGTTTACTTTTTTTAAAATTTCTCAAAACTGTGACAAACCCTTTATATACACTAACATTTTTATTTGTATATTTTGTGCATTTATTTTTATAACCAGGCCTAACACTGAATACACTGTAGATTCGATAATCGTAAGAACTCTGGAAGTACGGAAGATTGCGATTGTTGATTCGAAGATCGCTGAGTCAAAACGGCCTTTAAAATCAAAAAACGATACTTCTCTGACAACCAAATCGTAAAAAATTAAGAGAATTAGATGTTCTTATACCTTTAAATAGCTTAGGTTTAAGTGGCGGCAAATTAGCCACACATAGACCACAAAGGATTGGTAACTTAAGTTTTATTTTTAATTTTTGTCTTCTGAAAAAAAGGTTATTTTTAACGCCGTCCTGTGACGCTTGCTGAAACCTTCCTCCCCCCTGTGACAAAAAGTGACGCTTGCTCGAACCCCCTCCGCCACCTGGAAGCGTCACGGAGTTTATGGACAGCCCCTAACATGCGAAAACTGAAACCAACAAAAAGAAATAAGAACAGTCGTTTTTAGCTAACATTTTGATGCTGAATTTAAATTCATTAACAAAATCGCTCTATCGCTACAGAATTTTGAGATATTCTAACCTAAAAATTACCAAAATGTAATATATTTCGTGATTTTTTCCTACTTTTGAGGTAATGTAACAAGACAGTGTAATACTTTGTCATAAAGTGCTTATCTTTGTCTACAAAACCCTATTTAAATTATATCAATATCCTTTTCTTTCTAGGAATTATCCTAACCTAAAAATTTAAAAAGGAACAAAAACATGATTTTTGACTATTTTGGAGGCTACATAGAGAAGGCACGAAATTTTACTTTGAAAATTGTTATATACTAATTTATTTAAATAAAAATGCAAGTCCTTCTCATCAAATAATGCGCGGGTGAAGCAAATAAATTAACTATGTACAATGTTTAATGTTTCTTTTTTATTTTTCATATACCCTAGGTTACAAAAATAAGAAGTACCCAAAATACTATTGGCTTTTAAAAAAAGAGTACCATTGAAGAAGTTCGAATATCATGCCTGGTCTAATTTAACAGCATGTTCAACGTCAAGGGCGATATTTCCACTTTATGACGCAGACTGGCTGTGGTTTCAATTTTTGAGCCGTATGTTGGTTATTTAAAGCTTCAATATCAAAATAACTATCTTGCTCAACTTCAACATCAAGCTCATGAACTCTTCTAGGCGCCATGTTTCGGAAATTATCACGCTCTTTTTGTCTTTTGTCTCTGCACGCCTGCACTCTTCTATCAATCTGTCCATGGAGTTAATATTGATGGGGTATAAAAGTTGAGACAGCCCTTCTTTCAAATTATCTTTCACTATTCTAACCAGCTCAAACTCAGGCATTTGATCGGGCATTTGGTTTTTCAAAACTATAATTCCTTTGCAAAATTCCTCAGCTGATTCATGGGACAGCTGACGTTTTTCCATAATCCTACGCTGAATTTCGTAATCGCTATCATATCTCCTAAACTTTCGCTGCATGGTTGCCTTCACTGACTCCCATTGAATATTTGAATTTGATCTCCCATAGCTCCAAAACCATTCTGATGCCTCACTAGCTAACAATTGATGGAAATTTTTAACCCATTCTTCCCATGGGCAATCAAAATCTTGTCTAAGGACTTCTACTTGAAACAGAACGTCTTCTACTGTACTTGAATTTTTCGTGCCGTCAAACTTGATGCCCCATTTACTCAAATCAAAATGCCTGGAGTTGGGCAAATGGTTATAGTGTGCATAGAAATTAGTTGGGTTTTGGTGTTGAACAAGTTGTGAATTTTGTAAATTTGATTGTTGGTGAAAATAGCGATAATTTGGGTATGCGTTGAAAGTCTGAAAGTCATTGTGTGGATTAGAGTTACTTTGAGTTGGAATATGTTGCTGGTTTGCACTTGATGGAAATGGTGGTATGTTATTGGATTGTGCTTGAGCGTTTTGGCTATTTTGATCCCCATTGCCCTGCTGTGTTCTGTCATGAAACGAGTTCAAAGATGGTGATGACGTGTTCCCTTGATGACGCTCCCTTTCCGCTTGCAGTGCTTCTGTGACTATGCGGGGAACTAGTCGCAGAATACAAGTTTCAACTTCGCGCATGACACTCGCCTGCACCATCCCAGAACTTGCACTGACATACTCCCGAAGAGTCAGACCCTCCTCGTTAACTACCGTGCTGGGTGTGATCATTTGAATAGGTGGTTGCAAAGAAGTATTTGTTCTGCGAGCTTGTGCAAATTCTTTTCTTACCCCAGCAGCTGTTATGCTGCTATAACTTGGCGATGTAACAGTAGCGTTGGTGGTATTGGAACCACTCGCACTCGGAGCATTGCTATTTAAAGCATCATTTGCCGCCATTGACATAACTGGTCCTGTTGAAGTAGGAGCAGTAGCAGAAGCTGTCGATGTCATTGGACTATTTAGATTATTCAACCACGGTCTTGAAAGTGCCACGTTGTAACGAAACCTGCCTCATTGAGGCCCGAATCTGAGTAACCGGTTCTGCATACCTTGTGGTCTTCGGTCGTAGCTCAGTGGAATGGGGTGGGCTTTGGTTACCAGACACGGACGATCTGTCACATGATAAAGATGTATGCAGATATAGATGGAACAATAAAACCGAATATTAATAAAAAAAATCTATCGTTAATAACCGACTACTGATCTCAACATACTTTTAGTTTAGATGTACTATGGAAGGGAAAATAAAAACATTGCTCGAATAACCTCTTAGAAGGACCAAAAGATGGCATTTGTCCCTCTGTCTTCACCCGCCCTACCTGCTATCATGTTAAGGGGAATTATATGCCAGCCCACTTATTACCTATACCCTCACTTCAATTTTCGTGGTAAATCAAATCTCTTTATCTGTTCATTTTGTTAATTCATAACATTTTATTCATAAAACACAAATCAAGTTCTTAATTATAAGAATAAGCAAATAAACTGTATAAGCATTAACGTTGAATTTTGCTAGATTGCCTGAATGTAACACAAAGTGTTCGGACAAATTTTAATTCAAAAAAAAAAACATTAAACTCTAAATACCATTTTGAAATTTTCGAGTTTTTATGCTTAACGAAAGATTTTTGTAAAAATTTACGTAAACTACAATGCGATATACTTTTGTATCTTTCAAAGTTTCAAAAATTAAACTTCATGCAGTTTATCATTACTAAATAATATGTAAGTTCTACATACAAATGTCTGAAATTTTATACAAAAAGGTTTATGCTTTTACAGCTCTGAAGACAAATCCGAACATATGTATATTTGCGCTAAAGCAAAACAAGTATAGTAAAAATTTTTGTTTTTCAATTTGTGGCTTAAAACTATAACTAAACCTTAATAGGCAAAAAAAAAACTTAAATACTGTCTATACTATGCATTTTTTATACTCTGCATTATTTTTATGCGAAAGCATAGTTGAAATTACAAAAACTCATAAATATGAATAACCAAAACAAAATATGTAAGAGAGCCAAAATTAAATTACTCACATTGTTTATCTCCCACGATGACAGCAGGCCTGTTGTTCACGAGGTGGAGACTTTTGGAGAACCTTACGTTCTTGTTGCTTTTCTAGTAAATTTGGGTATTATAAAAAATTCTTACTCTACATATCATATTTTGGTCTATTTAATACTCATGATGGTCTTCTTTTCTTCCTCTCTTAGTGTCATAAATCGAGAGATTAATTCACGACAATTTTCGTTTGCATGTACGAATACTAAAAGAAAAATTCAATCTTTTAGACTATTCTAATCGCTCGAATTATTTTTCACGAGAGGAATAAAAAAAAATCAAAAGTATCTAAATTGAATTACAGTGGTGGCTGAAAAATGTAAGCCCAAATATTTTAATTTAATTTAGAATGCTATTTTAAATGATTTTAAATTAATTTTAACTTAGGTCTCTAATCTTATCCTAGTTAAATTCAAGTGTTGATTTTAGATATTAATCTTAAAAATACTTTAGGTAGTGAGTTTTTTTTTGTATTCACATTAATTAAAAATTTTTGTATTTTTACTTTTTTTTTCTATTTAAAAGAAATTATTTACAAAAGTTAATTTGTCAAAAAGAAGTAAGATGAATATTATACTTTTATCAAAAACTTATCGATGGCAAGAGTTGACTTTTTAAGGAAAAATTTGCTTAAAATTTTGACTAAATTTTATGATTTAATTTGGATTTCTGGAAGTTAAATTTCCATTGCATTTAGCGTGGGACACAGCTTAAATTGGCTTTTGAATACGGCTCTCAATGATGTCTTGTGTAGGTTGCTGAGACTTGCAGATCGAGTTGAGGTTATGTGTCTTTAAGTTGATGACGAAACATCACACCAAGACCAATTTGAACTTTGCAGAAATTTTGAATTCTGCATTAGGACCCTAATAATTTTCACTAAGTTAGAATTAGGTTGTTTTTAAATTTCCAAGAAAATATTACCTTTTTGACAAGGGTTGATGAATTTAATGAAATTATTAAAATTGATGATTTAATGAGGCTTATTGGTCATCTACTTAAGGTCTCCGATTGTGCTATGCCGGTTGTAGCAAAGTGATGATAGCCACCAAAGAACTAATGCCGTTGAAGCGGTTTTTATGTGGGTGCTCCAAATGGATGCTGCGCCAAAGTGACTTGCTCAGGCCGCTTGACGACAATATTCCGCGTAAAAACTTCGTGTAATTAGACACTTCTTAAGTCGAAAATATTTCCGACAAGAAAAATTAAAATAATCCGAAAATATTTCTTTTAACTTTAGAACCGGTTTTATTATAAATTACGCTCTAAACAAGACTTTGAATTTTAACGCGGATTTTCACGATATTTTAATATTTTTTCCCACCTGAAGACGTGTTGTTCATTTCAGTATTTTATCCAGAAAGAAAGAATTTTCAGGAAACTGGACGGACATTTTCTCCGGCACACGTTTTTACTTGGCATCGACTGTCAAACTTTTTGTTTTTTTTTCATGCTTCTTACACTAGATTCGCTTGCATACGGAATTCCGCATGTAAAACGTCCAGAGTGTACTTAAAAGCAAATGTAATGAAATTCTGCGTTTACATTGACTACATTTAGCAAGTAACTAATTAATTCATTTATTTTTACAGAAGTTTGCTTTATTTTAAATACTGAATATAGACAAAAAAAAACAACTATTAAAATAAAATAATGTAATATTTTACATGAATAAAAACTATTTTCGAAGAATGTGAAGTATCCCCCTCACAAAACAGGTACAATTCTGCTTTCACAAACAGAATTGGATCTGAAAGAGGTGAACGAATCATTCAGGAGCCATTTTTTTTCCACCAGGATTTTTATAATATCTTCATCAAGAACAGCGTCAAGTCCAAATGTCTTTAGCGTAGTACACTCCTACGGTTTTGCCTTCCATGTCCTCAAGCTCGTAATTTACGTTGCCTAAAACTTTTTTTACACGTGACTTAATACCAGTAGGGGCAAGTTTCGCGTTGAAATTTTTCAACAGACTACTTTGCGCAAAATTCCTACGAATAACCTCCTGACCTACAACAAACTTTCTCGACCTCGTCCTAAGATTATAGGTGTGCATATTTTTCTCAAAAGCACTATTCATTTTGGCCTTAATTGAATCTCTTATAATCGCAAACTCATCTGCTCTATCAACTCTGGCGTCATGCTCTGATAGAATTTGTAAATTTCTTAAAAAACGAAGCGCTTCGTTGATTGAACGATTCACGCGTTCTGAAGCGTTCGCTTGAGGACTGTATACTGCCGTGCAAGTATGAATCACACCATATTTTTTTAAGAAATTTTCAAATTCTTTGCATTTGAACTGCGATCCGTTATCAGTTACGATGACCTCTGGTACACCAAAGCAGTCAAACAGATCAGATTTAAGAAAATCTATAATATTTCTTGAAATTAATTTTTTGAGTGGCTTCAAGAAAGGAAATTTTGAGAAGTGATCAAGGGCAATTAAGATACCTATGTTTCCTTTTCTAGACTTTGGAAATGGTCCAATTAGGTCAAGGTATATCCTCTGAAATGGCCTTTCCGTATTAATCATATTTCCCATAGGTGGCTTTAAACTATACGTGGGTGTTTTGGAGGTCTTACACAATTCGCAATTTAGCACATAATTTTTAATATCTACAACTGCACCAGGCCAATAAAAGAAACGTCGCACCCGTTCCAACGTTTTGGCTATGCCACTATGAGCAGAAGATGCCATGTCATGAGCTGTATAAATAACCTTGTCGCGCAATTCTTTTGGGACAAATAATTTCCATGAGTCTGACTCATCAGAATCACCTCTTGAAAAATCTATTCTATGATAAATATATTTATCGATAACTTTATAGTCTGGAATTTCCGATTTCTCAAATTTTTCTTTAAGAATTTTATACTCATCACTATCGAATGCTTCTGAATTCAGGTCTATGCTTGGCAAAACTTCTACTTCAACTTCCTCAACTATATCACTATTTTCGAATGATCTTGAAAGAGCATCGGCTACAACATTTTCACTTCCTTTTCGGTGTTCTATGGAAAAATTAAAACCTTGAAGCTTTAGCGCCCATCTAGCCAATCTCCCATTTAAATCCTTTTGGCTCATGAGCCATTTAAGGCTTGCATGATCCGTTACAACCTTGAATTCATGTCCTTCGATGTAAGGGCGGTATTTTCGGACCGCTAGCACGACAGCTAGGCACTCGAGCTCAGTAACGGTGTAGTTTCGCTGTGCTTTATTTAGCTTGTGGGACATAAAAGCAATTGGCTTTTCGTCACCATTGGCATCAGCTTGTGCAAGCAATGCACCCACACCGTACTGGCTGGCATCACACTGGACTATGAATGGCTTGTTGTAATCCGGATGAATGAGGAGAGGGGCTGAAGTTAGCTTATTCTTCAACGTTTCGAACGCAGTTTGAGCATCAGCATTCCACGAGAAAGTTTTTTTCTTGGATAACAGCTCAGTCAAGTGAAAAGTCAGCGATGAGTAACCATCTATGAACCTCCTATACCATCCTGTCATGCCAAGAAATTGGCGAACTTGCCGTACAGTTTTTGGTATAGGGAAATCAGAAATGGCACTCACCTTGTCAGGATCTACCTCAAGTGACCCTTTCCCAACGACAAAGCCGAGGTACTTCACTTGAGATAGACCAAACTGACTTTTCTTTATATTTATTGTTAACCCTGCTTTCCTTAAGTTCAACGCAACTTCTAACAGATGGCTGATGTGTTGCTCCAAAGATTGTGAAACGATCAGTAAATCGTCGAGATAGACGAAAACGTGTGATTTTAGAGTATATGGAATCACTTTGTCCATTAAACGACACATTGTTTGTGGCGCATTACACAATCCAAAAGGCATTCTAGTGAATTGGTATAATGGCCTATTTGGTATGGTGAAAGCCGTTTTTGGACGTGAATTTTTATCTAAATTAATTTGCCAGAAGGCATCTTTTAGATCAATTTTTGAAATGCAAAATACAGGAGGCAAACGAGAAATCAAACCATCTATGTTGGGAATTGGATAAGCATCCTTCAAGGTTACGGAATTAACTTTTCGTGAATCCAAACAAAATCGGACTTTCCCAGGCTTAACAATTAATACAGTCGGAGACGACCATGCTGAGTTTTCAGCTTCTTCAATGACACCCATGTGAAGCATTCGATCGACTTCTGCACATAATATTTTTTCCATTGCTGGTGAAATTGAGTAATGTCGTTGCTTTATGGGCGTGGCATTCCCAGTATCGATCTTATGTTCCACATATGAAGTCAAACCTAAGCCTTCTGTTTCAAAAGAGGGGAAAGCTGCAATTGCACTGTCCAACTTTTGTCTTTCGGACAAACTGAGTATTAGAAAATTTTGATCATTTTCTTCGAAACTAACTTCTGAAATGGAAGTTTTAAAATCAATTTTTATACCAAATTCCTTCCAAAAATCAACTCCGCAAATGATATCTTGCTTAAGAGATGGTGTAATGAGGAAATTAAAGGTTTTAGCTTGATTTTGAAATTCAACTAAAGTTTCTATTGAACCAACTACTTGCTGTTGTTTTCCATCAGCAGTTTTAACGCTACCAGTAAAATTTTGAAATAAAGATTTGTCTTTTAAAATATTTTGAGCCAAGTTTCCCCCTATGCAACTCCTATTTGCACCGCTATCCAAAAGAGATAAAACTGTTTTTCCCAGAAAACCTATTTGAGCATATGGTCGCACATCCAAGCCTTGATAGACTAACGGAGAAACTACAACTTTTCTAAGCAACTTTTTATTCCGCCAAAAGTTACGCATACGTCGTGTTGATCGATTAAGTAATTTTTCTTCAGAATTGTTTGAAAATATTCTGGCACGAATTTGGTTATACTCTGCCAATCTTACGTGGAATGGTCTCTGGAGTGGATGAATTGGTTTATAAGGGCAAGAAGCTGAAGGCAAAATTGTTGGGCTACTTAATTCCGAGGTCGCGTTTGGTTCGGACGACCGCTGTATGAACGGCGGACATCCGCTTTGCGGTTTTCCGTTATTTTTAAACAATGAGGACATGAAGGCTTATACGTATCGAGCGCACCACAACCATAACAAAATATACGCCTCGCCTGAGTACATTCTTGATACCCATGCCCGATTTCGGAGCAATTCCAACATTTGAAATTATTTTGCTCAATAGCACAAACATTTGTAGCAGCTTCTTCAGCATCATCTACAAGCAAGTCTTCAGTTTCAATTTCTGATACAAATTTACGATTTGCAAAATTGCGAGGAGGTAAATTTGCTTGCGTATCTTTTACGAATTTTTCATGCTTTCGCACCTCTCGTCGGAGCATTGATAAACTTGAAATGTCAAGGTGCAAAAGTTCATGTCTAAGCTCGTTTTTCAAATTTCGAACAAGAATTTCGACTAACTCTCTATCTGGAATGGATGTTCGAAGGCGATCGCTGAGGGTCATAATAGAGTCTAAAAATTCGACTCTTTATGTGTTTGTTTCCGTTTCCGAATATCCTCCATTATCTCTGAGTCAGTTACGTACTCTTTGTACTGTCGGCGTAAGGCTTCGCAGAGTGCAAACCATTCTAAGTTATCGTTCTGTCGATGGTAGCGCCAAAACCATAACTTAGCCTTGCCTTCAAACAAACCGTAAGCGTGTTGACACAAAAGATTGAAATTTCCATGAAGATGATCGGAAGTTAAGATGTTTATCCTGTAAATGAACTCATCGACTGGAATGTCCTCAGGAGCACCGCTAAATTTTATCTTCCAGTTATATATAATTTTGGAAACTTTATCGTTTGTAATTGAGATTGTTTTGAATATTATTAACGCTACGAGAATGATTTCTTTGAGGAGCATTTTGAAAATCTTCATAAGTCATATCCTGAGGAAATTCAGGGACCTGAGCTCTTATTGGCTGATTTTGATTTAAATTCATATTTTGGAAAAGATTTTGGAGTTCGCTTGAAATTGTGTTTGAAATTTCTGCCCTGAATGTATTTAAGGATTCAGAAATCATATTTTGAACTCTTTGGTCAAAAAATCGGTCAGGTTGGGGGTTATTAAAAGTATTACGGCGGTTACCATGATCTCTGCGCAATGGCGAACTTTCATTTGATAAATCCGAACGGCCTTGCAATCGAGCATTTGTAAAAGCTCGTGTTTGGGGACGATTTTGAGGAATTGCACCTCCACGATTGGAAGCACCACCACGATTTGAAGAACTATGTGCAGGCATATTTTCGACTGAAGCAGCCTGAGCCATACCACCTTGGCTTGACACGTTTGGAGCAATAGCCCCGTTAGCAGCAGAATTTCTTGAAGTTTGAGCTCTAATCGATAAATTAGATATAGCACAAACACTTCGACAAATAGGACACGTTTGGTTTGTTTCTAGCCATGCACGAATGCAATGATCATGAAATTTATGTTTACATGGAGTTTCTGCAAGTTTTTCGAAATTATATATAGTTTCACTGCAGACTGTACAGATATTGTTATCTAAATCCAACAAATTTGGAAGGTTTTCTTCGCTTCTAGCGAGAGGCATTTTTAAATATTCCTTCTATTTGAAAAAAAAAAATAAACAAAGTACGACGCAAAAAAAATTAAAAATTATTAAGCGGTCCACGAATATCTCGTAAAATAACGAGAATGCTTCAGAAAATAATAAAATATAAGGCAAATTTTCTTTAATAGTTTTATAACTCGAATTGTTTTATTTTACAACAATTCATCAGAAGGAACATAGCAATTCATTGCAAATAGAAGAACAATTCGAAAATAATTCAATACAAATTTTAATTAGATATAATTTTGTATCACCACTACTCAGTGAAGCTTTTTAGGTATAGGAATATGTAAATTAATCGTGAGGTTATTCGAAGCGCAATTGATTAAAGATTTTTGAACAATTTACTTTAAGATAGATCAGACAACTTAAAATTTATGTCAATATACCTTTCATCAGTGAGTAGATCTCCGAAACATGGTTCAAAGATAAAAATCTCTAACTCATGAGAAGGCAACTTCCAAAAATGACAGTAATATCGTAATGGTAAAGACTCGGTATGTGCACAAGTGACTTAAAATCCATCAACCGACAAAAGTTAGTTGAAATATGAAACATTTTTAATGATAAGAAGAAGTAAAACAGTTAAGGTTTGCAAAATTTTGTGGCAAGTATCCAAAACATTTCAGATAAACAAGAATCCATACTAATTTTGTCAAAACCAGAAAAAATTTTGAAAGGAAAGAAAATTTAAGAAAATAAAGAATAAATATGAGAGATCGATAATCAGCACCAACAAAAAAAATAAAGGGAATCAAAAGCTTTTACATTTTTTTTCTGAATGTTACTCATTCAAGTTTTGTGACAATCAACAGAATCCTGTTAATTTCAAGAAAATAAAAAAAATTTATTTTATTTCTCGAAAACTCTAAATATCGCTTAAGTTTTGTGGAAGTTCCGAAGATTGTCTATTTTAAACATAGCTCTAAACGCTTCTGACGGCCCCACGTTGGGCGCCATTTAAATATGTAACGAAACCTGCCTCATTGAGGCCCGAATCTGAGTAACCGGTTCTGCATACCTTGTGGTCTTCGGTCGTAGCTCAGTGGAATGGGGTGGGCTTTGGTTACCAGACACGGACGATCTGTCACATGATAAAGATGTATGCAGATATAGATGGAACAATAAAACCGAATATTAATAAAAAAAATCTATCGTTAATAACCGACTACTGATCTCAACATACTTTTAGTTTAGATGTACTATGGAAGGGAAAATAAAAACATTGCTCGAATAACCTCTTAGATGGCATTTGTCCCTCTGTCTTCACCCGCCCTACCTGCTATCATGTTAAGGGGAATTATATGCCAGCCCACTTATTACCTATACCCTCACTTCAATTTTCGTGGTAAATCAAATCTCTTTATCTGTTCATTTTGTTAATTCATAACATTTTATTCATAAAACACAAATCAAGTTCTTAATTATAAGAATAAGCAAATAAACTGTATAAGCATTAACGTTGAATTTTGCTAGATTGCCTGAATGTAACACAAAGTGTTCGGACAAATTTAAATTCAAAAAAAAAAACATTAAACTCTAAATACCATTTTGAAATTTTCGAGTTTTTATGCTTAACGAAAGATTTTTGTAAAAATTTACGTAAACTACAATGCGATATACTTTTGTATCTTTCAAAGTTTCAAAAATTAAACTTCATGCAGTTTATCATTACTAAATAATATGTAAGTTCTACATACAAATGTCTGAAATTTTATACAAAAAGGTTTATGCTTTTACAGCTCTGAAGACAAATCCGAACATATGTATATTTGCGCTAAAGCAAAACAAGTATAGTAAAAATTTTTGTTTTTCAATTTGTGGCTTAAAACTATAACTAAACCTTAATAGGCAAAAAAAAAACTTAAATACTGTCTATACTATGCATTTTTTATACTCTGCATTATTTTTATGCGAAAGCATAGTTGAAATTACAAAAACTCATAAATATGAATAACCAAAACAAAATATGTAAGAGAGCCAAAATTAAATTACTCACATTGTTTATCTCCCACGATGACAGCAGGCCTGTTGTTCACGAGGTGGAGACTTTTGGAGAACCTTACGTTCTTGTTGCTTTTCTAGTAAATTTGGGTATTATAAAAAATTCTTACTCTACATATCATATTTTGGTCTATTTAATACTCATGATGGTCTTCTTTTCTTCCTCTCTTCGTGTCATAAATCGAGAGATTAATTCACGACAATTTTCGTTTGCATGTACGAATACTAAAAGAAAAATTCAATCTTTTAGACTATTCTAATCGCTCGAATTATTTTTCACGAGAGGAATAAAAAAAAATCAAAAGTATCTAAATTGAATTACAGTGGTGGCTGAAAAATGTAAGCCCAAATATTTTAATTTAATTTAGAATGCTATTTTAAATGATTTTAAATTAATTTTAACTTAGGTCTCTAATCTTATCCTAGTTAAATTCAAGTGTTGATTTTAGATATTAATCTTAAAAATACTTTAGGTAGTGAGTTTTTTTTTGTATTCACATTAATTAAAAATTTTTGTATTTTTACTTTTTTTTTCTATTTAAAAGAAATTATTTACAAAAGTTAATTTGTCAAAAAGAAGTAAGATGAATATTATACTTTTATCAAAAACTTATCGATGGCAAGAGTTGACTTTTTAAGGAAAAATTTGCTTAAAATTTTGACTAAATTTTATGATTTAATTTGGATTTCTGGAAGTTAAGTTTCCATTGCATTTAGCGTGGGACACAGCTTAAATTGGCTTTTGAATACGGCTCTCAATGATGTCTTGTGTAGGTTGCTGAGACTTGCAGATCGAGTTGAGGTTATGTGTCTTTAAGTTGATGACGAAACATCACACCAAGACCAATTTGAACTTTGCAGAAATTTTGAATTCTGCATTAGGACCCTAATAATTTTCACTAAGTTAGAATTAGGTTGTTTTTAAATTTCCAAGAAAATATTACCTTTTTGACAAGGGTTGATGAATTTAATGAAATTATTAAAATTGATGATTTAATGAGGCTTATTGGTCATCTACTTAAGGTCTCCGATTGTGCTATGCCGGTTGTAGCAAAGTGATGATAGCCACCAAAGAACTAATGCCGTTGAAGCGGTTTTTATGTGGGTGCTCCAAATGGATGCTGCGCCAAAGTGACTTGCTCAGGCCGCTTGACGACAATATTCCGCGTAAAAACTTCGTGTAATTAGACACTTCTTAAGTCGAAAATATTTCCGACAAGAAAAATTAAAATAATCCGAAAATATTTCTTTTAACTTTAGAACCGGTTTTATTATAAATTACGCTCTAAACAAGACTTTGAATTTTAACGCGGATTTTCACGATATTTTAATATTTTTTCCCACCTGAAGACGTGTTGTTCATTTCAGTATTTTATCCAGAAAGAAAGAATTTTCAGGAAACTGGACGGACATTTTCTCCGGCACACGTTTTTACTTGGCATCGACTGTCAAACTTTTTGTTTTTTTTTCATGCTTCTTACACTAGATTCGCTTGCATACGGAATTCCGCATGTAAAACGTCCAGAGTGTACTTATGTAAAAGCAAATGTAATGAAATTCTGCGTTTACATTGACTACATTTAGCAAGTAGCTAATTAATTCATTTATTTTTACAGAAGTTTGCTTTATTTTAAATACTGAATATAGACAAAAAAAAACAACTATTAAAATAAAATAATGTAATATTTTACATGAATAAAAACTATTTTCGAAGAATGTGAAGTATCCCCCTCACAACGTTAGTAACCGAACGGTCTCGATTGTACGACTGTTTATTTGTTTTCGTTTGTTAAGATTTTCCTCCACCAAAACTCAATGATCTGCCTTTATTACCCGACCTCAACTCGTAACTCATAACAAATTCTAAATTATTCCAACCGAAAACGCAATATATTCGAAAAAAAAAGTTTTTTTTTTTTTTGAGTGTATTTACACGTAGATTAAATAATTATGCGATATTCTTTTAAAAATATAAAGGTTGTTAAGGTTTTTTTTTGCAGTGTGTTTCAAGGAACTTATGACGTATTTGTAAACTTATCCGTATTTATTAGCATTGTGAATTGTATTTCTTTATTATTCTAAATCTAAGGAGGATAAAAAAAAAGAATTCCTGAATGAAAAAAAATGAAAAATCATACAAACTAAACTTTTTCTTTAGATAAAAAGAAATAATTTATTTGATTTCCATCCCGCTTGAAAAGATTTGTGTGGAAAATGTCTCATAGAAGTAAGAAAAATAGGGAAATTGGGTTTTAATATCTTAGCCCCTGACAGTGGTCGCGAAAGTGATCGTATTGTCAACAATCTACTTGACTTACCAACTGACAGAGACGAAGTGTTGCCACTCATTTCGGGAATGATAGAATTAGAAAAATGAAAATGGACAACACTAAAACTAAAATACAGCGTTAAAGAGGGTTTTTCTTTCAATCGGATCAGGCTCTTCAAGCTTTGGTCAGCGTCGCAACTAAGGCATAGCCAGCGGCTTTAAAGCCTGACGCGAGTGAAAGACGGAGAGATGGATAGAAGGATGTGGAAAAGGTTGGATTTGTCTTTCAGTCGAACCGAAATTTTCCAGCGTAGATTTTCGTCGCAACACAGGCATAGCCATCGGCTTTCCGGGACATACGACAATCCAGCCTTCGAAACTCGACGCGACTGCCAGACAAAGAAAAAAAAGAAGAGGCATTCATTCAAATGCCCCAAATGTTGGGCGCCAAAATGTAACGTACGATAGGCGGAGTGAGGCACGCTGTCAAATAAACTCACGGCTGAAACTCGTCGGAAAATGGTGGTTCGTTTTCACTCCCGAAACCGTCACATTTAAAGTTTTTGCGTGCCAAATACACAAAAAATAGTATAGAAAATGAAGGAGAGAAGAAAAACGGAAGCGAAAAAGAAAAGAATAAAAACATTAAACACTGAACAGCACGAAAGACATATTATTTCAAAATAACATTTCCAACAAGCTGACAGTTGGGTAAAAGTCTACTTAACACGGGTGCCTGATAGTTTGGCACTTGGCGGCCCACCCCCTTGACCTTCTGGCCAACCGTTGGCATCCATCTCGCCTATACGGAAAATGTATTGAATGCCCCTAATAAAAACAAGGTTCCTTTACTTACAGCTGCATGACCTTAACTTCCTGTAAAAAAATCTACTCCATATTAAATGACAACACAAAACCAACAAATACAATTGTACAACATTGTTTATTAGGTACTAAATAACTAATACAATGTAAAGATAAATTATATCCTATAAGTACAATGATAATGTACATACAAAATATAACTATCTTAATTAGCCTTACAACCGAACATAAAACGTATTACTATATGTAAGTATATATTCTTGAATTAAATTTGTGATCTTTAATGACAAAATTTAAACTTTAATATCTTAAAATCTTTTTTTTTATATTTGTTTCTTTTTTTTAGCAAATTAACATTCTTTTTCTTTATTTCTATTTTACGTTTATGTTTTATTTAACACTTAACTCTTAATTTCCATTTTTAATCCTTAAATATTTTATTAACTTAAGTCCCCGGAGGGTTAAGGATGATGTTGATGACTGATGCTGAATGGGGAATGCTGCCCAGGCTGCTGCTGACTCTTATTCCAACGATGACTGCGTCGACTTGGAGCGTTGATGGCTTAATTTGGCCGTCTGAATGCCTCCAATTTTTTCAGGTTGCTGGCAATTTAATAAATTTAGTTGCTTTCAGCCGATGAATTTCCTTTGATGCTTTCAAAATTTTTAAGATGTATCGCCTTTAAATTCCAGGCCAATATATACAAATTCGGTTTAAGTGTATTTTAACACAACTTTACTTTACGATCTCCTTTCGCTTTTAAGTTTTTCTTTTAATGTTTTAGATTCTTTTCATCAATCGTTTTTACAATTTTACTTTCTTTTTAGTTTTCTTTTTATTTCGATTTTTTTAGATTTTATTTCCAGCACGTCAGATCAGCTCGGCTCATCAAAAAGAAAAAGACGGAAATCAGCAATCTCCATTGACATCTGTCATTGTCACAGACAGTTCCTTCCTGGCTATTTTACTTGCGAAGGTTGGCAGTACTGTTTTGTTCGAAATAGTTCTGTTCATTAACTGTTTTGTCAGAAATAGGTGTGTTCACATACTTATTATTAGCAATAGGTGTGTTCGAATACTTTTTATCAGAAATAGGTGTGTTCGAATACTGTTTATCAGAACTAGGTGTGTTCAAATACTGTTTCTGTTCAAAAAAAAAAATATTGATACGCATGTGTCCGTCACAACTTTTTGTCTCAAAATTGATGGAATTTTTGAAGCGGTATTCTTCTTATATCTTTCGGGTGCAAGTTGCATGTAAATCCCCACTCCAGAAAATTTATATTTGTAACGCAAACAGTTGCATTAATTTTAGTTTAACCAACTTTTCTAAAGATACTGATGTTGCATGTTGACTTCTCCAAACAGAAAGAAAGACAGGCCACGATATCGAAAACTCAACCTCCTATCTTTTTTTAACCAGTTCTCTGAAGTTGGTTGTCTTTTCTTTTGGCTTTGCAATGTAGTGCACTTTCAGAAAGTTTACTATGAATGTCCCCGTTCAGGTAGAACAATGATTGTGCAACCAGTACCTGTCCGCCACACAAACTTATTTTTTTTCCATGTTTCAACTTCCTATAGTAAAGAAAATTAGATAAGCTATATTTTTACCGAAGAAACGAACCGAAAATATGGATTTTTTGTTGAGTACGACGCTTTGAGCGAGGATGCCCAAAATGACAAAAATTAACCCTTGCATTTGTTGTATATATAAAATAACACTTTTTGAACGCATATTTCTCCTGTCTAACGGTATATTAATCCAAACGAAATATCTCAAAAATATTTCAGAAGTCTTAGCTTTAGTTTATTGTTTTACTTTTACATATCTTTAAAGTTTTTCTGCTTCATTTTATGATTTTCATTCGTTGAAGTCGAACGGTTTTGATGCAAAAAATTTTCGCAATAAATAAGCGCTTAAATTTTTATGAAATCCCTAAAATACATTATTGGTGATTTTTTTCCGATGACGTCATTTAGTGGAGAAGTGAAATATAGCAAAAAACAGGTAAAAATATAATTCAGGCTCTTTGCAGGTCCTAAAATAGATCTGTTGTTTGTATACAACATGGTGCATTAGAGGGTGTGTTTTCTAGTACTATTTTTGTATGAACTGTGTTGCCGTAACATTTTCTTCGATTTTTGGTCTTTTAGTTACTTTTTCAGCGTTATGGCTTGTTTCCTACATCTAAGTTTTTGAGGACCCACAGACGGGATTAAGTGTAGATGAAATTAACCAAATCTATCAGTTTGATTGATTTCTTATCTGCAAAAAATTGGTTTTTTTTTTATACCGTTAATCACTATTTCTACAATTTTGGTCATTTTTTCAGAGTTATTCCTTGTTTTCGTACATTTACAACAATATACTGTGGACCCTCAAAGAGGATTAGTTGTGTATGAAATTAGCCAAATTCTTGAGTTTGATGGATTTTTAACAAACAAAATAAAAAAAATGTTTACTCCTTTAATGCACCATGTTGTTTTTATACATTTTTTTAAAACTCAGATATAAGACTTAATTTAAAAATTTTGTTTTTTTTTTGTGTTATTTGGCCTCTTAATAGTAAGAAACAACTCTCAAAAATAATATAGCTGCCCTACACAAAATTGGCGCGTGAAAGGGTTAAAAATCGTGGGGTAAAGTGGGAAACTTTCAAAAAGTCATTAAAACTAACACAAATGTTGAAACAAAGTTTTAATATCTTTATTGTAAGTCAAAAAAGGTTTAAAGAACACACCTATAAGAGTAAATATGGAAAAAAAAAAATAATTTTGCTGGAAAAAAATAGATGAAAAAATGTGTTTAAAAAAAGGTGAAATTGTAGCTTATTCGTCGTTCTCTGATGAAACATCCAAGTCCGAGTCACAGTTTTTGCAATAAAATAAGCTTGTAGTGAGGTTAATGCATTTCAGGCGAAATAGACATTGACAATCTTTTTTGTTGCATTTGATAGTATTGTGGCTGGTCATGATTTCGGGCATGAGTTCCATGCAAATGGTGAAAAAATCACGATATTCATTTGTTTCTTTGACGCTTTCTTTGCTGGTGGTGCTTTTTTTGCTCCTGGCACTCTATTTTTTTGTGATTCGCTTTCCTCTTTCTTCCGTTTATTGCCTAAACGTTTCTCTACTGCTTTTTGCAACTCGTTTAGTTTTTCCAGAGTTGTTAAAACGGCACTTGTCATGCTTTTCGACCTCTACTAGATTTCTGTTTTGCTTTGCCAATAATACGTTGAAAAATGGGGACGAGCAATCGTAAAATAACATTTCCCACTTTACCCCATATAAAATTTTCCACTTTACCCCGACACCACATTTTGCAAAAAAAATGTGAACGTCAGTCTTTCATTCTAAGAATTACACGGAATCCTTTTGCGTTATCAAAATTAAGACTACAAAGAATATTTTAGTGTACTTACAATCGGTTTATATCCAAAAACAGTACTTATATCGATGTTTAAAAATTTAAAAATGAAATTTCAAAATTACTTAAAAACTTTTAATGATTCCAGAGAGCACAAAAATGCGTCTGCACGCGTCGCGATACCATAAAGATTTGCTTACGGTCATTACAAGTACATGTCAGAAGTGCATGACAGCTATATTTTGCTAGTTTGCCCGGAAAGGGGCATTTCCCACTTCACCCCACTTTCCACTTTATCCCACTTACCCCTATATTTACAATTTTGGTACTCTCTCGTTTTAGAAAACTTAAAAAAAAAGGACTCTTAAAAATTACATATCTCGGTCAATTTTTATGCTAGAAAGATGTTTTAAAAACCAAAATGTGCAGAATTGCATCAACTTTTGCTTAAAAATTTTGTTTTCCAACTAACAGTTTTTAAGTTTTTTGTCAAAATATGGCTCTTTTGATCTTTGAACCAACAAAAAGGGGGGTTAAGCTCCCTGTTGAGCAGTTGACTTTTTTTTAAGGTTACTATGCAATAAACAACTGTGTCAAGTTTCAAGTCCGCAGCAATTTTTTTCTTTAAGATATTTAATTTTACTGTCCTATGAATTTAATTTTTTTATTTTTTTAATTTTAATCGAGGTCTCTTTAGAAAATTAACGAAAAAAAATTGGGGCACCTTTTTTTTCGTCTGCTTATACACTGCACTTAACTCTTTTGTTTCTAATTTAGGCAATAGAGTCTTTTGCGTCATTCTTTGTTTATGGTCTCCCAAACTTTTATTTGGAATTCACAAATAAGCAAAAAAACATATGTCCAATAAAGTAACTGTAAACGAAAAGTTAATACAAAAATCTGCTCAAAAATTGCTCTACTACATAGGAAAAATGTAATTTATTCCTAAGAAGTTAGTTTAAACTAATGTATTTAGTAAAATAGGCCTGCTTTCGATTTAAGAATCATGGAACGAAATTTTTTTTTTTTTTTGTGGCATTTGTTCTATCTTTACAAAACTCTAGGTTTACGTGGCTCGTATAACCATGCTATTAAGATATATTAATTTTTTTTTTTTAATTCTATTTCTTTAAGTATACTTAACAAATTGCCATCCTTGTTGAGTTTATACTTTAGACTTTAACTTGACCCTTTTGGCCGCACTCGTTCCACTGTTTGTCAGTGGCTTGGTTAAACTATAGTTTTCGTTGCGTTTCTTTCGACGTAATCCTTCACAGAGTAGTACCGTAATTCTGCATATGTTTTTGATCTGCCCGACATATTTACTTTTTGGATGAGTTTTAGGCAGATCTCATTGTCTTCGAATGATGTTCTTAATGAACGACTTAAGTTTTCCAGTAGTTGTCGAGGCCACTGTACTTTCTTGCATGCCCTTGAAAGAGCAATAAATTCTGTTTGAGTAGAAGAAAGCGCCACAGATGTTTATCCAACTAATTACACTGTCAAGACTCAAGACGTATGCTGTGTTTGATTTCCCATAGCTAATTTAAGTGAAAAATCGCTTTACCGTAGATGTTATTCTTAAAAAAATAAAAGTATTTATATTTTCGGCAATTATAAAAGTATTTTTGTACGCTTACAATTTTCAAAAAAAAAAAAAATGTTTGCAGGTGTGTTAAGACACCATTTTGACGAAAAAAAATTCTTCGGGCCATTAAATGCTACGGTAAAGCCAAGTTGAATGGAGATCTGCGTTGTTTGCTTAGGCTATTGTTTAGCACCAGGGAAGGACTATATTTGGAAGGAATAGCGGATTGGGTCGAGAATGCAGTACCAAAATATAAGACAACAATAGTCTGTACGGACGCGACACAAAATGGAGTTTTTTTTTAGGTACATGTACAAAACTGCAAAATTCTGCATAATATGCAAGGCATTTTTTTCTAAAAATGTAAAAATTATGCTGAAACTTTTTCATAATGCACTCTTCTTCAAAAAAATATCTTTCTTAGTTTTGTTTTAAGTAAAAATGTAATAACGGACGTGACATTTCGGACGTGACAAATTTTTCCTGTACAATATCTTATGTAGTAAAATACATAATTTTATTACTTTTAATTATATTAAAGTAGTTATTGGTGAATAGGGTTCAATATCCTTTGTAGGAAAACAAAAAACAAATTAGCTCTATGGTGTTATCATTAGCTCATTAAAAAAAAAGCAGTTTGTAAAATACATTTTTGGCTTTTAAGTCAAATTTTAATAATCAATATTTATTTTTTGAAAACATTTAGTACAAATATTGAGGAAATATGAATCGGTTTTACTTTTTAAAGTTAAGTTTCAATTATTGTGATCCAAGGGCAAGTAAGTAAAATTAGAGCCAAATTGATACAAACGTGAGGACAAAATGTTTTCCCAGTTAAGGTGTACATTGATTAATGCAGAGAGTTAGTAAAATGGTAACGCCATACCCTTTCCGAGCCTTTCAGCGCTCGGGTTCAAATTGCTAAAGCACATTTTTTAATTCTTTCAAGTTTCTGTAGTCATAAATTTTAGAGGGGGTAAAAAAAACAATAGGTATTTTAACATGTTGAATTATATTTTTGCAGAAAAAATTTGTACATGGGACATTCTTTGTCAAGTGCACCACCTCACCCTGCCATCCCAGTTTTTCAGATAAAAAGGCCACCACCACTGCTAGAAATTTTCGTTACTTTACTTTACAATGAGGTACATTAAGATAGCAGAGCGAAAATGGCAGAACTGAAAAAAAAAAAAATTCCAGAATTATAGGCTAATTTTGGGCCCAAACGCCGAATTTTAGGCTCTTAATTTAAAAAAAAAAAAAAATAGCTCTGCTAGCTTAAGTTTAAGCTTTTTGGAGCTTTTTAGAGAAAACACATACGGGACGTTTATTGAACTAAAATAAGTAGTCAATAATTATAGGCTAATTATATTTTTTTTTTTTGTAAACCTGTGTAATTATAGGCTAATTATAGGCTATTTAAATGCCCAATCACCAAATAAAAATCTTTCCGTTTAAAAAAAAAAAAAGATTCTGCTAGGTTAAGTTTAAGCTAGCAGAGCGATTTCGAAAAAAAAAACATTTTGTACTAAAGAAAGTATTCAATAATTATAGGCTAATTATAGGCTATTTAAATGCCACATCGCCAAAAGAAAAGCTTTTCATTTAAAAAAAAAAAATGGACCAAATCAATTTTCTTGAAATTATGAACTTCGAATAACACCAATTCCAGAGAAAAAAAAACAACAAAAACTACTACAACAACAGTAATTTCACATAAAAGTAGGGGATTTAAACCCGTCAGACATCCAACACCGGCTTCGCGCGGATCAGTCTATAATATATCCAACAAATAGTTTTGCTAGTTAAATTGCGCGCGCAATTTTTAATGAAAATTTTTATTGTTTTTAAATAATAAGTAGCCACTGCGCTTTCATAAGACCGATCCGCGGCCGAAGGCCGCCGCGAAGCCGGTATTGGATGTCTGACGGGTGTAAATCTTGAGCAGCGGCCGCAGGCCGCCCACTTACCCCTTCTTTTATGTAAAATTACTGTTGTAGTAGTAGTAAATTTGTTGTTGTTGTTGTAGTTTTTGTTGTTGTTGTTTTTTTTTTTCTCTGGAGTTGTTCTTATTCGAAGTTCAGAATTTCAAGAAAATTGATTTGGTCCATTTTTTTTTAATGAAAAGCTTTTCTTTTGGCGATGGGGCATTTAAATAGCCTATAATTAGCCTATAATTATTGAATACTTTCTTTAGTACAAAATGTTTTTTTTTTCGAAATTGCTCTGATAGCTTAAACTTAACCTAGCAGAATCTTTTTTTTTTTTTTAAATGGAAAGCTTTTTATTTGGCGATTGGCCATTTAAAAAGCCTATAATTAGCCTATAATTATTGAATACTTTCTTTAGTACAAAATGTTTTTTTTTCGAAATTGCTCTGCTAGCTTAAACTTAACCTAGCAGAATCTTTTTTTTTTTTTTTAAATGGAAAGCTTTTTATTTGGCGATTGGCCTATAATTAGCCTATAATTATTGACTACTTACTTTAGTTCAATATACGTCCCGTATGCGTTTTCTCGAAATGCTGGCTTAAACTTAAGCTAGCAGAGCAATTTTTTTTTTTTTAATGAGGAGCCTAAAATTCGGCGTTTCGGCCCAAAATTAGCCTATAATTAGCCTATAATTCTGGCATTTTTTTTTTCAGTTCTGCCATTTTCGCTCTGCTAGCTTAATGTACCTTTTACAATGCCACATGGCATTTTTCGTAGCGATTATCGTGCCAAAGATAGAGGCTCTACAATCATTTACATCAACGTCATTAAATGAATTTTTTAAACAATTTTAAGACAATTTAATTACTGTAAAAATTGCTTCGCTGAAGACTTGTGGAAAATGGGTTTTTGGATAATTTGTACACTTTTAAGACGATTTTGTTTGATATAAATGTTCTTTAAAATGCTTCTCTGACGAGATAATATATAAACCGTCGGATCAAAATTTGCATGGAACAAAATCGTCTTAAAATTGTCCAAATTATCCAAAAATCATATTTCACAAGTCCAAAATGTATTTTGAACAATGGGCAAAAAAATTTACCTAATTGCCGAAATCTTGTCAAGTAATTAAGCAAGCAGGAAGCATTTTAACACAAACGGTTCTAAATTTGAAAAAAAAATCAATCCAAAAATTGACTATGCAGAAAGTTTCGAAAATATTTGTGTAGTAAAAAATGCAAACTATAAAATTTCACGGAAAAGAAAAGATACAGACATCATTCAAAGTGGATTTTGAAGATTATGAAAAGTGCTTTTAAATGTGGTTTTGAAATTACATGTCTTGTGATATATGTAACTTCTAAGTTTTTTTTTACCTTTTAGGTAAGGTTGTCTTAAAATCCCGATGTGACACAGGAACGGCGGTCATATATATATATAGTAATTAAAGAGCTAGGCTCTTAAAATTTAGTGCAGATATTTTTTACATTAAAATAATAAAAATCCGTGAATATGAACAAAATCCGCCGGCGGACACGCTTACCTCCCCCATACAAAGTTAGGGCGTGGTCGAAACTTTTTCTCGAAATGGGTATCAATTGTTACAAATTTTGAGCTGTCTTCATTAGTTTTCAAGTTATGAGAAAATAACGAAAATCAACTTTATGAAAACTAGATTTTTTTGTTTGTTTTTGTCCCTTATTAACTTGGAAACTAACTAACCGTTTTTAAAAAAATGTTTACATTGTGTTAGTATAAAAAAAGGCTAAGTTATGGGCTAAAAATTGGACAGTGCCACGCCTTGCAAAAAACTAACTTATCATATCTCCGAAACTCTTTGACGCAGACAAATGGGATTTGGTAAATATGGGCGGGACCATGCCCTCTGATAATATTTGGCGCAGATGGATATGATTTGGTATATACATTAGAGCGCCCACAAGATATATGAAATGTGCAAAGTTGTGAATTTGTTTGCTCCCCGTCCATTTCCTGAAATTAGAGGTCAAAAAAATAAGATCTCGATAAAAAATTTGGAATCGGTAGTGGAAAAAACCCAGCCGGTTTTCGATCAAAGGTCGAAAAATTGACTAAAAAAAGGCAAGTCGCTTTGACTGCTGTTAACTTCAAAACTATTAATTTTTTTGTAATGTTTCTAAGCCAACTTTTGTAGAGAATGATTGGGCCAACATTATTTTCTTAGAAAGTTTTGGTCCAAAAATTAAATTTGTGGCTGTGTCGGTGCGAAAATTTAAATTTTTAAGAAAATTTTCATGACTTTTTTTCTATAAACTGGTTTTATGTAATTTTTTACGAGAGGAATAATTGTTCTGGAATTCTAATAATGCAGGGGATTAAATGCTTATTAATTTATCAAAAAAAAAAAAAAATTTAAAAGTATTAAGTTTAAAGGTATGGAGCCGGTCTCAATGTTGGAAAAAAATGAGTATTCTAATTTTTTTCTTTTAATCGCTACTTTATTGGATGCACGAAAATGCATTGCTAGTTGTTATCAAATGCATCATTTAGAACTGCTTTTTGCCTTTAAAATTAGCTATGAAATGGGTTTGTGCGACTTTTTTTCAAAAAGTTATGACCATTTTAAAATGACATCATAAAAGTTAAAAATCATGTGTGGATTTTCTATAGCAATTGGCATATTACTATATCTTTTATAATGTTATTTTAAAATGGTCTTAACTTTTTAACGAAAAATCATACAAGACCATTCTGTAACTCATTTGGAAAAAGAAAAACAGTACTAAATGATGCAATTAATAGAAAAGACCAAAACGATTGTGTGCGTGTTCTACACAACCTCAAAAATCGTGTTTTTTGAACATTAGGGGTGAGATATCTCACAAACCATAAATGATACAGCAATTTCGCGTCCAATTTCGAATTCAGCATTAATAAACACATCTAAAATGACTATTTTGGTTTTGGTTTGTAGTCGTTTTTTTTAAAATACCGTTTTTCGACCTCATTTTATAAACCATGCCATGAACCGATTTTGAAAACTTTTTTTCTTATTCAATAAATGCTTGCGTGCAATTTCACATCTTTGTGCAGTTCACGACAAGTTGATTGAAATTTTTTCCTGGGCTGTGTGCTCGAAATTCGAAATTTTCGATTATCTCTGCTGGAACAGCCCAAAAACGCACAAAAACGAAAATAAATGCTATTTTCGTGTTCAGCGATCCCAAATTAGTTTAGAAAATATGACTACCTTTGAAACGGACTCCATTTTTTAAAAACTATTAGTTTTTTATAAATTTTCCTTTAAATTAATCAACATTTAATTCCCTACAACATACAAATTCCAGAACAAATATTCCGTTCTTTGTAAATTACAAAAAACCAATTTATAGAAAAAAAGTCATGAAAATTTTCTTAAAAAATTTAAATGTTTGTACCGAAACAGTCACAAATTTAATTTTTGGACCAAAACTTTTTATGAAGATAATGTTGACCCAGTCATGCTCTACAAAAGTTGTCTTGGAAATATTATGAAATAATGAATAGTTTTGAAGTAACGGGCAGTCAAAGCGACTTGCCTTTTTTTAGTCAATTTTTCGACCTTTGATCGAAAACCGGCTGGGTTTTTTCCACTACCGATTTCAAATTTTTTTTTGAGATCATATTTTTTTGACCTCTAATTTCAGGAAATGGACGGGGAGCAAGCAAAATTAGAATTTTGCACATATGGGCGCTCTAATATACATTCAAGTTAAAAAAAAGCAGACATTGATTTTTAGCTAAAATACTTAGTTGGTTCTTCTCTCATTTTATGATTGTTAATATAATATATTAATATAATTAATTGCCTAATTATTAAAAATTGTTGTCAAATAATGCATTTACTTCATATCTGTTGGCGTTAAAACAACGATATTTAAGAAAAAGTGTTTTGACCGAAAACCAAAAAGTTTACGTAATTGCTCTAGCTGGCCCAGTAGCGACTTCGTTCGCCCGTTCCCGATGCCCTTTACATATTGTGACGAAAAAATAAGCACAAATAAATGGAAACTTCACGAAAGTACTTGACAGTTCGAGATGTCAACAAAAACAGTGATACCAAATTTTGTCAAGAAATTATTAGCTGAGGGAATCAACGAGATGTTGCCAGATGTTTCGCTAATGCAATTCTAGAACGTTTATACAGGTTTAAAAGCAGCTGTTCATGAGAGTTGCGACACAGTCGATTTTAAGCAATAAAGCGAAAAGGTTGTACACACAGTGAAAGTGAAAGTAAATAAAGTGCTAATTTTAATATTAGATTTTGAATGTTAATAAACAGTACCGTGTAATTTAATTTAAATAAATCATTTTATGACTAAATAGAGTGTGCGTTTTTTTTATTGCTACACAATCCAGTGATCGAACTCAGAAAACTATTAGAGACTGAAATTATCGTCATAGAGACAGGAAATTTCGTAATAATTGGTGACAAAAGTGGGATTGTGTAAAAAGAATTTGCAATCAATAAAAAAAAATAATAAAATGGTTATGTTTGAAGATCTAATCATTGAACAACTTAAAAAAGAGTTGGAAAAGCGGAATTTACAAACGGCTGACAGAAGGTTGGAATTGCAGCAGCGATATCGGAATGCTCTTGAAGAAGATGGTGTGAATGTTGATGAATATGACTTTGCACCTAATTCAACAAAAGAGACATCGAAAGTAGAGGAAGCTTCTGGACCAGCGGCAAGTAGTGAAGTTGTGGATATGTCAAAGTTCGAGCAAATGTTAATGGTAATGACGCAGACAATAAATCAGAAACGCTGCAGATGAATAAAAATATCTAGGCGGTTCAGGAAGAAATTGATCAGAGCTTAAGTCAGAATGCAACGCTGTTCGTACGGATGTTGAAAAAATTGTAAATGGCCTCGATGCAAAAGTGATTAAGTTGCGAGATGACGTTGAATCCTTTAAGGAAAAAGTTAAAAATAATTTTGAAAACGTTAATAAAAGGATTCTAATTGAGGCAGCAAGCCTTTTTGATGCCTATTTTTTTCCGAAATAAAAACGAGACTTGTTTCGATAAAGTTTACAAATTTTATTATTTCGACCAAGTGTCGAATTAGCAATCAGAATGAGTTAAACGAAAAACTACTTGATTTGGCAAGAGCGAAATTAACTTGATATAGCAAGAGTCGAAAAATAACTGAACTGATCTTATTACATAGCAAGTGGCAAAGGCAAATTATGGCAAACAATTATTGCATTACAGTGATGTAAAATGTTAAAAATTATGATGAACAATTATAGCTAATAAATAGCCTTGCCATGAGTAAGATTTAAATCCAAAATAAGTTAATTTAAATTAATAAAAAATACAATATAAAATACAAAAATATTTACGACCGCTGCTCCGAACATCCTGCCCCTTTGGAAGGTTCAAGCTTCCAACAAGGTCATGGTCAATACAAATTTTTTGAACTGCTCTCTTAGTGCCGTTGAGTTACCATTGCCTCCACGTTCTCCATTATTTGGCACCGTCGCTCTAAGAAATTAGACATTTCAGTCCACGATGGTAGCCTATCAATTGGTGTTTCTTCTTCCCATTTCCGCCGTGATGACATATCTAATTTTGACGACACAAGGTGAATGAGAAGGCAATCGCATATTTGCTCCTTGGTGCCTGAGGCAGATAAGACTCGTAAATGGGCGTTGAACTTGTCGCTCAGCTCTCAAAGGTTTGCCACTCCACTCACAACGTTCTTCAGACAAAATATCTCGCATATATGTGCCTGAAAATTAATACGTTTATTATCGAATCGTTTAATTAGTATTTCAATGGCCCTATCATAGTTAGCATCATTTAAATCTAACGAATTTATAGCCTCTAGCGCTGAGTCCTTTAAACTCGAACGCAAATGCTGGAATTTTCGATTGGTGTAAGCTCTGTATCGTTTCCAACAAGCGATTGGAACATGCCAAAAAAACTGGACCACTCAGTGTACAGACCCTTAAACGTTGGCAGCTGCAAAATTGGCAAACGAGTTTTCGGTGGTGCAATGATAATTGATGTGGGAGCTTCATCATTCTGAAGTTGACGATGAATCACTGTAGAAGAATGTGCTGGCCCAGTAGTTTGATGCTGCTTCAAATGTCTCATAAGCTTTATTTTGATTTCCGTAAAAACCCTATGGAAAACAGCACGATCGTCAGAATCAATCTCGTCGAGATTTTCCTTTTCGAGGTTAGATTGCACCTCCTTGAACTCCCATTGAACTTCTTCTATTGTTTCCATACTTACAAGTAACTCACTCTCGTCAGCCTGTTGTAAAACTGCATCAGAATAATCAGCTTTTAATTTATTAATTTGAGTTATAAGAGCTGCACTCTTTTTTTTATTGAACGTCGCCATTTAATTTTCAATACAATTGACAGATGTTGCAATTCTTTAAAAATATTGAAAAAAAAAACACCAGCGAGTGACAGCCAAATATTGTCTGCTGTTCTTTTTATAACGATAAGCAGCGAAACTGCAAGATAAAGAAAAATACTGAAATCGGCGGCAGCGCTTACACGACGATGACGAATGTGAGAGCTGTTGTTGCAGCGATGAGCAGGCGAAATGATGAACTAAACAAATGATGTCGACAGCGGCACTGCAATTGTGTAAATTTTAATCCACTTGTTGTCGTTATGAGCAGCGAAAACGATATAAAAAATAAGCAGCAGCACTTTAAGTTATGAGGCCAACAATTGATGTGTACTGCAGTTGCAACGAACGAAAAATGATGAAAGAAGAACAAAACAAAAACAAGTTCCACAAACAGTGTTGCCGAAGCTTGAAAATCAAACGATGATAATTATCCAGTTGTCCGATTGTTGAACAACTCGATTCAATTGCGATCCACAAAACGAAGACGAAAACAGCTCACCCACGAATTCGATATGTGCTTTCAATGATATTTGAATGTTAAATACTTGCGTTATGAGAAGCGGTAGTTATGTACTTTGCAAGTCGATATGTATTTGTGGATGTAAGCACATTTGCTGGTACAGCCCGATATGTTGCATATTTATGTATATGATAAGCGAAATTAACGACGAAAGTTAACAAAATAACTAATTTTATTCTGCTTGATGCGATATGTTGCCGAAACTAATGCAACCGAAATGCGAAATGTTAAAGTCCATGAGACAAAAAGTCAAACAAAGAATCGAATTATTCTGTTTGAAACGATACCACCACGAATTTAGTCAAAATGAATTATATTCAATGAAAATTCAAACGAAGAAACGAATTATTCTGCTTGATATTAACCACCACGATTTTAATTAATGCAGCGAAATTATATAAAATCAAAAAAACCGAAACGATATCACGTCGGGGTCACCAATAATTGAGGCAGCAAGCCTTTTTGATGCCTATTTTTTTCCGAAATAAAAACGAGACGAGTTTCGATAAAGTTTACAAATTTTATTATTTCGACCAAGTGTCGAATTAGCAATCAGAATGAGTTAAACGAAAAACTACTTGATTTGGTAAGAGCGAAATTAACTTGATATAGCAAGAGTCGAAAAATAACTGAACTGATCTTATTACATAGCAAGTGGCAAAGAAAAATAACTGAACTGATTTTATTACATAGCAAGTGGCAAAGGCAAATTATGGCAAACAATTATTGCATTACAGTGATGTAAAATGTTAAAAATTATGATGAACAATTATAGCTAATAAATAGCCTTGCCATGAGTAAGATTTAAATCCAAAATAAGTTAATTTAAATTAATAAAAAATACAATATAAAATACAAAAATATTTACGACCGCTGCTCCGAACAGATTCAATAATTGGAAATAAACGAACCAACAACGCAAGTGATAAGAGAAATCAGCGCAGTGAGGCTTAAGGCACCTACATACGATGGAACAACGCCATTCAGTGTTTTCAAGCTCCAATTCGAAACAACTTCCACTCATAACCTTTGGGATAACGATAGCGCAGCAGCAGTGCTTATCGTCGCTTTAAAAGGCGCAGCTGCAGAAGTATTGCAAACGGTTCCAGTGGCGGAGCAGAAAAATTACAAGGCGGTGATGGATGCCTTACAGCGAAAATATGGCAGTGACCACATGAAACAGATTCACAGACTGGAGTTGAAAAGTCGTATCCAGATATCTGGTGAGTCCTTGCAGGAGTATGCTGCGGATATTGAACGGTTGGCACACCTCTCCTATCCTGACGAGTTAAGTGTCGTGGCTGAAAAATTCAAAATAGAGGCGTTTATTGACGGCATACGTGACCCTGAGACGAAACGCGAGACAATGAGGAGCCCGAAGACAACATTTAATGAAACAGTAACGGTTCCCCTCTCTCAGGAGACGATTGCATGCCGCCCAACATTAAAAACTCGTCGGATGGAGGTGGAGGCTGAAAAGACAAAATTCATCGTTCAACAGCAGAAGCTTCAGCGGAAAATGCTATAACTGTGGTAAGCAGGGACACTTGGCACGTGACTGCCGATCACGTCGTAAACGAGCTGCATTTCGTTCACCAAAAAGAAAAATTGAAAATAGGGTGAACGATGGCGAAAATGGTAACGAACAGCAGTCGTTAAACTAAAGAGAGTCAGTACAGCGGGGCGTGAGCTGACTCCCACTAATGATTGCCCCATAGTCTTAGTTTCGAAGCTCTGCCGGAATTCCAACAGCCTTACCATCGGTGGAAAAATCAACCAAAGAATATGTGAGCTAACTTTAGATACGGGCGCATCGCATTCAATTGTAAGGAGTGATTTATTTAATAGACGACGAGTTACGCCATTAAATGGAATCCAATTGAGAACAGCGACAGGAGAAATTGCGCAAATAGTAGGAAAAGTTACAGCAAGTATTCTTATCGGCAACAAAACTGTGGAACATGATTTTATTGTTGCAAACATCACCGATGAGGTTATCATTGGCGTGGACTTCATGGGTTCACTTCGGACCTTAAAAAAAAGACGTTAAGGTATGCCAATGTGGAGTTGCCTTATGACATTGACTGTGGACAAAATTTAAAAATTGTAAGAGTCTACATAAGTGAGCGCTGTCGAATTGAACCCAATACCGAAGAAATTATTTGGGCTACAACAACTGAAGGCTAGGACATTCAATCTGTGGTTAGTGGAAGCAGATAAAAAAAACTCAAAGAAAGATCTGATTGTTGGAAAGACCCTAGTAAAACCAATAGTGGACAACAAAATACCGGTACGAATTTTGAATCCAACAAATTAGCCAAAATGGATGCAAAAAGGTGAACTAATGGCGAAATACGAGAAAGTTACGGCTGTTATAAATTGTGAAAATAACCAGCAGGATACAAAAGGTGCAACTTTAACAAAAACATCGGCCTTGGAAGTATTGACGAAAGAATGGACGTAGGAGTTGTCTGCCCAGAACAAAAATAAAGCAAAAAAGTTTTTGGAAAAGCATTAGCGGATATTTGCGTCCAAAGGAGAAAATAATGGCCGAACATCAGTGGTTAAACGTCGCATTGATAGAGGTAACTTTCAGCCCATTCGTCAACCTCCAAAGAGGCTAGCACTCGCTAAGAGAGAAGAAGTGACGGGCCTTATAGAGAAAATGGCGCAAGAAAATGTCATTGCACCATCGGAAAGCCCGTGGAGTTCACCGGTCGTACTTATCAAGAAAAAGGACGGAAGTATGCGATTCTGTGTGGATTACAGGAAATTGAATGACGTCACCAAAAACGACAGCTACCCGTTACCCAGGATCGATGATACACTGGATACGTTATCTGGAGCAACATGGTTTTCCACCCTGGACTTACAAAGTGGATATTGGCAGGTGGAAATAGATGACAAAGAAAAGGAGAAAACTGCCTTTAGTATTGGGAGTGGTCTATGGCAGTTTAACGTCGTGCATTTTGATCTTTGTAACGCTCCTGCTACGTTCCAACGAGTTCTCAAAGGACTACATTGGAGGACTTGTTTAGTGTATCTTGATGACATAATCATCATGGGAAAAGATTTTGGTGGCCACTTGAAAAATCTGGAGGAAGTGTTTGAGCGCTTGGAGGCAGCTGGACTAAAATTAAGTGCGAAAAAGTGCTCACTTTTCCACACAACCCACAACGAAACGAGGCTTGTCTTCTAAATTACAGACTCATTGGGAGGGACCTCGCCGGATCATCACAAGGATTAACGATGTTGTGTATCGAATCCAAAAATATCCCGGTAACAAAGGTAAATTAAAAGTGGTACACATTGAAAGACTAATGCCATATAGAGCCGACAGTGAATCTCTTGTTCGGGACGAACAAGTTTTAGAGGAGCACAAATAAATGGAAACTTCACAAAAGTACTTGACAGTTCGAGATGTCAATAAAAACAGTGATGCCAGATTTTGCCAAGAAATTATTAGCTGAGGGAATCAACGAGATGTTGCCATATGTTTCGCTAATGCAATTCTAGAACGTTCATACAGGTATAAAAGGAGCTATTCATGAGAGTTGCGACACTGAAATTTCCTTTTTTAAAATTTTTTCGGAAAAATTAGCTTAATGTAAACAATGTATTTTATAATTAATGTTATGTAGTAGAATAAGATATGTATTATTTTTACAAATTTATAAACCTAATTAAGAAACTCTTAGATAAATACGTGTGTATGTGAAGAAGAATGTATGTAATGTAATGTAGTATTAAGACAAAATGTATTTTAAAGTAATTAAATAAATGGCAATGTAGAGTTGCGACACAGTTGATTTCAAGCAATAAAGCGAAAAGGTTGTTCAAACAGTGAAAGTGAAAGTAAACAAAGTGCTAATTGTAATATTAGATTTTGAATGTAAATAAACAGTACCGTGTAAAAATAAACGTTTGTGATTTAAATAAATCATTTTGTAACTAAATAGAGTGTGTGTTTTTTTTTTTTTTTTTGATTGCTACACAATCCAGTGATCGAACTCAGAAAACTGTAAGAGACTGAAATTATCGTCATAGAGACAGGAAATTTCGTAACAATATGTTCAAAGTCCCATCCATCTCCGTCGTTCTCCCTTTCCAACCCTTAAGGTTTTTCAAGGTGAATAAAATATATATTTATGTACCAACTAATATAATGATAGCTACTATAGGCGTAGAAATATAGCATTTTGAGTATTTTTACTGTACGGGGGGTGCAAATGCCTATTGTTCAATCCCTCTTAAGCATGCTGAATAGAAGAAGCAATAAGCATAAATGTGCCAAGTTTCATAATGATAGCTGATATAGGAACACTGATATAGCATTTTGTGTGTTTCTTCATATGGGGGGTGCAACGTCACCTGGTTCAATCCCCCTCAAATTGCATGGTGGATGGCTGATACATTATGCATAAGTTCTTCAACTTTTATAATCATAGCTTTTATAACTGCCGGGATATAACCTTTTTTTGTATTTTTTTCGTATGGAGGGTGCAACCCCGGTCACCCTCAGCGGCATCTCATCCCGAACCTTCTACAGACCATAACAAACAATTTAAAAAAAAAATTATGTAAATTTCCGCGTCCATAAACTTCATACGAACACCATTTCATTTTTAAATATATAGAGATATGTACATATATATAAACAGCAAAATTTAAGGAATGTGGATACTAGACTGACCCAAAAAAACTAAAGGTGTTCCGATTTTAGGTGCTCAGCACTCAAAATGTTCGGTATGGTCTAGAAACTACGTATGTAAATTTTGGTAAAAAAATATTGAGATTTAGCACTCGCGCAATCTCGATAAGTAGCGCTGCCTTGACCGTACGAGAATGGGGTTCTTTCAGCCCGTGGAAATTGATAAAAAAGGATTGGAAAAATTTTTTTTTCTATCCTACTTTATGTTTTCGAGGTCGCAGAAGACAATGGCATTGCCAGTTTTTGGGAAAGATTCCAAGATTTCAAGATATTTAAGATAACTCTCGAAAAAAAAAAAATAATTTGAGATTTTTGTTAGATTAAATTGCCATTAATCGTAGGAACATTTTTTATTTTTGTTTCTCGGAATGTAGTCTTGTAGCCTAAATTGTGACGAACAAAATGAGTGGTCGCACAATATTTTTTGACAAAATCTTCTCGAGATATCTGCCACAGACTGAACCGCCGTCCTGCCGTATTGCCGGTCACTGGGGATATCTGCCGATTTTACGCTATTTTCATTGATTTTTGAGATCCTACCTTATACTTTCGACATCGCTGGAGATGCGAAAACATTTATTTTCACGATAAAATGCAAGTGTTTCAAAACATTCATGATATTCCTATGATAAATTTCCCTAGTGGGATTTCCAATGAAAAGCAGAACTAGCTCTAAAACCTCGACATAATTTTTCCGCGCATGATTCATCTGGAGCTAGTGATTGATGTCCATCGCGGTTTTCTTCTGGAAAGGTGCCAATGTCTCCCAAATTTTTCTATCTTCCACTGAAGTAATTTTTCTATCTTCCACCGAAAAATTTGGGAGATATTGGCACCTTTCCAGAAGAAAACCGCGATGGACATCAATCACTAGCTCCAGATGAATCATGCGCGGAAAAATTATGTCGAGGTTTTAGAGCTAGTTCTGCTTTTCATTGGAAATCCCACTAGGGAAATTTATCATAGGAATATCATGAATGTTTTGAAACACTTGCATTTTATCGTGAAAATAAATGTTTTCGCATCTCCAGCAATGTCGAAAGTATAAGGTAGGATCTCAAAAATCAATGAAAATAGCGTAAAATCGGCAGATATCCCAGTGACCGGCAATACGGCAGGACGGCGGTTCAGTCTGTGGCCGATATCTCGAGAAGATTTTGTCAAAAAATATTGTGCGACCACTCATTTTGTTCGTCACAATTTAGGCTACAAGACTACATTCCGAGAAACAAAAATAAAAAATGTTCCTACGATTAATGGCAATTTAATCTAACAAAAATCTCAAATTTTTTTTTTTTTTCGAGAGATATCTTAAATATCTTGAAATCTTGGAATCTTTTCCAAAAACGGGCAATGCCATTGTCTTCTGTGACCTCGAAAACATAAAGTAGGATAGAAAAAAAAATGTTTCCAATCCTTTTTTATCAATTTCCACGGGCTGAAAGAACCCCATTCTCGTACGATCAAGGCAGCGCTACTTATCGAGCTTGCGCGAGTGCTAAATCTCAATATTTTTTTACCAAAATTTACATACGTAGTTTCTAGACCATACCGAACATTTTGAGTGCTGAGCACCTAAAATCGGAACACCTTTAGTTTTTTTGGGTCAGCCTAGTGGATACTTATATCCCGTAAAATTTTTTATGGTAAGTCTTCCGTATGACATTTTTGAGAAGTTTTTTGGAAACAGAGCATCGCACTGAAAGTGGACGTCCAAGAAAAACTGAGAGGGAAGACAGAGGTGTAGTAAAAGTAGACCTGCGCGATCGGCTTAAAACAGGTCCCGAAATCGCTGCGGAGGGTAACCAAAATATAGAATTAGCATCTCAACTGTACAACGCCGCTTGAGAAAAAATAACTTTTGCCCGCAGTCCTACGAAAAAACCGATTCTCACACTCAAAATGCGGTCTCCCGGTTAAATTGGTGTAAAGTAAAAAAGAATTGGGTGTATAACGATTGGGCTTAACTCATATTCTCTCATGAGGGCCAAACAAATTTCATCAACTCCGATTTGGGATGTACGGTGCGCCGCAGAAAAAATGAAAAAAAAGATTACATGTTTAAAAGCACTCCATATATGATGGTCTGGGGGCAATAACAAGCCAATGGGTTGGAGAGATTCCACTCCTAGAAGGTTATATTAAATCCGTAGTTTATATCGACATCATTAAAATCGGCGTTTTGCCTAGCATCGACCGACTAAGCGAGCTCTTAGCAAAAGTCATATTTCAAGATGACTCTGCACCTTGTCCTCGTTAGAAATGGCTAGATCTCACCATTATGTTTTGCTTTATTTTTTCAATAAATTTACAATAACGAGCTATGTATTTTTGCGTTGGCAGAGAAATATAATGACCTTTTGGGAATTAAAATTACCAAATGGCCGGGCAAAAGACCCAACCTCGATCCAATTGAGAATGTTTTGGCCATTTTAAAACGAAAAGCGTGCCAGAAAAAACCAAATATTATTAATAATATTTAACTTAATAATGGAACTTAATGATATTAAACTTAGGGCAATTTATTTATTATATTGTTTTACAAAACAATTTTAAAATATCTTACAAAAATCGGCTATTTTTACCGTAAGTGTATGATAAGACAATTAGAACAAGTAATTCTCATTAGAAAAGTGGGCGGTGCCACGCCCTTTTGAATGATTACACTGTTCGACACAAAAAAAAAACACATGAGAAAATCCAAAAAATTCTTAAAGTAGACGGTAAAAAAAAATACCCGTGTCTCGTGGTTTTTCCCTAGCACGTCACATTTTTTTTTTTAACGATTTTTTAAGTTTTTTTTATCCACTGTACATGAAAAAAACAAAAATACCGCATTCTTGTGTTAAATCGATAAATTTAACTATATGATCCTTACATCTGAGGGGTATCGTGTGTTCAGTAACCTAATGTAGGATATTACAAGGAACATTTTTGTAGAAAATTTTAACCCTCTACAACCCTCACATGTGGGTCATTTTTACCATTTCCAGAAAAAGGTACAAAAATGACACCTATAACAGGGGAATATTGAGTCAGTATGTACTACATAAATATTTGCTATACAATTTCACTACTAGGTGCTGAACACTAAAAAAGCAAAATTTCATTTTTTTTTTTTTGTTTTTTTCATGTATAGTGGATAAAAAAACTTTAAAAATCGATTAAAAAACAATGTGACGTGCTGAAGAAGAACCACGAGACACGGGTATTTTTTTTTAACGTCTACTTTAAGAATTTTTTGGTTTTTCTCATGTGTTTTACACATTCGAAATTGTCGAACAGTGTTATTCATCATACCTCAGAAACTGCTTGACGCAGATAGAAAAAATCTATGCAAAGGGCATTTGGAGAAATAATTTTCAATGGAACAATGGGTGGTGCCACGCCCTATGAAAATACAATTCTTCTTATTACTTACACTACTTGACGCAAATTATAAGATTTGGTACAATGCTTTGCTATAGAATGTCCTAGTTAAAATATGGCAGTCTCCAAAAGGTGCCTAAAAGGGGAGAATATACCTCTTACCTACTACCCTTTCTTTAGCGTGCTGCGCCATGAGTTGTGTTGTTATTGTCTTTTCTGTCTCTTTCATTTATTGTTTTTTTTTTATACTTGATGTTGTGTTGTTGGTGAGAGCAAAAATGAGAGTGATTTCGTCAGTTATGCCAACTCAATATTTTTGGACTTTTAACGATGTTTTACATGTTTTTCAATATTCTTCAATTTTTTTTGACTTTTTTCGATATTTTGGATGTTTTTCAAAACACTTGGTTGGACTTTGACCGATTTCTTCGATGCACATATTTCACTATTTTTCGAAACTTTTGATTTTGTTTCGATATATTGGATGTTTTGTTGACTTTTACCGATTTTTTTAATGTGTTTAAATATTTTTCAAAACTTTTGGGCTTTTACAGATATATACAAGGGCGTACGCAGGATTTCATCTAGGGGGGGCCAAACTCAATTTTGCGAACCTGTTTTTTTTTTTTTTTTTGAGAAATTTTTCAATGTAAGAGTGTATATTTTTGTGCACTAAAATATTAAATAAAAGTTCATAATAACTTATGAAGGTACTTAGATAACTTCTAAATAAAAATTTGCATAGGGGTATTTCCATGTAAATGTGGACAAGGTATTGAAAAATTTCTCGTTTCTTTTCAACCTTCAACTATATATATAAACATTACGATTTAGTGTCAAAATTGAGATTGGACATTGCAATTCGTTATTATTGCGTTTTTTTAATTAATTAATCAGAAGCTGTAAAAACGGGCATAAAAATAAAACGGTACTTCTGCGAGGAAAGTTATGAATCTGGTGGTGACAGTAATAGTTGTGATGATAATATGTATACCATCTGTATTTAAACCATAAATAATTTCAATCGCGATATAATAGACTTAGTTAAGCAATTATTAAATTTTGATCTAGTTTTGGTTCCTGTGCATAAAAGCCAGAAGTAGTTCTTTATTATTCTTGTATTTTGACCCAATTTAAATGTTTATACCTATGAACTTGAAAAGGCCCTCTGTATTGGTCTAAAAATCGATAGTAACGCGAGTTACCAATTTTTTTGTAACGCGAGTTACCACATAATTTTTGCATTATTTAAAAAAATACCACTTAATATTGTTGTTTCTAATAAAGAAATACTTATTGATATCCTGCTTCCTTAATTTATGTCTAATGTAAAGAAATTTACCCACAAATTTCACAGAAACTTGCGAAAGAAATTTAAGCTCTGAACATGTTGTCCAAAAATGGTAACGCGAGTTACCAGCACTATTTTACTGGTTAAATATTAAGTTATCACTGAAAATTTCAACTAATATGCAACAAGAACAAAGTATTTTGTTTATAAAGAATCCAATTTTATTAGTTAATCCAAAGGCTGAGCCTCAAAAGCTCCATTAAACTCTTAAAAAATGTTCTTATTGTAACGCGAGTTACTATGGAATTACCTATAGGTACTCATGTTATCTTTTAAATATATATCACATTTCTAAACTAATTTGAGGTCGCTGACTCCAAAAAACGCATTTATTGCTAATGCTTTCCTCTTGAGTAAAAAAAGATTTTTGCCTTCCGCGGGCGTTCAAAAGCCAAAAACTCCCATTTAGCGTCCGAATCCCATATTGAGTCATATTTAGGAAATTAAGCTTCGTACCAGTACGACAAAACGAATATCCCACTTTAAGAATAAACAGGTACAATAAACTGGGTCGACTTTTATGAAGCAAAAGAATTGTATAATGTTTAAAATGCTTAGAATCGTACAAAGTACACGTGTGAATTTTTTTAGAGTTTTTGGATTTTTTTCTTTTTCTTTGACCAATTTTTGAAAAGTTAAAAAAGGTCTGAAAAAATTTATAAAATGCTTTGATATTTTGAACGATTTTAAGCATTTTAAGCCTTATACATTTTATTCGTAAGAACATAAAAAAATCGACTTTTGGAACCGGATAATATCTATACTACCTGCACAAAAAATTTAAAATTTTTTAATGCAGCATTTTTTGCAAAAACATAGTCTTTAGTTTTAAGCAGCATTGGGTATCCCTTCTGAGAAGAAAAAAAAGTTATGAGCAAAAAACATTTTTTTGTACCTGTTTATTTTCACGATAAAAAACCGAATAGTCCTACTTCAGTGAAACCTCAATAACTTTTTAAAATATTATCCGATTTTACTTTCAAATTGTTTGCAATTAAATAAATAAATAGTATAGTAAAGATAAAAAAGTGTATTTGTATAAACTATTGTCCAAAAAATCGTGTTTTATTTGGCTTTAATATAAAAAGTTGTAAAAACTCCTGTAAAAGTGAATGAATATGATATATTTGAAACTCTAAAACTAGAGCTAGGGGGGGGGGGGGGCAGCTGCCCCCCCCATGCGTACGCCCATGGATATATAGGATGTTTTTCGATTTTTTTTTTTTGTAATTTTACCGATATTTTGGATGTTTTTTGATAATAAACTTAGACTTTTGCCGATTTCTTCGATGTGTTTCAATATTTTTCAAAACTTTCGGACTTTTACCGATATATAGGTGTTTTTCGACATTTTTGGACTTTAACCGATATTTTGGATATTTTTCTATAAACTTGGACTTTACCGATTTCTTCGTTGTGTTTCAATATTTTCCGAAACTTTTGGACCCTTTTCGATATATTGAATATTTTTCGATATATGTATTTGGACTTTCACCGATTTCTTCAATGTTTTTCAATTATTTTGGGCTTTTATCGATATGTAGGATGTTTTTCGACATTTTGTGACTTTTACCGATATTTTGTACATTTTTCGAAATTTTTTTTTTTATTTCACTATTTTTCGAAACTTTTGAACTTCTTTCGATATATGTATTGGATGTTTTTCGATATATGTATTTGAACTGTTATCGATATATAGGATGTTTTTTGATAAACTTGGACTTTATCCGATTTCTTCGAGTGTTTCAATGTTTTTCGAAACTTTTGGACCTTTTTCGATATATTGGATCTTTTTAGCTTTACTTGGACTTTTACTGATTTTTTTATAAATAGTATTTATTGATTTAAATCGTTCGCATAGAAGAACTTAGTCTTTAAGATGTCACTTATTCATAATAATAACAATCAAGTATTATTATTATTATTTCTTCGATGTTTTCCAATACTTTTGGACTTTTACCGATTTTGGGATGTTTTTCGACATTTTTGTACCTTTACCGATATTTTAGATGTTTTTCATTATTTTTATTATTTTGGATTTTTATCGATATTTTGGATGTTTTTCGTTATATTTGGACTTTTACCTATACTTTAGATGTTCTTCTATACATTTAGATTTTTGCCGATATTTTAAATGTTTTTCGATACATTTGGGCTTTTACCGATATCTTCGGTGTATTTCGATACTTTTGGACATTTACCGATATTTTGGACGTTTTTTCATAAACTTGGACTCTTACCGATTTCTTCAATGTATATTTTAATATTTTGCGATACTTTTGGAATTTTACCGATAAAATAAATATATCGGAGCATCTGTTTGTGGCACATTGTTTTAAAAAATAAAAAAAGTTTTCGTTAATAGCTTTTTAGTGCAATCTGGCTTTTTATTAAAACCCGTGCAACGCCGGGTAAAGCAGCTAGTTATATATAAAAACTCAAACAAATGTTTTTTTATAAGTTAAATTCTTGTACTTTTATCCAGTATTCTATTTTGACATATTTCGATGCAAACGAATCAAAAATTGTGTTCCAAAAAAGTAAATTTATTTTGCCCCGTCAAAAACTACAATATGAAAAAACTCTTTAAAAAAAAACTTCCTCAAAAAAGGCAACAGGAACTTTGGATTTTCATTAAGCATACTTTCCCACATATTATATTACAAAATCCGGAGATGTTTATTATTTTTTTTTTTTAATGTCAAATTTTGCAATTTTTAGCGTTTATTTTAATATTTGAAAAATCACTATAATTCACATAAAAAAGTTATTTTTAACAAAGTCGAAACAATATAATTTCTAACAATATGCTATATTAGTGTATCCGGTTTCAAACAAATTAACTAACGCGTTTATCCAACAATTGCTAATGTTAAAAGTTCCATAGATCATTTTTGCTGTTTAAAGTTCAACATTTATAGTTATTTTTTTTCGCCCCTAAGTAGAGTAGAACGGGGCAATGTCATGCACTCAACTTTGACATGCTCGTAAAGCCGTACATCTCAAGCGAATGCGACGAGTAAGCATTCGATCGAAAGATAATTTCGTTGATTACATTCATGTGTAACAACATTTGTGTAGCGAGATATTGTGTTTGTGTAAGTGAAGAAAAAAAAAAATGTGCACGACATTTCCCCCCTCAAAATTTGTGGGGTAATATCGTGCATTGTTTTCCGAGTATAGTAAAGGTACCAAAATGTGTGAGAAATGATAGGAAGTGGTTCTATTAGTGGAGATTTAGCATTATCATGTATTTATTCATTATTATACAAGTGTGAAGTACATAATATGTTGTGTAGAGTAGAACGGGGCAATGTCGTGTACTCAACTTTGACATGCTCGTAAAGCCGTACATCTCAAGCGAATGCAACGAGTAAGCATCCGATCGAACGATAATTTCATTGGTTACATCCATGTGTAACAACATTTGTGTAGCGAGAAATTGTGTTTGTGTATGTGAATGTGCACGACATTACACCAATGGTCGTTTTAAAGGTCAACTTCGATAACTCGGTGAAGCCCAACATTTTTTTCGAAAACCCAATACTTCTTTTCTTTGTCAGGATATTTTGTTTCAGAAAACACTTACCTGGTATATTTTCCCGGAAGGAAAATTATTTTTCTGACCCGATAAAAAAACACTTTTATCGTCCCGAAAGCGTGCGTTTTGAAAAAAAGGTTACTCTGCACCGACGAACTAGTGAAAATTGCTAGTATTATATACATAAGCTCAGTAGGTCAGCAGGTCCCTACCTTACGAACAGTTGGTAAATCATTCAATTCTTTGGGCCAAAACAGCCTGTGCACGACATTACCCCGTTCTACTCTACTTATTATTTGACGATCGAAATTTTACCTATTTATGGCCATGATCTGCCACTGTGCGTGATTGCGATGTAGATTCAGCATTGATAAGTACATTCGGAATAACTATTTCTGTATTGGTTTGCTGCTTGTTTTTTTTTTACGGAAAAATTAAATTTATGAGGAACGATAAAAAAAATGGGTTACATGGAGGTCAGAAAGATCCAGTCTGCATTTTTTTTTTTTTTTGGTCACACAGACATGTTCGCAACTTCCTGCATGCTGATTTTTTGGATTTTTGTTTTCATACATATCGTCACTTTTAGGCCAGATTCACGAATGTGAAAATTTTTGAATTTGAGAAATTGCTATTTGAAATTTTTTTAAATATTAAAATTATATGTAAATTTAGCTTTTTCGTATTTACTACTAAACCACCTCAGATATAGCTTTCATGCTTCTGGCATAACTTGATTGAACTATTTTGTACAAGGAAACCATATTAGTGCAAAACTGAAAAATTTGCAATTTCGTGAATCTGGCCTAAAGGTGACGATATATAAAAGCCGCTGATCAGGGTCGTGGAACAAGAAACGAAGCAGCTACGATTTTGAGACAACCGACATTTTGCCAAACTTTAAATTACTGGGGAACATTGTGCCTCCAGCGCCTTTGATTCCCTCACACTTATTTCATTGGCGCTTTTCTGCGGTAAAATATGCTTAAAATTTTTCCTAAATGAGCACACGCGCGCCTTTGGTGTTCAAACACTGGCCATTGATGCCTTTTTTTATAAAATAAGTTTAAATTTTTATGTAAATGAGAATTTAAATGCCTTTGGCGCTCTCTCACTGACTTCATTGACGCTTTTCGTCAATAAAATATGTTAAACTTTAGCCAAAAACGAACGGTCGAGGCTATGATCATCTCAAATTTTTCGAAATTTGCAGTTGGGTCCTCAGATTTTTATAAAAATTCACAGAGCTGATATAAGTGTTAAGTATGGAGATGCAATTTTTTTTTCTAAGTCCCGCCATTTTGTCAAAAAAAATTTTTTTTAATTTTTGTTTTCGGATTCTTGTAACATTTCAAACGTTATTTTAATTTTCATTCTTAAATTTGGAAAATTTACAAAATGGCGGCCATTTTTTGAAAAATCTTAAAAGTTGGTTATCTCAAAATAATATTTTTTTTATACCCTGCGTGTAGGGTATATTCACTTTGGCCTTCCGTTTGTAACGCAGAGAAGGAGGAGTGGCAGATATAGAACAGTATATGGGACGTTTTACGTCAACTATGCCACCTCGCTGCCCAAAATTTGGTGCGTCTAAATAGGTTGATAGCTCATTTTTTTGTTGAAGTGACACGTCCACAATTTAACATTTTGTGAATTAAATTTAATATATGTCGAAAGCGATTTCAACGATTTTGATAAAAAGCTAGGATCACCTATTCGTAAAGATCAGCATTAATTTGTAGAATGTCAAAAAATTACATAGTCTCGCATATGGGCATGGCACCGCCCACAAAACTTTAATACGTTGTAATAACAGAATTAATGAAGTAATTTTTCTGAAATTTAGTACAGAGAGCCTACTACATATGAAGTACTTCTGGGCGAAATATCACCAGTGGGAGTGGTACCTCCTATATAAGTGAAATACGTTAAATGATATAACTCAAAAACTATATAAAATATTTTGATTCAATTTCGCTGGAAGGTGTGAATTATTGTATAAGTACCTTGAAATGGACAAAAAGTAGAAAACATTAAATGAATGACACGCCAACTTTTTAAAATTTGAAAATTTTAACTCAATAATAATAATAATAATAATCAACCCACTGTTCATTCAGCAGTTTTTTTCCCAATCCACTCTCAGCTTTACCCACGATTAACGGCGGGGACGTGGCGGAATTTGATCCCATTGTGTGTTTTTTTTTACATTTTTTTTGTAATTTTTTTTTTTTATTTTTTTTTGTGTAATTTTTTTAAATTATTTTCTTTGGGGGCGTGGCACTCATTTAATGCTTTCTACTTTTTGTCCATTTCAAGGTACTTATTGTATAATTCACACCTTCAACGAAATTGAATCAAAATATTTTATATAGTTTTTGAGTTATACCATTTAACGTACTTCACTTGTATGCGGGGTACCACGCCCACTGGTGATATTTCGCCTACTTTTTGCTCAAAAGCACTTCATATATAGTAGACTCTCTGTTTCAGAAAAACTTCTTTATTTATTCTGTTATTGCAACGTATTAAAGTTTTGTATTCGGTGCCACGCCCGTGTGCGAGACTACATAATTTTTTGATATTCTACAAATTATTGCTGATCTTTAAGAATAGGTGATTCTTGATTTTTATCAAAATCGTTGAAATCGCTTTCGAGATATATTGAATTTAATTCACAAAATGTTAAAAAGTGGGCGTGTCACTTACTTAATCCCGCCCACTTTTCGCTCGTTGCAAGGTAGTTTCACTAGACCTCGAGTTGCAAAATTTCACCAAATTATCTTGTGTCGTTTGTGAGATACACGTATAACCTTATAAAAGAATCAACTTGACGATTTTCTCCAACTACCCATCTTTCTCGTCGCCATATTGTTCCGCCATATTGTTTTATAAAACCAGCACACGGAAATCGAAAGCAGACACCAGAGATGGGCACAGCTAGTTACTTTTGTAACTTGATACATTTTTGTTACTTGTTACTTTTGTATCAAGTATCAAAAATTTTTTTAGTTACTTGTTACTTTTGTATCAGTATCAAAAAAAAATTTTGTTGCTTGTTACTTTTGTATCAGTATCAAAAAAAAATTTTGTTACTTGATACAAAAGTAACAAGTAACTAAAAAAATTTTTGATACTTGATACAAAAGTAGCAATCTCATGAGTAACTATTGTTATTGATACATATATGTATAAATTTACATTTTTAATGGTTTTCAGGACTGCCAACTGTTATTTATTTTTATTTTGGTTAAATGGAACTTTTTTAAATTTAATTAAAAAAAATAAATTTAGGTCTTAAAAAATCCAACACATATTTTTAGGGTTGCCATCTGGTTATTTTCTGGAATTTTGCTAAAATCATACTTTTTGTGGCTTAATTCAAATTTTTACGCTCAGATAAATTTTTTTAAAACTATACAAAAACTTTTAGGGTTGCCACCTGATTTTTTTTGTAATTTTGTATTTAGAAAAAAAATTAAATTTTAGTCTTAAAACGCTTAGATAAACGTTTTAAAAATCAAGCACATTTTTGGGGTTGCCACCTGGTTTTTTTAATAAAATCAAAATTTTCTTCCAAGAAACTCCTTAAAACAACATTTTCTCTATAAATTAACATATCGGGTTAAAAAACAACGAAAAAAAAATTTAGGGTTGCCATATTAGGGTTGCCAGACGTTTTTTCGCAAAATTGCCTTTCTTTGTCAACTATCTTTATTGAAAAGTTATAAGATCGACCCAAAAACTCATAGTAAATTCTTAGGGTTACCACCTGGTTTTTTTAATAAAATCAAAATTTTCTTCCAAAAAATTCCTTAAAACAACATTTTCTCTCTATAAATTAACATATCGGGTCCAAAAACAACGAAAAAAAATTTAGGGTTGCCATATTAGGGTTGCCAGACATTTTTTCGCAAAATTGCCTTTCTTTGTCAACTTTCTTTATTGAAAAGTTATAGGATCAACCCAAAAACCCATTGTAATTTTTTTAGGGTTGCCACCTGGTTTTTTTAATAAAATCAAAATTTTCTTCCAAAAAATTCCTTAAAACAAAATTTTCTCTCTATAAATTAACATATTGGGTCCAAAAACAACGAAACAAAAATTTAGGGTTGCCATATTAGGGTTGCCAGACGTTTTTTCGCAAAATTGCCTTTCTCTGTCAACTTTCTTTAATAAAAAGTTATAAGATCGACCCAAAAACTCATAGAAAATTTTTAGGGTTGCCACCTGGTTTTTTTAATAAAATCAAAATTTTCTTCCTTAAAATTCCTTAAAACAACATTTTCTCTCTATAAATTAACATATCGGGTCCAAAAACAACGAAAAAAAAATTTAGGGTTGCCATATTAGGGTTGCCAGACGTTTTTTCACAAAATTGCCTTTCTCTGTCAACTTTCTTTATTGAAAAGTTATAGGATCAACCCAAAAACCCATTGTAATTTTTTTAGGGTTGCCACCTGGTTTTTTTAATAAAATCAAAATTTTCTTCCAAGAAACTCCTTAAAACAACATTTTCTCTCTATAAATTAACATACAAAAATTATATTCAAAATGCAATTTTAGGAGTATTTTTCACGACAATGCAACCACAATACATATAGGTACTACAAATTGTAAGCGCAAGCTCTGATAAAAATTTGAGCGAATTCGGACAAGAGGGCGTGGCACCTCCTATATAAGAAAAAGCTTCAAAACGCTATACTGAAAGCGTTTTTTGAGATATTCGAACTAAATTTGACTCAGACACTAAGAATTATGAATGAAAGCTCTCAGCAAAAATTGGGTAAAATCAGACAAGGGGCGTGGCACCTCCTATATAAGCAAAAGATTCAAAATGCTATACTGAAAGAGTTTTTTGAGATAATCCAACTAAATTTCACTCTGACACTAAAAATTATAAATGCAAGCTCTGAATAAAAACTGGGTGTACTCGGACAAGAGGGCGTGGCACCTCCCATATAAGCAAACTTTTCAAAATACTGCAGTGTAGGGTATTTATTTTTTGGCCAGGCCAAAATTTACACCCTTACTAGTTTTTAATTAAATTTAAAAAAGTTCCATTTAACCAAAATAAAAATAAATAACAGTTGGCAGTCCTGAAAACCATTAAAAATGTAAATTTATACATATATGTATCAATAACAATAGTTACTCATGAGATTGCTACTTTTGTATCAAGTATCAAAAATTTTTTTAGTTACTTGTTACTTTTGTATCAAGTAACAAAATTTTTTTTTGATACTGATACAAAAGTAACAAAATTTTTTTTTGATACTGATACAAAAGTAACAAGTAACTAAAAAAATTTTTGATACTTGATACAAAAGTAACAAGTAACTAAAAAAATTTTTCATACTTGATACAAAAGTAACAAAGTATCAGTAACAAAAAGTTACAATTTTGCCCATCTCTGGCAGACACTTCAACAAAAAAAATGAGCTATCATGTGACCTATTTAGATGCACCAGATTTTGGGCAGCGAGGTGGCATAGTTGACGTGAAACGTCCCATATATATTCTTGATCAGCGTCACATCCTGAGTCGATATAGCCATGTCCGTCTGTCTGGCTGGCTGTGCGTGGAAATATTTTTTACGGGAAAACTAACCAAGATAATTCAATGAATTTGGTACACCCATATCAAAAATATATTTAAAAGGCAACTTTAGGAGTATTTTTCACGACAATGCAACCGACATACACATAAATACTACGAATTGTAAACGCAAGCTCTGAAAAAAAACTGAACGAATTCGGACAAGAGGGCGTGGCACCTCCTATACAAGAAAAAGCTTCAAAACGCTATACTGAACGCGTTTTTTGAGATAATCCAACCAAATTTCACTCAGACACTAAGAATTATAAATGCAAACTCTGTGCGAAAACTGGGTGAACTCGGACAAGAAGGCATGGCACCTCCCATTTTTTAAAATAGTTTCAATTTTTTTTTTTACAGAAATTGGCCAGGCCAAAGGTTACACCCTTACCAGTTTTAATTTTTTTTACAGAAAGGTGGATGGGTGAAAAACAATTATTTTGTACAAGACTTGTTTTGCGCTACATGGCTGTGAGAGCCAAGTGAATTTTTTTCAAAAGAGTCATGTGACAATTTTTTTTACTTTGTTTTGTGCTTTGATTTACACCCACTAAGTGGCCAAAAATAAAAAAATTTCAAAGTAAGTACAAGGTATACAAAAAACCAATATTTCACATACAAATCATAAGAATATTGACGAAATGAGAGCCATGTTTCCAAAATAATTTTTTTTTTCTTTTTTTTTTTACTTAAATCTTATCAAAAACGAATGTTTTTCATCTACCTTTCAAAACATTTGCGTAAAAAAAATTTAAGAAAAAAAATATTTTTTTTTTGGAAAATTGATTTTTAAGGTTTTTCAAAGCATGGCCGTCATTTCGTCAATACCTATTTTTATGATTTATTTTTATGAAATACTGTTTTTTTAGTATACTTTGTATTTTCTAAGCAGTGGAAGTTATATCCTTCAACTGTGAAATTTTTTTTTTTGGGAACGAACACAAAGTTAAAAAAATTGTCACGTGACTCTTCAGAAAAAAAAAAATTCATGCTCTCTTACAGCCTCTTAGCGCAAAACAGTCTTCTATAAAATGTTTGTTTTTCATCCATCTTTCTGTAAGAAAAAATTAAAAAAAAAAAATATTATTTTGAAATAATCAACATATAAGATTTTTCAAAAACTAGCCGCCATTTTGTAAATTTTCAAAATTTTCCAAATTTAAAAATGGAAACTAAAATAACGTTTAAAATGCTACAAAAATCCGAAAACAAAAAATTAAAATAGTGGCGGGACTAAGAAAAAACTAGTAAGGATGTACCTTTTGGCCTAGCCAAAAAATAAATACCCTACACTGCAGTATTTTGAAGCTTTTGCTTATAAAGTAGGTGCCACACCCTCTTGTCCGAGTTCGTCTAGCTAAGCTTAGAGGGTGCATTTATAGTCTTTAGTATTTGAGTGAAATTTAGTTGGATTATCTCAAAAAACTCTTTCATTATAGCATTTTGAAACTTTTGCTTATATGGGAGGTGCCACGCCCCATTGCCTGAATTCACCCAATTTTTGTTGAGATCTTTCATTTATAATTTTAAGTATCTGAGTCAAATTTGGTACGAATATATCAAAAAACGTTTTCAGTATAGCGTTTTGAAGCTTTTGCTTATATGGAAGGTGCCACGCCCTCTTGTCCAAATTCGCCTTGTTTTTTTAGAACTTGCGCTTACAAATCGTAGTATTTATGTGTATTTTGGTTGCATTTTCGTGAAAAATACTCCTGAAATTCCATTTTGAATATATTTTTTGTATGGGCGGTAGGCGTGTACGTTGATCGATTTCGCTCATTTTCAATCCCCGAGCTATCTTTGACGACGGAGGCTGTGCACCAATTTTCATTGAATTATCTTGCTTAGTTTTCCCAAAAAGTGTATTTCCACACACAGCCAGCCAGCCAGCCACCCAGCCAGCCACCCAGACAGACGGACATGGCTATATCGACTCAGGAGGTGATGCTGATCAAGAATATATATACTTTTCTATATCTGCCACTCCTCCTTCTGTGCATTACAAACGGAAGGACAAAGTAAATATACATTTTGATTTTTTTAAAAAAACCAGGTGGCAACCCTTAAAAAATTACAACGGGTTTTTGGGTTGATCCCTTAAATTTTCAAAAAAGAAAGTTGACAAAGAAAGGCAGTTTTGCGAAAAAACGTCTGGCAACCCTAATATGGCAACCCTAAATTTTTTTTTCGTTGTTTTTGGACCCGATATGTTAATTTATAGAGAGAAAATGTTGTTTTAAGGAGTTTCTTGGAAGAAAATTTTGATTTTATTAAAAAAACCAGGTGGCAACCCTAAAAAAATTACAATGGGTTTTTGGGTTGATCCTATAACTTTTCAATAAAGAAAGTTGAAAAAGAAAGGCAATTTTGCGAAAAAACGTCTGGCAACCCTAATATGGCAACCCTAAATTTTTTTTTCGTTGTTTTTGGACCCGATATGTTAATTTATAGAGAGAAAATGTTGTTTTAAAGAATTTTTTGAAAGAAAATTTTGATTTCATTAAAAAAACCAGGTGGCAACCCTAAAAATTTACTATGAGTTTTTGGGTCGATCTTATAACTTTTTATTAAAGAAAGTTGACAAAGAAAGGCAATTTTGCGAAAAAACGTCTGGCAACCCTAATATGGCAACCCTAAATTTTTGTTTCGTTGTTTTTGGACCCAATATGTTAATTTATAGAGAGAAAATGGTGTTTTAAGGAATTTTTTGGAAGAAAATTTTGATTTTATTAAAAAAACCAGGTGGCAACCCCAAAAATGTGCTTGATTTTTAAAAAGTTTATCTAAGCGTTTTAAGACTAAAATTAAATTTTTTTTCTAAATACATATATGGCTTAAGCAAAATTTACAAAAAAAATCAGGTGGCAACCCTAAAAGTTTTTGTATAGTTTTAAAAAAATTTATCTGAGCGTAAAAATTTGAATTAAGCCACAAAAAGTATGATTTTAGCAAAATTCCAGAAAATAACCAGGTGGCAACCCTAAAAATATGTGTTGGATTTTTTAAGACCTAAATTTATTTTTATACCCTACACCCAGGGTATATTCACTTTGTCCTTCCGTTTGTAACGCAGAGAAGGAGGCGTGGCAGGTATAGAAAAGTATATATATTCTTGATCAGCGTCACCTCCTGAGTCGATATAGCCATGTCCGTCTGTCTGGCTGGCTGGCTGGCTGGCTGGGTGGCTGGCTGGCTGGCTGGCTGGCTGGCTGGCTGGGTGGCTGGGTGGCTGGGTGGCTGGCTGTGTGTTGAAATACACTTTTTGGGAAAACTGAGCAAGATAATTCAATGAAATTTGGTACACTGCCTCCGTCGTCAAAGTTAGCTCGGGGGATTGAAAATGAGCAAAATCGGTCAACGGACACGCCTACCGCCCATACAAAAATTATATTCAAAATGCAATTTTAGGAGTATTTTTCACGACAATGCAACCACAATACATATAAGTACTACAAATTGTAAGCGCAAGCTCTGATAAAAATTTGAGCGAATTCGGACAAGAGGGCGTGGCACCTCCTATATAAGAAAAAGCTTCAAAACGCTATACTGAAAGCGTTTTTTTGAGATATTCGAACTAAATTTGACTCAGACACTAAGAATTATGAATGAAAGCTCTCAGCAAAAATTGGGTGAAATCAGACAAGGGGCGTGGCACCTCCTATATAAGCAAAAGATTCAAAATGCTATACTGAAAGAGTTTTTTGAGATAATCCAACTAAATTTCACTCTGACACTAAAAATTATAAATGCAAGCTCTGAATAAAAACTGGGTGTACTCGGACAAGAGGGCGTGGCACCTCCCATATGAGCAAACTTTTCAAAATACTGCAGTGTAGGGTATTTATTTTTTGGCCAGGCCAAAATTTACACCCTTACTAGTTTTTAATTAAATTTAAAAAAGTTCCATTTAACCAAAATAAAAATAAATAACAGTTGGCAGTCCTGAAAACCATTAAAAATGTAAATTTATACATATATGTATCAATAACAATAGTTACTCATGAGATTGCTACTTTTGTATCAAGTATCAAAAATTTTTTTAGTTACTTGTTACTTTTGTATCAAGTAACAAAATGTTTTTTTGATACTGATACAAAAGTAACAAAATTTTTTTTTGATACTGATACAAAAGTAACAAGTAACTAAAAAAATTTTTGATACTTGATACAAAAGTAACAAGTAACTAAAAAAATTTTTCATACTTGATACAAAAGTAACAAAGTATCAGTATCAAAAAGTTACAATTTTGCCCATCTCTGGCAGACACTTCAACAAAAAAAATGAGCTATCATGTGACCTATTTAGATGCACCAGATTTTGGGCAGCGAGGTGGCATAGTTGACGTGAAACGTCCCATATATATTCTTGATCAGCGTCACCTCCTGAGTCGATATAGCCATGTCCGTCTGTCTGGCTGGCTGTGCGTGGAAATATTTTTTACGGGAAAACTAACCAAGATAATTCAATGAATTTGGTACACCCATATCAAAAATATATTTAAAAGGCAACTTTAGGAGTATTTTTCACGACAATGCAACCGACATACACATAAATACTACGAATTGTAAACGCAAGCTCTGAAAAAAAACTGAACGAATTCGGACAAGAGGGCGTGGCACCTCCTATACAAGCAAAAGCTTCAAAACGCTATACTGAACGCGTTTTTTGAGATAATCCAACCAAATTTCACTCAGACACTAAGAATTATAAATGCAAACTCTGTGCGAAAACTGGGTGAACTCGGACAAGAAGGCGTGGCACCTCCCATTTTTTAAAATAGTTTCAATTTTTTTTTTTACAGAAATTGGCCAGGCCAAAGGTTACACCCTTACCAGTTTTAATTTTTTTTACGGAAAGGTGGATGGGTGAAAAACAATTATTTTGTACAAGACTTGTTTTGCGCTACATGGCTGTGAGAGCCAAGTGAATTTTTTTCAAAAGAGTCATGTGACAATTTTTTTTACTTTGTTTTGTGCTTTGATTTACACCCACTAAGTGGCCAAAAATAAAAAAATTTCAAAGTAAGTACAAGGTATACAAAAAACCAATATTTCTCATGCAAATCATAAGAATATTGACGAAATGAGAGCCATGTTTCCAAAATAATTTTTTTTTTCTTTTTTTTTTTACTTAAATCTTATCAAAAACGAATGATTTTCATCTACCTTTCAAAACATTTGCGTAAAAAAAATTTAAGAAAAAAAATATTTTTTTTTTGGAAAATTGATTTTTAAGGTTTTTCAAAGCATGGCCGTCATTTCGTCAATACCTATTTTTATGATTTATTTTTATGAAATACTGTTTTTTTAGTATACTTTGTATTTTCTAAGCAGTGGAAGTTATATCCTTCAACTGTGAAATTTTTTTTTTTGGGAACGAACACAAAGTTAAAAAAATTGTCACGTGACTCTTCAGAAAAAAAAATTTCATGCTCTCTTACAGCCTCTTAGCGCAAAACAGTCTTCTATAAAATGTTTGTTTTTCATCCATCTTTCTGTAAGAAAAAATTAAAAAAAAAAAATATTATTTTGAAATAATCAACATATAAGATTTTTCAAAAACTAGCCGCCATTTTGTAAATTTTCAAAATTTTCCAAATTTAAAAATGGAAACTAAAATAACGTTTAAAATGCTACAAAAATCCGAAAACAAAAAATTAAAATAGTGGCGGGACTAAGAAAAAACTAGTAAGGATGTACCTTTTGGCCTAGCCAAAAAATAAATACCCTACACTGCAGTATTTTGAAGCTTTTGCTTATAAAGTAGGTGCCACACCCTCTTGTCCGAGTTCGTCTAGCTAAGCTTAGAGGGTGCATTTATAGTCTTTAGTATTTGAGTGAAATTTAGTTGGATTATCTCAAAAAACTCTTTCAGTATAGCATTTTGAAACTTTTGCTTATATGGGAGGTGCCACGCCCCATTGCCTGAATTCACCCAATTTTTGTTGAGATCTTTCATTTATAATTTTAAGTATCTGAGTCAAATTTGGTACGAATATATCAAAAAACGTTTTCAGTATAGCGTTTTGAAGCTTTTGCTTATATGGAAGGTGCCACGCCCTCTTGTCCAAATTCGCCTTGTTTTTTTAGAACTTGCGCTTACAAATCGTAGTATTTATGTGTATTTTGGTTGCATTTTCGTGAAAAATACTCCTGAAATTCCATTTTGAATATATTTTTTGTATGGGCGGTAGGCGTGTACGTTGATCGATTTCGCTCATTTTCAATCCCCGAGCTATCTTTGACGACGGAGGCTGTGCACCAATTTTCATTGAATTATCTTGCTTAGTTTTCCCAAAAAGTGTATTTCCACACACAGCCAGCCAGCCAGCCACCCAGCCAGCCACCCAGCCAGCCACCCAGCCAGCCAGACAGACGGACATGGCTATATCGACTCAGGAGGTGATGCTGATCAAGAATATATATACTTTTCTATATCTGCCACTCCTCCTTCTGTGCATTACAAACGGAAGGACAAAGTAAATATACGCTGGGTGTAGGGTATAATAAATGCATCGATTTTTCGCAAAAACACTACTTGCACACTCTGAAGTTCCATTCTCTTAACTTGCAAAGTTTAATGAAACTTTCTCCTTTGAACTTGAATGTACAAAAACTTGGTCTGAATTCAATAATAGACGCCGACTACAGTGATGGTTAAACGATTTTGACTACTTCAGAGCGCCTGTGTCGCTGGCCAATGCTTTAATAATTTCAGTTACCTATGTAACATTAAGTAAACGTTAGACAGTAATGAATTATTTCAATTAAAAGTCAAATTTGCCATTTTTATACCCTACACCCAGGGTATATTCACTTTGTCCTTCCGTTTGTAACGCAGAGAAGGAGGCGTGGCAGATATAGAAAAGTATATATATTCTTGATCAGCATCACCTCCTGAGTCGATATAGCAATGTCCGTCTGTCTGGCTGGCTGGGTGGCTGGCTGGCTGGGTGGCTGGGTGGCTGGCTGTGTGTTGAAATACACTTTTTGGGAAAACTAAGCAAGATAATTCAATAAAATTTGGTACACTGCCTCCGTCGTTAATGATAGCTCGGGGGATTGAAAATGAGCGAAATCGATCAACGGACACGCCTACCGCCCATACAAAAAACATATTCAAAATGCAATTTTAGGAGTATTTTTCACGACAATGCAACCAAAATACGCATAAATACTAAAAATTGTAAGCGGAAGCTCTGAAAAAAAACTGAACGAATTTGAACAAGAGGGCGTAGCACCTCCAATAGAAGCAAAAGCTTTAAAACGATATACAGAAAGCGTTATTTGAGATATTCGAACCAAATTCGACTCAGACACTAAGAATCATAAATGAAAGCTCTCAAGAAAAATTGGGTGAAATCGGACATGGGGGCGTGGCACTTCCCATATAAGCAAAATTTCAAAATGCTATACTGAAAGTGTTTTTTGAGATAGTCCAACCAAACTTAACTCAAATACAAAAGGCTTTAAGCTAAAACTAGACGAACTCGGACAGAGGGCGTCGCACCTCCTATATAAGCAAAAGCTTCAAAACGCTATACTGAAAACGTTTTTCACTAAGACACTAAAAACTATAAATCCAAATTCTGGACAGAAACTGGGTGATCTCGGACAAGAGAGCGTAACACCTCCCATATGAGCAAAATTTTAAAAATACTGCAGTGTAGGGTATTTAATGTTTGGCCAGGCCAAATTTTACACCCTTACTCGTTTTACATTCAAAATTAGTTTGGCGCGAAAATTAGGCTATTTTAATAGTCCAAGAGCCAGCGCTTAAAAACAATTTTGCGTTTCTAAAAGCTGAATTTGTTACAGTTGGTTATAGTAATTGTGTACATCAATAATCTGCCGGTCAGTCAAGCGAACTGTAGAACAGGCGGCTGCTCAAACATGTAAAATTTCGATTTTTCTGCAATAAATTTCTAAAAGCTGAAACTTCTTATACACGTTATATAATGCATACAACTAACAGTTTTGTCGGTCAGTCAGTTAAACGTTAGAACGGGGCTAGTCAGCACGCCCCAATATATGTGCAATTAATGAATCAAGTCAAAATTATTTCTAAAAGCTGAAATTTTTTTTAGGGGTACTTAATTGTATATTAACCACAAATAAAGCCGTCAGTCAACTATGTTGTAGAACAATCTTAGTCAGCAAGCTCAACAAAAAACATAAAAAATTAAAAAAAAATTGGTTACTAAAACCATTTTTTTTTTTGTTTTGTTGAGCTTGCTGACGGAGATTTTTCTACAATATAGTTGACTGACTGCTTTATTTGTGGTTAATATACAATTAAGTACCCCTAAAAAAATGTTCAGCTTTTAAAAACCATTTTTTTTTGTATTTTTGAGCTTGCTGACGGAGATTGTTCTACAATATAGTTGACTGACTGCTTTATTTGTGGTTAATATACAATTAAGTACCCCTAAAAAAATTTTCAGCTTTTAGTAACCATTTTTTTGTTTTGTTGAGCTTGCTGACGGAGATTGTTCTACAATATAGTTGACTGACTGCTTTATTTGTGGTTAATATACAATTAAGTACCCCTAAAAAAATGTTCAGCTTTTAGTAACCATTTTTTTTGTTTTGTTGAGCTTGCTGACGGAGATTGTTCTACAATATAGTTGACTGACTGCTTTATTTGTGGTTAATATACAATTTAGTACCCCTAAAAAAAATATCAGATTTTAAAAACCATTTTTTTTGTTTTGTTGAGCTTGCTGACTGAGATTGTTCTACAATATAGTTGACTGACTGCTTTATTTGTGGTTAATATACAATAAAGTACCCCTAAATAAAATTGCAGCTTTTAGAAACCAATTTTTTTTTACCCCTAAAAAAATTTTCAGCTTTTAGTAACCATTTTTTTTGTTTTGTTGAGCTTGCTGACGGAGATTGTTCTACAATATAGTTGACTGACTGCTTTATTTGTGGTTAATATACAATTAGGTACCCCTAACAAAAATTTCAGCTTTTAGAAATAATTTTGACTTGATTCATTTATTGCACATATATTGGGGCGTGCTGACTAGCCCCTTTCTAACGTTTAACTGACTGACCGACAAAACTGTTATTTGTATGCATTATATAACGTGTATAAGAAGTTTCAGCTTTTAGAAATTGATTGCAGAAAAATCGAAATTTTATACGTTTGAGGCCATATAGCAGCCGCCTGTTCTACAGTTCGCTTGACTGACCGGCAGATTATTGATGTACACAATTACTATAACCAACTGTAAAAAATTCAGCTTTTAGAAACGCAAATTTGTTTTTAGGCGCTGGCTCTCCGGCTATAATAATTGCCATGTATTTTCACGCAGATGTGTACTGATCAAGAATATATTAATTTTTGTATGCCTGTCACTCCTCCTTCAATGGATTCCAAACGACAATGTTATAACATATGCAAATCTATAAATACCTGCGGAAATGCATTATAGAAACAAACATCGTTAAGAGCGCTTGCTAAAATAACTTTATCTGAAAAAAAAAAAAAATAAAAGTCAAAATTTTTGCTTAAAAACAATTTATATATTTAAATATGTGGAGATTTGCAACGAGTTTTTTTTTTTTGCTACTTTAAATCACTTGAAAAAAAAATTAGTACGAACGCTCATAAATCATTGATAAACAACTCTACTCATACTTAGTTTCAGCGTTCAACAAGGAGAGTAAAAGAATTGATGAGTACACGTATGCACAGTGAGCGTCAAAATAAAGTAAACACTTTGCTTTCAAATTTTTTAAATCTAATTGCAACAAAGTAATACATTTTAAATAAAAAGTAATAATGCATAACTCAGTAGTCATTTATGGAGAGTTGAACTACCCGCGTGAAAAAGAACGGTGGCCACTAATAACCACTAATGCACCACTGATGAATACTGATAACCACTAATGCACCACTAATGCACACCTATAAACACTAATGACCACTAACGTACCACTAATACGCCACTTATGACCACTTACTTACCACTAATAACCACTAATAAACCACTACAGTGCACCATTTCTGAGGGAGTATGTCTGTCCTTGTTGTGTTCATAAGGAAATACAGAGACAGATATACAGTACCAGCGAAAGTGCTGACGTGATAAGTCTGCACATGCGTAATCGTTCGATAGTCCGATCACATGTGGGATCAATAATCGATGTGCGGATATAATAGTACATATTAATTTACGTGCAATTTTCCGTCGTGTGAATCCAAAAGTTAAAATGGCTTCTGACAATATAGAAAAGAAAAGGTAAATTCGGTTTGTGCATGAACGATAGTTGTTACGACTAAAATTTTGGATTTAGCGAAATGTTTTGAGGTTAGAGTGAATGTGCTTTTTTTTCACAGAATGGATCTGGAAATTTGCATTTTGTGCGAGTTCGAGAATTACAGCAACAAAATCGATGTCGCCTACGGTGGATGGGTAGACTTACCTGAAGACGAAACTTTGGATACTGTGAAGAATAAGAAATTGAGTGTTTTATTGAATTGGCCCAATGGTATCGATGCGCCTCAACCACCTGCCTCGATGAAAAAAAAATTGCCGTGGTCATCAGTGGCTCAACTGCCACTATTTGTGGTCATCAGTGGTTTATTTGCCACGGTAAGTGTTCATTAGTGGTTCGACCGCGAAAACACTTATGCACTATTAGTGTTTATCAGTATTATTAGTGGCCACCGTTCTTTTTCACGCAGGTTAACATAAAGATAAAACAAAACCAAAACACAACCAGAGATAATACACCAAAATTAAAAAGTGACCAGATTTTACGCGTCAAAAAAAAGTAAGCAGATATTAATATAATTACAAAAACAAGTTTTATATTACACATAAATTTTTGATTTGTTTTCCTTTAATCAAATACCATATTCAGTGTTCTAGGAATACAACAGACCAGATTTTTTATAATATCAGGGGAGATTTCGCTCTAATATTCCCTAAACACCTGTTTTAGATTCTTCTTGATGGAAATGGTCCTTTCTCTGATTTTCCTGTAAAAATTTTTCTACAAATGTTCACTAGGGTTACGATCTTGGGACTGAGGGAATAACCAAGGGTCTTAAGAGTGTGGTGTTGCAACCATTTCTTGATAATTTTGCTTTCATCGAATAGAGTTTTACGTGCAATTAAAATCTCGAAAAAAAAAAATGCACAGACATCATGTATACCAATGAGTGTCATAATCGTCAGAAGAGAACTTCATAAAAACGGCTAACATGGCAGATAACTACTCAATATGCAATTCATATCAAAAATAAACAAAGAAGAAATGAATGGATGTCGCTAAAAAATACAGAAATGAGGCTCCACCTTTTTGGGAAAACATTTTGTTCGCTGGCGAAAGCATATTTGAAATTTTTGGCGCGAAAAATATGGCGAACCAGAAATTAAAGCTCCAGTAGAGCTTGTGTTATAAATACTCTTAAACATGATAGAGAGGATCAGTTATGATAAGAGTTGCATATTGAGTGCTTATCTTCCATGTTAGCCGTTTTTGTGGAGTTCTTTCTTGACGGTTATGACACTCATTGGTGTACATGATGTCTGTGCTTTTTTTTTCCGAGATTTTAATTACACTTGAAGCTCTATTCGATGTATTAAGTAACATTATCTTCCACCAGGATAACAATACCATTATCAAGGAATGGTTACTACAACATACTCCTAAGACCCTTGGTTAACCCCTCAGTGCTAAGATCGTAGCCCTAGTGAATATTTGTAGAAAAATGTTGACAGGAAAATTAGAAAATGGATCATATCTATCAAGAAGAATCTAAACCAGGTGTTTAAGGAATAATAGAGCGAAATCTCCCCTGATATTACGAAAAATCTGGTCGGTTCCATTCCTAGAAGACTGAATGTGGTATTTAGGGCTAAAGGAAAACAAATCAAAAATTAATCTGTAATAAAGCTAGTTTTTGTTATTATGTTAATAGCCCTGTTATTTTTTTTTTTTTTTTTTGACGCGTTTATACAATTGTGGTAATTTTCAAAGTGCGATAACTTATTAACGGTTAGTCGTATGATAAAAAGTTCAAGGGTATTTTTCAAGGTGAACCACATGCTCTACGGTTTGTGAAAAATATCTCCTAAACCATAGGTCGTACGAAAAAAAGTGCTGGGAATGGTTTGAAGGAAATATAATTTTTTACAAACAAATATATATTTAAAGTTCGGGTAATGTGGTTACCTTTTTTCTTTTTCGCCAATTTCTACCAAAGTAATGGTAGTAGGTTAGTTTGGTCAATTAATTAGTATTAGTTATTCTATTGTTTTTACTATTATATAAATTATAAATTAAAATATTAACATTTTCGAGCGTGAGGCCAGATAAATTGACAGTACCTAAAAATAGCTGGAAAAGAAAAGTGTTGGGTAATGTGGATCACCCTGTCCATTTCCTAAAGTAGTACCGTTATTCGCAACTTTTGTTGACTAAAAGCCGAGTTGTATTATTTTAGATTATAATTGCTCTAAAATAGCTGTAAAGTAAGATAAACCAAAATCATACTAACAAATGAATAAGTAATAAGGAGTACCGAATCATACGTAAAATAGTGCACCATATTACTTAAACTCAGGTATCCCACACATGTATTTAGCTTTTTAAGGTGTAGTAGTAATCAGCGTTAAATAATATGGGGTAGTCCACATTACCCGAATCATCACTTTTTTGAAATAATCATTTAATATACAAAAGCAATGTAAAATCAGAAGTGCTTATGCATTTTTTCGTTGAATTATAGCTCCACAAATGCATAAGAGTCATTTCAATTTTAGAAAACAGAGTTCTGTGGAAATTATATAGCTATTCAGTACGTACTAAAGAAAATCAATTTGACCTCACAGCTTATATTAAGAAATTGCATACGTGTAAGGAGCATAATAGAAAAGCCAAAGAGCGTAAAAAATATATTTTTCGAGCTTTAAAATGCACAAATAACCAGAATTGTTAAATATGGGAAATAAAAGGGTGCACCGCATTACCCACATAGTCCACATTACCCTAACTTACTATACTTTTTTTGTGCGATTAGTCGTTAGAGAGTTATCGCAATTTAAAAAGTACAACATAGTACATACAAATTTACATACTTCCTTAACCATGAGTAATAGAGCAAAAATTGATCAAGCTTTTTCGTAGTAAATCATTGAAGCTAAACAACTGTTGACTCAGTAAAAAACTGTCGACCACCATTTTTTCGTAATTGCAACCGTTAGCGAAATAATTGAATAAAATTTATTTTCGCAACTTTTGACCTTGAATAACTTTTTTTGGGCACACGATTTTGCAATGTACTTTTCACACAATTCCGAAAAAAAAAAAAAATCATTTGGAACTGTTTTTCAGAATTATCCTTATTTGTTTCGGCTAAAGCAACATGGAAATCGTTCGTTAGCCGATCATTTCTGAAGTGCTCTAAGGATTTTGAAATTTTTTATTGAAAACATGTCGAAATATGATGTTTAATAGAATTCCTTAAAAAAAATGGGGTACTTGAAAATTTTATTAAAATCACCCACAGGATAGGCGTGTTGATAGAGAGTAGCTTCTTATTTACCAAATTTCATCAAAATATCTCCATTCGATAGGTAATAAGACGACACACAGCGAAAAAAAAAAATTCACATAAAAATAACATGTTTAAATGGTGATGATTCTATTGCGGGGAAAACTATAGCGAAAGCGTCAAAAGTATTTCGAGGTGACCTTTAACGGTTAGCGGAGTAAAAAAGCGGTTAAAGAAAAACGCGTGTTGTCGGTTTCACCATTGCTTTAATACTACTTACGACAAATATGAACCTAACATACTGGCCGGATCCCAGCCTTTTTCAAGTCCCGTGCATCCCGGGATTAGTCCATGCGAATCCCGGTATTAATTAAAAGCAATTTTTTATCAAAAATACAAAATTAATATGAAATATTTTGCTATTTTCTATTGAATTCTTCATATGGTACTATTTAATGATGCCATTTTGAAATGATCGTAACTTTTTATACGAAAATCATTTAAGACCATATCATAGCTCATTTTGAAGACAACGATGCTGCATTTAATAAAAAATAGTAAAATAGTTTCGTGCATTCTCCATACAACCTCAAAAATTGTGTTTTTTGAAATTTTAGTTTATGATATTTCAAAAACCGTACTTGATGGACCGATTCGGATTCAGAATCGACAAATACATCGGAAATGACTATTTTTGTTTGTTTTGTTTTTTTCTAAATTCAGTTACCAACAAAAATTAGTCAAGTCGGATGAAAATCAACAAAATTAGATATTATAGCCTTTTTTTACATAATTCTGCTGCACTATATAAGGAATGAAGATATCGTTTCAAAAAAGGTTACAATGCTAAAGTTAAGCCAGCCGCTTTAATATAGGTTTTACACAAATCGGGTGGCGCTTTCATTTTCAAATTTAAAAAATTTTTTAAACTCTAAAATTTTTTGATCCCAGTATTACAGGTTATTCCATCATAATGTAAATTGTCTATTGTTTGCTTATCTCTAAAAGAATTTTTTAAAATTTATAAAAGAGGACTTTTTTAAGCATATTTATCTCAATTTTGTTCAGTTTATATTTTTATTTCTTATGACACATGGTTTTTTATTTCAAAACTTTTCATTATCGTATCCTCTATTATTGCCTGTGACAATAAGGAGTAGCAGCTTGGGCCGATTTTTGGTCAAAAAGCACGTGGATTATGCGGCTTTGATTTGCGACCAAAGATTGTCATAAGCAGTTATTTCTTATTACAATAGACATCATCAAAAACTCCACGGATTTCATTCTTGTGCCGCAAGTCAGAACAGAATGTCCCGTCGAGTCACAAGCTCAAAAAAGATTGCTTTTTATTTAAAGTCTTCAATTGTAGTCACATATTTCTTCAATTGCAACATAAAACTAGTGAGGGTGAAAAATTTGGCCTGGCCAAATATTAAATACCCTACACAGCAGTATTTTAAAAATTTTGCCCATATGGGAGGTGCTACGCCCTCGCGCCCAAGTTCACCCAGTTTTTGTTTAGAGCTTGCATTTATAGTTTTTAGTGTCTGAGTGAAAAACGTTTTCAGTACAGCGTTTTGAACCTTTTGCTTATATAGGAGGTGCCACGCCCTCTTGTCCGAGTTCTTCTAGTTTTAGTTTAGCGTTTTTAGTCTGTAGTATTTGAGTGAAGTTTGGTTGGATTATCTCAAAAAACTCCTTCAGTATAGCATTTTGAAACTTTTGCTCATATGGGAGGTGCCACGCCCCCTGGTCCGATTTCACCCAATTTTTGTTGAGAGCTTTCATTTATGATTCTTAGTGTCGGAGTCGAATTTGGTTTGAATATCTCATAAAACGCTTTCAGCATAGCGTTTTGAAGCTTTTGCTTATATGGGAAGTGCCACGCCCTCTTGTTCGAATTTGCTCAGTTTTTTCTCAGAGCTTGCGCATACATTCCTTAGTGTTTATGCCTATTTTGGTTGCATTGCCGTGAAAAATACTCCTAAAATTGCATTTTGAATATATTTTTTGTATGGGCGGTAGGCGTGTCCGTTGACCGATTTCGCTCATTTTCAATCCCCCGAGCTATCTTTGACGACGGAGGCAGTGTACCAAATTTCATTGAAATATCTTGCTCTGTTTTCCCAAAAAGTGTATTTCAACACACAGCCAGCCAGCCAGCCAGCCACCCAGCCAGCCAGACAAACGGACATGGCTATAACAACTCAAGAGGTGACGCTGATCAAGAATATATATACTTTTCTATATCTGCCACGCCTCCTTCTATGCGTTACAAAAGGAAGGACAAAGTGAATATACCCTGGGTGTAGGGTATAACTAGTAAGGGTGTAACATTTGGCCTGGCCAAACATCAAATACCCTACACTGCAGTATTTTGAAAATTTTGATTATATTGGAGGTGCCACGCCTTTTTGTCCGAGTTAACCCAGTTTTTGCTCACAGCGTGCCTTTTTTGTCCTTAGTATGTGATTCAAATTCGGTTGGATTATCTCAAAAAAACTTTTAAGTATAGCGTTTTAAAGCTTTTGCTTATAAGTAAAGTGCCACGCCCTCTTGTCCAAGTTCGTCCAGTTTTAACTCAGAGCGTGCATTTATCGTCTTAAGTATATGAGTGAAATTTAGTTGGATTATCCCAAAAAACTTTTCCAGTATAGCGTTTTGAAGCTTTTGATTATATGGGAGGTGCCACGCCCTCTTCTTCGAATCCGCCTATGTAGTTTTTGCTCAGAGCTTGCGCTAATAATTCGTAGCATTTAATTGTATTTTCAATCCCACGAGCTAACTTTTACGACAAGGCCAACGCACCAAATTTCATTGAATTACCATAGTTAGTTTTCCCGTAAAAAATATTTCCACGCACAGCCAGCCAGACAGACGGACATGGCTATATCGACTCAGGAGGTGACGCTGGTCGAGAATATATATACTTTTCTGTATCTGCCACGCCTCCTTCTCTGCGTTACAAACGGAAGGACAATGTGAATATACATACCCTGGGTGCAGCGTATAAAAAAATCATAAAACTGCAGTAGTTTGGCTAAAATTCTTCCATAAGCTAGTAAATTAAAGAAAGCGTTCCGTTCCATGTCCAATGAGTCACACTTATTTTAACAACAATTTAAGACAGAAAACATTAACATTAAAAAAGGGTTATTAAGTTATTTCTCGAGACTGTTGTCACAGCTCAGGGCTTAAAATAACTTTGTTATGACCAAAGTTTTGCCATAATCTATAGCAAAATGTCCATTGAGTCACAATGAAATGCCCCATATATAGTTTAAGTTTATGAATTATTTGTAAATAAAATTTTTATGTTTGCTTTTTTATAATTTCTTGTTAATTTTTATTATTCAAATAAAATTTAAATTAAAACGATTGACTGTTTAATATGAATTGAACATTTTAATAAATACGTTCTTACATTCTAACAAAAAAGTGTGCTTTTAATTTCAAAATAAAAATCATACGTAATCCCGAAAAATCCCGGAAGTACATTCGTTACAAACTTTTTTCTGGTTTGAACATTAGCAAGTGAACTGTAATTTTGAAAATAATTGAATTAAACAATAGAATAATATGAAATACATTAGAATACGAAAATGAGAAATACAGACTGCAAAATAGTTGTTAATCTTCAGTAAAAACATCGTCTTTCGTCGATAGGATGCATAGCTTGGCAACAGGGCGCACAAGTTCGCCTGCAGCGGTTCTTAACTTGACGGCACTAACTCGGTTATCGACTCCGGGGAAGAAGTCTATAACTCGACCCATTCTTCATTTGGTTGGCATCGTGTTTTCATCACAAATATCATCATATCATCATTTTGTGCGTTGTTGAAGGTTATCAGGAGTGTCGTCTCATAGCTATATTAGCTTGCCAGCTTTGACCAAGTGAAACTCTGAATGTTTGAGTTTCTGGTTCTTGCAAAGATTTTAGCGGCTTTCCAACGATAAAATGGACAGTTGTCAAATCATCCAAATCACAGCTATCAACATAGCGGTCTTGAATTGACGCAGGCCTCTACTTCGATCAGCAGCGTTCTGTACTCTTCGAACGTTAGCAAAACATCAGTTATCGCACGTCTTAAGTGATATTTCATACGTTTAACCCCGGTTTCCCAGTAGCCGCCCATATGGCGCACCCTCGGCGGGTTGAAATGCCAGGCAATAAGCGAATTAGCAAAGTAAGCGCGAACTTTGTCATCAGTAGTGCAGTTTTGAAATATGATGCGTAGCTCTTTTTCAGCACCGATAAAATTTGTGCCGTTGTCTGAGTATATGTGTTGGCAATACCCTTGGTGACTTATAAATCTTTCGTATGCGTTAAGAAATGCGGCTGATGTCAAATCACACACGAATTCGAGATGCACAGCACACGTGCTCATGCAGATGAAAACGGCAATGTATCCCTTTACAGACTTGAATCCCCTTTCAGGCGCAAATTTGTAACGATAGAGACCTGTGAAGTCTACAACAGTTCGTAGAAAACAGCGTGTGTATGAAGCACATCCGATTGGCAAGTCAGCTATCATTTGTTGAAGTGGTTGACGATTGATACACTTGATGAAATTTTGATAAATCTTGCGTATGAGGTTACGAGCTGCAACAACCCAAAAGCGGCGCTGTAGAACGGTCTGCATTATTTGTGGACCTACGTGAAGCGTATGCAAATGAATATCTTTTATGATAAACTTAGCGAGCGGTGAAGCTTTAGGAAGAATAACTGAATATTTTGTGTCGAATGACAAATATGCGTGCTAACTGCGGCCACCTGCGCGTAAAACTCTATTTTCGTCTACAAATTGTTGCAATCAAAGGAGACTGCTACGCAGTAGTAACTGTTTATTAGTCCTGCAACAAGAAATTTCGTTAGAAAAATTATAGCACACCATCATATTTGGAATACCGGAATGGAAAACCATTGTAAGACTGTGTTTCAAAAAAAATAATCAGTTTTTTTATGACTTTAATGTATTATTCCACTTTCAATGTTCTTTTTTATAATTATTTTCTAACTAAAGTATGTGCAATTTCTTTTAAAATGAATTTTTAATTTGTGCTGTAATTAAATAAAGAGAAATGTAATTATTTACTTTTTGTTCCATAAAATATCAGCACCCGCAACAGCATCAGCTGATATTACTGCCATTCCATGTTAATAACTTGGCCATTTCTTAACCAATTTTCATGTTTAGATCTGTTTTGAAAAGGTATTGAATCAGGCAATAAGCTTAAAATAAAATTTTTCGTAGTTGATAAAAAGGACTAAATTCACTACTAATATAGTACTAAACTACAAAAAACGTGTCCAGGTACACCCCTTTTTATACCCACACCCAGGGTATATTCACTTTGTCCTTCCGTTTGTAACGCAGAGAAGGAGGCGTGGCAGGTATAGAAAAGTATATATATTCTTGATCAGCGTCACCTCCTGAGTCGATATAGCCATGTCCGTCTGTTTGGCTGGCTGGCTGGCTGGCTGGCTGGGTGGCTGGCTGGCTGGCTGGGTGGCTGGCTGTGTTGAAATACACTTTTTGGGAAAACTGAGCAAGATAATTCAATGAAATTTGGTACACTGCCTCCGTCGTCAAAGTTAGCTCGGGGGATTGAAAATGAGCAAAATCGGTCAACGGACACGCCTACCGCCCATACAAAAATTATATTCAAAATGCAATTTTAGGAGTATTTTTCACGACAATGCAACCACAATACATATAAGTACTACAAATTGTAAGCGCAAGCTCTGATAAAAATTTGAGCGAATTCGGACAAGAGGGCGTGGCACCTCCTATATAAGAAAAAGCTTCAAAACGCTATACTGAAAGCGTTTTTTGAGATATTCGAACTAAATTTGACTCAGACACTAAGAATTATGAATGAAAGCTCTCAGCAAAAATTGGGTGAAATCAGACAAGGGGCGTGGCACCTCCTATATAAGCAAAAGATTCAAAATGCTATACTGAAAGAGTTTTTTGAGATAATCCAACTAAATTTCACTCTGACACTAAAAATTATAAATGCAAGCTCTGAATAAAAACTGGGTGTACTCGGACAAGAGGGCGTGGCACCTCCCATATAAGCAAACTTTTCAAAATACTGCAGTGTAGGGTATTTATTTTTTGGCCAGGCCAAAATTTACACCCTTACTAGTTTATCTTCCCAAATATATTTTTTGGAAAGAAAAAAATAATCTGAGCACAAAATGAAACATTTCTTAACCCATTTTCATGTTTGGACCATTTTTAGAAAGGTATTGAATCACGCTATGCGCACAAATTTTTTTGCATTTGGTAAAAAGTACTAAATTTACTACTATTTTAGTACTAAACGACAAAAAGTGCTATAGTACCTTTTTTCAACCTTCCAAAATATTTTTCTAGAATAGAAATCAAAACCACCTTTCACATGAATTTAAAATTAAGATGGTATCTTTCATGGTATACGAGTAATGATTTTCTGAACATTTCAGTACATGCTGTTAATTCGAATTATGTAAGTTTTTTGTAATTTACTGTAATAAACATGGGTTTTCGTAGTGAGGAGTGCTGCACGCTGACTCAGGCTCGGCTAAGGCTCGTCGGAAATTGGTGGTTCGTCGCACTCCAGCCCTCATTACAAAAAAATCAAAAAAAATGCGTGCTTCAAATTCCAAATTATAAGTTTGAATGAACAAGAAAAAACAAGGAAACACAAAACCATCTGACATTAAACAATGACAAGAAACAGGCAGCAGTTAAAACTATCCATGGTGCATCTAAATCAATAATGCACTGAGCAGCCCACCCTTTGACCTAGAGGTCACCGTTGACATACATGCGCTCCTTGGTTTTATATATGTCCCGAACGTCATCACTCCTTCACTGCATGCCCTTAGCCTTCAAAAAAAAATTAACTACTCCATCACAAAAAAAAATCACACAATCACAATTCAAATTTAATTACAAACATTTTATTAACATAAGATTATGTAATCATATGTTATAATAAACAATATTCAACAATATGAAATATCAAACAGAACAGAATATTTGTATGAAAAAGTGTCACAAGCACTGAGAGAAAAACTATCTAAGACAATCAATTTCGTTTCATTTTACTTAAAATTAGTGTACTTAGATTCGCAGGTAAGTTATGCAACTAATCAAATTAACATTATTTTTAATTTTCAAATCTTATTTCTTTTTCTTTATCTTTAAATTTAAATTTTTCTCAAAATTTTTTTCTTTTAATTTAACTTTCTTTTTTTTTTTTCTTTTAGATAAATTACATTTTTGATTTTTCTTTTTCTTCTCTAAACATATGATCTTATTCTTTTTTTTTATATATAGGTAACTACTAGGTAAGTATGAAAATAATAATATTTTACATTTGCTAGGGCATGAATTAATAAAAAGTTTTATTTAATATTTGTTTAATCTTTCTATTTTTAGGTTTTTCTTTTTATTCTTTTCATTTTTAGCTGATTTCTCTGTTTTTTATTTCCAAATTTTGGTTTTTAACTTTTCGCTTACTAACTCGAACCTAATACCTGGCGCCAAATTTTAGTTCCTAAGTTTCATAAGCTATCAACTTTAGCCTTTTTTTAAAATAAAGTTTTTTTTTTCTTCAAGAAATCCGCACTTAAACAAAAAAAGAAACCTATCACAAATCTTTGTATTTCTTTTCTTACTTTTCGGAACACCCTATTCTTTAAATTTTTCTTAACCATAAATTTTTAAGTTTTAGCTAATTTAATTTTTCTTTCTTTTTAGGTCACAATTAATCATTCTTTTTTCTTTCTTTTCAGATAATTAATTAACTTTTTTCTCTATTTTTAGATAATTAACTTTTTTCTTTCTCTTTAGCTTAACATAATTAACCTTATATTTTTTAGTACATTACTTAACCAATTTGTTTTTTTTTTTATTTATTTTCAGGACACCTTAATTTAACATCTTTTTAGCTAATCTTAACTCTTATTTCTTTTTTATTTCTTTTCAGGTTTTAACTAAATATTTTTTCTTTTTTTTTTAGCGTAACTTAACCTTTTTTTTCTTTCTTTTCAGGTCTTCATTTTACATTTTTATTTATTTTCAGAGCACCTTAATTTAATATTTTTCTTTCTTTTCTTTACAGCGTTACTAAATTTAATATTTTTCTTTTTTTTTCAGCTCACTTTAATGTACTTTTTTTTCCAGCACCACTTAATGTACCTTTGTAGATCTTTGTTTTTTTTAGTTTTTCATACTTAAATTTCGGCAATAAAAATGAATTACAAACTTATTAGTTGAATACCCTTTTTTATAAATTACTTAGGTTTTGATTTTTTCTTTTCTTTCGTTTAGGATACTTTTTATTTCAGCAAAACTCAATTTTTTAATAAAACCTCACCCAGGCTTTTGACTGCTTGTCTTGCTGCTGTTGTTTTTTCGATGTCAGCATGTTATGCAAGCTGGATTCCCTGCGACTGAAAGGGGTACTCCACTTCAATTCCCCTGCAAAGCAATTGTTTGGCGCTGGTCGAATTGCAAGTTTTATTACTCTTGCCGTCGTTGCAATTCCTTGCACATCGATGAAGCAACCTTGTTCCTTTGTTGCCAGAGTCGAATTCGCTCTTATGAGATTTTAATTTTTATACTTTTAAGTTAAACTTTTTTTAAAATTTAATTTGTTGCTGAATTTTGTGCAACCTCGTTCTTTCGCTGTCAGATTAGAAAAGGCAGATTTCACAACCAGAATTCCATTGACCGGTCTTCATTTTGAGAATTCGCCATTATTTCGTTTGACAGATGTTATATTCTGAACACCTCTCAAAGAAAAAGTTGTTCCCGACCTTATTGCAATAAGTTGGTTTGACGCGTGGCCGCTACAAAGCCAGCAATCAGATGCAAATGCTCATGAGCATCGATGGGTGGGATAAAAACGAAGTCCGGGCACGAAAATTATGTCCATATACATACAATCTTTATTAATACCTATAACCTTAATTTAAAAACTAGCAAGGGTGTAAATTTTGGCCTGGCCAAAAAATAAATACCCTACACTGCAGTATTTTGAAAATTTTGCTTATATGGGAGGTGCCACGCCCTCTTGTCCGAGTACACCCAGTTTTTGTTCAGAGGTTACATTTATAGTTTTTAGTGTCAGAGTGAAATTTAGTTGGATTATCTCAAAAAACTCTTTCAGTATAGCATTTTGAATCTTTTGCTTATATGGGAGGAGCCACGCCCCCTTGTACGATTTCAACCAATTTTTGCTGAGAGCTTTCATTTATAATTTTTAGTGTCTGAGTCAAAGTTGGTTCGAATATCTCAAAAAACGCTTTCAGTATAGCGTTTTGAAGCTTTTGCTTATATGAGAGGTGCCACGCCCTCTTGTCCGAATTCGCTCAGTTTTTTATCAGAGCTTGCGCTTACAATTCGTAGTATTTATGTGTATTGTGGTTGCATTGTCGTGAAAAATACTCTTAAAATTGCATTTTTAATATAACTTTTGTATGGGCGGTAGGCGTGTCCGTTAACCGATTTTGCTCATTTTCAATCCCCCGAGCTAACTTTGACGACGGAGGCAGTGTACCAAATTTCATTGAATTATCTTGCTCAGTTTTCCCAAAAAGTGTATTTCAACACACAGCCAGCCACCCAGCCAGCCAGCCAGCCAGCCAGCCAGCCAGCCACCCAGCCAGCCAGCCAGCCAGACAGACGGACATGGCTATATCGACTCAGGAGGTGACGCTGATCAAGAATATATATACTTTTCTATACCTGCCACGCCTCCTTCTCTGCGTTACAAACGGAAGGACAAAGTGAATATACCCTGGGTGTAGGGTATAATAATATCACAGTTGAAAATATCACAGATGAGGAAAATTTATGTTGAATCACAGTAAAAATATTGCACAAGAATAAAAATTTTCGGACCACCTCCAAATGACTCTGTTCAGTTAAATTTAAGTATTTTTTTTTAAGTTTGCAGTGTTGCCAAATTCAAGACGACATTACAGAGGTGCCAACTTTGCGCTTCCGTAACGACGCCCTGGAAACGGTCATTTAAACATTATTTAATAGTATTGTTATCGAAAGTAATCGGTTTAACAATAAAATTTAAAACATTTTAAATCATCAAAAGGTAAGTATTCTCAAACTTTTACTTTGTGCGACATGTTATTTATTAGGTATTTAAATTCTTTTCAGTTTTAGTTGTTCGTGTACTCAAACATGTGAAATTTTTTATGACTCCCGGATTAAGATGTCAAGAAAAAAACAATCTACCTCATCGATATTTTCAATGACGGCGTTTTTAATTAACGGTATTTGTACATCATATTTTTAAGTTATAAGTGCAATCGAACAATGACGTAATAGTGTTATAGATTGTGCTGAAATTGTAAACATATATATCTATTATACATATATGTGACCCAAAAAAAAAACGATGTAAGCTTGTTTTCGATGTTTAAGTGGTGCGAAAAAAAATACGGTGTTGTTGTTATTACATAAGTTTGTATATGTATATCTCTATATGGGCTTTACATGTTTGTATCTATATAATCATACATTTTTTAGTTGCTTAAGGTATTTTTATTTGACCAAATTTTTCGTTTAGTTTTTGTACTGTGGAATCTCTGAGATTTTTATTGAGGAGGAAAAAAAAAAATATACTTTGCTAGAGATGGTTAAGAACGTGATATTTTAAGATCTAGAGATGTGGAAATTAAATATTTTTATATCGATACTACTGCTTTAGATGTTGTGCGTGAATTACCCCAATGCGTTTTCCTTGCATATTTTCTACCTCGTACATGTTTTTTCCAATTGGTTTAATGATTCTGCATTTTAACCAGGGCCGACAAAGTTTTGCATTAATGCCCTTAGCGAAATCGCTTTGAATGAAGTTTTTTCGGAAAACTTCTTGACCTTGCTTGAAAGTGATTTCCCTACTGCGCTTATTATATGTTTTTACATTTCTTTCGTAAGCTTTGTGCAGTTGCGTTTTTATTCTATTTCTAACAAGTTCAAGCTTTTGTGGCTGCGTTAAGATTTTAGTCTCAGGGTCACCTAACAAATTAAGTTTTCGGGCAATTTGATAAGCGCTAGCATGTGTTATCATATTGGTTCCGAATAAGGCAAAATACGGCGTAACACCGGTAGAAGCATGCACGGAAGACCTAATCGCACATTCGATACTCGAGAGATTTTGGTCCCATTCAGCCTGATTATTAGTTAATACAGCTCTTATTGAAGCCAAAATCGTTTGGTTTACCCTTTCGCTTGCATTTGCTTGAGGTGCATGAACCGCAGTTTTCATGTTTACAGACATCACATTTTCCAACAAATTCACGGACCTCAGTACACATTCCAGGCCAATAAAAGTATTCCCTGATCCTACCTAGAGTTTTGGCTACTCCTCCATGCAACGCTATACTTGAAGTGTGTGCATATTTTATTATGTTCTCTGTCAGCTCACTTGGAATCCATAGCTTCTAAGAATGGTCTTCGTTAAGGGGGTCTCCGTCATGAAAACAAGTACGCTTGTAAACATAACCATCAATAATTTTTATGTCCGGAAGTCTATCCTGGTTTTCTTCAACTGTCTGTATTAGCTTTTGGTACTTATCGCTTTGAAAAGCTTCTGAGTTTAAGTCGATAATTGCTGTATGACTATCTAAGTTAAGTTCGTCCATGTCAAATCTGGAGAGCATATTTGGGACTATATTCTTCGATTCCTTTCTGTGTTGAATTTCAAAAGTGAAACCTTGCAACTTCAAACTCCACCTCGCAAGTCGGCCATTAAGATCTTGCTGCTTCATGAGCCATTTTAAGCTAGAATGATCAGTAATCACCGTAAATGGCATCAATTCTATATAGGGCCTAAACTTGGCGATGGCGGCTACAACGGCTAAACATTCTTTTTCCGTTACGGAATAATTTTTCTGTGCGGGGTTTAACTTTTGCGAAAAGTATTCGATAGGATGCTCTTCTCCCGTTTCATCTACTTGGAAAAGTACAGCTCCTATGCCTAAGTCAGATGCATCACATTGCACATAGAAATGCTTATCGAAATTCGGGCTAACTAAGACAGGACTCGAAATCAAGGCCTCTTTCAACTTTTCAAACGCTACATGGGCTTCTGAACTGAACTGGAACTTTGGCGACTTCCTTAGGCTATCTGTTATTGGTGCTGCAAGTGTGGCATAGTTCGAAATAAATCGGCGGTACCATCCAGCGGTTCCGAGAAACTGCCGTACTTGTTTCACATTCTTTGGTGCCGTTATTCGTACTATTGCCTCTATTTTACTTGGATCTGTTTTTAGCTTACCACCTCCAACAAGATAACCTAGGTACTTCAGTTCAGTAAAACAGAACTTAGACTTTTCCATGTTTATTGTCAAGCCTGCCGCCGTTAATTTCTTTCCTACTACCTTCAAAATCTCACAATGTGTCTTAAAGTCAGCTGAAACTATCAACAAGTCATCCAAGTAGACTAGGACACGATCTTTCAATTCGGACGGTATAATTTTGTCCATCAGTCGACAAAGACGCTGTGCGGCATTACAAAGGCCGAAGGGCATTACAGTAAACTGATAATGTGGCCTTCCCTGCACAGTGAAAGCTGTCTTTGGTCGACTGGACTCTTCTAACGGTATTTGCCAGAAGGCATCTTTCAGATCTACCGCCGAAATGAAAATCGTCTCACCAAGCCTACTCAAAAGACCGTCTATGTTAGGTAATGGGTACGCGTCTTTTACTGTTACTTTATTTAGTTCCCTCGCGTCTAGGCACAGTCTATTTTTCCCTGGTTTCATGACTAGTGTCGTTCGGTTATTCCAGCTTGCTTGTGATGCTGGCTCAATGACATTGAGACTGAGCATTCGATCTAACTCTGCGTATGTCAATTTTTGAACGGCTGGCAAAATCGGAAAATAGCGCATCTTTTTCGGCGGAGCATCGCCTGTGTCGATCCTATGCTCTTCTAAATTCGTTTTCCCCAGACCGTATTTCGTATAACACCTAAATTCGTTTTTGGCTAATTCGAGTTGCTGTTTCTGCTCTTTCGTCAAGACATGCATTTTAAGTAATACAGTAGTGACTTCATTTGATTCGACCTCTAAACTACTGATCATGAATGGTATGAAATTGAATTTGCGCCAAAAATCGATACCCAAATAGAGTTTTTGTGTAAGTGACGGTACTAGATATAAAATAACTTCTTCAGTTCTGTTTTGACAAGTGATCTTAGCTTTTACTTTTCCTATGATTTTCTGACCCTTGCCGTCTGCTGTTCTAATTATGGAATTGAAATCTAATATGTCAAGACCGAGCTCTTCGACTACTTCAATACAATCTATTCCTAAGCAGCTTACATTAGCTCCGCTGTCCATAAGACCTTTCATTTCAAAACCGTTAATTAGAATGTCCATATAAGGTCTCACATCTAACTCAGAAGGCATATTTGATGAAGCTATTTCTTTCCTTTCGCACTTCCTATTTGCATATCTTTCTCTAGCACCTAAAATTTTCTTACTGACAACATATTCCTTTTGACTAAAAATTTCATTTCTCTTTTCTTCATATTTTGCTAACCTAACATGGTATGGCACAATTTCCCTTAACTTAGGTTCTTTTCGCTCTATTCCTACTTTTCTATCACTATCTGCTAACAAAATAACTCTCTTATCATCTAAGTTAAAGTTACATTGGTCTACTTTTGCTGGTTCTGAGGCTCCTGACATGAAACACCAGCTCGTTTCGTGTACTTTTGTCCGTTTCCCTGACAACGAACACAATTTGGAGTAATGACATTTTCGGCACCACAACGATAACAGAAAATGTTCCTTTGAGTCGATGGGCATTCAAAAAACCCATGACCACTTTGGTGACAGTTCCAACATACTAACTGTTGCTTCGGTTTCTGCTCGCGTTGTTGGGTACTCAAAGCGTCTACATCAAAACAACTCTCTTGAGGGTCTTCAAAATCTAACTCATGAACTTTTCTAGGATAATTGCTACGAAAATGTTCGCGTTCTTTGTGACGTTTCGCGATATTTCGTTCTGCCCGCTTACATTCGTCCAATAATCTATCCATTGAGTGAATTGACATTGGAAAAACTAATTGTGCCAAACCCTCTTTCAAATTATCCTTCACGATTTTTACTAGTTCAAATTCTGGAATTTGGTCTCTCATTTGATTTTTAAGAACGTTTATTGCTTTGCAAAAATCCTCAGCGGATTCATTACCAAACTGTCGTCTTTCCATTATCTTTCGCTGAATCTCGTAGTCGCTGTCAAAGCGTCTGAACTTTCTGTGCATTGTTGCCTTAAGCGAGTCCCAATTTATATTAGCATTTTGCCTTCGGTACCCCCAGAACCATTCAGATGCTTCACCGACAAGCAACTGGTGAAAATTTCTTATGAGATCATCCCAAGTACAACCAAAATCTTGCCTAAGTACTTCAACCTGGAATAAAAAGTCATCAACCGTGTTTGACTTCAAAGAACCATCAAATTTGATCCCCCACTTGCTCAAATCTATGTGCCTAAACAGGTTTGCATGATTATATGGGAAATACAAATTAGATAGGTTTCGATGTCCTAATTGTGGATTCTGATAATTGTACTGTTGGCCATACGGAAACGGTACATTATTATTTTGCTGAATGTGTGTCGGTGGTACTTCATTCGAACGTGGTTGTTGGACGTGATTGGTGTGCGAAGGGTTAACACTGGGACCATTCTGATTTCCCTGAGCAGTGTGCTCTCGTTCATAAAAAGAATTTAGAGAAGGTGACGTAATGTTGTCTGGCACTCGCTCTCTTTCTGCTCGCATGGACTCAGTTACAATTCGTGGCACAAGTCGTCGAATGCATGCCTCGACTTCTTGCATCACCGTCGCTTGAACCATACCAGAGCTTGCAGTAAGATAATCGCGAAGTGTTAAGCCTTGTTCATTGACAACAGTATTCGGTGCAATTCTTTGTGAAGTTGGTTGAGTCTGAAACTCATTCGGACGGACCTGATCAAATGCTTCCCTGATCCCTCGTGCAGTAATACTACTGTACGGTGGAGATTGCACAGTGTTATTGGTTGTATTTGAGCCTGAACTTGTGCTTGCATTGGTATCAAGCACATTGGAACTGGGCAAAGTTGCGCTAGCCGTGGTAACCAATTGATTTGTAACAGTAGGAGCTGTTGCAGTTGTTGTTGTGGTAGTGGCTGTTGTCGCCATTTCAGCTAATCCTATGTTCTGACAGTCTGGACCCAAAAACTCTCGTCTTAAGTTCGGAATCGATGTGGCTCTCCCTCGAGCTAACCTACTATTCCCCGTGGAGTTTGAACTTCCTTCACTTAAATTCCCAGATCTTAAAAGCATATCAGTTCCAACCAAGAAAAGTTTAAAAAAAAACGCGGTAATGAATTCTATCAGATGCCAACAGTTATGTTACCAAAATAACCAAAATTTAAATATAATGTATCAATTATGTAAATAAATAAAGTTTAAATAAATGTATATGTTAAAAAAAAATCAATATATCTAAGAGTATGTATATAGTATAAATAAATGATTAAAGAAACGAAATTGTGTATAATCGACAAGCAAACGCACTATATTACGTATAACACTAGACTTAAATAAATACAAAGCTACTAAAACAATAAAAAAACAAACAAATCTACAAAATGAGAATTCGCAAAAAAGTAAATTCGAATTATAAATAATAAATTTCGAATTTGCCAAAAAAATTTAATTTTGTATTTAATCGAATTGAATTCAATCAAAAGAAATTTCCGAAACGTTTTTCAAAAATTTGAATAAGCAAAGGTAAGGATTTTTGCAGTATATTATGGAGCGAATTATAACATAGAAATTGTTTTAACTACTCTAATTTTATTTAGAATAATAAATACTCTAGTTAACTTAGAATAAAAATAGATAAAAGTAAAATTTTTAAAAGAAAAAATGTACTTATCCATTTTATTCTTGCCCGCATTGTTCGTTGTAGATGTTGGAAAAATAAAAAATAAATTAATTGAACTAAACGAAACTTGATCTTATTTTCCGCACGGTTATCAACTTGAATTTTTGGATGTTTATTCGGTGGTCGCGAAGTTATTTCATAAGAATATTTAAAAAAAACTGACCTACCAACCGAGTAAACTATAAAGAAAACTGCGAATGCATCTCATTTAGACAACATAAAGAAATACTATACAAATGAATTTACAAGAAAACAAAAATACAGAAACTACCAAACGAATCCGGAGTAAGATATGGCACTTGCCCATGTGTCGCAAATGACCTACGATAGAGTATCGCCAAGTCATGACATACCTTAGGACTCCTTCCAACTCTTCACCGTCATCGTATTTTCTTGCGGTTGGCTCAACTTTCTCCAGCTCAGTAACCGTCGCAACACATGCATGGCTTTACATATATATGTGTAGCCTTCAGGGACTTACGGTCACCTAGCCTTCGAATGCTGACTCAAGCGCAAGAGTCAGACATAAACTGCCTGAACGTTGGGCGCCATTTTTGTAATAAAACAAGGAGCGCATGTATGTCAACGGTGACCTCTAGGTCAAAGGGTGGGCTGCTCAGTGCATTATTGATTTAGATGCACCATGGATAGTTTTAACTGCTGCCTGTTTCTTGTCATTGTTTAATGTCAGATGGTTTTGTGTTTCCTTGTTTTTTCTTGTTCATTCAAACTTATAATTTGGAATTTGAAGCACGCATATTTTTTGATTTTTTTGTAATAAACATGGGTTTTCGTAGTGAGGAGTGCTGCACGCTGACTCAGGCTCGGCTAAGGCTCGTCGGAAATTGGTGGTTCGTCGCACTCCAGCCCTCATTACAAAAAAATCAAAAAAAATGCGTGCTTCAAATTCCAAATTATAAGTTTGAATGAACAAGAAAAAACAAGGAAACACAAAACCATCTGACATTAAACAATGACAAGAAACAGGCAGCAGTTAAAACTATCCATGGTGCATCTAAATCAATAATGCACTGAGCAGCCCACCCTTTGACCTAGAGGTCACCGTTGACATACATGCGCTCCTTGGTTTTATATATGTCCCGAACGTCATCACTCCTTCACTGCATGCCCTTAGCCTTCAAAAAAAAATTAACTACTCCATCACAAAAAAAAATCACACAATCACAATTCAAATTTAATTACAAACATTTTATTAACATAAGATTATGTAATCATATGTTATAATAAACAATATTCAACAATATGAAATATCAAACAGAACAGAATATTTGTATGAAAAAGTGTCACAAGCACTGAGAGAAAAACTATCTAAGACAATCAATTTCGTTTCATTTTACTTAAAATTAGTGTACTTAGATTCGCAGGTAAGTTATGCAACTAATCAAATTAACATTATTTTTAATTTTCAAATCTTATTTCTTTTTCTTTATCTTTAAATTTAAATATTTCTCAAAATTTTTTTCTTTTAATTTAACTTTCTTTTTTTTTTTTTTCTTTTAGATAAATTACATTTTTGATTTTTCTTTTTCTTCTCTAAACATATGATCTTATTCTTTTTTTTTATATATAGGTAACTACTAGGTAAGTATGAAAATAATAATATTTTACAATTTCTAGGGCATGAATTAATAAAAAGTTTTATTTAATATTTGTTTAATCTTTCTATTTTTAGGTTTTTCTTTTTATTCTTTTCATTTTTAGCTGATTTCTCTGTTTTTTATTTCCAAATTTTGGTTTTTAACTTTTCGCTTACTAACTCGAACCTAATACCTAGCGCCAAATTTTAGTTCCTAAGTTTCATTAGCTATCAACTTTAGCCTTTTTTTAAAATAAAGTTTTTTTTTTTCTTCAAGAAATCCGCACTTAAACAAAAAAAGAAACCTATCACAAATCTTTGTATTTCTTTTTTTACTTTTCGGAACACCCTATTCTTTAAATTTTTCTTAACCATAAATTTTTAAGTTTTAGCTAATTTAATTTTTCTTTCTTTTTAGGTCACAATTAATCATTCTTTTTTCTTTCTTTTCAGATAATTAATTAACTTTTTTCTCTATTTTTAGATAATTAACTTTTTTCTTTCTCTTTAGCTTAACATAATTAACCTTATATTTTTTAGTACATTACTTAACCAATTTGTTTTTTTTTTTATTTATTTTCAGGACACCTTAATTTAACATCTTTTTAGCAAATCTTAACTCTTATTTCTTTTTTATTTCTTTTCAGGTTTTAACTAAATATTTTTTCTTTTTTTTTTAGCGTAACTTAACCTTTTTTTTCTTTCTTTTCAGGTCTTCATTTTACATTTTTATTTATTTTCAGAGCACCTTAATTTAATATTTTTCTTTCTTTTCTTTACAGCGTTACTAAATTTAATATTTTTCTTTTTTTTTCAGCTCACTTTAATGTACTTTTTTTTCCAGCACACCTTAATGTACCTTTGTAGATCTTTGTTTTTTTTAGTTTTTCATACTTAAATTTCGGCAATAAAAATGAATTACAAACTTATTAGTTGAATACCCTTTTTTATAAATTACTTAGGTTTTGATTTTTTCTTTTCTTTCGTTTAGGATACTTTTTATTTCAGCAAAACTCAAATTTTTAATAAAATCTCACCCAGGCTTTTGACTGCTTGTCTTGCTGCTGTTGTTTTTTCGATGTCAGCATGTTATGCAAGCTGGATTCCCTGCGACTGAAAGGGGTGCTCCACTTCAATTTCCCCTGCAAAGCAATTGTTTGGCGCTGGTCGAATTGCAAGTTTTATTACTCTTGCCGTCGTTGCAATTCCTTGCACATCGATGAAGCAACCTTGTTCCTTTGTTGCCAGAGTCGAATTCGCTCTTATGAGATTTTAATTTTTATACTTTTAAGTTAAACTTTTTTTAAAATTTAATTCGTTGCTGAATTTTGTGCAACCTCGTTCTTTCGCTGTCAGATTAGAAAAGGCAGATTTCACAACCAGAATTCCATTGACCGGTCTTCATTTTGAGAATTCGCCATTATTTCGTTTGACAGATGTTATATTCTGAACACCTCTCAAAGAAAAAGTTGTTCCCGACCTTATTGCAATAAGTTGGTTTGACGCGTGGCCGCTACATTACATCATTTTAAATTCCTCGAAAGATTTTGAAAATGAAAAAAGCAGTGCTGTAATACGGTTACGGCCTAAATCGCGGACACAAACACGTATTTTTTTTTTTTTTGTTTGTTCTTGAAAATCACATAGAAATTGCCGTACTCCTTCAATAACGTTTACATTGCTGTCGGAAAAAATACAGGCATTGGTTTTGTCGTACCAATACTTGTATTGTATCTGTATTTTATCTTGGTTTTAGTGAGGAGGAAGTAGAACCAATCCGACGTTCGACAAGATAGCGGAATCTACCCGACATTAGCGACTACGTTACATACATTACGTATGAAAACATTGATGAGCCTCAAAGTTATACTGAAGCTACAAAAAGTATTGAGAAAGTTAGCTGGCTGAATGCTATTGCTGAGGAACATAAATCACTTGTTGAAAACAATACCTGGAATATAGTAAACGTTCCCGCACATAAAATAGTATTAACAACAAAGTGGAATTTTAAGAAAAAGTTGAATGATAAAGGAGAAGTAGTGCGATACAAAGCTCGATTAGTGGCACGAGGTTGTGCACAAAGGAGTGGAATAGATTACTCGGAAAGATATTCATCAGTAATGAGGTACACATCTTTACGATATCTTTTATCTCTCGCTTTGGAATTTGATATGCAAATCGATCATTTGGATGTTTGTACGGCGTTTCTTAAGGGTAACTTGAATGAGGAACTTTTTATAGAGCCACCAGAAGGCATTAACCCAATCCCCGCCAGTGATGCCATACGGCACAGTTAAAACGCACTACCCGAATGTTCACCAAAATCATTTTGTAACTTTTTCGCGCAGGCTTGTTGTTTTTTATGTGCGTAGAAATGTTTGATCTATCATTTGATGCATTCCACGCGTAAATATTCCATCAACTTTTCAATCGCGAGCGGAGAGGAAGTGATCATTGAAAAATTATTCGAAAAAAATCGATTATGGCATCGAGACGTCGGCGAACTGCAAAAAATTATTTATTTGTATTTCGATTTAGAAAAAAGTAATTATGCCAAATTGAAGAGTAATACATTAGTTTCTAAAGTGTATTTATATTTTTCCATAAGTTGTTCCTTACTAAGTGATAGGCCTGAATATATTTTAAGTGTGCCATATGGCATCACTGGCGGGAACCGCTTATGTAAAGTTTAGATTAATTTCCGTTTATTTCAATAATTCAATTCATAAATAATTTATATGGGGAAAATATCTACCTGGGGGGGGTTTGAACACCAAATTTAGTTCAATAATTTAATTAATAAATAAATTATATGGGGAAAATATCTACCTGGGGGGGTTTGAACACCTAAAAAACCCACCCCGTGTGAATGGGCCTGGGTGTCATATGAATTTTTCGAGCCTTTTTTTATGAAGACGTGCTGTAAATGATTGTGGATGCATCTAACTATTGGGATTATGCTTATCTTTGGTTACAATGCTTGTAGTTAATCGTAAAGATTGTTGGATCATTAAAGCCAAGATTTTTGCTGGCATGTCTCGAAATAGTTTCAATCAAATAAGCCGTTTTATTCACTTTACACTGAAAAAACACATTGATCCCTTTCACCCTGAGCTTCATTTGATGAGTCCATGACACCGTATTTCAGACTGCTCTCAACAGTTTATTCGAGCCAAACTTATTCGATTTAGATTCATTGCATAGTGTCTGAACACTTTTGGAGGGTATTTGGAGTCCTTTGGTATTTACCGAGGAAAGTATTGTTGTATTCACTTTGTGGCAGCTCTATTACAAATTATCAACGCCCTTCCTGACGGCATTTGTGCCCTCCTATTCCACTTTTACTTCGATGATTTATTACCTGGAATCCCAGTTTTAAATTATTTGCAAAGCCTAGGCTACAATGTAACAGGAACCATAAGAGAAAATTGCATTCCACACAAATTCCCACTTCCTGGAAAGACATCAAGAAAAAAATAAAAAAAGAGGGCATATCAAATTTGCAGAAAACAAGGAATTTGACATCGCCATTGTAAAGTGGAATGATAATAATTGCGTTTAAGTTGCTTCTACTTCACATGGAAGAGATCTACAATCGATAGCTACGCCCTTTTGTAGAACAGAATGGAAGCGTATAATGGTCGAAAGTCTAAAGGCAGTCGAACAATATAATTAATGTATGGAAGGAACTAATCGAATGGATCAAAACTCACGTTTTGATGGAATCGCGCATTACGTTGGTTAATGGGATCGGCTTAGATGTAAATATAGACCGTGCAAAAACCAAATCTGAAATAGGTGCATAAGATGCGATGTAGATTTATGCGTTAAATGTTTCATCAAATATCACACTACCGCGGATTAGTATGCTAACTTACCATTTTTAGTCAAAAAATATGTATGCATACGTGTAAAAAATAGAGTTTTAAATAAAACTCAACTAATTTTTTTGCTAAGAGGTTCCCGCCAGTGATGCCATATGGCATCAGGGCACCATGGAAAAATGGGGCGTGGTCGCTGAAAAAGCTAACCGGATTTGAACTCAGGAACCTTCTTTTACCCCCCAAACAAAAAATCACCATCAAATTCAAAAAAATAAGTGCTGGCGGCGAATGGGTTAAAGTTCCCCAAGGTAAGATTTTAAGATTAAATAGGCCAATATACGGGCTGAAACAAGCGTCGAGAATGTGGAATATAAAATTAAGTCAAACTTTAAAGAAACTAGGTATGCGTCAACTAAAAACAGATCAATGCATTTATGTCAAAAATGAAGGTAATGATAACAATCATTTTGGCTATTTATGTTGATGACATGATGATTTTCTGGAAAAATGAGAAAGAAAAGAACGCTTTGATCAATAATTTAATGAAAGTATTCAAAATAAAAGACCTTGGAAAAGCAAAGTCATTTCTTGGAATGCAATTAAATTACCAGCGTGGGAAATATATCACAGTTGATCAATCGGGTTACATTGCTAGAATTTTGGAACGTTTTGGTATGAGTTCATGTAATGAAGTGTCAACTACGATGGACCCGAATGTGAAGTTAACGAAAAGTGATTGCCCTACTGATGAAAAAGGGAAAGATGAAATGCAGAAATATCCGTACCAGGAATTGATTGGCAGTTTATTGTTTGCAGCACAGCTGACGAGACCAGATATTTGCTACGCTGTGAACTATCTTAGCTGTTTTAACAATAATTTTGGTATGAAGCATTGGGTCGCAGCTAAACGCGGCTTGCGATAGTTAAAAAACCATCGACTTTAAATTAACTTTTAAAAAAGAAGAGGCGTTTGAAACAAGTTTTTTGTGATGCTACGTGGTTACAAAGAAAGGTGCAGCAATCGCTTGGGGTTCTAAAAAACAGGCTACAACAGCACTATCTACCTGTGAAGCTGAATACATGGCAATTGATGCAGCAGTGCAGGAGACTCTCTGGCTACGAGGACTGGAACATGAATTATTCCAACGAGAATTAGAACCAACTACGATACACTGCGATAACCAGAGTGCCATACAACTGGCATTAAATGAGTCTTATCATTCAAAAACTAAGCATATAGACATAAGGCACCATTTTATCAGAGACAATGTTTTTGAAAACAAAATTAAATTAAATTCAGTAAGCTCAGATAATATGATAGCCGATATATTTACTAAGCCACTTACAAATGTAAAGTTTGATAAATTTGTTAATCAAATGAGATTTTAAAATAAATAATTTTTAGTGTGGATGTTGAAAATTAAAAATAAGTTTTTTGATAGTCTGGTAACTATGTGAATTAGATTTTTTGTGTTTGTAAAAAGTAGTAGCGTTGTAACGATTTTTTCTTCTTTGCTTGCTTTTATGTTCTGTTTCGCTGCAAGTTTATTTCTTGAATTTTATTAAAAGTATTTTTTGCATTATAAAAGGCGTTTCATTTGTACTGGATTATTCTAAGACTCATTACGATTTTACACTTTCTCATTTTGATCTTGAAAAGTGTAAAATAACAATGTCATCAGCATAGGCTACCACTATGTCACCCTTTTTATTAAGTGCCCTCAAGTATAGATAGCAAGTATCCACAGAAGTGGTGATAAAATACCTCCCTTTGGAGTACCTCTAGTTGCATATTTTTGGCAGACACTCTGCCCCCATTCTACTTTAATAACGCGACTGCTTAATGGGGGCTTCTCATGTAAAATTTTCAAAAAATCGATTTTTTTTTTCATAGGTTGATAGAATAACGTCTTGGGAGTATATTCCCAAAGTTTCATGACTCAACTCTAAATATTATGGAAAATATGATTGATTGAACCAGCGCGCTCGGGCGCGGTTTGTGTGCGAAACTCAAACTTTAAATCGTTTTTTCTCAAAACTATGGTTTTAAAATCGCGGTACACGATTGCGAAAAAACTACTTAACCGATTTTTGATTTCTAAAAAGTGTTTTGCAGATTATAAATTGAAAGAGTTCATGAATGTCTGAAATTGTGGAAAAAAAGTTATTTTATACACTTTTTAGCCCCATTTAGCGACAAAAAATGACGAAAAAATAGCACTTTTTTTTCAAGACGTGATTTCAATATTGTAGAATCGAATTTTTTGGAATTGCAGACATTCATGCACTCAGGGGAACCCTGCTGAATAACAAAAAAATTTTGTTTTATGTTTCAGATAAAAACTTTGGGCTCCACAATGTACCGCGATAAATCCGTCAGCAGCGTCACGCCACACGCGACATTTAATAAGTCCGCCATTTTGTCATTTTAGTTTTTGAAAAAATGCTTTTTTTATAGTTCAAACATGTTCTTAAATATTTGCAAAAAATTATTTGTGTGTGTTTTTATTTTCCGATTGAAAAAAAATCCCGAAAAACAACTACTTTTTGACGTGTTACATGAGAAGCCCCCCTTAAGAGTGTTTTAATCCATTCTCGAATACGACGATTGACGTTTGCTTTAGTTAATGCTTTCAAAATTGTAATTGTACTCACATTATTGAAAGCACCCTCTATGTCAAAAAAATTAGCAATAATGTATTCTTGAAAATGTAGGGCACTCTCTATTGTTTGAACAACTGAGCGAAGGGCTGTCTACGGATTTTCCTTTTTGGTAAGCATGCTGACAGCTTGAGATAGCATTTGGTGGCAAGTTACATATCTCTGATGTAAACATCACAATACGTGAAGCTGCGAAAAAATTCAGAGCGCAAGCTCCCTCTTTCTTTTCTTAATCCCCTTCTTTTTCTTATATTACATCCAAAACAAATAAAAACATTAACACTACTTACATCATCAACCTCCGAAATCACAAGCTCTCCGAAAAGAGACAAACAAAATAATTCTACTCTCTCCACTCCTCCTATCCCACCTAGATCAGATACTACTAAACCAAACACTTCTAGCTTTCCAACAGTTTCTCATAGTAATAAAATAGATCTCAATTCAACACCAACATTTTCCAATGCTTCCTTAATTATTACAACATTCTTGCATCATCTAATAATTTCACCACACCCGTATTCTCTTCAAACCCACAAAGTCATACCACAAAACGCTCTATCCACAACAACAACGGGCATTACTCAACTTAATGTCAATATTTTAACATCAAAAGATCAACACGTGATCAAAACAACTCAACGAAAAATTTCAAAAACAGCACCGACGACGCACAGTGCGGCAAAATCCAAATATCCTGGCCAAAAGCCCAAAAATAAACTTTAATTCCGGGAAGTTTTGGTTAGATATTTTGAAAAACAATTGTCTAGGATATCAGTAACCGAGACAATAATATGGTTTCTTTCTTTACTTTATAGCATACAAACGTCAAAACATAGAACATTTTTTGATATCGAAAATGTTTATTAAAGTTGTGCCAAATGAAAATCGCTGGACAAGTTTTGTTTACAATTTTAAATAATATTTCGGCCACAAATCTTTAACTCTGTTCTTTTCTGAATATTTTGGTGTATCACTTACATTCATAAATGGAAAAAATAAAGGTAAAAGTGGCATATTTCTAAGAAACCAAAAATTTCTTTTAAGTACGTAGAACGCTAGAGTGCCAAAAAAAGATCCACTTAGTTGCTGCAATTTTTTGGCATGATTTGATAGATTGAAGTATTCTTTACCTTCTCTTTAATTTGCAGCCCCCACTCTTGCCCACTACTCAAGTTACACTTAATAATACATACCTGTTTGAAAATTAATTATTTTTTTAATAAAAATTGATTGGTGTACATTAGGGGTGTTTTAGTGCACGAATTTTGGATTTTGATACTTGACACCCCTCAATTGTGTGAGGTTGGAGAAAAAAATGAGTTTGCAAAAACAATTTTGAGGGTGGGGTTGGCGCATCGAGGTCAAAGATGAGAGAAAAGGAAAAACAATTTACTTACATCCCTACAAAAGGGGCGACCTCTAGAGGGTTCAAATGTATGACCGACCCACATTATTTTTTCTCCCCCAACATTTTCACCAAGCATACCTACCTCTTATCTCTAACCCCTAAGGGGGCTTCCATACAAAATTGACATTTTTTGGAAATCGACCCCCACCACTCCCAGGGTGCCCATGGAAGGGTCAAATGTATGACCAGCCCCTAATATTTTTTCCTTCCCAACATTTTTTTCTACCGTACTTACCCTATATCTCTAGCTCTTTAGGGGGCTCCCATACAAAACTGACGTCATAGACATAAAAAATATGGAAAAGAAATCGTCAAATAGGCCCATAACTGCCCAGGAGTCTCTCCTAGAGGAGTCAAATATATGACCGACCCCCATTACCCCCCTCCAAAGTTTCACAGCTTACCTACCCTTACGTTTTTTTTTTAAACTGCCCCCACTGCCCTAACTGGACCATGGGTACCTCTAGAAGGGTCAATTATATGACCGACCCCCATTATTTCTAGGAAAATTTATAAAAAAAAAAAATTGTATGGCAGCCCCTTTCGGGGTTGAAAATAGGGGGTAAGTATGTGGGGGAAAAATATAAGCCCCAAAAAAAATAATGGGGGTCAGTCATACATTTGACCCTTCTAGGAGTACCCGTGTGCCAGTTAGGGCAATGGGGGCATTTTATATAAAAACAGTAATTTTGTTTGGGAGGCCCCTTAAGGATTGGAAATAAGGGGAAGGCATGCTAAGAAAAAACTTTGGAGGGAGGCTAATGGGGGTCGATCATATATTTGACTCCTCTAGGAGTGACTTCTGGGCAGTTATGGGCCTATTTGACGATTCCCTTTCCATATTTTTTAGTCTATTACATCTATTTTGTATGGGAGCCCCCTAAAGAGTCAGAGATACAGTGTAAGTATGCTGGGAAAAAATATTAGGGACCAGTCTTACATTTGACCCTTCTAGGGGCACGCAGGGAGTGGTGGGGGTCGATTTCCTAAAAATGTCAATTTTGTATGGGAGCCCCTTTAGGGGTTAGAGATAGGGGGCAAGTATGCTTGGTAAAAATTTGACCCCTCTAGAGGTGACCCCTAAACATTTGTACGGCTGTATGTAAATTTTTTCTCTTTTACGTGGATACGATAATTGATACTGCACAAAGCTAAATCAAATTGGAATGACTGTCAATGATAAGTGGGCCGGAAGCCTATTGCTAAGCGGTTTGCCCGAGCATTTTGCGCCGATGATAATGGCAATAGAAAGTATTAACGTACAAATAACGGCGGATACCATAAAAACAAAACTGTTGCAAGATTTTGACACGTACACCAGAATGAATGCGAGCACAATTGGTGCTGCAGAATCAGCATTATATTCTAACCATAAGAAACATAGTGACAGTGATGGTGCTAAAAAGAATAGCAAAATTATTTGCTATAAATGCAAAAAAGAAGGACATATTGCCAAATTTTGTAAAGAGAAGAAAAAGTTTTTTAATAATAATGCGAAAACCATGGCAAGTCTTGCTGTAAAATTTGACTCCACAGAATCAGTATGGTTTGTTGACTCAGGAGCAACTGTCCACATGGCGAAATGTAAAGATGATTGTACAAATTTCAATCAAATTTCTGAAAACAATTTTGTTGCAATTGCTAACAATAGTTATTTGAAGGTAATCGGAAAAGAAGATGACCGATTGAAATTAAAATTGAATAACAAAATTGAAGAAGTGTTACTGAAAGATGTTTTGTATGTTCCGGAGATATGTGCACATTTGTTGTCAGTAAGTCAGTTGGCAGAAAAAGGTTTTGCGATAAAATTTGAAAAGAATGAGTGCAAAATTTTAGAAAAAGGACAAATTGTTGCGTAGGCACATATGCAAAATGGAATGTTTAAACTGGAAATTGATGAACAACAAAAATTTTTTATAGGTTTAAGTAGAGAGCTATTGCATAAACGGTTGGGTCATGCGGCTGATATAAATATTGATAAATTGAACTGTAATGAAAAGTCAGGCGTAGAAACAGATTTAAAGTCAAAGATACGCGATTCATGTTTACAAGGTAAGCAGTCAACGTTATCGTATAAATCGTCTACAAGCAGAACGACGGAAGTTTTACAACTGGCTCATACGGACGTGTGGGGTCCGATGGAAGAAAAGTCGCTTTGAGTAGCTGCATATTTTCTTTTATTTGTTGATGATTATTCAAACAAGGTCTTTGTCTACATGATAAAGCAAAAATCAGAAGCTCCAGCTATACTTAAAGCGATCAAAAATTTAGTGGAGAATCAAACTGGAAAGAAGATGAAAATACTTCGATCAGACAATGGACTATAATTCTGCAATGAGAAAATGCGACAAATTTGTGAAAGCAGTGGCATAATCCATCAAACGTCAGCTCCATACAGTCCGCAACAAAACGGAAAAGCGGAGCGCATGAATACAACTATATTAGGACGAGCCCGATCTATGAAATTTGACGCACATCTAAAGAAATATTATTGGGCAGAAGCTACAATTACGGCAGCTTATCTGTTAAACCGAACTCCGAATATGAAACTCAACAATAAATCACCGGAAGAAATTTGGAGCGGCGTGGAACAAAATTTAGCTCATCTTCGTGTTTTTGGATGCAAAGTGATGGTCATGATACCAAAAGAGCGACGTAGAAAATGGGATCCGAAATCAAGAAAGTGCATAATGCTTGGTTACTGTGAAAATTCGAAGGCGTATAGATTATGCGGTCCAGTACTTAAAAAAATGCACGTAAGTCGCAATGCGGTTTTCATAGAAAATGAAATGTATTTTTCGAACAATGTTAGTAATCAACAGAAAGTTTTAAACGATCAGAATTTAGTGAGGATTTTGCTAGATGAAAATTAAGATCGTGATATTATGAATAAAACTTCAGATCGTAATGTTGTGAATATCGAGGAGAAATATGATGAAAGTGATTTTGAATCTGCGGAGGATGAAGCAGAGTTTAACCGTGAACAAATCGATGAAACCACTACATGTGATAGTGAGGAAAATTCAGAGGAATTGATTAGTTTTAGTGAGGAAGAAGCAGAACCAACCCGACGTTCGACAAGATAGCGGAATCCACTCGACATGAGCGACTACGTTACATACATTGCGTGTGAAAACATTGATGAGCCTCAAAGTTACACTGAAGCTACAAAAAGTATTGAGAAAGTTAGCTGGCTGAATGCTATTGCTGAGGAACATAAATCACTTGTTGAAAACAATACCTGGAGTATAGTATACGTTCCTGCACATAAAATAGTATTAACAACAAAGTGGATTTTTAAGAAAAAGTTGAATGATAAAGGAGAAGTAGTGCGATACAAAGCTCGATTAGTGGCACGAGGTTGTGCACAAAGGAGTGGAATAGATTACTCGGAAAGATATTCATCAGTAATGAGGTACACATCTTTACGATATCTTTTATCTCTCGCTTTGGAATTTGATATGCAAATCGATCATTTGGATGTTTGTACGGCGTTTCTTAAGGGTAACTTGAATGAGGAACTTTTTATAGAGCCACCAGAAGGCATTAACCCAATCCCCGCCAGTGATGCCATACGGCACAGTTAAAACGCACTACCCGAATGTTCACCAAAATCATTTTGTAACTTTTTCGCGCAGGCTTGTTGTTTTTTATGTGCGTAGAAATGTTTGATCTATCATTTGATGCATTCCACGCGTAAATATTCCATCAACTTTTCAATCGCGAGCGGAGAGGAAGTGATCATTGAAAAATTATTCGAAAAAAATCGATTATGGCATCGAGACGTCGGCGAACTGCAAAAAATTATTTATTTGTATTTCGATTTAGAAAAAAGTAATTATGCCAAATTGAAGAGTAATACATTAGTTTCTAAAGTGTATTTATATTTTTCCATAAGTTGTTCCTTACTAAGTGATAGGCCTGAATATATTTTAAGTGTGCCATATGGCATCACTGGCGGGAACCGCTTATGTAAAGTTTAGATTAATTTCCATTTATTTCAATAATTCAATTCATAAATAATTTATATGGGGAAAATATCTACCTGGGGGGGGTTTGAACACCAAATTTAGTTCAATAATTTAATTAATAAATAAATTATATGGGGAAAATATCTACCTGGGGGGGTTTGAACACCTAAAAAACCCACCCCGTGTGAATGGGCCTGGGTGTCATATGAATTTTTCGAGCCTTTTTTTATGAAGACGTGCTGTAAATGATTGTGGATGCATCTAACTATTGGGATTATGCTTATCTTTGGTTACAATGCTTGTAGTTAATCGTAAAGATTGTTGGATCATTAAAGCCAAGATTTTTGCTGGCATGTCTCGAAATAGTTTCAATCAAATAAGCCGTTTTATTCACTTTACACTGAAAAAACACATTGATCCCTTTCACCCTGAGCTTCATTTGATGAGTCCATGACACCGTATTTCAGACTGCTCTCAACAGTTTATTCGAGCCAAACTTATTCGATTTAGATTCATTGCATAGTGTCTGAACACTTTTGGAGGGTATTTGGAGTCCTTTGGTATTTACCGAGGAAAGTATTGTTGTATTCACTTTGTGGCAGCTCTATTACAAATTATCAACGCCCTTCCTGACGGCATTTGTGCCCTCCTATTCCACTTTTACTTCGATGATTTATTACCTGGAATCCCAGTTTTAAATTATTTGCAAAGCCTAGGCTACAATGTAACAGGAACCATAAGAGAAAATTGCATTCCACACAAATGCCCACTTCCTGGAAAGACATCAAGAAAAAAATAAAAAAAGAGGGCATATCAAATTTGCAGAAAACAAGGAATTTGACATCGCCATTGTAAAGTGGAATGATAATAATTGCGTTTAAGTTGCTTCTACTTCACATGGAAGAGATCTACAATCGATAGCTACGCCCTTTTGTAGAACAGAATGGAAGCGTATAATGGTCGAAAGTCTAAAGGCAGTCGAACAATATAATTAATGTATGGAAGGAACTAATCGAATGGATCAAAACTCACGTTTTGATGGAATCGCGCATTACGTTGGTTAATGGGATCGGCTTAGATGTAAATATAGACCGTGCAAAAACCAAATCTGAAATAGGTGCATAAGATGCGATGTAGATTTATGCGTTAAATGTTTCATCAAATATCACACTACCGCGGATTAGTATGCTAACTTACCATTTTTAGTCAAAAAATATGTATGCATACGTGTAAAAAATAGAGTTTTAAATAAAACTCAACTAATTTTTTTGCTAAGAGGTTCCCGCCAGTGATGCCATATGGCATCAGGGCACCATGGAAAAATGGGGCGTGGTCGCTGAAAAAGCTAACCGGATTTGAACTCAGGAACCTTCTTTTACCCCCCAAACAAAAAATCACCATCAAATTCAAAAAAATAAGTGCTGGCGGGGAATGGGTTAAAGTTCCCCAAGGTAAGATTTTAAGATTAAATAGGCCAATATACGGGCTGAAACAAGCGTCGAGAATGTGGAATATAAAATTAAGTCAAACTTTAAAGAAACTAGGTATGCGTCAACTAAAAACAGATCAATGCATTTATGTCAAAAATGAAGGTAATGATAACAATCATTTTGGCTATTTATGTTGATGACATGATGATTTTCTGGAAAAATGAGAAAGAAAAGAACGCTTTGATCAATAATTTAATGAAAGTATTCAAAATAAAAGACCTTGGAAAAGCAAAGTCATTTCTTGGAATGCAATTAAATTACCAGCGTGGGAAATATATCACAGTTGATCAATCGGGTTACATTGCTAGAATTTTGGAACGTTTTGGTATGAGTTCATGTAATGAAGTGTCAACTACGATGGACCCGAATGTGAAGTTAACGAAAAGTGATTGTCCTACTGATGAAAAAGAGAAAGATGAAATGCAGAAATATCCGTACCAGGAATTGATTGGCAGTTTATTGCTTGCAGCACAGCTGACGAAACCAGATATTTGCTACGCTGTGAACTATCTTAGCCGTTTTAACAATAATTTTGGTATGCAGCATTGGGTCGCAGCTAAACGCGGCTTGCGATATTTAAAAACCATCGAGTTTAAATTAACTTTTAAAAAAAAAGGGGCGTTTGAAACAAGTTTTTTGTGATGCTACGTGGTTACAAAGAAAGGTGCAGCAATCGCTTGGGGTTCTAAAAAACAGGCTACAACAGCACTATCTACCTGTGAAGCTGAATACATGGCAATTGATGCAGCAGTGCAGGAGACTCTCTGGCTACGAGGACTGGAACATGAATTATTCCAACGAGAATTAGAACCAACTACGATACACTGCGATAACCAGAGTGCCATACAACTGGCATTAAATGAGTCTTATCATTCAAAAACTAAGCATATAGACATAAGGCACCATTTTATCAGAGACAATGTTTTTGAAAACAAAATTAAATTAAATTCAGTAAGCTCAGGTAAAATGATAGCCGATATATTTACTAAGCCACTTACAAATTTAAAGTTTGATAAATTTGTTAATCAAATGAGATTTTAAAAGAATTAATTTTTAGTGAGGATGTTGAAAATTAAAAATAAGTTTTTTGATAGTCTGGCAACTATGTGAATTACATTTTTTGTGTTTGTAAAAAGTAGTAGCGTTGTAACGATTTTTTCTTCTTTTGCTTTTATGTTCTGTTTCGCTGCAAGTTTATTAAAAGTATTTTTTCCATTATAAAAGGCGTTTCATTTGTACTGGATTATTCTAAGGCTCATTACGATTTTACACTTTCTCATTTTGAGCTCGAAAAGGTGTAAAATAACAATGTCATGTAGCATAGGCTACCACTATGTCACCCTTTTTATTAAGTGCCCTTAAGTATAGATAGCAAGTATCCACAGAAGTGGTGATAAAATACCTCCCTTTGGAGTACCTCTAGTTGCATATTTTTGGCAGACACTCTGCCCCCATTCTACTTTAATAGCGCGACTGCTTAAGAGTGTTTTAATCCATTCTCGAATACGACGATTGACGTCTGCTTTAGTTAATGCTTTCAAAATTGTATTTGTACTTACATTATTGAAAGCACCCTCTACCCAACAGAAAATTTCGATGCGCATCCCCAAGATGCAATAGCGATGCGCGTCCTTTTCGCATCTAAAGAGCTGATTTGTATGCCCATATTTTCTGCGCTAAAGGTAGCGAGAGCGAAGCGCATCAAAAGTGCATTTCTGAATGCGAGAGCGATGCGCATCCAAAGAGCATTTCTGGTAGCGAGAACGAATCGTTTCGGTCACGTATTTACGCACAAAACAAAATAAGTCAATAAGTCAGCTTCATAAGAGCGCAAGGGTGGAGCAGTGGTCTAGCGACTGGCACTGCGATTGAGAGTTGTAGCAACCGTGAGGTCCTCGGTTCAACTCCGGCCCAGACCTAACACAAAAGTTTTTCAACTTGCAATTTTTCAATTATAATTAATTTAGTAAAATAAAAATAATTATAATTACATCAAAAAAAAATTGTATGATGAGTCTTTGTGGCGAAAGACGTAAAGTTTCAATTAAAAATTAATTTTTTAAATATTTTTATTGTCATCCAAAAAGCATCCAAAGAGCATTTCTGAATGCGAGAGCGATGCGCTTCGAAAGAGCATTTCTGCATGCGAGAGCGATGCGCATCCAAACAGCATTTCTGGATGCGAGAGCGATGCGCATCCAAAGAGCATTTCTGGTAGCGAGAACGAAGCGCTTCCTTCCAATGACATGCCAATGTTAATTTCAGCGCTTTTGGAAACGAGAGAGATGCGCTTCACTTCTGCTTTAGAGCGCTTCAGAAGCGTTATTGATGCGCTCCATTCCCCATTGGGTATGTCCAAAAAATTAGCATTAATGTATTCTTGAAAATGTAGGGCACTTTCTATTGTTTGAACAACTGAGTGAAGAGCTGTCCATGGATTTTCCTTTTTGGTAAGCATGCTGATAGCTTGAGATAGCATTTGGTGGCAAGTTACATATCTCTGATGTAAACATCACAATGCGTGAAGCTGCAAAAAAATTCAGAGCGCAAGCTCCCTCTTTCTTTTCTTAATCCCCTTCTTTTTCTTATATTACATCCAAAACAAATAAAAACATTAACACTACTTACATCATCAACCTCCGAAATCACAAGCTCTCCGAAAAGAGACAAACAAAATAATTCTACTCTCTCCACTCCTCCTATCCCACCTAGATCAGATACTACTAAACCAAACACTTCTAGTTTCTCATAGTAATAAAATAGATCTCAATTCAACACCAACATTTTCCAATGCTTCCTTAATTATTACAACATTCTTGCATCATCTAATAATTTCACCACACCCGTATTCTCTTCAAACCCACAAAGTCATAGCACAAAACACTATATCCACAACAACAACAAGTGTAACATTGCAAATATAAATAAGTAGTATATTAACGGGCATTACTTAACTTAATGTCAATATTTTTACATCAAAAGATCAACACGTGATCAAAACAACTCAACAAAAAATTTCAAAAACAGCACCGACGTCGAACAGTGCGGCAAAATCCAAATATCCTGGCCAAAAGTCCAAAAATAAACTTTAATTCCGGGAAGTTTTGGTTAGATATTTTGAAAAACAATTGTCCAGGATATCAGTAACCGAGACAATAATATGGTTTCTTTTTTTGACTTTATAGCGTACAAACGTCAAAACATAGAAAATTTTTTGATATCGAAAATGTTTATTAAAGTTGTGCCAAATGAAAATCGCTGGACAAGTTTTGTTTACAATTTTAAATAATATTTCGGTCACAAATCTTTAACTCTGTTCTTTTCTGAATATTTTGGTGTATCACTTACATTCATAAATGGAAAAAATAAAGGTAAAAGTGGCATATTTCTAAGAAACCAAAAATTTCTTTTAAGTACGTAGAACGCACTTACTAGGTGTACAAATATGAAACCGGTAATGACATCTAGCGGTCGATAGCCGTATATGTATGAGCTTCCGAACCGTACCAAATGTCTTAATTGTTCATTCTGTCATCTGTCAACAATATTCAGTTCACAATTTGTCAAGTTTCATACAACAACGCATTTTTTCCGCTCGTAAAGATGTCGAATTTTGTGCCTGAAAACTCTCATTTGCGGGAAGCATTGATTTTCTGTTTCCATTTAAAGAAAAACGCTTTTGAATCGCATCGAATCATCACTGGCGATGAAAAGTGGATTTATTTCAACAATCCCAAACGGAAAAAATCATATTTGAGCCCCGGCCAACGACCCAAATCAACGCCAAGACCAAATCGCTTCGGCCGAAAGACAATGCTGTGTATTTTCTGGGATCAGTGTGGTGTTATTTGGTATGAGCTACTAAAACCAGGTGAAACAGTTACTGGTGCACGCTACCATCAAAAATTGATCGCTTTGAACCGTGCTATACGTCAGAAGAGGCCCGAATTTCAACTTCGCCATGACAAAATTGTATTCCAAGATGACAACGCATCGCCACATCGAGCAGCGGTCAATAAAAACTTGGTAGAATCGTACAACTGGGAGCCCCTGCTCCACCCGCCGTACTCACCGGACCTGGCGCCGTCCGATTACTATTTGTTTTCATCGATGGGACACGCACTCAACGATTCGCACTTCAATTCTTACGAGGAAGAGCAAAAATGGCTCGATGAATGGATAGCCTCAAAAAACGAAAAATTTTTTTGGCGAGGAATCCATAAATTGCCTGAAAGATGTGTAGCTAGCGAGGGGAAGTACTTTGAAGACTAAATTTGGAAGCATTTTCGCAAAATAAACGTGTTTTTTTTAAATAAAAATTACCGGTTTCATATTTGTACACCTAGTAGTTGCATCAATTTTTGGCATGATTTGATAGATTGAAGTATTGTTTACCTTCTCTTTAATTTGCAGCCCCCACTCTTGCCCACTACTCAAATTTCACTTAATAATACATACCTGCCACAGAAAAACAAGGGTTTTAAAATAAATTATTTTTTTAATAAAAATTGATTGGTGTACATGAAAAAGAAGACTAATTTTATGTCGAATCTGAGCCACTGTTCTCGGTTTCACTCCCCTCGGCTTCATTCTCTTCATCATTTTTATTGCTTAAATCAAGGATTGGACTTTTCAAAAGATTTACAACATTTTGAGAAAGGATGGATCGGTTTTTCTTTTTTTGATTTTTTCTGAACAAGGAGATTATCGGATCCGAGGATACCAACATCATATGAAGTACGTATATATCTTCATTTGTTTTTTCTCTTGATATTTTCCTTGATCGATCTTTTCTGTAATTTCTGAAATCTTTATTTCGGGCTTCTTGGGTAGATATAATTGGTATGAATCACTTTTTATAGGTATGCAGTTTTTACAATATGGCAAAGAGACCTCGGCATGACGAAGTTGTGGTGGGCGTATTAATTTTTAGACTAGGGCCATTTTCTTTGAAAATGCTCTTCTATTAAATTTAAAAAATTTCAGATTAAAAATGTTTAACTTGGGTTTTGGCCATGCCCCTTTTTTTCAATCATAATAAATTGGTTTTATACTATTATTTTACTAAATTAAAACAATATCTGATGAAAAATGAAAGAGTTATGATTAAAATTCATTTTATGTCATATAAGAGGTGTGCGTTTTTAATCTTTGATCACGCCTCATTTATGAGTCGTATACTCTCATTTTACTAAATTTCAACAATTTCTGAATAAAAATGGTAGAATTATGGTCGAAATTAATTTTGTCATATGGGTGGTGGGCGTGTCCGTTGGTCTATTTTGTCCAAATTTACATATATAGCTAAGAAATATTTAAGAACCATGCCTGCCTAGTTTTAAAACTCTACGGGTATTCTTTCGACTTTTGGCCGGGATTTTTGGATTTTGCCGCACTGTGCGACGACTAAATTTATAGTTTCCGTATTCAGTACCTCTTAATAACCTTATCTAAATATCTTTTTCTCAATGGGGGTTATCGTGAATCAATATTCCCGGGGAATTTTCTTAAACTGCAATAGAGAATGCACGGCAGTTCGAGAAAATTCCCCGGGAATCTTGATTCACGATAACCTCCAATATTTCATGGTTTCAGTTTTACATGGAATTGTAAATTCTACTGGAACAACTACTATGAACTTAAAATTCAACTGAAACACTACAGTCCATTAAAAACGCACCCAACCCTCCTAAGGCGTATACAGGTTACTTTCATAATCTTCCTTCGAACAATACATGCAAACAAGGTGCTATTAAAAAAGAATTACCGCATAGTTTATTGAACATTAATTCTAATATATGGATAATATCTTTAGAAGTAAATATTGGTTTTAAAATTACTATATTTTCGTTGTATATGGTATACCAACAGAGCAAAATTTCATATTCAGATTACTTTCATAATCTTACTTCTAACAATACACGCAAACAAGGTGTTATTAAAAAAGAATTACCTCACAATTTATTGAACATTAATTCTTATATTAGAAGTAAACATTGGTTTTAAAATTACTATATTTTCCTTGTATATACCAGCAGACCAAAATTTCACTTCGCGCGATATCTTTTCAATCTCAAACTGTTCAGTCGTCCAATAAAAAAAATCTAATTAATACTGTTTTCTACAGTATCACTTTCCGTTTCATTATCGTTTATTTAAAGATTAAGGTTAATTTTCTTTGGCAATTAAAGTGAAAAATGGGATATGCTTTCAGGCCCTTTAGTAATACTTGCAACGTTCGAATATAAAGGTTCATGAAAATAAACCTCCTACTTTAACTAAAAATCATATTTAATTTGAAGACCATATCTTCCAAATCTATTTTGTTCTTAAAACTTTGACTAAACGCTATATTAATATTTTGTGCAACAGTTGTTTTTTGTTGTCAAAAGAGGAAATTCTCCTTTACTTTGACACCACAATATGTGGCCTCCAACGGTAAACAGCAATAATTTATGCATTTAATATTAGGTAGTATTGTCCAAGTACCGATTTCCTTTAACAGGTATTTCATTCTAGAAATAAAGATATAAATCTTAACATATTTTGACTGCATTTCTATATTAATTGGAACACCAAGATTCAAACAACAATCCAGCGCATTTGCAATGTGCTAGAAACTCTTTCAAAACGCTGAAGTTATGAAATTTCAAAGCCTACATAAAGTTTTGTGAGAAATAGTATCAAAAAAGCTAGATTTTCGAAGAACCGTACCTTGATACTCTAGCCATGCAAACAGTATCAAATTTGGTACTAAAGTACCGCTCATGTCAACACTGCTCACAATCCATAAATCATATTCTATATGACTGCCCTAAATTTTCTAATGACAGCAATAACATTTTTGAAAATCGGAATCATATCGATTTATTAAAAAATAGAACACATGATAACATAAGCAAACGAAAATTAGATTAAACAAACATGCTTTTATTAAAGCATGATGAGTAAAGAGAAAAAAGTCCATTAAAGTCCATTGTGCACATAAAAAGTTATTCAGGCTCAAAGGCCGCTAAAATCAGTTTTTTGCAAATGTCTCGCTAGCGCAAACTTTTACAGAAAAATTGTTCTCCACAATTTTGTAACACAGGAAATTTCCTATTTAAAGATGTAAAAAATGTTTTCGTGTAGCTTATAGTTTAGGAGGTAACCCAATTTAAAAAGTTGTGCACAGTTTTTATATCGTCACTCTTAGCCAGATTCACGAAAGTGCAAATATTTAAGTTTTTCACTAATGTGGTTTTCTTGTACAAAATGGTTCAATAAATTTATGCCAGAAGTATGAAAGCTATATGTGAAGTGGTTTAACAGCAAATGCAAAGTTTATTACACGAAAAAGCAAAACTTTCATATTATTTTCATATTTAAAAAAATTTCAAATAGCAATTTCTCAAATTCAATAATATTCACATTCGTGAATCTGGCCTAAGAGTGACGATATGTAAATGCTACGTATAATAGGGTGGAGCAAAATTTGTTTTTTGCGATTTTCGAAATGGCTCACATGCGAAAAGATGATCCATAATATTCTTAATAAAAAATGTAATACGGTACTTTTTGATATTTTAATGTTTTGTACTGCCACAAAGACATTGAACTTTTGAAAAAAAAAAATATTACGTTGAGTTTATTTGTATGGGATAAAGTCAATAAAAGAGCTTAAACGTGTCCAAATTGTGATTTTTATTATAATATTAATATCACTGTGCTAGTCCGAAATTCTAACATTGATGAGACCCATGTAGTAAACATAATTCGGGTATGCTGATTTCAATGGTCATAGTCATTTTTATGGTTTGGCTCTTGTTTTTGAGTAATTCAAGTTTGAAAATTTGACTAAAAAAAAAAATTTATATAAAGAAACAGGTATTTTTTTGTTCCATTTCAACAATTTTTTCAGTTTGGTCAAATTTTACACTTTTGCAACCTATTGAGTGTTCACGCTTACAAAAAGTACAGGCAAATCTTTTTTTTTGTAATATTTTTGTATGTTTTACATGGAAATATTTTGGTTATAAAAATTTATTCTGCTTCTGATGCTTCTTCTTCACTTGTTTTTTTTTTCCTTTGCAAAGGCAAACCGATTGTCGCTGCGATAACTTGAGGAGTTACATTTGACGGTTGAAACAGTTCTCTAGATGCTACTTCAATACTTTTCAATAATGGTTGCAAATATTCACTCATTGGAATTGGTCTGATCGGAATAGGAATATTTCCTGAATGCGGCAATTGCAACTGAATAAATTTTGTTGGTTCGTATTCTAATTGATATTTTTTCATCCTGACACTTAATAGTTGGGGCCCATTCTACATCACGCACTTATATAATCACCAAAGTATAAATGATACACTTCCGTGGTTTCCCGCCATGCTTACTTGACTATGTTGTAAATTTTCCACAAACATTGCATTGTTTAATTTTGCACAGTTATGAATTTTCTTAGATTTTTAACTTTACTATGACTAACCCATAAAATTATGCACTGACATACGAATAAATGATTGCTTTTGCTGTTTAACGTTAGAATGTCATAATAAAATCAAGAAAAGGTATCAAAAATTGAATAAATTTGAAAAAAAGATTTTATTTTCATGTAAAAAACCCAAAATTTTGGCAATAGAAAAGATTTTTTTGACATTTTTCTGCACTTTGGTGGTTGTGAACACTCAATAAGTTACGAAAGTAAAAAATTCGACCATACTGGATAAGGTATCTGTTGAAAAAATTGTTGAAATGATAAAAAAAATACCTGTTTTCTATTAAAATTTTTTTTTTTAGCCAAATTTTCAAACTTGAATTTCTCAAAAACAAGAGCCAAACCATAAAAATGACTATGACCATTGAAATCAACATACCCGAATTATGTTTACTACATAGGTCCTATCAATGTTAGAAAAAAAAGTGCTCCGATTCGAGCACAGTGTATATTTTAAGCAAATTTAAACCCCTTTTTAGTATTAAAAACAGGCATTGTCCTTCGTGATTCCAGCCGTTTTGATGAGATCATCTCTTTCTTTCTGAACCACATACCGCAGCACCAGCTTTATGAGTTAAGATTTGAGTACACCCTGGCCCATATAGGATATGTAAAAATTAAAAATCTCCATAGAGCCGCGCTCCTCCATATTGTGTACAATAGTAAGTATATTTATGAATTTCATATGAAAAACAGTAAAATTATTTTGACAGAAAATAATATTTGCGCTGATTTATCAATCAACAAAGCAATGGTTTTCTAAAATGTTTAGTCAAAAAACATATATGTTTGTTCCATGAACACTTCTCTATATACATACACAACTGTGAGCTTAGTTATTGCGAGTTGAAAGTTGTATGTTTTATTCAAACTTTAAGAAGCAAAAAAGGGGCTTAAAGCCGGTTTATTCGCAAGAAGGAGTTGTTTTGATTCATTTCTATCTATTTCTATCCCACTCACAAGAAGCTAACAAACAAAGCCTCATCAAAAATTTTCTGTGCCAACATTTGGAGGTCGATTTAATATTCATAATATAAAAATACCAAGAGAAAAAACGCTTAAGCTCGGTTTATTCGCAATAAGGAATTGTTCCGATTAAATTTTCTTATTTTCCAACTCTGGATAAATTAACGAACAGGCCTGATCAAAACATTTTAATTTCGAAGACTTTGAGGTATATATATAAAAATGAAATGGTGTCCGTATGTAGCTTATGAACGCGGAAACTACAAGGCCGATTTACATATTTTTTTTTAAATTGTTTGTTATGGTCTGTAGAAGGTTCTTAAGGGGGTGGGATGCTACTGAGGGGAACGGGGGTTGCACCCCCCATACGAAAAAAATACAAAAAATGCTATATCTCTACAGTTATACAAGCTATGATTATGAAAGTTGATGAACTTGTGCATAATGTACACATCTACCATTCACCATGCAAAACTTGGGGGATATTGGGTGTAGGAGAATTACATCCACTTTTTAAAAATACACAAAATGCTATATTTCTTCACACATGTCAGATATCGTTATAAACCTTGGTACATACATGGTTGTCTATTCTATCTACCATTCACCTTACACAATTTGGGGGGGGTGAGAAGGGGGAGTTGCTCCTTTCATACAAAAAATATATAAATTGATATATCTCTGTACATATGGGAGCTATGATTATAAAAGTTGATACATGGATCTTAAAATCCTTGGTGATTGGAAGAGGCATTGGGAACGGGCGAACGAAGTCGCAACCAGGCCAGCTAGTTATATTATAAAAATGAAATGGTGTCCGTATGTAGCTTATGGACGCGGAAACTACACGGTCGATTTACACGAATTTTTTTAAAAATTGTTTCTTATGGTCTGTAGAAGGTTCTTAAGGGGGTGAGATGCGGCTGAGGGGGACGGGGGTTGCACCCCCCATACAAAAAAAATACAAAAAATGCTATATCTCCGCACTTATACAAGCTATGATTATGAAAGTTGGTGAATTTATGCATAATGTATCTACCATTCACAATGCAAAACTTGGGGGATATTAGGTGTGGGAAAATTACATCCTCTTTACAAAAAATATACAAAATGCTATATTTCTTCACATATGTATGTCAGATTTCGTTATAAAACTTGGTACATACATGGTTGTAAATTCTATCTAACATTCACCTTGAACTATTTGGGGGGTGAGAAGGGTGAGTTTCATACAAAAAATGTATAAAATGATATATCTCTGTACATACATATGGGGGCTATGATTATAAATGTTGATACATGGATCTTAAAACCCTTGGTGATTGGAAGAGAGGGATGATGGAGATGGATGGGACTTCATACGTAAAGGGCATCGAGAACGGGCGAACGAAGTCGCAACCAGGCCAGTTAGTATGCTTTTTACAAATTTATATTTCAAAATAAGTTGTTTTATCATATAGGGGAGAATTGGAAGTTCTGCAACAGAGGGAGTTGTGCAACACGTCGATGAATGTCAAATGACAGTAGTTGTCATATGACTAACTACCGTCAATTGCTTGTCTCGCTACGATCTAACTTTTTTACAAGCACTCGTCGCGTCAACACATATCCTTCGCGTCGCTCTTCATTGTGAGTTGGAAAATTTGTCGGAAAGTTTCATTGGCCTATTGTGTTTGTGGTGTTTTCAGTCACTTATTGAAACTGATCATAATTGTCAATATATATTGTACAAAACATTCCTTTGTGAATACCCTTCCAACGCATGGAAGTAATGGCACATAAACATTCGATGTATCGATGACGCGGTGGTCATTTTGATTATGTAGAAAGTGGGGAATTGTGCAGCAAAACGCCACATTTGACAGTTTTCATGCGTATATCGCATTATTTATCAAAAATTCGTATGTTTCATGCAATTTGATGGATTTTCTTCACCGAACTTAGTATTTCTCTTGATTTTATTCGTGGTTTTTCGTGATTTCTGTAAGAAGTTATCATGCCACGTCATAACTATCGTGCGACCAACAAACCAGCGAGTGATATCAATGCCTTAGTGTCTGCAATCAAAGAGTTAATTTAATAAAGTATATTCATCCAAATATGTAATTTTCTTTATTTTAAAGCTGTGTTGCACAACTCCCTCCCTATTGATATGCTAAAAAATATTAATATCATAGTTTTTCTTCCCTGAAACCAAACCTGTCGCACAACTCCCCTACATATAGCATTAAATATTCAATCTTTTTAAGATCTTTTAATAAACTACACGTATATATGCCAAAGATACTTTGTATAAAAATATATTATCTAATATATTTTCTAAACAAATAAATAAAAAAAGTTTTTTCAACAGTTTGTTACTTTCTAACTTATAGCAAGAGAACCAAATAAAAATTGTTTTGTAACTCTGAGATGCATTGGTGTAGCCCTGAGCTCTAGCTTTTGAGTAAAAACAATTTCACATTCCTTTGAACATTTGATCAATAACCTCGAAATTTTTCCACCAAATTAAAATTACTAGCTCCTAAACATGATCGATAAAAGATTTTTGTACGCTAAGTACATATACTTACATAGAAAATGGGTTGTTGAAAACAAACTCAAACTGAGAATGATATTTTAAACAGATTTTCAGAAAATCCAAGAAGCTTAACATTTAATTAACCTATGGTTTTCTTTTTTGGCGCAGTCTGTTAAAATCTAATTATTTTTACTACCTTTTTTAGACATTTAAGTTGCAAAAAGAGACTAAGATTTTTCCACTTCTAAGCGAATAAATCGTCAATACAACATTTACTGCACGGCCTGCTTGAACAAAAAATTAACTGAAAGGTTCGAGGACGACGTAGTTTTTTGTTGGGTTCTTTTCAGGACATCATCCGAAGTCAATCCTGACAAGAATCCAAATCGTAACACGCGCCGATTTTGAAATCGGTTATTCGTCCGATACAATTTTTTTAAATAAATATCATCAATTCCACGCTATCAAGTAAGCTTTTCGTAAAAACAGAACCCAATTTTATTGATTACTGACAGAATACCAGCCAAAACATATTATGACATTACTTTTGTCTCTACAAGAATATTGAAAATTTAGCATAAAAACAAATATTAAACGCAAGATAAAATTTTCAATCAAAAATGCGCCGAACTAAAGTTGAACGTAGAGGTATAGTTCCTTGGGCATATTTTCACAGAATTGAATAAACGTTCACCCTAGGTTGGTGGTTTGTTTGAAAAAATTCATCTAAAAATATGAATCGTTTATTTTGAAAGTGGGTCATAATAATCGGCTATTTGTCCCGTATCGCTTTTTCAAATATATACCATCATTTTCACACCATTAAGTGATGTTTTATGTAAGCAGAACCCAATTTAATTGATTACTGACAAAATACCAGCCAAATCATATTATGACATTACTTTTGTCTGTATAAGAATTTTCAAAATTAAGTATGAAAATAAAAAAAAAAATATTAAATGCAAAATACAAAATATCGAGGGCTTATATTCAATACACTCTATCTACAAAAACACAACTTTCCAGGAGAGCAAAAAAAACTGTTTTATTCCCTATTTTTTATAGTATTAATCAAACAAAGTACTACGATATTAATTAAAAAGGGCCACTAGATCCTACAAATAAAAAGATTTTAAAAATTTTAGTTATTCGCGCTATTATAGTAGATAGAGGATATTGCAATTCAAATATAATATAAAGTGCGTGTTCAAACAAGCAGATAGAGCTTATTGCACAATAATAAAACCAATTTTTTTATGAATTATTTGTTGATGGTTTATTAAAATTTGTTAAAAATAGATGGTTTTTTTAACAAAAGAAAATTCAACATAGGTAAGGCTACAGACGGACTTGAATATGAGCTTGGTTTTCTCTATCAAGTGCAAAAATCACTGTTTTGGGATCTACTTACTTAAACAAGTTGTAAGATTATTTTTTGTCAACGGATTTGGATAGCAAAAATTATCCTTATCAAGCCGTGTTCATACCGTTTTTCAATTAGTTCCCGACTTTCCGAGTTATAAACTTTCAAAAATGGATAACGCTTAATAACATTTGAAGGATTTTTACAAAAATTTCAAGCCCTGGCGGACCACGATCGGATGAAAAATGGCTGCTCCATTTTAGATTAAGTGAATGAACAAAGGAAATTTTGTGCTCACAATTTAGTAGGTTTATTAGATAATTCTTTCCAGCACATACTGGTCGGCAAGAGTTCGAAATTTTTGTAATATCATAGAATATGTTGATAAAGAAACCTTTGTATGTTACAGAGACATCCTTTTTTTAAAGGCTTTTAACTCGGAAAGTCGGGACCCAATTGAAAAATGTTATGCATACTTGCCGAGTTTGCTATATATAGCTTTAAGTAGGCCTCAAGACAGCGATTTTTGGACCTCTAAGTAAGTAAAGATAACTCAGGATCCTTACATGATAGAAAAAACCCAAGACAGCGATTTTTGGACCTCTAAGTAAGTAAAGATAACTCAGGATCCTTACATGATGGAAAAAACCTAGTTCGGTTACGTATGTAATAAGGAGATCCTAGTTCACCATAAACTGCTATACAAAAATAGTGACCCACCCTTGCTTTTTGGGTACATCTACTTTCTAGTAACTTGAGGTTCTTCATATAAAAATCTGAGCTCAGATTTTAGTTCTCATATACCCAGTTTCTTTTGATGCGTATGTACAATTATGTTAATTTTCTAATAACGATAATTCATAAACGGTGAACCGCAAAATAAAAAGTGCAAAAATAATCACATGCTCTACGTTGTCTGATTGTGATTGTGCGTGATCGGTTAATGCATGAAGTTTAACCGATCACGTCTATTTTTAATTCCAGGCAGCCTAGTAATATTGTTGTTATCTGTACCAAATTTCATGCGTCTAACCTCATCTTTTTGGCCGTAATCCGAACTTCAGCAGACAGACACATTTACAAAAGGGCCAATCACGACTCAGCAGTGCCAGCAAGGGTTAATATAAAACCTGTAAAAATCAGGAAAATTTGTTTTCGGCATTTGGAGCCGATTGATGACCGTCTGTCATGATCTTGTATATAACGGCCACCCAATAAATATAATAAAATGAAGAATCCTTCAAATTTCATATGTAGATAGAGGATATTGCATTTCACATAATCGATTGCTGTAGATAGTGAATTTATTTAAATGCAAAAAAGTAGCTTTGGCAGCAAATTTTTCGTTTGGAATTAATATCATAGATGGCATTTGACTCAAAGAAGGGTTTACCATCAAAAACTAATTTTCGTGAAAATTGTAGATAGCGGGTATTGAATATAAGCCGTCGATATATTTTTTTATTCACACAAAACACGGCATAGCGATTAAAATATCCACGATCTGAGACAAATGAAACCGGTCCTTAGGTAATAGCATAGACAGACGACGGCATTAATCTGGATTAAAACGTACTAATGCAATTGAAATTTTTACCCTGACAGACTACAGTTTCCGATAATTTCTGCATTAAGTAAACAACTGATTTGTATATTTACTTGTTTTTTGACAGCGCCAGCTCATCGCTCTCGCACGACAAAGTGCGTTTTCTTTTTATTTTCGTTTTAAAATTAAAAAATTTAATTTGGTTTTTACCCAAACATATTTTTTATTTATCTCAAAACTCACTATTGGTCACTTTTGTTGTGGTTTCAATTTATTTATATCAAATTGTTGCAATCTATTATAATTATTAACAGTGTTACCATATTGAAATAGCACATTTCCAGCGTTTAAAAAATTGACATTTCTGTGACAGTTTCTGCTGTTGCTTTAACTTCTGCTTGCGACAATCAAACAAGTCGAAGTCAAAGCACACGCAATAATCCGCAGTTGACAAAATAGGAAGCACTTATTTTTTAACGACATCGGCAGTTGTCGTTTTGCTGCGACTGAAACTTTTGAAAAATTTGCAAGTCGAAGCAGCAGCAGCTCCTCAACTTATTAAGTCGAAAAACAGTTGCAGTTTATGATCATTCGCAGCCGACTGTTTTTGACTCATTCAGTTAATTAAGATTTTTTTTTTTTTTTTCAAATTTAAATATAGTACAGTCATTTGGTAGTTTTACCTGGAAAGTTTTGCGGGGTTTTTGGAAACGAGTTATTTTATAGATTTCGATGTGCTCTTTCAGAATTTCAACTTTGCTACCTCGAATCGTGTTCGCTCCCGCCATCATATTGGAAAAATGGCGTCCAAAATCAGGTTTTTACAATTATTTCTTTAACGGTTACATTTAGAGAAAAATATTGTGAAGCAATATTGTAGCTTATAAAAGTTTCTATAAAAATGACCTTCAAATTGTCTTCGTACGACTTATGACTCAGGAGATATCCTAATTCAAAATTTGAAAAATATTACTATAGTAAATTGTGCATGGCTCTTATGAATAGGCACAGTGATGTGTTGAGCTTAAAATTATGGTAACTCATGAACGGTGAGTCACACGTTTAAAGTAAAAATATTTGTTTATCGGGAATTACTTGCACTACAATCTACATATGATTTTTTTTTTTCAGATGACCTATAGCTAAGGAGATATTTTTATAACAAACCTGAAATTTCGAAAAAAACCGTTTTTCCAAAAGATCTCCAAAACCGTTAATTCTAGAAAAAAACATTTTTTCGCATTTTGTAGAACGTTCAATTTCCTATAAGAGTCTCTTCCAACTGTTTTTTCGTACGACTTACCGTTCGCGTCTTGAAAATCATTCAAAATTGAACATTGTACTATGCGCAGTACTATGTTCAGTTTTGAAAGATTTTCAAATCGAGATATCTCATGAACGGTAAGTTGGACGAAAAACAGTTGGGAAAGACTCTTATAGGAAATTGAACGTTCTATAAAACACGAGACAATTTTTTTTTCTAGGTCGAACCGTTTCGGAGCTATTTTGAAAAAACGTTTTTTTTCTAAATTTTAGGTTTGTTTAAAAAATATCTCACAAATTATAGGTCGTCTGAAAAAAAAATTCTATGTAGATTGTAGTGCAAGTAATTCCCTATAAACAATCTTTTTTACTTTAAATATGTGACTCACCGTTCATAAGTTATCGTAATTTTAAGCTCAACATATCACTGTGCCTATTCATAAGTGGCATGCACAATTTACAAATTTTTTCCAAATTTTGAATTAGGATATCTCCTGAGTTATAATTCGTACGAAAACAATTAAATGGTAATTTTTATAGAAAATTTTAAAAGCTACAATATTGCACCACAATATTTTTCTCCAAATGTAACCGTTAAAGAGATATTTGTAAAAAACTGGTTTTGGACGCCATTTTTTCAGTATGGCGGAGCGAGCGAACACGATTCGAGGTAGCAAAACTTTCCAGGTAACACCATTTTACTCTCCCAAATGATTGTACTAATATGAATGTTGACAAATATTATGAAAAGGGTAAAAAGATCGTCAGTATCAACACTTTTCAAACTGCATTTTTGGTAAATGCGAGTGATTATAGGTAGAAAAAATTTGCTGAAGTAATTTTTTGGTACAGATGCATAAATATAAAAAGGCGTAAAAAAACAAATATGATCCACACGACATTTCGGCGTCTAAAGACTGACCTGTACATTTCATGAGCAATTACTTATTTGGTGTAACCCTTTTTGTAGGTAGCGTAATATATTTTTGTTAATTGGGTTTAACCACGTAGGTACGCGCATTTTAATTTTGTCTATGTCCTTTTAAGTTGAATACAAAAGTTTACCCTTTTCATAATTTTTGTTAACATTCATATTTAAATTTGAAAAAAAAAAAATCTTAAGCAACTGAATAAGTCAAAAATAGTCGGTTGCGCTCGATCATAAACTGCAACTGTTTTTCGACTTAATAAGTTGACGAATTGCCGCTGCTTCGACTTGCAAATTTTTCAAAAGTTTCAGTCGCAGCAAAACGACAACTGCCGAAGTTGTTAAAAAATAAGTGCTTCGTATTTTGTCAACTGCGGATTTTTGCGTGTGCTTTGACTTCGACTCGTTTAATTGTCGCAAGCAGAAGTTTAAGCAACAGTTTATTTTGAAAGCATGCAAGTAGCTGCTGCTTAAAATAGCAAAAGTTTGCGACTTTTGCTACTTCGACTGCAGCAATTTAAACACTGCTCATTTCAGTACCAATCCACTTTGAAGTCATGAATTTTTGTTTGCTGATGCGGATTAACGCTGTCGTCTGTCTATGGTATAACTTCTCTTCGGCCATTCGCATCAATAAAACAGCAATGTGCTTTATGTGCTAAGTCCTCAAAAATTTTAAATGTTTTGATGTGCCAGGTGACTGACATAAAAACCGAGTGACATAGTTCAATATAGTGTTTTTTGATAAAAATTAAACATTACTGTTGATTACAACTTACTTACATCGAAAAACATCGTATATTAGTGAATATACTTTTCTCATCTCATATTCACTCTCAAACTTAACAACATCTGGTGGCTTTTTTAACAGTTTTGCTGCAATACAAATATCATCCAAGCTCCAAAAATTTTTAGATTTGTTTCTTGTATAAACATTTGGATTTTGAAGAAAGCAATTTTGCTTAGTTTCAACGCGAGAGCCATTTGGTGATGTTGAAGGCGTTAACTTTATTGAACTTCGAGATAAGTCGAATACCGGCTTGTCTTTCTTCCTCGTTATATCTTCCATTGATCTGGAAAACAAAAATTACTTTTTTATAAACTAACATAGTTTTTCATTAATAAAAAAAATTGCAAATGCTAAATACATTCTAAAGCAGTAAAAAATAAATAAATTTAAGTATCGAGCCCAATCGAATAAATAAAATAAAAAATAATAAAAAAATTTGGGTTCTGTAATTGTATTTAAATATATGTAGGGGAGAATGGGGAGTTGTGCGACAGGTTTGGTTTCAGGGGAAAAAAACTATGAAAATTAATTTTTTTAGCATCTCAGTATATAAAATCTCTAGTATGCCTCAAAACCAAAATTCTGGCTAAAGGGTTCGGTTGAAATTTAAAAAAATCTAAAAGTTATACTTGTTACCACAAAAGAATCATTTTTGGGGAGTTGTGCAGCACGGAAGGAGTTATGCAACACAGCTTTAAATTAAAATGAAAAATGCGAACTCGGGTTGAAAACTGTCAAATGTGGCGTTTTGTAGCGAAACTCCCCATTTTCTACATATTCAAAATGGCCACCGTGCCATCGATACATCAAATGTTTATGCATCATTACTTTCATGAGTTGAAAGGATAATCACAAAGGAATGTTTTGTATATACTGACCTTTATGATCAGCTTCAACAAGTGACTGAAAACACCGCAAACACAAGAGGCCAATGAAACTTTCCGACAAATTTTTCAACGCACAATCAAGAGCGGCACGAAGAATACGTATTGACGTGACGAGTGCTGGTGAAAAAGTTAGATCGTAGCGAGACAAACAATTGACAGTAGTTGGAATCATGACAGCTACTGTCATTTGACATTTATCGACATGTTGCACAACTCCCTCTGTCGCAAAAATCCCCAATCTTCCCTACGCATATGACAAAAAAAATTAAATTGAATGTTGTTGATGATTTATAAAACAACAGAACATTCAAATGAAAATTACAATTAAAAAATCTAAAAAGCACGGAAAAGAAACCAGTTATCTATAGTGCGGTATACGGTTAAGGTCCTTCTATATGCAGATGATATTGTTTTGCTATCCGAGTCACCAATTGAATTGCAACAAATGATTGTTGCACTATACGATTACTGCAAAATATGGTGCCTGAATATTAATCTAAACAAATTTAAAATACTCATTTTTCGTAATGGCCCAAGAATCTCCAGTAATTTAAGCTGGACATTTGGAGATTGTATCATTGAAATTGTTAATAGCTATAAATTTCTAGGTGTATCGCTTACGTTCAACCTTTCCTTTAAGAAACATTTAGATGAAAAACTTTCTGGGGCTAAGATCGCTATCATCACTTGGACCAAGTTCATAAGAAATCCTATCTCAAATAAAAATAAGATTACAATTTTTGAATCTGCTAGCAACTCAATAATGTTTTATTCTGCGCAAGTCTGGGGGTATCAAAAATATGACCAAGTTGAGAAACTGTTACGCTTTTTCATAAAGAAAATGCTCTCTCTCCCTGATAACACTCCCCAGTGTGCCAAACGGACTCGTTTCGGATCCGTAACGGGTTCATATATTCGTTCTTTTTATCCGTTACGGAATCCGTTACTGATCCGTTTGCGGGAAGGATTCCTAAAAAAAAACGAATCGTTTTTTCTTCTTTTATGGATCCGTTTCGAACCTGTAACGTACATCAAAAACGAATTCAAAACGGATTCGCTTTTAATAATGTTAATGCTGCTTATAAAAAAAAAGAAAACAGGGTGAAGCGCTTATTTTTAATTAAAAAAAAAAAAAGTAACAAAAAGAAAAAAAAAAATGACTGCCCGGCCGGGAGTCGAACTCAGGCTCCCGGGGTATTACTCTTTCATACACGAGACGTTAGACAACTAGGCTATTGACCGATATGATGTTTAATTACCTGATGTAGACTTATTTGATGTTGAGATTTAAAGTTTGTATATTAAACAAATTTCTGTTGTTTTTTTATAAGTATTCTGTGTTGTTTTTCTTCCCTGCTTTTGATAAAAAATGTTATATACTCAAATTTGGAATCAAAAACATTTTTTCAAACAGAGTTTGAAAAGTTTACAAAAAATCATACGCAATAAAATAAAAAGAAAAAAAAACAAATCAAAAATATTTTTTTTATCATAAAAATTAAATAAAGCAAATCCGTTTTGAGTTCGTATTTGAAGTATTTACGGAATCGAAACGGATTTGCCCAGGTTCGAATCCTACCAGAGGTGGATTTTTACCCTTTATTTTTCTTCCTTTTTTTTCTTTTTATTATTTTTTAATTGCTAATAGGCGCATCAAAACGGTTTTTTTCTGTAAATATACAGCATTAACATATTTAAAAGCAAAATCCGTTTTGAATTCGTTTTTACATAAGTTTCGGATTCGAAACGGGCCCGCACTGCGGAATTTAATTTTTTTTATTCGCTAATAAGCGCTTCAAAATGTTTTTTTTTTATCTAAACAAAGCGTTTTGAATTCGTTTTTTATGTACGTTACGGGTTCGAAATGGATCCGTCACCGCGGATTACGTTTTTTATACCTTTTTGAACTCGTAATGGATTCGAAACGGATCCTCATCCGTTTTTGTGCACATTGGGTCCAAATTATTTGCTAAATTTGGAAATCGGCATTAGCTCTCTTTTTATCATAGGCTTCCTAAAATACTATCAAAAGAAATCTTGGCAAAGGAAACATTCTGGGCAGATGACTGGAAAACCATGTGCGCAGAGTTACAAATTCCACAGCATAATTTAGACAATCAAAATTTTGCCGCGAAACATGCACATATTTTAGGATGTTAAGTTGTATTGGCACACCGTTATTAGCACAAAATTTTTCAACCAAAATGACGTCGACATTAGTTAAAGCAAGAGGTGGTCTATTGAACATAAATGCAAGAGCTTTCAAAAAAGACACCACTGAACTAGTTCAATCAAACTCAAAACTCATGAGCTTTTCACACAATTTCAGTACCGAACTGAGTTCGCTTAGCTCAGCTCAACTCAACTCAGTTCGTAAGTTTGTGAGTTTTGAGCTGATCGTTTAGGAGCATTCCAGTGAAAATGGTATTTTTTATCAGATGTTTCAGATGTATTTTTCATATGTTTTAATGGATCGAAAATATTCTAGTAGGATTAAACTTCACTATCCAAATTGATTTCTTACAAAAATCTTGGTATTAGGCTCAGTTTTTTACAGTTGATAAAAGTGCCAAAGTTTTTTTTTCCCTAGGTATATTTTTGATCATATTCATCATTGTTTTTCTATTAAACCATCTAGTATAACGTAAACATGTTTAGGTGGGGAGTGGTTCAAGATTTGCTTATTGTTGCTTATACAGGAGGAGTGGTCGATAAAATTCTTACGTAAGACAAAAAAAAATTTTAAATTAAAGTCTAACTAAAATTGATTTAAAGTGTCAAGGATTTTTTCAATTTCCGCATGACCGCTATTGCTTTAATTATAAAAATAATTTAGTTCCTGAATTCTTGATCGAATTTGAAAAACTGCTTACGTCTAATCATAAGAGAGGGGTTCGTGTTCACGATTTGTTAATTTTTGCTTATATCATTGAAAATCTGCTTAAACAGCATCTATGTAACTCATGGACACATTCCAAAGGCGTGATTCACGGAGTCTGGGGTAAAGTGAAACGACTTATAAGTCAAAAAGGTCGAAGTCGAGGAGAAGGTGCCGTAATCAAAAACGTAAAAAATTTCGCGTCACTAGCAGCCACTTAAGTACCCTCTACGAGAATTTTTTCATCTCTGAATCAGAAATAAGTACCTTAAAAAATTAAAAATGTTCAGCCATGAGCCTATCCCAGGAATATCAAAAGTTCATTAAATTTTAGTTAATGGCCATCAAGTAACATGCAAGAAACACGCTTGGGATAATCATAGTGTTATGGTTTCATTTAAAAAATGATTTAAAACTAATTAAATATGCATGTATTTCGTACGAGTCCCGTACAAACAATTTAATTTTTATTTAATAACTCTCAATAAAATAAATATTTTTTCAAACTTTTATTGTTTTACTATACCTTGACCATTAGTCTATCCAAAAATATTTTTGCTAATTTTTAAAGCTTATTAATTTAGCTAAAAACTTGCTACAAAGTCAAAAAATGGAAAGTATGGTAGATTTGAGCTGTCCCGTACAAACAAACTTCTTTTCTTATTAATTACTCCCTATCTATAAATATTATTAAGAACAAATAATTGGTTTTAATAGGTCTACGTCACACAAAATAAATGTATTAGATGCTTTTTTTGATAACATTCTGGTATGTCTTTAATTTAAGGTTTAAACTCAAAAAATGCGTACGATTTGTCCCGTACCAACCGTGGAATGTTCCTTTAAGCGATCAGCGAATTCGTTGTGATTTCAATGTTCTATTTCAGAATTCCAACTTTGCTACCTCGAATCATGTTTGCTCTCCTCACCATATTGGAAAAATGGCATCCTAAATTAGTTTTTTACAAATATCCATTTAGAGAAAAATGTTGTGGCGCAATATTTTAGCTTGTGAAATTTTCTACTTTTACTTTTCAATTGTTTTCGTACGACTTATAACTCAGGAGATATCCTAATTCAAAATTTTAAAAAAATTAGTAAATTGTGCATGCCCCTTATGAGTAGGCACAGGGATGTGTTGAACTTAAAATTACGATAACTTATGAACGGTGAGTCACACGTCTGAAGTAAAAATATTTATTTATAGGGAATTACATGGACTACAATCTACACCTAATTTTTTTTTCATATGACCCATAGTTTATGAGATATTTTTTTAAACAAACCAAAAATTAGAAAAAAACCAAATTTTGAATTAGAATATCTCCTGGGTTATAAGTCGTACAAAAACAATCAGAGCATCATTTTTATAGAGCTACAATAATATGCCACAATATTTTTCCCTAAATGTAACCGTTAAAGAAATATTTGTAAAAAACTGATTTTGGACACCATTTTTCCAATATGGCGGCGCGAGCAAACATGACTCGAGGTAGCAAAGATGAAATTCTGAAAGAGCACATCGAAATCTATAAAATAACTCATTTGCAAAAATCCCGCAAAACTTTCCAGGTAAAACTACCAAATGGCTGTACTAAAATTATTGATTTTAAAATATTTCATAGTTATCAATAGAAAGCGGTTTTTTTTAAATGCCAAAAGCAAATGAGATAAAAGCACTACTTTTGAGATAAGTTTTTTTTTTTATAAAAAAAAAAATTAACTTTTCCATTCAAAATCATTTACGAACTGCGTTGAGCTGAGCTGATCGATCTTGGTTCGTTGTGTGTAGCGAAAACTCGAACAGGTTCGATCAGCTCTTTGCACAGCCCTAGTATTTGTACAAAATGTAACCTAGCATCCGAAAATACTTTCCATCTTATTGGCATTTGTCCAGTATACAGTTACAGTTTGTCAAGTAATTCTTTGCAAAATGCAAATAGCCACACAAATTCAACTTTAACATATAATTTTATTAACTAAGGCACTTTTTAAATTTTTTTTTTACAGTTTTGTTTGGAATTGTATACCCTTTCATTATAGTTAAGAAAAATAACAAAAACAAAACCAAAAACATAAGATAAGCCATAAACAAAATAAAACTACAAAATTGAAGGTGTCAATTAATTGTTTGCAAAATGCAAACACATATTGCAAGAAGGATTTAAAATGTATAGGACTGCACTAATATTTTGTGTGCTTCCCATCAGCTTCCATCACAGCCTGTGACATTGATTGTACAAGTCCATTTACATCATACAATTCAGGTATCTTTACTTACTCCTCGTTGATTGCCGTTATCAAAGCGTTTCTGTTAGTTGGGTTCCACTTTCCCACTTTTTTTTTAAAAAATGCTCACAAATTTTCAATGGGATTAAGATCCGGACTTTGGGTGGGCGTGTCAATTACTTTGCTACAATTGTAGAGCAACCAGGTCCGGCACAGCAGCAATTTGTGCTTTGGATCGCTGTCCTGATACAACTTGTATTTTAATTTGTTCAGGTTTTCACGATCAACAAAGCCAAATTTTTAGGCGCTACTTGTCAGCTCGTTTTTAAGAATGTCTAAATAAAACTCTTTTGTCATTATATCAGTGAATATACGCAATTCTCCAACGCCTTTGGATGAAATACAGCCCCACACCATCACTGAAAGCTTGCCAAACTTAACTGTTGGTATAATATTTTGCTGTTGAAGAGCTGTTTATGGTTTCCGCCAAAATTTGCTGGGTCCATCGTGATAATACATCATTATCTTCGTCTCGTCGCAAAAAATTACGTCATTCCAGTACTCCGCTGGCGTATTTCTGTCAGAAATGGCAAAGCGCTTTTCAACATTAACAGCAGACAGCATTGACTTTTCCCTGGCTGTATGCGACGAGTAATGGTGGAGTCTTAGCATTTATCGCACGGTTTCATGGCTCACAGTCTTGTTGCAATCACTTTTTATAATGTTTGCCAACTCTCTAAGGCTTGTCACTAATTTGTTTTAAAATTTTTGAGTGATCTTGCTGTGTAAGCTTTGATGGTCTGCCGCCAGAGTTGTTCAATTCCAGTCTATTTTCTTTTTCTGCACGCTGAATAATATTTTATGTTGTCCTTAGCTTAATATTAAACATTTCAGACAACTCTTTCACTGTTTTCCCTTTATAATAGTTAAAATAAACCAATTGGATTACACTTTCGTCAACTCGCTTGCCAGGCATTGCAAAAACACTAATGTAAAAGGGCAATGCAAGTAAAGCAACACGCGTTCATTCGAATTCCAATTTGATGTACTGTTAGTTAGCTTCGAGTCACTTCTCGACTTGTGTTTGCATTTTGCAAAGAATTTATTGACAGCATCATATTTGTTGCCTTTTGGTTCTATTCGTTTTTCTTATGTTTTTGTTTTGATTTTTGTCATTTTTTTTGTTATATTAATAGGTAATACATAACTTAGAATAGTTACAAAACAATTTTTTTTAAAGTAGTGCTTGTCTCAATAAAATTTCATTTTAAAGTTGAATTTGTGTGGCTATTTGCATTTTGCAAAGAATTACTTGACAAACTGTATATGCGGTCAAAATATTTTGGTAAAAACACACTAACACATATTGAGTTTATTAACCTGTTAAATGGTCAAAATTATTTTGGTCTGTTTAATTATTTAGAAGACTGTTTATAATACAGACAGCTAATAATGCAAGAGTTTTATTGAATTGATAGTGAAGGCTTTTCCAAAGTAATTGTTAATTAAAATAGATCCAATGTAATCGTTTTACTATGTAAAATTTCTGAATTATTATTTATAATAGTATTTATAAGTAAATTTGAATAATCGTAATAAGTAGATATTTAGCACTTTGATGTATACAAAAAAGATGAAAATCGAACAAATGAATTACTCATATTTTGTATGTATTGTATTCTTAAGATTCTGCCAATCTGGCACACAACGTATGACGTTATGCCAATAAATTTTTTATATAAAAATATAATCATTATCATTTATATCTTTGTAAAATTTTTGTAAATTTATATAAAAGTATGTCGGCGAATTCATTCAATTCATTTCTCAAATCAAATTTTCCATTTTAACAATTCAATCAAATTCATTTCTTTAAACAAGTTTTTCCAACAATTATTTTGAAGCACAGTAGTGGAACTCCATCCAACCAACATATTGTTGATTGACGATCAAACGTTATCTGCGACATGGCCATTCTGACATATCACACGCCCTCGGCCATTCCTGACCACCAGATCATTTGGTGGTATTCACAACTTTTACCATATCACATGATACTCTTCACCATAAAACCTGGCGGTATCAACAAATATTACCATATCACATGGTAATCTTCACCATAAAATCTGGTGGAATCCTCAACTATTGCCATAACACATGATACTCTTCGCCATAAAACCTGACAGTATCCACAACTATTATCATATCACTTGATAATCTTCACCATAAAACCTGGTGGAATACTCAACTATTACCATATCAAATGATAATCTCCATCTTAAAACCTGGACAAGATAAAAACAAAAAAAAAAGTAATCATAATAATCATTTAAAATTAATCAAATTTTTAGTCCAACCAAAATTTAAACAAAGTTCGAGAAAAAAAAATAAAAATAACATAGGTAATGCAAACCAAAAAAAAAATAAAAAATTTCATGTAAGTAAATAACACAGGCCCACAAAAAAAAAGTACACTGCGCGAAAGATCAGACCACCTGAACTTTATGTTTTCGGGGTCGCTGAATCCAAATATGGTGCCAGAATAGCAAAGTTGGTTCGCATTTTTTCAGAAATCAACAATTATGCTGAAAAATTTGAAATTTTTTTCAATATTATTTCTGATTTGTGAAAAAACTCGAACCAACTCCGCTATTCTGACACCATATTCGGACTCAGCGACCCCGAAAACATAAAGTTCAGGTGGTCTGATCGTTCGCGCAGGGAATTTTTTTTTGGTAGTACTGACCAGACCACCTGAACTTTATGTTTTTGGGGTCGCTGAACCCGAATATAGCGTCAGATTAGCGAAGTTGGTTCGTGTTTTTTCAGAAACCAGGAAAAATCTCAAATTTTCGGCATTATTGTTGATTTCTGAAAAAAACGCGAACCAACTTCGCTATTCTGGCACCATATTCGGATTCAGCGACCCCGAAAACATAAAGTTCAGGTGGTCTGATCTTTCGCGCATGGTACTTTTTTTGTGGGCCTGTGTGATTAATCCATCCACATCATTGATTAATATTTCAACATCTGTTGAGTCGTCACCCTCATGCATTTTACGCAAATGATCATTAGCGTACTTATAGGTTGAATATCAGGCAAAGCGTCTTGCCACTCTTTCTACCTGACCATGAACAGGAGGACTACCTGTTGCTATTAGATGTAATTCAATATTATGAAATTTGCAAAATCCATGAAACTACTAGCGAAGCTTTCCTCAACATTCTCTGTGCCAACAACATATTTGAAAATTAAGCGCACTAAGAAGCGGTTGGGGACAGGACAGAGAATGGCTTTTTAACACATTATGTTACCATTTCATAATAAAATATTAATTTTTTTAACCAATTCGTATAGAAGCTCTGGTTAAGTATCTGTATTAAATAGTTAAAATATCAGATTTTAAAATTATACATGGTTTTGAGCCCTGGGCCACTGAATGGCACATTTTTTGGAGACCCTCTCAAATGTATTTGCAAGCGATTTTCTCAATAGAGTCAGGATGAGTAGATACCTGAAGATACCCACTAGCCACATCTAAAGTCGTGAAGTAGTGACAACCATGAAGTCTATTAATTTGATCAGACATCAATTGCAAAGGAAATCTTTCCGGAATGGTATTGTCATGTATTGTCGATAATCTTAGCGCATTCTATCAGATCCATCTTTTTTTTTCACTAGCAGTATAAACCCGTCCTAAGCAAGAATGCTGTAACTCCAATTTTCAAAAAAAAATGAGTTTATGGCGTTTTTTGGGTCATCACGGTTCTGTCCGTCAACCCACAAGAACAGGTTGTATTGTTCCTTTATTTTCCCTATAAAATCATCTACGACTTTTGTCGTAACTCCCAGCCGTACACATTTTACAATTTAAGAATACCGTATCTCCACATGCTAAGCAAAAACACCGCAACTCCATAAAAATGTATGTAGTATCATAAATTTTTAAAATCATTTCATTTCCCTAAATCATTTTAAAAACAAAGAAACTTTCTTTATGACACATCTCGTGCGCGTAGGAAGTTTCCATTATGGCCTCTGGACAAGTCAGTCAGTAAAATTTTCTCTAAGATCTATTTTAGAGTATGGTTCCACAGAGGAAAATTGTAGCAGCTCAGATTGATTGAATCTGTCATTTTTAAAAGGGGATATGGGACTAAATTGATACTTATTAAAAATTTAAGAAAAATCCTCATAAGCTTGGTAAATCATATTTCAGTGCGATTTTAGTGATGGGGATTAACTAACAATAATAGTAAGCAGTAATCTGCGTACTTGGAAAATAGATAAACCAACCAGTGGCATCGCCACAATGACAAAAAGGCAAAAGAATAATTCTCTGTCGACCGACACATATCCCCTTTTAAAAATGACCGATTCAATTAATCTGTGATTCAAGTTGGAATTCACAACTTAAGGAAATTCAAACCCACATGGCGGACAACGAATCAGATCAAGTCCCTCCTACAAAAAAAGGAACTGTGCGTAAGCGGAAATATTACAAAGACACTGCAGAACAACGGAAAAGAGCTTGCCAGGAAGAAAAAACCAGTAGACACAAAATTGGTATTGGTCTTGGTCACCAAAAGACAAGAGTGTTTCTTCGGATTTACTCTTTCTTCACAGTAAATTTAATCAAAAGTTGTCTTTACGGCATTTTTGATTTGTATCAGCTTCGTCAGAAGTAGTGCGATGCAAAACATATTACCGTAACTCCATTTTCGACTGAAATTTATGGAATTGGCTATTTCTACTATTGCCATTATGTAGAGCGTGAAAAATCCTCTAGGAATGAGGAATAAAAACTAGTTTTCCTTAAAGCTGAAACCGTTGAGGAAACGAAACAGCAAGAAACACCAAAACTCATTTTACAGAAATAAAAATTAATTGGAGTTACGGCATTCTTTCTTAGGACGGCAGTATAGGACTAGCAAAAGGTGATAAGCTTGGCCAAATAATATTTGGCATTAAAAGTTCATTTACTTTGCTATGCACAATATTTTGTTCTTTTGGACTAAGCTCGTATGGTCTTCGGTAAACAGTTTTATTTGGATCCATCAATCGTATATCTATAGGATCTTAATGAGGCGGTGTTCCTTGTACAAAACTTATCTTGAATTTATTTACAATTGATAACAGTGAAGCCTTATACTCAGCAAAAATAGTGCAATACACTTTAACTTCATCACTCTTTATCTGGGTTACACTTAACTGTTTTGGTGTTAACATTAAAGTTTCCTTTTAAAATTTTGCGTCTTAAAATATCATCAAATTTCAAATATTGATCTGGCAACACATGAAAAAGAATTTTGATGTCAATTTTATTCTTTAAACAACATTTTTAAATTACTTTTGACACTAGTTTGATCAATGCCAGTCATAACCACAATATTGTTATAAAAACTCACCACAGAATTCAGAACTAACCGTTTCTTGAATCAAAAATTAAGGAATACTCCTTACCTGAACGATATAAAATGCCTTACAGTGTATCAAATAAAAACATGTCAACACGTCGATCAGTCATTTCCTTGTTGTCTGTCTTTTTCTCCAAATCTGGACATAGTGACTTTGGGCTCGGCAACAAAAACAGGTCACACTAAATGCACTAGTTTTTGTTTACATAAATTCTGCGAGCTGCAGCTTTATGACCAGCATAACCGCAATTGAAACCTTTTAATAACTGTGCAGAAGGTAATTTTGACCGCCTGCTCTTGGGCTCACTTTCATAAGTTGCTAACAATTTCCTTTTTGGAAACGATGATATTTTCAAAAGCCAAAAGCCACATTTATTTTTTTTTTTTTTTTCACTTTGCCATGATGGACGTTACAAAGAAACTGCATAAGATGATAGACAAAAATTTGTTGATAACCATAAAGAGGATTGTCCCTTCAGCGCACGGCCTAGCGCATTCATTAGCTCAGAATAATTTTTTTTATTACTTAAACCAACGCTCAGGGGATAGCCCCTATAAATGCAATGCACCGTGTTCATTTGTAGAAAAGGAAATAGGTTAGAGGGATGGGGGAGAAGAGAAGTAGTGTCGATGAACATATTTCTTAAATCTACCGATGTCACAACTGTCGGGAAAAACGCTTGCAGGGTGACTATTCTACAACTTAATCGTACGACCAAAGAACGAATTATCACGATAGTGTGATATTCTGTTAAACACCGTTGCAATGCAGTAGGGATGGTCCTGATGCGACGCCCGAGTGCTGCGAGAAAATATACGAACTGACGGAACCAGCCCATAAATTTCTCTAGAGCATATCCCATGATAATATCTATAAAAAAAGAGTAACACACCCAACGTTACGACGGTGTTCAAGAGATTCAATAGAGGATACAACATCTGCATCCTCAATCAACTTCATCGCACGACGTTGAACTCTGTCTAGCAGCTCCAAAGTAGTTTTTGGAGCCCCGGCCCAGATGTGTAAATTGTACTCTAGCTTAGGTCTAATATAGGCGAAATAGACAGTTCGAAGATCAACAGGAGTGAAGTATTTCTTACACCGTTTTAGATAACCTAAACACTTGGCCGCTTCTTTCGACACATCGAATACATGATCTATCCACCTCAGATCAGCTTGAATCGATATGCCCAGAACGTCAAGAGTTGCTGATCTCATAATGTCTACGCCGGCCATATTGTGGGGTGCAGGGGGACAAAAGACAGCATTGGGTTTTGCAAGCGTTGAATTCGACCCGATTAGCTCGACCCCACTCGGAGATTGTTTTGAGGTCATTTGTGAGTGTGACATTCATATACCGCCTTTTTCTCTCAATCTCCTCAGAGCTTGGATGCTTTTTGAAGCAATATGAATGACAAATACTGCTGTCATCCGCAAAAGGAGTGGATTGGATTAATGGTCGATGACAGAAGGTCATCGATGAAAACAAGAAAAAGAGACGGGGATAGGATCCAACCCTGAGGAACTCCAGCGTTAATGGAGTATTAGCTAGATGTGAAACCGTCTACGAACACACGAATAGAACGGCCAATGCAAAAGCTCGTTATCCAACGAGCGAAGGAATCACCGACGCCATATGCAATTAGTTTTGTTACGAGGGCGCTATGCCACACACGATCAAAAGCTTTAGAAATATCCAGAGCAACAACCATACTTTCACCAAGAAGGTGGACACATTGGTGCCACCTCTTAGCGAGGAACGCCATTAAGTCACCAGTGGAGCGAGCTCTCCTGAAGCCACATTGGCGATCATTAAGTAATTCGTTGCACTCCAGATAATTTATAAAGTGAAAGTTTATAACGCTTTCCATAACTTTGGAGAGTGCTGAGCATATTGCAATGGGCCGATAATTATTGGGGTTGGTAGCCTCGCCTTTTTTGGGCACTGGCTGGACATTAGCAACATTCCAACGTGATGGAAATTCACCACAAGTGTAGGGAATGCTAAATAAATTCCTTAATGGGCGAGCCAGTGTTGCGGCACACTTTCGCAACACATGGGCTGATATGCCATCCGGCCCTGACGCTTTGTTAATATTGAGGTTAGCAAGGACCTTTTTTACCGCCCTAGTTCGAAAGTAGATCCTTGGCATAGCCGAGGACTTTCTCTCGATGTTGGGCGGTAGTTGATTGCTACCAGGCAGAGTAGCATTCTTAGAAAAGATGCTAGCCAAAAGATTAGCTTTATCAACGGGATCAGTCAAAATTTGGTCGTTCATTAAGAGGGTTGGAATAGACGATGGAGGCTGACTCTTCACTCTCTTAACAAACGACCAAAAGTTTTTACTACCTATCGGTAGTAAAAGGATTCTTTTGCGCATTTCAAGCTCGTGAAAATGCTTTTCGCGCTGAATCGTGGCATTACAGCGATTTCTAGCCTCACTGCGAAGTCTTCCAGTATCGGCGTTGGAACGCCAATTTTGAAACGCTTCCTCTTTGAACCTGACTTCAATTCTGTAAGTCTCATTAAACCAAGAATGGTCCTTAGATTTGATGCTAACTTTTTTATTAGGAATGAAGGACCTCATACCCAATAAAATAATTTCCTGCACCATTAAAGCCACGGCATTTATGTTTCTGTCAGCGAAACACAATTTCCAATTGAAACAGCGATAAAAATTATCTAACGCATCCCAATTTGCTTTATCATAAAGCCATACCGTTCGTTTCGGGGATTTGGGCGAAACAAGGTTTAAGCTAGTATATGAAAAAGCAGCGGAAATGGTCCGAATTACCAAGAGGTGCAGAGACAGAAACATCATATTTCTCATGATGCGACGTCAGAAAAAGGTCTATAATACTAAGGCTATGCCCCCCATTACGAGGTATATATGTGAGGTCATTCACTAGTTGAGTTGGTTGGTTTAACTCGGCAAAGAGCTCAACATAACGGCCTTCAGGAGTTGTACGACTGGAATGGCGCAGCCAATTGGAGTTATGGACATTGTAATCTCCAGCAACAACGATTTCACTGTCCGGGTACGACTCCAAAATCTGGGCTGTTCACACATGCATATGTCAGCTGCCAAGCGTAGGCGTCACCAGTATGCGAATCAAATTCTGGTGGTTGAGTCCCATTTCTTTCACGAGGTTGTTGTAAATAATGTTAAGTATTCAATTACTACTTTGTGAAACTACTTTGTATAAAATATTCTTAGTAGTGAAACTTTCTATATCATATTTTTAAAATTGAAAATTTTCTTTTTTCATTATAATATAAAACTTTGTTCTTATACGTTTATGTATTTAATAAATTAACAATCAATATTTTAACTGGTTATGGGCCCAGACATGGAGGACAAATACCTTATAAATCTCTTCGATGGACATAACTTCGATAATTGGAAGTTTCGATTAGAGGTGGCGCTAGACGAGTTCGGTTTGCGCGAATATATTGAGCAGGATATTGAGGACATTGTGGAAGCAGAACAGAATGCGGCCAAGAAGGAAGAGCATAAGAAAAACGACAGAAAGGCTAAATCTATAGTCATCAGAAGGATTGCAGACTCGCAGTTAGAATATGTGAAGGATAAAAAAAGTTCCTTCGAAGTATTGGAAGCATTGACGAGAATTTTTGCAAAGAAAAGTATTTCGAGTCAACTTTTACTAAGAAAGAGTTTATTGTCGATGAAATGTGAAATAGATGAGCCCTTACAGGAACATTTTCTGAAGTTTGATGGTTTAATACGTCAACTTAAAGCATCCGGAGCAAATATAGAGAAATTGGATGTAATATGTCATTTGCTTTTGACATTGCCATCGTCATATAACACAGTAGTGACGGCAATTGAGACTCTGAACTCTGAGACCCTGGAAATGGATTTTGTTAAGAGCAGGCTTCTTGATGAAGAAAGAAAGAAAAAGGTAATTAACAATCCAGATGAGTCAACAGAAAGTGTGGCGATGAGAACTACTTTTAAATGGAAGTGCCATTACGGAAAAATTGGACATAAGAAGAATTGTTTCAAATGGAAGAATGAACAAGGCAATTTGACTAATTCCGCAAAGGTTGCAAGCAGTGAAGAGGTTTCTTTCTTAACAAATGAGAATATATGCAGCGCGTTGTCAAATAGTATGACATGGTATGTTGATTCTGGTACTTCGGAGCATTTAGCAAATAAAGAATGTTATTTTGATCATATTTGGAAACTGAAATCACCAATAGCAATTGGTGTAGCAAAGGATGGTGTTTCATTGCAGGCAACAAAGGTTGGTACTATTAAAGGAAATATAATGGTCAATGGAAAGTTCCAAAAGTGCAATGTAAAGAATGTTCTCTTTTGCAAGGATTTAAAGTGCAATCTTTTATCTATAAGACGTCTAGAAGAAGCTGGAATGAAATCCATTTTTGCAGATAATGGCGTAAAAGTGTATAAAGAAGACTGTTTAGTGTTGGAAGGTCGAAGAAAAAGCAAACTATACGAATTCGACTTGTTTTTGCAAAACAAAACAGTTGCCAATGTTGCTAATGGTTCGGAGAATTCAAGATTGTGGCATCAAAGACTAGGCCATTTGAACTTCGCTGATGTTATCCAAATTCCTGCTATGGTGAATGGTGTTGATACGTTTCATAATCAAGAAAAGACTTTTTGTGAATCTTGTGTTTTTGGAAAACAGTCCAGATTACCATTTAAACTTAACACAAAAGAAAAATTTACTGTTCGATGCAATGAATTAGTGCATAGTGATATTTGTGGACCGATAACACCAAATTCTTGGAACGGAAAACGGTACATTGTAACATTCATTGACGATTTTTCACATTTTGCGACAGTTTATATAATACATAGTTGGGCACTTTTCAGTACCAGTACAAATATTATAAAAAAGTTATGTCTTCTTGTTTAAATTTGAAGTTGAATTTAATTTTTTCTTAATTTTTTCGAAAAAAAAAATTTTTTTTTTTAGAAATCAATTTATTTCACCGAAACTAACTAAACAACCAAAAAGTGATGTGGATAATATTTGTAGGTAATTTAATTACCTTTAATATGACATATTATTTGTTTAAATACAAACATTAGTTCTTGAGATATTTGTATTTTAATGGAACTATCTTTTTTTTTTTGGTCCAAAAACCGAAAATGACCGATATCTCGAAAACGACACGAAATAAAAATAAAAAAATACGATTTTCGGAATCAGCAGCCCATTTTCCATATAAAATGAGTAACGGCATTCGCTGGGAATTTTGGCTGTAAACTAGTGTAATTTAAAAAAAAAAGCAGTAACCAATAAATTTTTATTGATAATGCAAATCAAATTTGCATTACCAGTAAATTTTAGTGATTACTGGAAAATATATCAGTAAGCAGTCAATTTTACTGGTACTGCAATTTAACATTTAATTACTAGTAAAATTTTACTGGTTACTGGGGAAAATATCAGTAAGCAGTAAATTTTACTGATATTGCAATTTAGCATTTAATTACCAGTAAAATTTTACTGGTTACTGGAAAAAATATCAGTAAGCAGTAAATTTTACCGATACTGCAATTTCACATTTAATTACCAGTAAAATTTTACTGGTTACTGGAAAAAATATCAGTAAGCAGTAAATTTTACTGATATTGCAATTTCACATTTTACCAATAAAATTTTACTGGTTACTGAAAAAATATCAGTAATCAGTAAATTTTACTATTTACTGGAAAAATAGAAGTAATCAGTAACTTTTATTGATATTAATTTGCATTATCAGTAAAATTTTACGATTATTGAAAAAATCTGCAGAATCTGACTACAGTCGGTTATAAATGACAGTTTATTAACTCCAACCATAACAAGGTGGAACTCACTTTATGATTCCGTAAAGAGGCTACTGCAACATAAAGAAAAATCAGCGGAATTGTGTTTTCTGCTCAAAATTCCTACCATTCTCAATGACGAGCTTGAGCACTTGGAAGAATACATAAAGCTTATGGGGCCTATAGCAGAGGCGATTGATTTTCTTCAGGGTGAAAAAATTATGTATTTTGGTTACTTTGTCCCTACAATAGTATCCTTAAAGATAAAAATGCGTCGTTTAGACCCCACAAGCCTTAAGTATTTAGCCAAAGTAAGCGAAGAAATGCTTAAAGCTTTGCTTAAAAGATTTGAAAAATATTTCAAACTGCAGCCTGACGCTTGGGATGCTGTTATTGCGGCTATATCTATTCCGGATATAAAATTACGCTTTGTAAAGTCTCTGTTAGAAACAGCAACAACGCAAACAGAAGAAGATGTAAGGAGAATGTTGAACACTTATGTGGCGAAATATGGCGAAATAGCCGTAAAAACTCGGGTTCTGCCGGACATACCGAAAAATGCATTCCTCGATTTCGGGGAAGAAAGTAATTTTTACACTTAATTTTCCATTAAATATTTCTACTTATACATTTATTTGTATATGTACTTTAACAGATGTTAGCGAACAGTGTGTTTCCACTGACTCTGGAAATTATCTCCAGGAAACCATTTTGTACCTAGTCGATCAAGACACAACTGCAAATTGTCTGAAAAACCATCCAGCAATTAAAAACGTGTTTTTAAAATGCAATACCCCATTACCGTCATCTGCACCTGTAGAACGGTTGTTTTCATGGGATTGTGAATCGCTCCAGAAGGCAAAACCTCAACGATGAAAATTTCGAATTGCTTGTTCTGAGGAAAGCTAACGGTGTATAAAAAGCTTCGTGTCAATTCTACGCTTGATACAAAGTTCAGTAGCAATTGAGTATTCTAGGAAAATAGAATAAAAGTTGGTTTTTGTATAATTTTCCAACTTAAATATTGTGTTTTATTTACTTTGGATGGTTTTTGCTTCATATTTACTTTAGGATTGTGCATTGATTTTTAACTACCAGTAACTATTTTCATTATCAGTAAAAAGTAATTTTTACTGCAATTTTTTCACTATCAGTAAAAATTATTTTTACTGAAATTTTTTTCAGTTTGCAGTAAAAAATTATTTTTACTGCAATTTTTTTCATTATCAGTAAAAATTATTTTTACTGCAATTTTTTTCCAGTAGCCAGTAAGAAATTATTTTTACTGCAATTCTTTTCAGTAATCAGTAAAATTTACTGGTAATGCAAATTTCATTGGCATTATCAATAAAAACTTACTGGTTACTGTTTTTTTTTTTCAGTAATCAGTAAAAATATATTTTTACTGCAATTTTTTGTCAGTAACCAGTAAGAAATTATTTTTACTGCAATTCTTTTCAGTAATCAGTAAAATTTACTGGTAATGCAAATTTAATTTGCATTATCAATAAAAACTTGCTGGTTACTATTTTTTTTTTTTTTTCAGTAAACAGTAAATATTTATTTTTACTGATATTTTTCCAGTAATCACTAAAACTTTACTGGTAATGCAAACTAAATATCAGTAATCAATAAAATTTTATTGATAATTGAAATTGTTAATGCAGTCAATAAATACTGCAGTGTGCCCATCTATGATTAAAAATAACCTATTTTTTTCTGCAGATTTTATGTGAATTATAGTGATTTTTCAAATATTAAAAAAAAAATGGTAAAAATGGAAAAATTGCAAAATTTTTCATTAAAAAAAAAAAGTACATCGTCTGATTTTCATTATTTTTCTATATAATATGTGGCCAAGTATGCTTAATCGAAATGCAAAGTCCCTGCTGCCTTTTTTGATAACTTTTTCATATTGTAGTTTTTGACGGGACAAAATAAATTGACATTTTTGGAACGCTATTTTTTTTTTCGTTTGCATCGAGATATGTCAAAATAGTATTTTGGCAAAAAGTACAAGCATTTAGCTTTTAAAAAACATTTGTTTGAGTTTTTATATATAATACGTGAATTATGGTGATTTTTCGAAAATTAATGCTCAAAAAGCCAAAATCGATAAATTTTGAAAACTTTGACATTAAAAAAAAATACATTTTCTGATTTTTGTGGCCAAGAATGCTTAATCGAAGTGCAAAGTCCCTACTGAATTTTTTGAGAACTTTTTTTTATGAATTTTTTCCTGTTGCAGTTTTTGAGAAAACAAACTATTTTTATTTCTTGACGTTCTTCAACGTTTTGCAACAGATTCATCAATTTTAAGCTTACAGTCTGCTTAAATTCGAAAGATGCTTTCTTTTAACGGAAGGGTAGTAGGTAAAGAGCATATTCCCACCTTTTTAGTCCTTTGGAAATTGTCCTCTCTTTACTTGGGCATACCATAGCGAAGCATTTTACCAAATCTTATAATTTACGCCAAGTAGCGTTAGTAATATGACAAATTTTATTTTCGTAGGGCGTGGCACTGCCCATTTTTTCATTGAAAATTATTTTTCCAAATGCCCTTTGCATATGTACCAGCATTCAGAGGGGCGTGGAACCGCCCATTTTCCTAGTGAGAACTATTTATTCTAACTGCCTTAGCATACGTACCAATGAGGGCGTGGCACCGCCCATTTGTCCGATGAAAATTATTATTCCTGATGATTTTTACACATTTACCAAATCTCATTTATCCGCGTCAAAGAGTTTCGGTGATATGACTATTAAATTTTTTGGGGGGCGTGGCACTGCCCACTTTTTTATTATATAACTTAGCCTTTTTTTGAAGTAGCACAATATAAAAATTTCTTTAAAAACGGTTACTTAGTTTCCGAGCTAATAATGGACAAATACACAAACAAACAAAATCTAGATTTTACAAAGTAGATTTTTGTTTATTCCTCATAACTTGAAAACTATTAAAGATAGCTCAGAATATTTAACATTTTTGATATCAGCGGGGTCAAGTTATTGGAAATTGATACATATTTTGGAAAAAGTTCGAACCACGCCCCAACTTTGTAAGGGAGGTAGGCGTGTCCGTCGGCGGATTTTGTTCATATTCACAGATTTTCATTGTTTTAATGTAAATAACATCTGCACCAAAATTTCAATAGCCTAGCTATATTATTACTATATATGACCGCCGTTCCATACAAACCCTCCTATTGTGCGGCGTATGCTTTTTCCGAGGCATCAGATATTTTTATATCATTTATACCATTATAACTTTGTACAAAACTTTATCACTTGGTAAGTGTGACTGCGTTTAAAATGTCTTCCCATTGAGTTTGGTCTAGCCAGACCTGCTGCATTATTATTTTTGCAACAACTACAATGCGAGCCAGCCAGCCCGCTGGATCGAACAATTTTGCCGTTGCAGATAAAAATTCCCTTTTTGTAAATTTATTTTATTGCACATGGGCTCGGTGACAAAGTAGAAATGATCCTGTCGTGCGTTCCAACGTATTCCAAGCGCTTTCGCTTGGCTAGAGTCTTCTAGATCCAAAAAATCCGTTTCCAATAGGTGATCTTTTGGAATATTCTTAAGGATACTTTTGTGGTTTGCTGTCCATTTCCTTAGAGAAAATCCAGCTGAATTAAGTGCTTGGACCAATTCATAACTTGCTTTCTACGCAGTGGATAAATTATGGGAACCAGCCAGGACGTCATCGACATACATACATTTTCGAAGGATATGCGCTGCCAAAGGTAAAGTTTTCTGACAATCATGTGCAAGCTGCAGCAAAGTGCGGATGGCTAAATAAGGGGCTTAATTAACCCCAAAGGCAACAGTTTTTAACTGGTAATCGGATATCGCATCGTCAAGAGATTCTCTGAATAAAATCCTTTGATAAGGGCAATGTGAAGGTTCAACTAGAATTTGCCGGTACATTTTTTGAACGTCGCTATTGAAAACGAACTGAAACATTCGACAGCGTAGAAGAAGAAGCATAAGATCAGTTTGTAAAACTGGTCCTACATACACAACGTCATTTAAGCTGTTGCCATTAGCTGTGGCACTAGTTGCATTAAAAACAACGCGAAGCTTAGTTGTATGACTATCAGGTTTGACCACGGAGTGATGCGGGAGATAGCAGTGGGAAGGAAAAGAGTTAAACTTAGGAGAGTCTCCTTTTTTCATATGATCTAATTCGAGATAATCTTTGACAACGTTATCATGAGAGCTTTTAAAAAAAGGATTTCTCAAGAGTGATTTTTTATGCCGAAGAAATTGCATATAAGCAATTGCCTAGAAGGACCGAGCCGAAGCTCAGATAGAAAAGCCGCCTTGAAAGGCAAAGAAACTATTTACTTCCCATCTTCGTTACTTCGTATCGATTTAATGAAAATTTCTTCGTAAATCTTATCTTCAAGCGCAACGAACACCTTTGTTGGAACTTCTCCAACATCTATAGGCTCACTCTTAAGAAAATTAGAATCGGCCAACTGTAAGCTAGGCAACTGATAGCTTAGCGGCAATTCAATAGAAGCAGACGGCAAATTATTAGTGATTTGAGGCAGAACTAAAGCTGTCGCTTCAATCTGAATGTTGGAATCTAACGATGAGCCCAGAATGAAAGAACAAATCTGCGAAGGATTTGCAGAAACCTTTTGATTCACTCCCGATATGGTTGCATTGGCACAGCGAACAGGAAGCTTAAGGAGTTTTCGAAGACGATCTGAAACAAATGATACTTCAGATGCAGAATCTATTAGAGCACACGTCGAATAAGTGACCCCAAGGTAACATATCAGAACTCTAACCTAACAGAACATTATTGTACGAGGTTGAACGAAAATTCTTACTCGGCACAAAAGTGGACTGTAGAGAACTATGAATACTTTGCGAGGTATTTCTTGATGTTGCAGATTGCAGCTCTGAAGAGGAAAGAATATCATCAGATGGTCGATGTCCCGTAGTGGGAGAAACTTCAGAGAAATATTTTTATGCAAAAGCGTATGATGCCGCTTTTTGCATACTGAACAGCTGTAGGTGCTGTGACAATCCTTAATCGAATGATTTTTCGCTAAACAATTGATGCATAAAGAATTTTTCTTTACCGTAGTAAATCGGTCTGCAATAGTGAGGTTCAGGAACTTGGGACAAGTCCTTAACGAATGTTGTTGTTTGGAACACAGAATACAATTACTGAATACTGCATTAGCATGATAACTATTAAGTTTTTTATGCTGTGGTTGAGTAAAAGTGGGTTTAGCTGTCGTTGGTTTGGATGAGCTTCCCTTTATGTCCTGAATTGCCTCAAGAGTTTTGTATCTCTCGGTTAGAAAATTATCTAAAGATGATCATTTTGGAATTGCTGTCTTATCTACTAAGCTTTGCTTCCACAACGAAAGTGTTGTATTGGGAAGCCTTTGACAGCAATTATAAGTTAAAATGGGATCCCAACCAGAAGTATCTATGGAATACAATTGTAATGCCGATTAACAGTTATTAAAGCCCCTTTCAAGGTTCTTTAGAGCGATGCTATCAAAATATCAACTTATGGATATCGCGTCCCACATTAAAAAAAACGTAGAATTTTATTGCCCGTAATTTTTGTGCAAAATTTTTTCTGTCCGACCAACAAGAAACGAGATAAATTGAATCCAACATATTTCAAGATGGCGGCTAATGCGCAAGGGTGGGGAGGTCACCTTTCTGACGTTAAGCTTTTTAGTGGTCCTAAAAACATTAAGCAAAAAAAAATTGCAGTGCGCAATTATTTCTAGGTCTTCATACATTAGCCCAGGAAAATAAGACGAAAAAAGAGCTGCTGTGCGAAATAATTCCAAGTGGATTTTTTTCACCGCAATTGTCTTTATTTATGCATGATAAACAAAGTGTGAAAAGTCCATTGCAAAGTCGTGTGCACATAAAAAGTTATTAAGGCTCAAAGGTCGCTAAAATGTTGGTCTCCAATTTTGTACCACAGGAAATTTCCTACAAAAGTACGTTAAAAGTATTTGCGTACAACTTCTAGTTTAGAAGATCACCCAATTTAAAAAGTAGTTAATAGTTATGATACAAAATGCTACCCATGAGTTCATATTAAAATATCTTACTTTTTAAATTGCAATAACTCTTCAATGAGAAATCGTACAAACAAAATTAAAATGCCGTTTGAAAGATAATTTAATTTTCTATTTACTGTTCAAAATTTTTTATTTCGAACGGCTCATGACCTTAAAAATATTCTTGAATAACCGTTAAGGCTTCGAAATTACTGGTTTTTTAAGGATATCTCCGAATTGGTAAGTACTACGATAAAAAGTAATGGGACCAATTTTGTAGGAAATTACAAAATCTACGGACGGATCTAAAAACCAGTATGGAATTGCATTTGCAGTAACAAACTCCTTCGGAAGAACTCTAATTAATGGCTCACTACCTTTTAATGCAACAGTCTTTGAAGCTGAGCTTCAAGGTGTCTTATCGTGTCTTCAATTAGTAAAGCAGATAAAAGACAAATTTATTATTTGCACTGACAGTTTGTCGCTGTTCGAAGCGGTGAAAAATATCTCCAACAACGACGAAGTGATAACCACAATACGGCAGTTAACTATGGAAATGTATAGAAAAGTAAAATTAATGTGGATACCTGGACATGCAGGCATCAACGGTAACGAGTCTGTCGACTTAGCTGCTAAACTTGCTACAAGAGCACCACTGATCACATTCATGCCATTTAGTACAAAATCAATTTCCAGACAAGCCTCAAATGATTTCTACAAATCTGTTCTACAGCAATGGAGTGATTACAACCATAGTTACACAAGATTGAATCCATCACGATCTGGACTCATCCTTCCTGTAACAACTTCTACTTGGATGAATAGATGCTATACTAGACTTCGGCTGGGACACGCAACCTTCTCTCACGAACACATTTTAAGGCGCGAACCACAACCTATGTGCCAATTTTGCAACAGTTCTCCAACGTCTACAACCCACATGCTAATAACCTGCAACGCTATATCCTCAATTCGACAATCTTCCTTCCAAAACACCAATCCTCTAGATATCCTCTCTCTACCAACTGAAAATAATGTAAAGCTACTGTATCAATACCTTAAGAACCTAAATCTGTGCAATAGGATTTAAATTTACTTTCTTTTTTTATCTTGTTTTAATTAAAGCCGATAGCCCTGGCAGCTAGTGCTTATGTTAATTATTAGTTATAATTTTAATTGTAATTAATAAAGAAATAATAATAATAATACAAAAAATAGGCGATATGTGTAAACATTGAAGTAAGCGTATAGAAGATATTCAATGGAAACCGGTTTTTTAAGGGTTTTTTTGGAATATCTTCTAAAAGGTTACTTCTATGTGTACACATATCGCTTACTTTTTGTAGATCTTGCAATTTTTTACAAAATTGGCGCTCAACTTTTTATCATATGACCCTTCGTTTCGGAAATATCCTTCAAAAACCAGTATTTTTGAAGTCTTAACGGTTTTTCACGAATATCTTTAAGGCCATGGGTTGTTCGAAAAAATGAAATTAGCACGCTATATAGAAAATCAAATTATCTTTTAAACGGTGTTTCAATTTTGTTGGTACAACTTCTCATTGAAGAGTTATTGCGATTTAAAAAGTAAGATATTTTAATATGAACTCATTGGTAGTAAGTATTTCATATCATAACTATTAACAACTTTTTAAATTGGGTGATCTTCTAAACTAGAAGTCGTACGCAAATACTTTTAACGTATTTTTGTAGGAAATTTCCTGTGCTACAAAATTGGACACCAACATTTTTCTGTAAAAGTTAGCATTAGCGAGATATTTGCAAAAAACTGATTTTAGCGACCTTTGAGCCTTAATAACTTGTTATGTGCACACGACTTTGCAATGGACTTTTCACACTTTGTTTATCATCACGGCGTGCTTCAACCAAGTTTAAATAAAAGTTTCTTGCATATGAGTTTTTTGACTGAATTATGTTACGTAATAACTGCACGAATCAAATGATCCCAAAATTAAAAAAATCGAATGGGCCCTTTTTGAAATAAGGCTGCCTTAAGCAATAACTATAAAAAGTTAATACAACACAAAATTAAAAATATTTGTAACATTTTGCAAACCATTTTTCTAAACTAATTTGAGGTCGCTGAACACGAAAAACGCATTTATATTTTTTTCCTTGGGGTCGTTCCCAAGTTATTCGATAATTTATAATTTCGAGGTTATAGCTTCATATACATCAATATATTTCTATGACGCCAAGTCCGATAAATTTTATTTTTCCACGCTTACAAAGAGTGATTAATGGCGCTTCTAACAAGTATACCAATAACTATGCTCCAAACAAAATTGACTGAGTTAAAGCAGGTAAAAGCTTGATATTTCAAAAATTTTTTAAATTTTTCACATCAACTTCAAATGAAACACTTTGTTTTTGGCACATATTTTTTTTTAAATAATTATTTTTAGAAATGTTATTTAATGGCGCATATAATTGCAAACATTTTAAGCCTATGTTGAGCAAAATCGAATGAAATTTCCAAAAGATATTAAGGTTTTAGTGCAATAGGGAAATTTCGATTTCTTTCAAAAATTAATATTTTTGATACAATCCGCAATGTTCTTCTACAGAGAATGATAAGAAGTTACTTAAATCGTCTTTAAAGTGTTCAATAAGTGTAGGGTGTCCTATTTGGAGGCTGAAAAATTGGATCTGTTGACTCAGGCCGAATATTTCGAAAATTCTCACATCTTCCTTATTGCACTAAAGCCTGTATATCTTTTGGAAATTTCATTCGATTTTGCTCAACATAGGCTTAAAATGTTTGCAATTATATGCGCCTGTTGGAAATATTAAGTTATAATATAATAAGTCATAAGAACTCTTGGCAACCCTAATATCATTACTTCAACATACATATTTTTCTCTTTAATGCACATACGTAGGCAGTATGTTTATGCTCCTTTTACTTAATTTTTAGTCTTTAAGTTATACTCAATAAATGAAGTTAAAATTATAATCACGCGGTATATTCATTTTTTATTTCTGAGGTCGTAGTTTCAAACAGGTTATGGGTCCATCACTTGATAAAACTTAAGAAAAAAAAAAAAAGACTCAAATAGTGGTGTTTAATAGTACCTAATGACTGAAACAAAAAGCACGGCAAGCTCAGAAAGTGATAATAGTGAAACCAGTGGTGATAGCGTGATTGATTTGCTAGACACCACGATCATACAAAGTGGTACGAAATATTATCCAATGTCGGGTTTATTTAATATTGAAAAGCTAGATGACAAGAACTATGATTCTTGGAGCGTCCAAATGCGCAGCATTCTTGTCCACTCGGAATTGTGGAAGATAGTTTGCGGAAAATTGAATAGAACAACTTCAAATGCTGATGAATGGGATCTTCTGGACGAAAAGGCGTTAGCAACAATGGTTCTGTCAGTCAAACCTACACAAATTAATCATATAAAGAGCTGTAAAACGTCGGAGGATGCATGGAAAAAGCTGGAATCGGTATACAAGCCTAAGGGGCCTGCTCGAAAGGTCACATTGTATAAAAGCTTATTAAGTCTCCGTATGGCGGAGGACGGAAATGTTATGGACTTTTTAAATTCTTTTTCGGACATAGTGGAAAAGTTAGCAGAAGTCGACATTAAACTCAATGATGAATTATTAGTCATCATATTATTATCCAGTTTGCCTAAGCAATATGAAAATTTTGTGATTGCAATCGAATCAAGGGATTCGCTTCCAGAATACTCTTCATTAAAAGTAAAACTTTTGGAAGAATTCGAAAGAAGAAAAAATCAGCATATTCCAGAAACACAGCAGCAAGCATATGTAGCTCATTATAAAAACAACAATTACAACGACCGGCATGGTAACCAAAAACATAAATATAAAAACGATAAAACCGTTAAAAACAGTAACTATATGTACAATGGTGTTACTAAAAAGAATGATGGTAAATGTTATATATGTAATTTACGTGGACATAATGCTAACAAGTGTCGAAACAAAGCAAAAGAAAAAGAGCAATCATTTTTAGCAACATCTTCAATATTTGTCAGCAACAACAACAAACATAAATCAACGGTAACTTCATCATCAAATTCACTTTCATCTATTCACAATAATAGCAGCAGCTCAATATTTGGATCAGCTTTATCAGCATCAAATAACAGCAACAATAACATTGATAAATCAACTTTTATTGTGGATAGTGGAGCAAGTAGCCATATGTGCAATGATCGTAATTTATTCGTTTCGTTAATTGAAGATAAACAAAAAATTTCGGTAGCAGGCGGTAATTATGTAAACGCAGAAGGAAGGGGGCAGGTGAAAATTAAGGTGTCAAATTGTAAAGTCACACTAAATGATGTTTTATTTGTGCCTTCCTTGCAAGTAAATTTTTTTTCCGTGAGCAAAAGCGTTAAAAACGGTGCGATTGTAATTTTTGGGAATGAATTCGTAACTATTAAAAACAAAAGTAATAATGAAATTGCATTTAAGGCATATAAGCAAAATGAGTTGTATGTTTTTAAAAATGAAGAAGAATATATTTTTTCGTGTGTTGAAAATACAGTTAAGTGGCATAATAGATTTGGACATGTAAACTTTCAAAATTTAAAAGATATTGCAAATAAAAACATAGTTCGCGGCTTAGAAAAAGTAAAAATTACGTCTAATGAAATTAAATGTGAAACATGTATGAAAAGCAAAATATGTGTACAACCTTTTCCAAAATATTCTGAAAATTATAGTAAAAATCTACTTGATTTAGTCCATACTGATGTGTGTGGACCTTTTGCTACTGAATCAATTGGTAAATCAAAATACTTTGTGACATTTATAGACGATTTTTCCAGAAGAGTATTTGTATATTTTATTAAAACCAAAGATGAAGTGTTTGAAAAGTTTAAATTATTTAAGGAATTGGTTGAGAAACAATCCGGTCAAAAAATTAAAAAACTTAGAAGTGATAATGGTCGAGAATTCGTGAATCGACAATTTGATAAATATTTAGATGAATTAGGGATTGAAAGACAATTGACTGTTCCGTATACGCCACAGCAAAATGGTGTTGCGGAAAGATTCAATCGAACATTAATGGAAATGTCTAGAAGTATGCTTATTCAATCGGGTTTATGTGATAGTTTATGGGCTGAAGCTGTCGCTACTGCAGCTCATATTCGTAATCGTTGTCCATCAAAAGCAATTAATGCCATGACGCCATATGAAATGTGGTACGGAAAAAAGCCAGCAGTAAAACATTTACGTACTTTCGGTTGTCTAGCAGTAGCATTAAATAAAACTCAAAGAAACAAATTGAGAGAAAAAGGTGAAATATTTTATATGGTGGGCTACTCAATAACTTCTAAAGGTTACCGATTATATAACCCTAAAACTCATCAAGTGATTGTGCGTCGCGATGTAATTTTTGATGAAAATAAATTTAAAACAACATTTAATAGAACTGTTGACTGTTTACAAATTAATACAACAAATGAAAATACAATCGCAAATGAATATGAAAATAAAAACAATGAAAATGCTATCGGAAATGAAAACGAAAATAACAATGAAAACTTAAATATACATAAAGGTGATGCAACTACGTTGAGGGTGGGGCCTGGTAGACCTAAAATACTACGTACAGGACAACCAGGACGTCCACGAAAAGAATTAAATATTGTAAACTCTGCTGTAGAGGTCGATGAAATTGAAATTCCTGTATGTTATGCTGATATTAAGAAAAACAAGTATTCAAAAGAATGGTATGAAGCTGTCCAGAGTGAGTATCAATCATTAATAAACAATGATACATTTTCGTTAGTCGAGTTGCCTGCAGGGCAGCATGTAATTGGATGCAGATGGATTTTTAATCTAAAGAAAAATAATGATGGTGGTATTGAAAGATTTAAAGCTAGACTTGTAGCTAAAGGATACAGTCAGCAATATGGGGTGAATTATTTTGAGACTTTTTCACCGGTTGTCCGATATGCGACAATTCGCATGGTCATAGCGTTGGCAGCACAACATAAAATGCATCTGCACCAATTGGACGTCACTACAGCTTATTTAAACAGTGATTTAAAAGAAGATTGTTATATGCAGCAACCTGATGGTTTCATCGATGAAGTTCATCCGAATAAGGTTATAAAATTAAATAAAGCGCTTTATGGCTTAAAGCAGTCAGGTAGAGAATGGAACTCAAAATTAGACTCAGTCCTCAAAAATATTGGTTTTATTGCTTGTGAGAACGAACCGTGTCTATATAAGAAGAGTTCTAATGGTAACATGAATTTAATTGCGGTGTATGTCGATGATATAATCATTGCATGCAAATCGAAAATCGAGTTAGATGAAATCAAACAAAAACTTGCTGATGAATTTGATTTGCTGGACAAAGGTCCTCTTAATCATTTCTTGGGTATGGAGGTTGAACGTCAAGGCGAAACAGGTGAAATCACTGTTGGACACAAGCAGTATATCGAGAATTTATTAGAGCAATATGGTTTAAAAAATTGCCGACAACGATCAACGCCCCTTGATGCAGGATATCAAGTTGTTAAAGATGAATCTCGCACAAAAGTGAATCCAACATCGTATCAGTCTGTAATTGGTGCACTGATGTATTTAGCGATAACCACTCGTCTTGATATCCTTCACTCAGCGGTTAAACTTGCGCAATGCAATGTGGATCCAAATGTTGACAACGAAAACGGCGTGAAACACATTTTGAGATATCTTTCAAAAACTAAAGACTTTAAGCTACACTTTAGTTGCAATGATGCAGAAATTCATGGTTACGTCGACGCAGATTGGGGCGGTAATGTAATCGATAGGAAGTCGTTCACAGGGTATGTTTTTATGATAGCTGGTGGTGCAATATCTTGGGAGTCCAAGAAACAAACGACTGTGGCATTGAGTTCGACCGAGGCGGAATATATGGCGTTGTCTACTGCAGCAAAAGAGGCGATTTATTTAAAAAATTTATTAACAGAAATTAATTATTTTGATAAAGGTAAACCTATGTTGTTAAAAGCCGATAATTTGAGTTCGCAGCAATTAGCAAAAAATTCTGTATATCATGCTCGCAGTAAACACATAGATATAAAGTATCACCACATTCGTGACACAATTAAAAACAAATTAATAACATTAGAATATGTAGATACTGTTGATAATATAGCTGATGTATTTACCAAAAACTTAACAAAAGAAAAACATTGCAAGTTTATAAATAGTATTGGATTATTTTAAAATTTATTTAAAATTGCAATTGGTCAAGAAAATTCTGTATTATTCGTAATAATTAGCCATTTAAATTTGAGAATTTTATAAGTATTATAAAAAGTGAATTTTTGAATATTATTATATTTTATTTTCATATATAATTTTTCTTTGTAATTGATAAATGTATGATATTTGGTTTGAGAGGGAGTGTTGGAAATATTAAGTTATAATATAATAAGTCATAAGAACTCTTGGCAACCCTAATATCATTACTTCAACATACATATTTTTCTCTTTAATGCACATACGTAGGCAGTATGTTTATGCTCCTTTTACTTAATTTTTAGTCTTTAAGTTATACTCAATAAATGAAGTTAAAATTATAATCACGCGGTATATTCATTTTTTATTTCTGAGGTCGTAGTTTCAAACAGCGCCAATAAATAACATTTCTTAAAATATTTATTTAGAAAAAAATATGTGCCAAAAACAAAGTGTTTCATTTGAAGTTGATGTGAAAAAATTTTAAAAATTTTTGAAATGTCAAGCTTTTTCCTGCTTTAACTCAGTCAATTTTGTTTGGAGCATAGTTATTGGTATACTTGTTAGAAGCGCCATTAATCACTCTTTATAAGCGTGGAAAAATAAAATTTATCGGACATGGCGTCATAGAAATATATTGATGTATATGAAGCTATAACCTCGAAATTATAAATTGTCGAATAACTTGGGAACGACCCCAAGGAAAAAAAAAATAAATGCGTTTTTCGTGTTCAGCGACCTCAAATTAATTTAGAAAAATGGTTTGCAAAATGTTACAAATATTTTTAATTTTGTGTTGTATTAACTTTTTATAGTTATTGCTTAAGGCAGCCTTATTTCAAAAAGGGCCCATTCGATTTTTTTAATTTTGGGATCATTTGATTCGTGCAGTTATTACGTAACATAATTCAGTCAAAAAACTCATATGCAAGAAACTTTTATTTAAACTTGGTTCAAGCACGCCGTGTCATGCATAAATAAAGACAATTGCGTTGAAAAAAATCCACTTGGAATTATTTCGCAGAGAAATTCTTATTTTCCTGGGCTACATTTTTTGACAACTTTACTGTACTAGATATGATGTAAACTTATCAGATGTTGAGATTTAAAGTTCGTATATTAAACAAATTTCTGTTGTTTTTTTTTTTATAAGTATTCTGTGTTCCTTCTTCTCTTGATAAAAAATATTACATGAGTAAGGGAGGGAAATATGGACCACCAATCTTTCTTTTTTAAATAAAACTCAAAAAACATAAAGTAAAACAATTCATTTTATGGCATTCATTAAAGGAAACCATTTACCTTTATTCTGATTCACTTTTAGATAAATATCTCATCAGGATAAAGAAAAAAAATTAAAAAACTGGAAATACTCAAAATGAAGATAAAAAAAAATGTAGTGTTATGTGGACTATATAGTCCATATTGCCCCACATGTTTATTTGGTACAGAAGTTGCATATAAAAATGTCACTTCCACATCCGGCACATTTTTCATGACTCCAAGAACGTAAGATTACACAATTCGCCACGGCGATCTACTGAGTAAAGGGTATTATATTATATGCATTTTTCATCTTTTTTTCCTTTGTAGTTAACGAATCACAAATAATGACCATCAGAATCGTCATGAATCTGCAGCTAGATTCCCCATCTGAAAAAGATGATAAATACATTTGTTTTTGAGGCTTTTTCTTTGGTGGTCCATATTACCCACAGCAAGTGTTGGTGAAATATGTGGTTTTTTATCAAAAAGCCTTGAGGTTAATGAACTAATTTATGCTCATAAATAATAAATAGTATTCACTGACTTTATATAATTAACCATTTATTTAAAAACGCGATGTCTTTAAAGTGAAATAATGAAATATACTCACTAGAAAAAAATTATCACTGATCTTTTTTTTAGAAAAATCAACTTTACAGAAACATGCGACTTCACCGAACGCTAAAATCGCAATATTATAAGCTTTAGGTATTAGCGTTAAGTTTGAACATGATATGCGCACGTGACTATGTACGCAGTGAAAAATAACCGTGTGGTCCATATTACCCACGTAGTCCATATTTCCCTCCCTTACCCTACTCAAATTTTTAATCAAAAACATTTTTTCAAACAGAGTTTACAAAAAATCATACACAATAAAATAAAAAGATAAAAAAAAAAACAAATCAAAAATGTTTTTTTTATAATAATTAACATTAATCAATAAATCAATGCAAATCCGTTTTGAGTTCGTATTTGAAGAATTAACGGATTCGAAACGGATTTACCCAGGTTCGAATCCTACCACAGGTGGATTTTTATCCTTTATTTTTCTTCCTTTTTTTTTCTTTTTAATTGTTAATAAGCGCATCAAAACGATTTTTTTTCTGTAAATATACGGCATTAACATTTTTAAAATCGAATCCGTTTTGAATTCGTTTTTACATACGTTTCGGATTCGAAACGGGTCCGCACCGCGGAATTACCCGGGTTCGAATTCTACCATCCCAGTGTGCCAAACGGACTCGTTTCGGATCCGTATCGGGTTCATATTTTCGTTCTTTTTATCCGTTACGGAATCCGTTACGTATCCGTTACTGATCCGTTTGCGGGAAGGATTCCTAAAAAAAAAACGAATCGTTTTTTCTTCTTTTATGGATCCGTTTCGAACCTGTAACGTACATCAAAAACGAATTCAAAACGGATTCGCTTTTAATAATGTTAATGCTGCTTATAAAAAAAAAGAAAACAGGGTGAAGCGCTTATTTTTAATTAAAAAAAACAAAATAACAAAAAAAAAAATTATTAGCCCGGCCGGGAGTCGAACTCAGGCTCCCGGGGTATTACTCTTTCATCCACGAGACATTAGACAACTAGGCTATTGGCCGATATGATGTTTACTTAACTGATGTAGACTTATTTGATGTTGAGATTTAAAGTTTGTATATTAAACAAATTTCTGTTGTTTTTTTATAAGTATTCTGTGTTGTTTTTCTTCCCTTCTTTTGATAAAAAATGTTATATACTCAAATTTGGAATCAAAAACATTTTTTCAAACAGAGTTTGAAAAGTTTACAACAAATACGCAATAAAATAAAAAGAAAAAAAAAACAAATCAAAAATATTTTTTTTATCATAAAAATTAAATAAAGCAAATCCGTTTTGAGTTCGTATTTGAAGTATTTACGGAATCGAAACGGATTTGCCCAGGTTCGAATCCTACCAGAGGTGGATTTTTACCCTTTATTTTTCTTCCTTTTTTTTCTTTTTATTATTTTTTAATTGCTAATAGGCGCATCAAAACGGTTTTTTTCTGTAAATATACAGCATTAACATATTTAAAAGCAAATCCGTTTTTACATAAGTTTCGGATTCGAAACGGGCCCGCACTGCGGAATTTAATTTTTTTTTATTCGCTAATAAGCGCTTCAAAAGGTTTTTTTTTTTTATCTAAAAAAAGCGTTTTGAATTCGTTTTTGATGTACGTTACGGGTTCGAAATGGATCCGTTACCGCGGATTACGTTTTTTAAACCTTTATGAACTCGTAATGGATTCGAAACGGATCCTCATCCGTTTTTGTGCACATTGGGATAGGCGGATCGATAATTTTTTTTTTTTATTAATTTTTTTTAATCGCTAATAAGCGCTTCAAAATGTTTTTTATTATTTAAACACAGCATTAACATTATTAAAAGCAAATCAGTTTGAATTCGTTTTTGATGTACGTTACGGGTTCGAAATGGATCCGTTACCGCGGATTACGTTTTTATCCCTTTATGAACTCCTAACGGGTTCGAAACGAAATCCAAGAGTGATTTTTCAAAAGGGCGCATTTCCATGTTAAACAAATTTTTAGTACTTAATGAAAAAAAACTTTTTGGGGCTTTTAACAATAACTTTATAGTGAGTTGACCAAAGATTCGAATCCGGTTAAAATTTTTATTCTAACATATTTGTACTAATTGGAAAAAGTAAAAAACGTTTGGAAATGTGCCCTTTTGTTTTAAACATTTTATAAATCACTCTTATTTCACCATTTGGCCATTTAAGCTGCTGTTTATTAAAGGTTTCTTCGGCTACTATGTACAAAAACATTAATAAAGAATGGAAAAATCGTAGCAATGCTAAAATTTTTGGGCTAAAAGTCATTTGATTTTTTTTCTATTTTAAAGACGGTTATAAAAAAAAATATCCCAAAATGTACTACACTTCATGATTCTTTCTTCTAGAACGGACCTTTGACTGTTGACAGACAAAATATCATAACGATTGAGCTACTTTTGACGAAATGATAACATATACCATGAATGAAGCCAAAAATTACTAAATAATTGGGACTGTTTTTTCAAAAAATCATAATTCCCAATCAACGAATTTTGGCTAATAGAGGCTGCTACATAATATTATTTATATGTATGGCTATTTAAAAAAAAAATATGAAGAAAAAAAAACTGATGCAATTGGAAATTTTTCAAGTCAAAAATTTTTTGATTTTTTTTTTCAAATGACGATTTAAAAATTATTTTTTGAAATATACTCTGTATCATATTTTTTTCTTTTAGAGGAACCTCTTAGCTACAAACATACCTAAAATTACGAAGATCGGACGTTTTTTCGCAAAGTTATCACATTTTCCGTGAAAATTGACATGCGACAATAGAGCAAAATCGACTTTGTAGACGAATTTTAAAAAATTCCCCACGACGAAAGAACTCAAAATCAAGCAAAAGGAAAAAATACGTGTCTCATCGATTTCAATGTAGAAACTGCCTGGACGATTTGAGATGAAATGATCCTATGGTGTATAGAAAATTAAATTATCTTTTAAACGGCATTTTAATTTTGTTTGTATGACTCCGCATTAAAGACATATCGCAATTTAAATAGTAGGAAATTTTAAAATGAACTTATACGTAGCATTTCGTATCATAACTGATAACAACTTTTTAAATTGGGTGATCTTCTAAACTATAAGCCGTTAGAAAAAATTTTTAAAGTATTTTTGTAGGAAATTTCCAGTGCTACAAAATTGGACACCAACATTTTTCTGTAAAAGTTAGCATTAGCGAGATATTTACAAAAAACTGGTTTTAGCGACCTTTGAGCCTTAATAACTTTTTATGCGCACACGACTTTGCAATGGACTTTTCACACTTTATTTATCATGCATTAATAAAGATAATTCCGGTGAAAAAAATTCACTAGGAATTATTTTGCACAGCAGCTCTTTTTTCGTCTTATTTTCCTGGGCTAACATTTATTTTTTTCTGCTACACAAATTCAAAAACAAACAATAAGACAGGCACACCGAAAGAAAATTTCGTGTGCCAGCGGGTAGACCCCGCTACCTCCTTGGATTTTGAGGCGCTGAAATAATAAAATAAAAAGCTTATAAGCATCCATTTTCCCCAGCACTCCCTAAGTCTCCTTGCTATAAACATTCGAAAATGTATTCATATTTTAAGGTTTTTTGGAGCGCTGATCTTGAATATTGAAATAAAAAATGATTTTAGGGACATATTCACACCTTGGCACGCTTTAATTACCGCCTAGGGTTTGCTGAAATTTCACTTTTTGTGAAAATAGAAGATATACGTTTGATCCTAAGTTTTTCAGAGCTCTAAAACTGAAAATGAGAATGAAAAATAATTTCAACCCCCTTACAATGGTGGAGGGATTGAAAGTTCACTTCTTGTGAAAATTGAAGAGGTGCGTACGTATTAATGTTTTTTAGAGTTTTGAAACTGAAAACTAAGATGAAAAATGATTATTTAAATGATACTTAATAATTTTAGTCAATCAACAAACTATGGAACAGGAAAACAAATTGTTTTTTGTCGCCCAGTGTTATGGAAGTATAATATATTTAAGAGATTTTCAAAAGGGCGTATTTTCAATTCTGTAATGTACATTTTTGAAAATTCGGTATTTAATTTATTTTCGTTGAAAATTACATAATTTTTAAAATTGAAAAATTGCGTTTCAATTTTCATTTATTTATTTACCCTATTTTTTTACTATATTAGTAAATATTCAAACCAAATCTGTTTAATATACCTTGGTTATGTTCACTAACACAACATTCAGAATTGGCAAAAAGCTCGAAAACGAAAACAAGACTCGAACTTAGCTAAGGTTAGTCTGAAAAGTTTTAATTTCCTTCTTTCTTGTTCGAGCCATCAACCTAAGCAGACGAATCATCCTAAATTTTAATCAAAATTTACATTCAACATCACATGTTGAAAATTGACAAAAAGTCCTAAAAGTAATTTACAATACTTCTTGGAAATAAAGTGTGTGTCATTTTGTTTAAAAATCAAAATAAACCAAAAACCGGTGAAAAAAATTCACTTGGAATTATTTTGCACAGCAGCTCTTTTTTCGTCTTATTTTCCTGGGCTAACATTTATTTTTTTCTGCTACACAAATTCAAAAACAAACAATAAGACAGGCACACCGAAAGAAAATTTCGTGTGCCAGCGGGTAGACCCCGCTACCTCCTTGGATTTTGAGGCGCTGAAATAATAAAATAAAAAGCTTATAAGCATCCATTTTCCCCAGCACTCCCTAAGTCTCCTTGCTATAAACATTCGAAAATGTATTCATATTTTAAGGTTTTTTGGAGCGCTGATCTTGAATATTGAAATAAAAAATGATTTTAGGGACATATTCACACCTTGGCACGCTTTAATTACCGCCTAGGGTTTGCTGAAATTTCACTTTTTGTGAAAATAGAAGATATACGTTTGATCCTAAGTTTTTCAGAGCTCTAAAACTGAAAATGAGAATGAAAAATAATTTCAACCCCCTTACAATGGTGGAGGGATTGAAAGTTCACTTCTTGTGAAAATTGAAGAGGTGCGTACGTATTAATGTTTTTTAGAGTTTTGAAACTGAAAACTAAGATGAAAAATGATTATTTAAATGATACTTAATAATTTTAGTCAATCAACAAACTATGGAACAGGAAAACAAATTGTTTTTTGTCGCCCAGTGTTATGGAAGTATAATATATTTAAGAGATTTTCAAAAGGGCGTATTTTCAATTCTGTAATGTACATTTTTGAAAATTCGGTATTTAATTTATTTTCGTTGAAAATTACATAATTTTTAAAATTGAAAAATTGCGTTTCAATTTTCATTTATTTATTTACCCTATTTTTTTACTATATTAGTAAATATTCAAACCAAATCTGTTTAATATACCTTGGTTATGTTCACTAACACAACATTCAGAATTGGCAAAAATCTCGAAAACGAAAACAAGACTCGAACTTAGCTAAGGTTAGTCTGCAAAGTTTTAATTTCCTTCTTTCTTGTTCGAGCCATCAACCTAAGCAGACGAATCATCCTAAATTTTAATCAAAATTTACATTCAACATCACATGTTGAAAATTGACAAAAAGTCCTAAAAGTAATTTACAATACTTCTTGGAAATAAAGTGTGTGTCATTTTGTTTAAAAATCAAAATAAACCAAAATTAATTAATTTGATACTGGCTCGGTGATAGAAAATATTTCGGCTTAAAAGGAAAATTTAATTTTTATTGGGACTTCAAAAACCTTCCAAGGTAATAGTATTTATCTTAATTCCTTTTTCATCTACAAAGCATTAAAAACAAAAATTTTTTATATAGTTTCCTTATTTTTCCTGGAATTTCCATTTTCATATTATACATATTATGTATGTATACCCGGTTGTTAAAAAACATCAAAAAACATAAGGTAAAAAAATCATTATTTTCTGTACATTTGTACAATTCCGAAATTCTATTTCTTTTCTCATTTTTTTCATTTAAAGATCATAAATCTGGTGAGACTGAGAAAAGCTTTGCGTTACTATAACTCAGCTCACCAGCATTTTTTTATTACGGATTCTACATTTCTCGAAGGCTTGTATGCCTTGGCTCTACATAACGCTCATCAATTCAAGTGCGGCTTTCAAAGCGTGGTAGCAATCAACTATTTGTGTAGGCGGTATGTATGCCTGAAAAATTCAGCAAAAAACATAATTTGAAAACGGTAAAACTGTACCAAAAATCCAGAAAAACGTGATTGAAGTTAAGGCTTTAGGAAATTTGCATTTAAAAAAAACTTACATCATAAAAATATTTTTAAAAGGCTAAAATTTACAATCTAGTGTACTCGGCATAATTAACGCGGTTTTTAAGTAATTAAGTAAAATTTTTGTTTTATATTGCACTTCATCATAAAAGTTGCAAAAACGGTGTAAAAAATGGTTGTTTAGTGATTAAATTTAACTTAAAACATAATTTTTACATCATTTGCTAACTAAAGAAAAATTTATATAAAAGAAATCGTTTTTGCTACTAAAAAAAATCGAGAGTAGTTTCCAAACAAAATCAGAATATTAAAATTATAACTAAATTTTCGTGCTAAAAAGTTTTAAAAATAATTAAGAATATAAGAAAAATCATATATACAAGTAATTTCACACATTGGAATTATTACCATAACCATAATTAACATTTGCCCACGTTAGCTCCAGTCAACTCTACACAATTGGAAGGTCTTTCATCAGTGTGGCGACAAACAAGCAAAGTGAGTGTGTATGATATTTTATTTTTTTCTATATATTGATTTTTCTGTATTCAAATTAAAAGAGCATAACACTTGCAAAAGCTGCAGTTGCCAAAGATTCTCATATGCTAAAGTTGCATTGATAACAAAGATAAAGAGTGATAACCAAATTCACCACACGATCGCTTTGCGTGAGAACCTTTGGTGTGCATCGCTCTCTTAGTCTGCGCTTGTTGTTGTAAAATCTCTTGCAATACTTAAAACTTGAAATGGATAAACTGTAAAAGTTTATGTATTTGTTTTGATTATAATTTTCTTCTAATTCTAATTCTTTAAGTTTGCTAACTTACAAAAACAAGCTAATGACAAAAATGAAGTTGCAATTCTTATGGCCTATTTTTTAATTACCAAAATATCTTAACCATTTTAAATTTAAGTTAACTCACACGTACACACATGTAAATAATTTGGTGTGTTGTGTTTCAATATAATTTTCATTCCAATGATTTAAAATATCCAATACTTGCACAATATTTTTAAAGACTAAGTGAAAATAACACAGTCCTGTGTTTTTGAAAAAGTTAAAATGTATGAAATGAGAGTAGGTGATTTTTATAGATTTTTGCTCGCTGAATCCGAATATGACCTCCGATTTGCTCCATCACGTCTGAGATCCGAGTTATCCTTTATTTAAAGTGCAAGAAACGCAAATCGGAGGATTCGGATTCAGCAAGCAAAAATCTATAAAAATTACTCATACTTTTTGTCATCGCAGGACTAAATTCCAAAATATAAAAGAAACAAAGAGAGTTGCAAAAGCAAACATTTGCTTAACGTTGTCAATTTTGAAAAGTGAGAAATTTTTTTAATATAACTTTCGGTGTTTCAAAACTGAAGATGTGTTCTTGTGGACACTTTATCTGTGCTTGTGGAAGCACATTCTGATAAACGTATGGAAAAGCAATAACTACTGTGCTTTACTTGACACAGAAAAATATAGTACAGTCAGCATGAATATAGATAAATATAGCATTTTTGCGTACTATATATTTCTTCAACAGTATATAGTACGCAGACCCGAAATATAGTACAATCCTATATATTATAGTACGGTTGGCAACCCTAATCGTGATGCCCCCTTAAATCAGCCAAACAGGCGTGAGAATAATTCACACAGTAATTTAAGTACAGAAAAAATCACTTTGATCATCCAGAATTGGAATGTCAAATTCGATGGCTCGGCCAATGGTATGACAGTTGAAGAATTTCTGTATAGAATTCGATCTCTCACCGCTGATAGCCTTAATAATGATTTTTCAGCAGTTTGCAAAAATTTAAATTTGTTGTTGACAGGTAAAGCCAAAGACTGGTATTGGCGATACCATAAGTCAGTTTCCAGTATCGAATGGCAAGAATTCTGTGCCGCGATTCGTTTTCAATACAAAGATTTCAAGTCCAATTATGACATTCGTGAGGAAATTCGAAACCTAAAACAAAAGCCTCATGAAACTTTTGATTCTTTTTACGATTCAGTATGTGCTATTGCTGATCGCTTACCGATACCAATCGAGTAATCGGAGCTGATTGAAATAATCACCCGAAATCTTCGGCCTGATATTCGACACGAGTTGCTATATGTGCCTATAGTTTCAATAGCTCATTTACGCAAATTGTGCCAGAAACGAGAAAATTTTTTATGATTTTTCTGATTTTGTTTGGAAACTACTCTCGATTTTTTTTAGTAGCAAAAACGATTTCTTTTACATAAATTTTTCTTTAGTTAGCAAATGATTTAAAAATTATGTTTTAAGTTAAATTTAATCACTAAAGAGAATTGAGTAAACACTTTTTCCGCAAAAACAACCATTTTTTACACCGTTTTTGCAATTATGATGAAGTGCAATATAAAACAAAAATTTTACTTAATTACTTAAAAACCGCGTTAATTATGCCAAGTACACTAGAATGTAAATTTTAGCCTTTTAAAAATATTTTTATGCTGTATGTTTTTTTTAAATGCAAATTTCCTAAAACTTTAACTTCAATCACGTTTTTCTGGATTTTTGGTACAGTTTTACCGTTTTCAAATTATGTTTTTTGCTGAATTTTTCAGGCATATATACCGCCTACACAAATAGTTGATTGCTACCACGCTTTGAAAGCCGCACTTGAACTGATGAGTGTTATGTAGAGCCAAGGCATACAAGCCTTCGAGAAATGTAGAATCCGTAATAAAAAAATGCTGGTGAGCTTTTCTCAGTCTCACCAGATTTATGATCTTTAAATGAAAAAAAAATGAAAAAAGGAATAGAATTTCGGAATTGTACAAATGTACAGAAAATAATGATTTTTTTACCTTATGTTTTTTGATGTTTTTTAACAACCAGGTATACATACATAATATGTATAATATGAAAATGAAAATTCCAGGAAAAATAAGGAAACTATATAAAAAATTTTTGTTTTTAATGCTTTGTAGATGAAAAAGGAATTAAGATAAATACTATTACCTTGGAAGGTTTTTGAAGTTCCAATAAAAATTTAATTTTCCTTTTAAGCCGAAAGATTTTCAATTACCGAGCCAATATAAAATTAATTAACTTTGGTTTTTTTTTGATTTTTAAACAAAATGACACACATTTTATTTCCAAGAAGTATTGTAAATTACTTTTAGGACTTTTTGTCAATTTTCAACATGTGATGTTGAATGTACATTTTGATCAAAATTTAGGATGATTTGTCTACTTAGGTTGATGGCTCGAACAAGAAAGAAGGAAATTAAAACTTTGCAGACTAACCTTAGCTAAGTTCGAGTCTTGTTTTCGTTTTCGAGATTTTTGCCAATTCTGAATGTTGTGTTAGTGAACATAACCAAGGTATATTAAACAGATTTGGTTTGAATATTTACTAATATAGTAAAAAAATAGGGTAAATAAATAAATGAAAATTGAAACGAAATTTTTCAATTTTAAAAATTATGTAATTTTCAAAGAAAATAAATTAAATACCGAATTTTTAAAAATGTACATTACAAAACCAAATAATCTGTGGATAGTTTATCAAACAGATTAGTAGGAAAAGTACGATTATTGTCTAATATCCTTTGCGTGATAAGTTCCTATTAATTTGCCCTGCATGTCTTCAAGGACATAATAACTGTTTCCAATTTTTTCACGGATCCGTGCTTTTAAAAACATAGGACTAAGTTTAGCGTTATAATTCTTTTCAAAATTACTTATATCAAAATTTCAACGGAAAACTTCCTGATCAATTTTAAAGGTAATATTTCTTGTACGCAAATTATATTGTTTCGCATTTTGTTCGTATGCTTTAGTTATATTTTTCCGAATATCTTTCCTCAACAAATCTAGCTGATCATCTCTGTTTAATTTGAATGCTGGCTCATCGATAACTTTTAAATTTTTTAACCATTTATAAGTTGACCCATGCATCACCATGTCATAACCAAACAACGCATGATATGGAGAAAATTTAATAGATTGATGCACAGCTGGTTGCAGACAAATTGGTATCCCACTCACGATGATCGTTTTTGAGATAGGCTCTTATAGCAGCAATTAGAGATCTGTTTACCCTCTCTGAAGCATTTGCTTGAGGCGAATAAAGTGCTGTGTATAGGTGAGTGATTCCCAATTTAGTCAAAAACGCATTGAAGTCGTTGGCTTTGAATTGAGAGCCATTATCACTAATAATGGTCTCTGGAACTCCATATACATAAAAAATTTGATTTAATAAAAAGTCTTGGATAGCCGCGGAAGTAAATTTTCTTAAGGGACATACCCAGTGAAATTTGGTTAAATGATCAAAAACAAATAATAAACCAATTTTTCCTTGTTTACTACGCGGATAGGGACCTAAAAGATCTATATAAAGACGCTGGAATGGTCTAAAAGACTCTATATGTTCACCCATAGGTGGTTTTAACGCAATATTCGGTGCCTTGGTAGACTTACATATGTCACAGTTCCTAACAAAATCTCGGACGTCGCGTACGATTCCTGGCCAATAAAAGTATCTTCTTAAAAGATCCAAAGTTTTTACCATACCGCCGTGCGCAGAGACTACAGATTCATGCGCTCGCTTTAAAACATCAGTCCTAAGTTTTTGTGGAATCCATAATTTTCAACAGTTTTGTTCCTGCTCAACATCTCCACGATAATGATCAGTCCTAAAATAAATATATTTATCGACAATGCGAATATCAGGATATTTTTCTGGATTGAGCAAAATTTTAGTCTTTAGTTGTTCATACTCAGCATCGTTAAAATGCACAGAATCTAAATCAATTTCCTGATCAATTTCTTCAGCATCTGAAATCGCTTCACAAAACATGCGTGACAACGCATCGGGAACAATGTGTTCTTTCCCTTTTCTGTGACTAAAAGAAAGTTTATATGTTTGCAATTTAAGCACCCATCGCGCTAATCTACCACTCAACTCAACTTTAATTTGTTCGAACGATTTTTGTGCCTCATCGGTCCATAAAAATTTCTTTTTAGTGGAGAGAACTTCAGTTATGGGGAAGGTGACATTGGCGAAGTTTTCAATAAACTTTCTGTACCAACCCGCAATACCTAAAAATCCTCTCACCTGTTTAAGATTTGTGGGTGTTGGCCACGACAAAATTGAATTAATCTTATCAGGATCCGTAGCTAAACCTCCATTACCTTTCACAAAGCCTAGGTATTTTACCTGTGTAACACAAAAATGGCTTTTACTTATGTTTAACGTGAGATTCGCTTTTTTAAATTGATCTGCAATCCTAACCAAAATCGAGAGATGACTTTCAAAGTCAGAGGACACTATGCAAAGGTCATCTAGATAACCAAAGACGCAGTGTCTTAAGTCAGCAGGAATAATTTCGTCCATTAAGCGGCACATAGTCTGGGGCGCATTGCATAAGCCAAAAGGCATTGCGACAAATTGATACAATGGCCGTCCAGGTATCGTGAATGCCGTTAATGGTTTCGATTCATCTGCAAGCCCTATCTGCCAGTATGCGTCTTTTAAGTCGAGTTTTGAAATTAAATTTGCTTTTGGAAGACGAGCAAATATGCCTTCAATACTGGGCAGTGGGTACGCATCTTTTTTTTGTTACTAAATTAACTTTCCTGGCGTCCAAGCAAAGCCTAACTTTATTTGGTTTTATGACCAAACGCATAGGTGAACTTCAGGCGCTTGCCGAAGGTTCAATGACCCCTAAACTTAACATTCTGTCAACTTCTTTGTACATACATTAACTTTTCCACAGCAGGTGACACGGGGTAAAATCGTTGTTTCACCGCTTTTGCATCGCCAACAAGGCCAAGGCCTTGAACTTCAAAATTAGGAAAAAGAGATTTCACTGATTCTAATTGTTGACGCTGCAATGTTGTCAAAGGATAATTTAAATTTTCGGGTTCTTTTTCGAACTCTGAATCAACGGGTGTCAGATCTTCACTGGAAATTAAATTTGGAGCTAAGTTAAATTTTTCCCAAAAGTCAATTCCTAGTATAAACCTCTGTGAAATTGTAGGAATGGAAAAAAGCTTTAAAACATGCGTTTCATTTTTGTAAGTAACCTCAACTTCTAAAAATCCTAACACATTTTGTGACTTTCCATCCGCTGTTTTTACAGACGATTTAATCTTTTTAAAATTTGGCAAATGTGTGAAGTTTTGAGCAGCAAGAACTGCACCAATGCAACTAACATTTGCACCTGTGTCAAGCAAGCCTAACTTTTCAAAATCAAGAAATTTAACTTTGGCATAGTATCGCATGTCTTCGTAACTATTAAAAATTGCAGAAATTAGTGATTTTTTTGTTTCTCTAAGTGCTTTCCAAAAACGACGCACAGTGATGCGATTAGTACAAGCTAGACGGAAAAAACTCGAAATCGAATTTTTACATTCCGAATATGAAATAATATCAGAAAATATATGATTAACACATAAGTAATTTTTTACTTACCTCCGCTTTCTACATAAAATACCAAAAATCGTCAAAGTCGGCCTAAAAAATGATGTTTTACAAATTTGTGTCCATGAAATTAGTTGCTATTTTCACAATATTTTTTTAATTTTTCCCAATATCGAAAAGAGTTGTAAATCGGCACACATTACGGCCAAGATATGTTTTATGGAAACATTATAAAATGGTTTATGTTGACTATATGAAAATTATACTAATTTTATGAACTTTAGTCAATGTTTTGCAAGAATCGAACATAAATTGGTCTGATGATGGTTACGTGGCGGTAACCGAAACATATGTCACCATAGCCATGTTCAGTAGTTTTTTCTCTTCTCCTAATTGTCATAATATTCTAAGTTGGAAAATGCATGGAATTTTCGATTCTTGCAAAACATTGACTAAAGTTCATAAAATTAGTGAAACATTATAAATTCAAAACCAAATCTTTTAAAATGTTGGTGCTATAGAACAGAATTTAGGGAGCTAAATGTGTAAAAACGCTAAATTCTGCAAAACATTTTGAAAAAAAAAAATGGTCACTCCATATTTCTGCCAAACTTTTTTTATTTAATCAGTGTTATGTCTACTTTAAGCCCTGGGAATGCCTAAGTGCGCAAATTTACCTTGGACTTTTTTTCTTAATCTATATGATAGTACTAAATATTACTGTATTAATTAGGCTCTGACCGTATTGTCTGAAATATAAATAATTTTAAGTCGATGAGACTTTTTGTGGGGTTTAAATATTTGTAATATAACACACAATATTTTAACACTGAGAAAAAAAAAAATAAATACACGAAATAAAAAAAAAACCTATTGTAATGAAGTGTAAATTACTCTCAAAAACGAAAAATTTGGCTAAATATTTTGGTAAATAAAAAAAAATGGTCACTTGATATTTTCACCAAACTTTTTTTTTTCAACTGAGTATTATGTCTACTCTAAGCACTAGGAGTGCCTAAGTGCGCAAATTTGACATTGTATTTTTTTTTTAATATTTTTGATTGTCCTAAAAATGCTATTAATTTAAATTTCAAATCCAAGTTCCGAATATTTTTTCTAAATATAATGAATGGTTTTTGGGTAATTTCATTACTTTGAGCTGTAATCCAGGTAACATATTTAAAAACACAACACGTTATGTTAATACACAGTAAAAAAAATTCAATTATAAAAATAAAAATTAGAAAAAATAAACGTAGATAGCCCGAGAAAAGCAATAATTATTATTCTTTTGCACAATGGTAGACGGTAAGATAGCAAATCACATTTCGTCTCATAAGTCAACACAGTCGTGTTATATATGTGGTGCCAAGCCAATGCTATACAAAGAAGCTCGACCAGAATTTTATTGTTATGGTTTATCATCCCTTCATGACTGGATCAAAACGCTTGATTGTATATTGCATATTGGGTACAGGATGGATGTTAAAAAATGGTCAATTCGTGATAGCAAAAATAAATTATCCGTGGAAACTAGAAAAAAACAAATTCAACTTCGATTTAAAAAAGAAATGGGTCTAGTTATAGATAAACCCAAGCCAGGTTATGGCTCCTCAAACGATGGAAACACTGCCCGACGATTTTTTAAAAAATATGAACAAAGCTCTGCGATAACTGGAGTAGACGAGAAGCTTATAAAAAGATTTTATATAATTCTAAGCTGTATCTCTTCTGGTTATAATATAGATATTTCTGCCTTCGAAATTTATATAAATGAAACAAAGGCATTATATATACAACTTTATAGCTGGTATTTTATGCCGGTAACAGTTCATAAAATTTTCTACCATGCTAAAGACATAATACAACAATGCATCGTTGGAATAGGGCAATTATCTGAAGAGGCACAAGAGGCTCGCAACAAAGACTGTAGGCGTTTTCGTTTGACAAACACACGTAAAAGCTCAAGAGTAAATACAAATTCGAATGTAATGAATATGTTTCTTATCAGTTCGGATCCTTTGGTTGATTCCTACCGAGAGCAGCCCCTTACAGTTGTCCGCAAATTGCATCCGGACATATTAGTTTTTCTTGTTTTTGCTGATCCATCGGAAATAAGAGGAGTGCGCTCAAATAATGCTTCAAGTAGCGAAGAGTGGTCCGATCCCGATAGCAATTCTTTATCATCGTATTCAAGCTAATTGTTGTCCAGCTTATGTTGTAAAAAATATGAAAAAATAAACTATTAGTGTCTTAGAAATCAAATACTACACGTCTACTTTAAATTTCGTTATTGCAAATTTTTTCGTTAGTTATGATGCAAGATTTATTTCAGTTGTATGGGAGGTACCACGCCAACTTGTCCAATAGTACTCAAATTTTTTATTGATGTCAGAAACTACATAATACCCATACACTGCAAATTTTGTAACCGTAACTTATTCCGTTCTTAAGATACAGCCCAAAATATATTGTAGTTGTCTGGGAGGTACCACGCCCACTTGTTCAATAGTACTCAAATTTTTTATAGATTTCAGAAACTACATATGACCCATACACTGCAAATTTTGTAACCGTAACTTATCCCGTTCTTAAGATATTGCCCAAAATATATTGTAGTTGTATGGGAGGTACCACGCCCACTTGTCCAATAGTACTCGAATTTTTTATAGATTTCAGAAACTACATCAAACCCATACACTGCAAGTTTTGTAACCGTAACTTATTCCGTTCTTAAGATGCAGCCCAAAATATATTGTAGTTGTATGGGAGGTACCACGCCCACTTGTTCAATAGTACTCAAATTTTTTATAGATTTCAGAAACTACATAAGACCCATACACTGCAAATTTTGTAACCGTAACTTATTCCGTTCTTAAGATATTGCCAAAAATATATTGTAGTTGTATGGGAGGTACCACGCCCACTTGTCCAACCGTGCTCTAATTTTTTATAAATTTAAGAAACTACGTAAAACCTATACACTTAAAATTTTGTAACCATAGCACGTTTCGTTTTTAAGATATAGCGCAAAATGTAAATAAGATGTATGGGAGGTGCCACACCCACTTGTCCAAAATTTTTGAAATATTTTTTTTTGTACTTTCCCATACCTAAAACATAAAAAACTGCAAAAAAAATAGTTTTTTCCGTCTAGCATGTACTAATCGCATCACTGTGCGACGTAAGCGAAAAGTAGATCTTTTAACTTTCGGTTTAATATATTCAAGAAAATCTTCAAATATTTTATTTCTAATTCTATGGCACTCATTCCAACGTTCGTGAAAAGGACGAATCGGGTACAATATTTTTTCAACGTTTTCATTTTTATCTCTAGGCAAAATTTTAACATTAGTAATATTATCATTAAAATCAATTTTCTTATCATTAGCAAAAATTTCATGGTTTTCTAAATTCAATGAGCTAGCCGGTTCTAGTATCTGAGAATTTAGATTATCATTTAATTTGGTTTGGGAACCATTCGGGTGGATGTGAATGGCCCCTTTTTGAGGTTTTCCGCACGTTTAGTCAGACATACAGCGAATTGTGGCTTATAGGTGTTTTTTGCACCACACCCATAGCAACAAATTTTTCTTTCTCGCAAGCAGTCTTCCCAATGATGACCTTGCTCATCACAATTATAAAAAGTAAAAATTCTTTCTTTTTGATGGACAGCATCAATGTTCAAATCAGTTTCGGAAACAGAATTCGAATTTAAAATTTCATAGTCTTCAGTCTCAATTTCAGAAATGTTCCTACGCGAAATTAGTTTGTATATTTCGATTTGTTGTGTAACGCTTATTGCTTTCTTCACATAAAAAATTTTCTCGTTTCTGGCACAATTTGCGTAAATGAGCTATTGAAACTATAGGCACATATAGCAACTCGTGTCGAATATCAGGCCGAAGATTTCGGGTGATTATTTCAATCAGCTCCGATTACTCGATTGGTATCGGTAAGCGATCAGCAATAGCACATACTGAATCGTGAAAAGAATCAAAAGTTTCATGAGGCTTTTGTTTTAGGTTTCGAATTTCCTCACGAATGTCATAATTGGACTTGAAATCTTTGTATTGAAAATGAATCGCGGCACAGAATTCTTGCCATTCGATACTGGAAACTGACTTATGGTATCGCCAATACCAGTCTTTGGCTTTACCTGTCAACAACAAATTTAAATTTTTGCAAACTGCTGAAAAATCATTATTAAGGCTATCAGCGCACAGTGGTCCGATAGGCTAATCTAGATGGAATAAAGTCATAACTCCTGTTTGGAAGCAGCTAGAAGCCTGAAATTTTCAGCGCTGAAATATATTATAGAAAGGGTACTTCACAATAAAAATGGGCGGTATACGTCAAGTGGGCGTGGCGCAAATTCTATATGGTAGTAGGTAGAGACCCGAGTTTTAAGGGTCTTACTTTATTATGCAAACAGTACTTTACACCAAAATGAACGGTGTGCGTCAAGTGGGCGTGGCACATGCGTTCTTTGTTTTTTCACAGATTTGAAGTTTAGTGCAAAAAAAAATTCAAAAATTCAAAAATTATTTTTCATTTACTTAATCATCAGTATAACAATGCATCAGATGGTTAACGGAAACAATTACAACCTATCTGAATAACTTTCAAACATCTTCTATCCTAGTTTCTTGTTAATTTACACATTATAAAGCTTTTTCCGTGTAAAAGGTGTGTAACCTAAAAATGAAATAAAAATTTAAGGGGCACTTATGGGCAGCTAATTTTTTCTTCATTATTTACATGACAATTCATAGATAAAAGAAATATAAACAGTTTTGCAATATCGATCCATATGGGTAGTTAAAAGTTTAACTAAACTTTGGGCTACACGAAAAAGTAGTACAAAAACATTACACTTTTTACATTAATTTTTTCCCCACAAAAAATATTTTAATTGAACAGATATTTACAGTAAAATTAATTCATACCTGGCGTAGTTCAGGAAAAAAACAATTATTTAAAAAAGTTTTCTAGTTCACTCACACTAACTATTCAAAGATACTGCTAAAAATAGACTGTGGTCTTATAATAACTGCATCAATGCAATTGCTCATGTTTCGATCAACATAGCAAAAAAAATAATGCGTAAATGTAAACAAACAATATACCGTTATGAACCGTGGTCAATTCTCAATCAACTAATAAAAAAATTTCATGCTTTTGAAAAACTAGAAAATTGACTTTATTCCATCTAGATTGACCTTTCGGACCACTGTGCAGCGGTGAGAGATCGAATTCTATACAGAAATTCTTCAACTGTCATACCATTGGCCGAGCCATCGAATTTGACATTCCAATTCTGGATGATCAAAGTGATTTTTTCTGTACTTAAACTACTGTATGAATTATTCTCACGCCTGTTTGGCTGATTTAAGGGGGCATCACGATTAGGGTTGCCAACCGTACTATAATATATAGTATTGTACTATATTTCGGGTCTGCGTACTATATACTGTTGAAGAAATATATAGTACGCAAAAATGCTATATTTATCTATATTCATGCTGACTGTACTATATTTTTCTGTGTCAAGTAAAGCACAGTAGTTATTGCTTTTCCATACGTTTATCAGAATGTGCTTCCACAAGCACAGATAAAGTGTCCACAAGAACACATCTTCAGTTTTGAAACACCGAAAGTTATATTAAAAAAATTTCTCACTTTTCAAAATTGACAACGTTAAGCAAATGTTTGCTTTTGCAACTCTCTTTGTTTCTTTTATATTTTGGAATTTAGTCCTGCGATGACAAAAAGTATGAGTAATTTTTATAGATTTTTGCTCGCTGAATCCGAATCCTCCGATTTGCTCCATCACGCCTGAGATCCGAGGTATCCCTGATTTAAAGTGCAGAAAACGCTATTTTCAAACATATGGCGTACATCATGAAAGTAATCTAGTTCACTTCTGACTGCGGCATTAAAAAGTCCTGAGGTTCCTCTTTAAAGCGTACGTTTAACTTTTCCAATTAGATCACTAGTTTCCGAGATAGGTAAAGGTATACAAATTGAATATAGTCCTTAACAGGGATTAGCGATACTTTTACTTCAATTGATGATATCTAGGAAACTAATGATTCAATTGAAAAAGTTAGAAGTGCACTTAAAAGAGGAAGCTCAGGGCTGTTCAATACCGCTGTCAAAAGTGAACTGACTACTTTCAGGACGTAAGCCATATGTCTGAAAATAGCGTTTCTTGCACTTTAAATAAAGGATAACTCGGATCTCAGACGTGATGGAGCAAATCAGAGGTCATATTCGGATTCAGCGAGCAAAAATCTATAAAAATCACCTACTCTCATTTCATACATTTTAACTTTTTTTAAAAACACAGGACTGTGTTATTTTCACTTAGTGGTTGCTCTTCCCCTTAAGAAGTTGAAGTCTAATTAAATAAGTTATGGAAAGTAGTAGTGAAAACGAATGTATCTCAAATCTAAGCCCACCACTTACACCTACTAAAAAGCGGAAAATACAAAAAAAAAGCTTCAAAAATATAAATCAGAAGATCCGCAAAATGTCTATAATGTAAAATGTGAGCCATGTAACACTATATTTTCTGTCGGAAAAAGTGACATTGGCCAGGTGAGCTTTTTGGCTGTATTTCAATTTCTGTAGCTTCTCGATTTGATAATGTTTTACATGAAATGACCCAAAATAAGTTGAAAATCTTTTATAAAATTTATCTCCTTTTGTTTTCGTGATATCCAGACAAAAAGCTTTTAGAATGCAAGTCTAGTCAAATCTAAATTTTCTTGAAATCTATTTAAAAATTTTATTTAGTTTTTTCAACTTTCTTGGGTCGATTTATAAAAAAATCATCTATTTTCAGTAATGAATTTGAAATGGCGCGAAGACAGAAACAGAGAGAATGTCTCATAAATAAAAAGTGAGCTTTTGATCTGCATTAATTTAAGTATTGAATGCTACAAAACGTATGACCCTTTTTATGTTAAACAAAAAATTATTAAAAAATGCAAAAAGTTCTAAAAAGTATAGTTTTACAAAAATAAATAAGGGCGTGTGCCAAATTGAAACTTTTACCTTAAGCAAATAGGGGTGAAAAAAAATTTTACTCTGGTGACTAAAATTTCTGTTTTTGCTGTGCCAAATTAAATATAATTTTAGACAGATTCAATTTTTGACATTTCGACAAATCGAATTTGTAATTTTTTTTTCTTTGCTATTTTTTCCTTAAATGTGCAAAAATTAATTTTATAAATCGTGAAAATTTAGTAATAAAAGAAAAACGAGTTCATGTGATATAGTTTTCATCTTGAATATTGGCTCTTTATCTTTTTAAAAATTGTTGTTTTTATTTCTATTGGTTGTTTTTAGAAGGCACAATCTTTTGAAAATGTTACATATCAGTTTTGTGTTCATACTTTTTGAACACGAGACAGGTTTTTTTATTTATTTTGTAATATAACTAGTAATAAACTAACAAGCACTTCGTTGCTGTTCTAAACATAAACTTTAAGGTTTTTCTTTTCTTGAACTACTAAAACAATTATTGGTTTCCTACGTTTTAGTAGTACGATCTGATTTACGAGTTCGCTCCGTTGCAAAATTTTTAATCTTATATTCCCACTACTAGGTCTCGACGAAGGTCAGTGTAATAACCTGTTTCTACCGAAAATTTATGAAGTGATTTGGCTGTAATCCTCATTAAACGTCAATTAAATTGAAAACAGCCGCAAACCACTGAATACATCTTCAGCGGAAACAGACTATTACGCATATAACCCAAATCATGAAATTTTGACTTAACGCATAAGCCGCACTGCTCACTTGTTAAATGACAACTGAATAAAACAACCTCCATTTCTCTTCTGTTATGATGTAAACAGCAGTTTAAAATCAAATTTCAGTCGACCGACAAGCTTTAATAAGAATAAAACATCAAAATACCGATCAAAGTCCCGAAACCTTCTAGAAGGACGTCAGGGCTTTCTGGGTTAAATTCATATTTTGCCCTGCTTTGAAAATCATAAGTATGATTTTGTCTGACCACTTCACATATTTTTGCATGATCCTCAAAATATAAAGCCTCCGTTTACTCTAAAATGCGTAATTTTTCTATGCAACTTGGCTGTTAAAAACGGAGACAATTTATAAAAAATCATAATTCATAAATTTATGTTTCAAAAAATACATTCGCACGACTTTTATTAATTTCTCTTATTAAATCAGTCATATCCATGCATAATCGATTTGGATGAAAATCTGATATAATTTTTCTAAGACAAAAATATGATCAAAAAAAACTATTCAGTAAACGTGACCACTGACATTTTTAAATTTGTTTTTAAATTTATTTTTCATTTCGATTGTCAGAATTTTCAGCAGCCCTTTGGGCTAGTACAAATTTTGACGCAACAAATTCACCTCATATATTTCAAAAATTGTATTTGGGACGTCAGAATTTGTATAGGTGAGGGAAATGTTTTCGATTGGCACAGGCTCTAAGTAGGGGAATGTATCCGGATATGAGACACCTCCGGGTATGAGACAGTCGATTTTTTCTATGATGCAATCTGACTACTGTTGAACTATCCTCTTACTATGACCAAGTTTTTAAGCCAACACCGAAGTGAAAAGATCTATTGCTTATTTAAGTTATACACCTCAGGTCGCAACTCGACTGTAAAAAGTTTTTTTATGATCTGTTTCAAAGTGTTATATTTTGGATTTAATCAACTGGAAATGGGAAGTGTCATGCGTTAGCGTTTAGTGTTTTATATCTACTTTGTGATACGATTTGGGTTTGTGCAAATATAAATGGTTAAAACATTACTTTTAAGCTTTTCTTAAAAAGTGTCATGTATTAGGGTATGAGACACATCATGTACATATCGATACCTTATAGCGCTATAGTCCTATCTCCATTTTTCCAATTGTTGGGAAATGCAAAAAGAAGATTTCAAACAGTGGTTATTTAGGATTGGCTGCTATTTTGATATAACGACTAATGCAATATTTTAACCTATAGTATATTTTAACATAATTTAATGTTTTTAACCAATTTTACTTATTTCTAACGAAATCCCAGCCAATTTACAGTATGTCATAACTTTTGCCCTTATACATAATTCCACTACTATTAAAAAAAACGACGTATTTAGTACATTTTTTAAATTTTTTCCACTAAAATGTCGTAAAAAGTCATGAAACGCGTAGAAAACTCTAAAAAAACGAATTTTTTTTTTTTTTTTTTTTTTTGAATTTTTGGTTCCAACAAACAAGTGTGGAGCCTTGGGTGTAACCAAATTTGTTCAATAAAATGTCGCAAAAAGTCATAAAACGCGAAGAAAACGCCAAAAAGGAAAGATTTTTTTTTAAAAATGTGACTTATTTGAATATTCAGTGGAGATAGGACAGTAGCGCTCTTGAATAAATTACAGTTTGGAGATAGGATTTTTCTTAATTATTGAATATTTTGGTATTTTAGTGGCATTTTGACATCTTACAGTTTTCCACACGGTAAAGAAGCCCACAATGATGCCATAACTGCAAAAATCTCGAAATCGAAAAAAGTGGAGATAGGACTATAGCGCTCTAAGGTATCGATATGTAATTATACATGTGTTTACTTACAGTTATGGTGTTTTTATTTCGTATTTTCTAATTTAAATTGCATTTTTAGATGTGTCCCATACCCGGATACAAAATTTGTAACGATATGGACATTTTTTCTTTCGAATCAAAATCTAGTGCAACTATCAAATATCAATATTAATGGAACGAAAAATGAATAAAAGTTTGTGCTAATACACAGTCATAAGGTTTTTATTTCATATTTTCTGATTTTCATTGCACTTTTTCTTGGTGTCTCATACCCGGATACAAAATTGAAATTGCTAAAAAAAAGTACTTAGAAAATTGGCCATAACTTTTGAATGTGATGAAATAACTTTCTACGTTCTTCAGAAGAAAGTTATGTGCATTTCTTATCTTTTGAACGACATATAAAACTTATGAAACGGTTTGACCAGTAAAAGGTTATGATTTAAGGACAAAACCCGTCTCATACCCGGATAAATTCCCTTACCAAATAAATCTTTGTCTACTTTTTCCATGAAGTACTATATTTTTTTTGTAGCGTACTACATTTTTTTAAGGCTTATTCGGAAAAATACTATATTTTACCATAAAAATGTTGGTAACCCTAATCACGATTGTGATTAATATTAAAGTGATTATTGGCTGCGCCAGCATTTGGCGGATTTAAAGAAACATTATTATTATGATTAATATTCAAATTACACAGTGCGACAAAATGGAAAAAAATTTTTGCCACTAGGGTCTCATAAAGTTTTTCTAATAGGTTATGAAAAATAAAAATACACGTATTTCACCAAACATGTGTATCAGTGATTTTTTCCATTTTATGGCTCCTCAAAGCTTAAAATTCGCGTTTTATATGAAATTTTGAGATTTTATGAAAAAACCATCTGATTATGAAATGTTGCTCGTGTCCTTACCTTTAATTTAAGCAAAACCATTTTCAATATATTTTTTTTTTTTTTTTTTCATATATTTCGGAAAATAAAAAAATCATCATAGTATTCTAATATTGAAATAGCAAAATTTTTACAGTTTTGCTTATAAAACAATCACTACCATGCTGGTTCTCAATTGTTATATCTTAAATTAAAGGTAAGGACACGAGCAACATTTCAAAATAAGATGGTTTTTTCATAAAATCTCAAAATTTCATATAAAACGCGAATTTTAAGCTTTGAGGACCCATAAAATGGAAAAAATCACTGATGCACATGTTCGGTGAAATATGTGTATTTTTATTTTTCATAACCTATCAGAAAAACTTTATGAGACCCCAGGGGCATTTTTTGTGTTGCACTGTGTTATTACTGGGAACTTCAGCATTAGGTTGCAAATTCAGATTTGAAAGTAACCTATTCAAGCTGCTTTCAATCATTTCAGAAATCTGATTGTAATCAATCTGGGATTGGTTACCCTGACTTAATAAGTTTGAATTTTGCACTTCAGGTCTTACTGTAGCTGCATTATTTGAATTAAAAAAGTTTCGTCTGTTGTCATAAGGAACAACAGGAGTACGTGGTAAATTACGGTGAGTATTATTACCAAAACTATTGCGAGGTGCGGGAGAAATTTTCACTAATGGCATTGCATTAATTGCATTTTGTTGCAAACGAGAAGACATTGGTATATTGCTTGAAGCTTGAGAAGATTCATCAAAAAGTCTTTTCTGACTTTTATTATAATATGTTTGCGATTGATGTAAATGGGTGTCATTAGTTGACAAATTTTCGCGTTCAAAAGACTCAAGTGTATTCACCTGGCAGGCAGTCCGGCACTGTGGACAATCTTGTGTATCCGATAACCAATTGATTATACACCTTTTATGAAAGATGTGATTACAAGGGGTAGACACACATTCACTATTATCCATCATAGGCTGTAAACAAATGCTGCAATCTGCTACAGCAGATTCCGCTGCTAATGCAGGAATATTTTCGGAACTTCTCTCCATTACCATAACAAAGTTTCAACAAAAGAAAATACAAATTTATCTAAAAAACAAAAAATTAAATGAATTTGTATTTTTTCCTACGAAAATTAAATTTTATATAAAAAAATTTTATTAAATTTTAACCAAAAAATATGAGATAAAGTTTTCCTTATAGGGTGATATGAATTTTCAGGGATAATATTAAGTAACCCCGTACAATCGATAAAGATAAAGAGAATTTGGCTATTGAAACTAATTTTGAAGGCAAAATAAAATTCAAGAACCATCTGTTAGTATTTTTTACTCAACATTGCTGTAATCTAGTCGGACAGAAATTCGCATACAGCTAATTTACTGTAATTCCAAAACCAAATAAAGCATAACAGGTATCTTAATTCAAAACAAAAACTTTGCCACCAAATTAACAAAATTATTCTGACGTAATGAACCATCGCTTTGCACTGAAAGGAGTAAGAAAGAGCATTTCGGTCGATATTTATTCGGACCTATAATTCGCCAAATAGTCGAAATTCCAGAAATGGTAAAAAACTTATTCAACACCAAAACTATGGTAACACACCGTTCAAAAGAAAATTATTAAATAAAAATAACTGAAATTTACAAAACTGAAACGAATTGTGACCAATTATGTCACAGAGACATAACTGACACTTTGATTTGGGATCCTCAAACTATTCAAAAACTGGTAGATTTTTTCAAATTATTTGAAATCGATCATTTTTCCTTACTTCTCGAAAACGACAAGTTAACGAAAGTAATAAACCCAGTTTGGTAGAAATGTTTTCGGCCCCACGTTGGGCGCCATTATTTATGTAACGTGCAGACAAAATTGTAAAGATGCAAATTGCATAACGATTTTGAAACACAACCTCAAAAGGAGATGCTCAATCGTTGGTGGTGGTGAGGTCGGGCGGGAGCCATTGACTGGGCTAGCAAGCAGTCGGCTGGGGGGTTTCGTGACCTACCCACGCACTCACAATGTTACACAAAAAAATGATTGTAGACTCCCTATGAATACAATTAAATGGACCAAGAAAGGTCATACTAAAACTACCCCTGTATCGCCTAATGAAAATTACAAAAAGATTGAAAGTATCGATTGTATTGAGGAGTTTGTAGGTATCTTGAAGATGTAAACCAAGATACTGCGTCGAAACCCACCCCCCCATGATCTTATACGCGAAATATTTATAAGATCCCAAATAAATTTACCCTATCCCATCATATCCCCAAGGAAACTTTAATTAATTTAGTATTCCATTATTACAAATTTTATTTCACAAAAATTCCATAATAAAAATTTTAGACACGAGTTTATACTCAATTTTGAACAAAAAAGGTTATTAAACCAGCTTAGACTTTTTATTCCCTTAAAGGATAGTATAAAACATTCTGATACATTTAAGGTAAGAGTAAATTAAGTTTAATTACATTTGAAGCAGTATTTTAAATTAAATTCGAATTCTGACTCAATACTTATAAAAAAATAAGGGCATACGCCTAAAAATAGGTTGCAAAAATACAAAGAAAAAACAAAACTTGAACAGTTTACGTATTGGTCTCTTTAAAAATATTGTGCAAGTATTGGATATTTTAAATCATTGGAATGAAAATTATATTGAAACACAACACACCAAATTATTTACATGTGTGTACGTGTGAGTTAACTTAAATTTAAAATGGTTAAGATATTTTGGTAATTAAAAAATAGGCCATAAGAATTGCAACTTCATTTTTGTCGTTAGCTTGGTTTTGTAAGTTAGCAAACTTAAAGAATTAGAATTAGAAGAAAATTATAATCAAAACAAATACATAAACTTTTACAGTTTATCCATTTCAAGTTTTAAGTATTGCAAGAGATTTTACAACAACAAGCGTAGACTAAGAGAGCGATGCACACCAAAGGTTCTCACGCAAAGCGATCGTGTGGTGAATTTGGTTATCACTCTTTATCTTTGTTATCAATGCAACTTTAGCATATGAGAATCTTTGGCAACTGCAGCTTTTGCAAGTGTTATGCTCTTTTAATTTGAATACAATATTTGAATCAATAGAGGTATTCACGATCTAGAGTAACGTCCTGAGTAACAGAGTAACAGGGTAACTGTGCACAACCACAACAACAAAATATACGTAAGTTACTCTGTTACTCTTTTACCCTTTTAGTCAAGCTATTTTCTAGTGTAAAATAATCTAACACTTTTGCCTTTTTTTTACTATTTCTATTTCTATAGAAACGTTTGAATTTGTTTATGATTGAGAGGCAATTTTCGTTCATCAAAAATAATAATTTGAATGGGAGAAAAATATTCATTTAAAAATTTTTTTTTTTGTTGTCAGCTAAGATTATTTTGAGAAACAAAAAGCAAATATACGTGCAAAGTATTGAGTATGCTCACTATTCAGAGTAACTGAGTGCACTTTTACCCTGTTACTCAGCTCGTTACTCTAGATCGTGAATAACTCTAATATATAGAAAAAAATAAAATATCATACACATTCTGAAGTTAGTTTATTGACTGTTTTTTATTGCTTGTATAGTACCAATGAAAGTACCAACGCGCTTTTTCTAAATTGAAGTATGACAACTTTATATTGAACTAATTAAACAGTCATTTTTGCAATTTTTCAACAACAGACGAAAGCAAGTGTTAACATGGAAATTGATTACATATGTTTCGGCTACTTCCACATACATATTTATATATTTTCATATATAAACATGTATATAGCCTCATCAGATCAGTTTTAGTTAAATCTTGCCAGAAACCGTACTCGAACCCGTGACTCCGGTTTTCTAATGAAAGAGAACGCGGTGCTTAAGCGATTGTGCTATAGGCCACGAGTAAACTCTCTGAGCAGGATCGCCATTATGCATAACTCATAAGGCTCACTAGCGCCGTCTGTTGTGAAAAATTGCCAAATTGTTAGTTGGTAACACACTCTGGTTTTGAGACATGCTACGCTAGCTACAATTAAAACCTACAAGGGCGGATTTGTTTTCCACATACAATGCAGGCTCTCTCTCATACACATTCACTTTGCTTGTTTGTCACCACACTGATGAAAGACCTTCCAATTGTGTAGAGTTGACTGGAGCTAACGTGGGCAAATGTTAATTATGGTTATGGTAATAATTCCAATGTGTGAAATTACTTGTATATATGATTTTTCTTATATTCTTAATTATTTTTAAAACTTTTTAGCACGAAAATTTAGTTATAATTTTAATATTCTGATTTTGTTTGGAAACTACTCTCGATTTTTTTAGTAGCAAAAACGATTTCTTTTATATAAATTTTTCTTTAGTTAGCAAATGATTTAAAAATTATGTTTTAAGTTAAATTTAATCACTAAACAACCATTTTTTACACCGTTTTTGCAACTTTTATTATGAAGTGCAATATAAAACAAAAATTTTACTTAATTACTTAAAAACCGCGTTAATTATGCCGAGTACACTAGAATGTAAATTTTAGCCTTTTAAAAATATTTTTATGCTGTATGTTTTTTTTAAATGCAAATTTCCTAAAACTTTAACTTCAATCACGTTTTTCTGGATTTTTGGTACAGTTTTACCGTTTTCAAATTATGTTTTTTGCTGAATTTTTCAGGCATATATACCGCCTACACAAATAGTTGATTGCTACCACGCTTTGAAAGCCGCACTTGAATTGATGAGCGTTATGTAGAGCCAAGGCATACAAGCCTTCGAGAAATGTAGAATCCGTAATAAAAAAATGCTGGTGAGCTGAGTTATAGTAACGCAAAGCTTTTCTCAGTCTCACCAGATTTATGATCTTTAAATGAAAAAAATGAGAAAAGAAATAGAATTTCGGAATTGTACAAATGTACAGAAAATAATGATTTTTTTACCTTATGTTTTTTGATGTTTTTTAACAACCGGGGGGTATACATACATAATATGTATAATATGAAAATGAAAATTCCAGGAAAAATAAGGAAACTATATAAAAAATTTTTGTTTTTAATGCTTTGTAGATGAAAAAGGAATTAAGATAAATACTATTACCTTGGAAGGTTTTTGAAGTCCCAATAAAAATTAAATTTTCCTTTTAAGCCGAAATATTTTCTATCACCGAGCCAATATCAAATTAATTAATTTTGGTTTATTTTGATTTTTAAACAAAATGACACACACTTTATTTCCAAGAAGTATTGTAAATTACTTTTAGGACTTTTTGTCAATTTTCAACATGTGATGTTGAATGTAAATTTTGATTAAAATTTAGGATGATTCGTCTGCTTAGGTTGATGGCTCGAACAAGAAAGAAGGAAATTAAAACTTTGCAGACTAACCTTAGCTAAGTTCGAGTCTTGTTTTCGTTTTCGAGATTTTTGCCAATTCTGAATGTTGTGTTAGTGAACATAACCAAGGTATATTAAACAGATTTGGTTTGAATATTTACTAATATAGTAAAAAAATAGGGTAAATAAATAAATGAAAATTGAAACGCAATTTTTCAATTTTAAAAATTATGTAATTTTCAACGAAAATAAATTAAATACCGAATTTTCAAAAATGTACATTACAGAATTGAAAATACGCCCTTTTGAAAATCTCTTAAATATATTATACTTCCATAACACTGGGCGACAAAAAACAATTTGTTTTCCTGTTCCATAGTTTGTTGATTGACTAAAATTATTAAGTATCATTTAAATAATCATTTTTCATCTTAGTTTTCAGTTTCAAAACTCTAAAAAACATTAATACGTACGCACCTCTTCAATTTTCACAAGAAGTGAACTTTCAATCCCTCCACCATTGTAAGGGGGTTGAAATTATTTTTCATTCTCATTTTCAGTTTTAGAGCTCTGAAAAACTTAGGATCAAACGTATATCTTCTATTTTCACAAAAAGTGAAATTTCAGCAAACCCTAGGCGGTAATTAAAGCGTGCCAAGGTGTGAATATGTCCCTAAAATCATTTTTTATTTCAATATTCAAGATCAGCGCTCCAAAAAACCTTAAAATATGAATACATTTTCGAATGTTTATAGCAAGGAGACTTAGGGAGTGCTGGGGAAAATGGATGCTTATAAGCTTTTTATTTTATTATTTCAGCGCCTCAAAATCCAAGGAGGTAGCGGGGTCTACCCGCTGGCACACGAAATTTTCTTTCGGTGTGCCTGTCTTATTGTTTGTTTTTGAATTTGTGTAGCAGAAAAAAATAAATGTTAGCCCAGGAAAATAAGACGAAAAAAGAGCTGCTGTGCAAAATAATTCCAAGTGAATTTTTTTCACCGGAATTATCTTTATTAATGCATGATAAATAAAGTGTGAAAAGTCCATTGCAAAGTCGTGTGCGCATAAAAAGTTATTAAGGCTCAAAGGTCGCTAAAACCAGTTTTTTGCAAATATCTCGCTAATGCTAACTTTTACAGAAAAATGTTGGTGTCCAATTTTGTAGCACTGGAAATTTCCTTCAAAAATACTTTAAAAATTTTTTCTAACGGCTTATATATAGTTTAGAAGATCACCCAATTTAAAAAGTTGTTAACAGTTATGATACGAAATGCTACGTATAAGTTCATTTTAAAATTTCCTACTATTTAAATTGCGATATGTCTTTAATGCGGAGTCATACAAACAAAATTAAAATGCAGTTTAAAAGATAATTTAATTTTCTATACACCATAGGGTCATCTTTCATCTCAAATCGTCCAGGCAGTATTTTTTTTTTTTTAATAGTTTCTACATTGAAATCGATGAGACACGTATTTTTTCCTTTTGCTTGATTTTGAGTTCTTTCGTCGTGGGGAATTTTTTAAAATTCGTCTACAAAGTCGATTTTGCGCTATTGTCGCATGTCAATTTTCACGGAAAATGTGATAACTTTGCGAAAAAACGTCCGATCTTCGTAATTTTTGGTATGTTTGTAGCTAAGAGGTTCCTTTAAAAGAAAAAAATATGATTCAGAGTATATTTCAAAAAATAATTTTTAAATCGTCATTTGAAAAAAAAAATCAAAAAATTTTTGACTTGAAAAATTTCCAATTGCATCAGTTTTTTTTTCTTCATATTTTTTTTTTCAATAGCCATACATATAAATAATATTATGTAGCAGCCTCTATTAGCCCAAATTCGTTGATTGGGAATTATGATTTTTTGAAAAAACAGTCCCAATTATTTAGTAATTTTTGGCTTCATTCATGATATATGTTATCATTTCGTCAAAAGTAGCTCAATCGTTATGATATTTTGTCTGTCAGCAGTCAAAGGTCCGTTCTAGAAGAAAGAATCATGAAGTGTAGTACATTTTGGGATATGTTTTTTAATAACCGTCTTTAAAATAGAAAAAAAATCAAATGACTTTTAGCCCAAAAATTTTAGCAATGATTTTTCCATTCTTTATTACTGTTTTTGTATGTAGTAGCCGAAAAAACCTTTAATAAACAGCAGCTTAAATGGCCAAATGGTGAAATAAGAGTGATTTATAAAATGTTTAAAACAAAAGGGCACATTTCCAAACGTTTTTTACTTTTACATTTTGAAGCGCTTATTAGCGATTAAAAAAAAATTAATAAAAAAAAAAAATTATCGATCCGCCTATGGTAGAATTCGAACCCGGGTAATTCCGCAGTGCGGACCCGTTTCGAATCCGAAACGTATGTAAAAACGAATTCAAAACGGATTCGATTTTAAAAATGTTAATGCCGTATATTTACAGAAAAAAAATCGTTTTGATGCGCTTATTAACAATTAAAAAGAAAAAAAAGGAAGAAAAATAAAGGATAAAAATCCACCTGTGGTAGGATTCGAACCTGGGTAAATCCGTTTCGAATCCGTTAATTCTTCAAATACGAACTCAAAACGGATTTGCATTGATTAATTGATTAATGTTAATGATTATAAAAAAAAACATTTTTGATTTGTTTTTTTTTTATCTTTTTATTTTATTGTGTATGATTTTTTGTAAACTCTGTTTGAAAAAACGTTTTTGATTAAAAATTTGAGTAGGGTAAGGGAGGGAAATATGGACTACGTGGGTAATATGGACCACACGGTTATTTTCCACTGCGTACATAGTCACGTGCGCATAACATGTTCAAACTTAACGCTAATACCTAAAGCTTATAATATTGCGATTTTAGCGTTCAATCTGTCAGATAAGTCTATCGGAAATGGCGCCATTATATATATTTTTAGAAAACGAAAAAAAACTTCATTTTTATTTTCACTACTACTTAGCATGGAATACAACAGCGCAGAATCATAATACTTTAGGAATAACATTCGTACTTTGCTTCATTTTATTTGTCTACCTCTGTCGTTAATTTTTGTATGTAGTAAAGATATTTTTTTATTATTATTTGCACAAACTAGACATAATGGTACTTGACGGAGACCGACCGGCTTTAGTGAAATTTTGTCAATTAAAAAATTTGTTTTAACGCGTAGCACTGACGTGACACAGAGATAAGTATACTATACTGTATACAGCCCCTTCAAAAGCCAGCAGAACAACATGTTCGACAGTCTTCACTTGTTCAAAACCAAGTACTTCATGTTGGAAAGACTCATTTGAACAAGTGCTAATATATTATATCGTCATCTCAGTGCAGTTTCTAATTCGTCAATTTTTCTTTGTGTCCAACTAGATTAGCCACGCACATTGGGGCAGGTATGAAAAAAGTAAATAAGTATATTCTTGATCAGCGCCACCACCTGAGTTGATTTAGCTTTGTCCGTCTGTCTGTCTGTCTGTAAAAATTGTTTTCACGAAAAAACTAAGCAAGATAGAATGCATGAAATTGTGCACACTGCCTTCGTCGTTAAAGATAGCTCGTGGGATTGAAAATGAACTAAATAAGTTTACGGACACGCGCCGATACATACAAAAAACCCATTTAGAACATTAAATTAAGAGCATTTTTTACGAAAATTCAGAACAGAAACAGAAAGAGCGAGTTCTAAACAAAAACTTAGTGAACTCAGATTAAGAGGTCTTTGAGAGAATGAGATTGAAAAAATTGTTTGCACGGGGTCCACCTTAAATATGGACCCTAATTAAAATTTGTTTTTCCTAAACCACCTCAGTAAGAAGGCTAGCAAAACCAAACAAAAAATATTCAAATCGGTCAAGCCATTTTCGAGTTTTAGCCAACTATCGTGCATCAATTCATTTTTATACTCGTACACACATACTTGGATAGATAAAGTGGAATAATTTTTTTTAATTTTTGGGTTGATTATGATTTTTTGAAAATGTAAATTTTTGGTCATAAGTATAAAAAATATTTTTGATATAATTATGTAAATCACGTAGAGAATTAAAAGTTTCTTGAATTGGAACGATCTAGATTAAATATTTTCACTCTACTTACATTCCGCTTTCTAACGCTTCATTGACTTTTTTCTGCACTTCTAGAAGTCTGTAATACATTCGTTCTTGCCAATCCTTATCACTTGGCAAAAATATTTGCTCTTGCTGGTCTCGCCTTGATATAATTCCATTAAATATTGTTGGATAAACTGAAAATATATCCGCTAAACTGAGAAAAAAAAGTTGATTGGACATTTAAACGTTAGTGAAGTTAACTATGCAAAAATGGTATTGTTACTAAAATTCCTTTACATATAAAATCGAAGATTTCTCAATCGAATTTTCTTTCGTGTTTATTTCCAATTGAACAAGATATAAATAGTAACATATTTGGTCTACTTTCTTTTCATGCAATGTTGCTTTTACACGTAAACATTTACGAGTAAATGTTGCATGCAACATATAATCAAATGCGGCTATCAAAAAAACAGTTTCAATTGACATGCTTGCATCCGTAACAGTGGTTCCCAACTTTTATTGACCAAAGTCCATTCGGCTCCATTTTGGTTTCAGCAAAGCCCTCAGGTTCAACAGTTACGGGTATGTATGCTAATATTAAAATATCTTTAAATAAAAACTTTCAAAATATTTTTTAAATTTGATAGAATGTAAAATAAAAGAGCTGCAACATTCTAATGATATCCTTTTAAGTCATAAAAAAAAAAATTAAATAATCTACGGTGCACAAACAGTTAAGCAAGCACTGAGAGAATACAGAAGTACATCGCAAATTTTGAAAATGTATGGTAAAGTGAATATGTATTTTTAATAATATTTTATGCCTTGCAAATACGTATTTATGTGCATACAATAGGGTGCACTGTGGGTGAAATGGGTTATCTAGCGGAATTAAATTAATATCTCCCAAACAATGAAAAGTATCCAGATGAAATTCGGTACATTAATTAACACAGATAAAATACTCAAATTTGCTTCCCTTCTACAAAGTGGAACAAAAGTAATGTAGTAATGTTAATTGGCTGCTATTTTACTGAAAATGAGAACAGTTTACCTTTATTTTCACAGAAAGTATACATAAGGATGTGGAATAGATAATATTATTAAAAAATAATGTGTCGGTCAAATTACCACTTCCTGAGTTGATGCGCCATTGTGATCGATTTATAGCATTTTGAATTATTAGCCACAAAATATCTGGTTGGTTGGGTTATTGTTAACTAAAAAAGCACAATGACGTATGACGCATTTACATAATGACATTACTTTTGCTATACCTTCTACAATGAAATATTCAATGCCTATCGTAACAAGATTTGGCTTCACTACCTCGGATTTCGCTGAAATTTAGTACATGGTTTCATTTTAAGCTAAAGCCAATTAAAATAGAAAATTGTTTATATATTAACACCAAATATTGGCAAATAATTTTTGGTTGTCAAATCAGTTGTCATATCAATTTTGGACTGTTTTCACTAGAAAGGTATTTGACAAAAAAATACCGTCAAAACTGACAACTAGCGCTTATGACTATCCGTTTTCATTATACTGACAACATTTGACATTGAAATTGACATAGTAAAAACCAGGCATTACTTCAAGCACCAACTGCAGACAACATAAATATATTTAAAGCCATTTTGGAAAAACTCAAAATAAATTCTACTAAATAAAAAAATTACTCTATATGTATGTATAGAACGTTTCGCGTCAACTGGACCAGCTCTGCGGCTAAAAATTGTGTGCCGGGAAATAAAGTTTTGGATGTCAAAATTTTCGCTATTTTAAAATCTTTCGAATGACGAGTAGTGTTCAAAAAAATTTTAATATGGCGACGTTGTAACACGCCTCGAAAGAAGCGTAAAATTATATTATTCAATATTTTAGTGTAAATTTCATCAATCGGGGGTTTCCGGGATCGCTGATCATGAATCCGAAGTCAGAATTCAAAAATTTTTGGCCGTAGACCTGGTTCTATTGACGTGAAACATCCCGTAAATACAAAAACATCGAGGGGATTCCTGAAAACGTGTAAAAGCCTCGAAAACCTCGTAAACTCGTAAAAGTTGTCAAAATCTATACAAAATTTGACAGTTTTACGAGGTTTTCGAGGCTTTTACACGTTTTCATTTAATTTTAAGATCTGATATTAGTTTTTTTTACATATTATGCTGACAACACTGTTCAACGGCAAAAAATATCTGAGTTCGGACTATTATATAGTAGGACTGCATTTACGAAATTTTTCCATCACGTCTCAGTTTTCAGATAAAATGACAAATTCAAAATCACGATTTGCATGTTAAAAAAAAAAATGTTAAACGATGCAAAAAAAAAATAAATTTCAAATCCGAAAAAAATTTTTAAATCGGTCCGACAGACTTTTTTTTGCCCGTTTTGTTGAGAAAATTTACTAAAAAAACCAAAAACCACCTACCTTTTATTACACATATCTTGCTTAAAACAATTTAAAATTAAAACTAGTAAGGGTGTAAAATTTGGCCTGGCCAAACATTAAATACCCTACACTGCAGGTGCTACGTCCTCTTGTCCGAGTTCACCCAGTTTTTGTTCAGAGCTTGCATTTATAGTTTTTAGTGTCTGAGTGAAAAACTTTTTCAGTAAATCGTTTTGAAGCTTTTGCTTATATAGGAGGTGCCACGCCCTCTTGTCCGAGTTCGTCTAGTTTTAGCTTAGAGCGTGCATTTATAGTATTTAGTATTTGAGTGAAGTTTGGTTGGATTATCTCAAAAAACTGTTTCAGTATAGCTTTTTGAAACTTTTGCTTATGTGGGAGGTACCACGCCTTCTTGTCCGATTTCACCCAATTTTTGTTGAAAGCTTTCATTTATGATTCTTAGTGTCTGAGTCAAAATTTGGTTCGAATATCTCAAAAAACGTTTTCAGTATAGCGTTTTTAAGCATTTGCTTATATGGGAGGTGCCACGCCCTCTTGTCCGAATTCGCTCAGTTTTTTCTCAGAGCTTGCGCTTACAATTTTTAGTATTTACTAGCTGGCCTGGTTGCGACTTCGTTCGCCCATTCCCGATGCCTTTACGTACGAAGTCCCATCCATCTCCATCGTCCCTCTCTTCCAATCACCAAGGTTTTTAAAGATTCATGTATCAACTTTTGTAATCAGGTACAGATTTATAGTATTTTATATATTTTTTGCATGAAGGGTGCAACTCTCTCTTCTTACCCCCCTGCCCAATTTTTTCAAAGCAAATTGTAGATAGATACCAAGTTTTATAGCGATATCTTTGATATGTGGAGAAATATAGCATTTTGTGTATTTTTGAAAAGTGGATGCAATTCTCCTACACCCAATATCCCCCAAGCTTTGCATGGTGAATGGTAGATATGTACAATATGCATAAGTTCATCAACTTTCATAATCATAGCTTGTATAACTGTAGAGATATAGCATTTTTTGTACTTTTTTCGTATGGGGGTGCAACCCCCGTTCCCCTCAGTGGCATCCCACCCCCTTTAGAACCTTCTACACACCATAACAAACAATTTAAAAAAAAAATTATGTAAATCGGCCTTCTAGTTTCCGCGTTCATAAGCTACATACGGACACCATTTCATTTTTATATATATAGATGCGTATTTTGGTTGCATTGTCGTGAAAAATACTCCTTTATCTTGCTCAGTTTTTCCAAAAAGTGTATTTCAACACACAGCCACCCACCCAGCCAGCCAGACAGACGGACATGGCTATATCGACTCAGGAGGTGACGCTGATCAAGAATATATATACTTTTCTACGTCTGCCACGCCTCCTTCTCTGCGTTACAAACGGAAGGACAAAGTGAATATACCCTGGATGTAGGGTATAAAAACTCTTCATGGTATTGAGCATAATTATCACACCAAAAACATAAGGATTGGATTATAAATAACAAACTTGAGTCCTTTTAAACGAAAAATTTCAATTCATTTTAGTTATGAAAATGTACATACGAAAAAATGTACATACGAGTACAGAGATAATTCAATTCAATGGCTTTTATATACATATAAATGCCTTTATTTCAATTTTCATTTAAAAGGACTCAAGTTTGTTATGTATGATCCAATCTTTAAGTTTTTGGTGTCAAAATAAAGCTGTGACTATTTCGCAAAAAACCATAAAGAGGTGTTTTTAATTTTACATTGTTTTAAGCAAGGTATGTGTAGGTAGGTAAAGGTAGGTGGTTTTTGGTTTTTTCAGTAAATTTTCTCAATAAAACGGGCATAAAAAAGTCTGTCGGACCGATTTAAAAATTTTTTTCGGATTTGAAAATCTTGCTATTTTTTGTATCGTTTAACATTTTCTTTTTGAAATTCTGACGGTTAAAAATTTTTTAATTATTTTCTGCGCGGATATAAATCGTGAATTCGGATTTGTCATTTTATCTGATGTGATGTGATGGAAAAATTTTGTAAATGCAGCCCTACTATATCAATAGCAAGGAATAATAACACAGTGCAACACAAAAAATGTCCAGGGGTCTCATAAAGTTTTTCTGATAGGTTATGAAAAATAAAAAGACACGTATTTTACCGAATTTGTGTATCAGTGATCTTTTTCATTTTATGGCTCCTCAAAGTTTAAAATTCGCGTTTTATAATAAATTTTGTGATTTTATGAAAAAACCATTTTATTTTAAAATGGTGCTCATGTCCTTACCTTTACCTTTATAAGCAAAACTGTAAAAATTTTGCTATTACAATATAAGAAGACTTTGTGATAATTTACTCGTTTTTGTTTTCCAAAACATGAAAAAAAAAATACATTAAAAATGGTTTTGCTTATAAAACAAAAACTATCATGCGGATTCTAAACTGCTATCTCTTAAATTAAAGGTAAAGACATGATCACCATTTCATATTAAGATGGTTTTTTTATAAAATCTCAAAATTTCATATAAAACGCGAACTTTAAACTTTGAGGAGCCATAAAATGAAAAAATCACTGATACACAAATTCGGTAAAATACAAGTCTTTTTATTTTTCATAACCTATCAGAAAAACTTTATGAGACCCCAGGGACATAAACTTTTTTTCATTTTTTTGCACTGTGTAATTACATAGTCCGAACTCAGATAAAATCAAAAGTCTGAAATTCGTTCAACAGTGTAATCTTTGTAATTAATACCTACTTTTAAGTTTGTTGCATGATTTATTATGTTAATAAACTGAAAATAATAGACGTGTTCACAATCTTGTTGCATCGTAGCAAATGCAAAATAATTTGAAATTACAAAAACAAATTCTATTGATTTTTCAAAAATCTTTTCAAATATTTTTGCATTTGCTATGATGCACCAAGATCGTGAATACGGCTAATAATAATAAGTACCTGGAGAACGATCCCTGCTCGGTCAACAATCTGATCTTATTATTTTAGTCGATGTTTTTATTCATAGTTATTTTTTGTGATGAAATTTGTATCTTTTCGCCTCTAATTTTCATGCTTTCAAAATGATAAACTAAGGATGAGAATAATAATAAGAAAAAACTCGCAAAGTATCAAATGGTATAGAAAAATATCAAAAACTCAAAATTTTTTTTGGTGAAATAGAATGCCCTAAAACAAATAAATGGGATATGCCACGCACCCAACAATTTTCGTCTTATGTATCATAACTCGGAAAGTAAGAGACCTATTGGAAAAATTCGAAAGGATGTTTTGATAAGGAAGAGTGTGGCTATTAATAAAAATTTCACCTTTTTTGTAGCTATGCTGCACACTGGCGACATTTCTCAAAAGTGGTTGCAAAAATCAATTTTGGTGTGGTAGAACTTCGAAAATTTAATAATGCAAGCAAATGCTAAACACTTAAGAATATCAAATTTTAGTTCATTTGAAAAAATGGTTCGCTTGGTAGAACTGATCAAAGTCAATGGTTTTTTAGAGTTTTTAAATTTTTTTTATTTTTTTCTTATTTTTTTCTTATTTTTCTGCAACTTATAAAAGAAAAGTTACTTTTTTTTCTATTTGTGCTATAAGCGATCTTTATACTATCAAGTAACACTATAAATAAATGACTTTGTTTTTGAATGTCTGAGATGACTGTACTTTTCTGAAACACTATTTTTACCCTTTTTTTCAACTTCGAATAGAGTTTCAAAAAAATTTTCGAAAAAGATATCTTACGGACTGCTAAAACTAAATAGGCTCAATAATTCTGAATACAATATAAAAATTGTAGCTGCGTTTATATGCTATTTTATAAGTTATAACGATTTTCATCATGAAACCTGTGGCTTTTACAGCCTATAAAAGTTGAGTACGTTTTGAAGTTAGCGAAAAAATTTTATTTTTGAGAAAAATTCTTCATATTTAGGTTATATACTTTGGCAAATGGTAAAAGGAAAGTGATTTTTTCATTCATAATCCAGTTTCATAAAAGTGATTAGCAAAAAACCAAGTTCTTTCAATAGTTTTTTTTTATGAATTTCTTTTTTGAAGACATTGCTTTTAGCGTACTTTTTAAGCTTTGGGTTGAGTTTAAAAAAAAACTTCGCCTTTTGCAAAGCTAGGCTTACTACATAACTAATTGGTGTTTATCTCTAAGCTTGTGCTCCAAAAACTGAATGCTTTTACTTACAACCCTTTGCACGCCTGTCCTGTGGGTGATTTGAATAAAATTTTCGAGTACCCATTTTTTACGGAATTCTGCTAAACATCGTATTTCGACATGTTTTCAATAAAAAATTTCAAAATCCTTAGAGCACTTCGGAAATGATCGGCTAACGAACTATTTCCATTTTGCTTTAGCCGAAGCAAATAAGGATAATTCTGACAAATAGTTCCAAATTAATTTTTTTTTTCCGGAATTGTATTCACTATCAATTCAATTCAATTGTCATTCAACTGTCGTACGAGTCGGATGTGTGGAAAGAGCTCTTATAATAATATTAAATAAAATAAAAATAAAAATAAACATTTAAAATTGAAAAACTAAATAACTTAGTGAAATACAAGAGTGCACGAAGTGCAGGACTGCGATTCGTCGAGATTCCGGATTTTGATGTGCGGGTGTTTGTGGAAAAATTTACCACTCATCAACGAAATATTCTGGAATAGACCAATATAGTAGCAATATTTTAAACTCAAACAATATGTTAAAATTTATTTGTGATGATTGCATATTATACATCAATAATGTTGAATTAGTTTTGAAAGATGTGCAAGAAAGTGTTGAGAAGAATTCGTGCTATTTAAGAGAATATCGGCAACAATTTGGTGACTCGTTGAAAATAAATGAGAATGAAATAAAAGCCTTACTTGAAGCTATTGAGAATAAATATAGTGCTAGAATGGATGCATTAATAAAAACTCAGGAAGCTTGTGAGATTAAAATGAGTGCTTTATGTAATACATTATCTATTTTTAAATCACAGTGTGATAAAATTAGCATTGAAACGGAAAATAATGCAAAAGTGTCCTAAAAAATTTGTTCTGAAATAATAAAAAATAGTGCACAACAAAACATAACGGATGTCAATAATAAAGAGTCTAACGCTTCGCAGCTAAAAAAGAGTGTATTGAGTGCACCTGTTATTCTTAAACCTAAAGAAAATCAAGGGAGCGACAAGACTAGAAGTGAAATCAAAGAGAAAATTGATCCATCGGCACTGAGTGTTGGAATAAATGGAATGATGGATGGATCTAATGCAGTTGCTATTCGTTGTGAGAATGTTAAAATCTTAATTTCTGGAATGAGTGCTTTGTTGGAGAAAGATAAAATAGTTAACGCTATTAAAAACCAAAACAATTTTCAACTCAATGAACTTCAATGTATTAAGGTTTTTAAATCTGAGAAAAATCCCAGTGTATTCAATGCGCTTATTGAAGTTGATGGTTTTGGCTTTAAGAACATAATGAATGAACAAAGAATCAATATCGAGTGGGACAGGTGCGTGGCTTATGAAAGTTTAACAGTATTAAGATGTTTCAAATGCTGGGGATTCAATCATAAATCTAATGTGTGCAATCAGTCTCAAATTTGTGCTAAGTGCAGTGAAACAGGTCATTCATCTAAGGAGTGCGCGAACACGGCTAAATGCGTTAACTGCTTCAAAGCTAAGGAAAGGCTGAACTTGAATGATATAGCATAGATCATGACTGTAGAGACAGTGATTGCGCCTCACTTCAAAGACAGATAAGACTTCAATCCGAAAAAATTAATTACTAGCAACCAACAAATTTTTCTGAGACATTAGTTTCAGCGTGTAAACTTCAAACTTCGGTCTCATCATCTTTAAATAATAGTAATGAAAATAGCAGAAAAGTAGTTAAAGACGTACAACAATTAAATTCAACTTTTTCCCCAAGAAACCTAAATATCTACTACCAGAATCTACTACCAGATGTCTGGCATGAGAACAAAATCCAGTATAGTTAATTCATGGTCATCGCAGTTGGGTTTTGATATCATCGTTCTTATTGAAACATGGCTAAATTCTGACTTTTTCAGTGAGAAATTTTTTGACCCTAATCTCTATCAAGTGTTTCGCAAAGATAGAGATGCCGTTGAAACAGGTTGTTCTAGAGGTGGCGGAGTATTAATTGCAGTAAAAAGAAAAATTTGTTGCAGTCTCGTTTTGCCTAAAAATACTGACACCTTACTTGATCAGCTGTTTGTGTGCGTTGAAAGTGCCTCTGGTAATTTCTATTTATGTGCATCTTATATCCCACCAAATAGTTCGGATGCATTATATATGGCCCACGTGGATAATGTGAATGACCTTGCTGCTGATATGACTGGTGATAGTAACTTTTGTATTGTAGGTGACTTTGACTTAATTTTAAACGTGTGACTCACCGTTCATGAGTTATCGTAATTTTACGCTCAACACATCACTGCGCCTACTCGTAAGCGACATGCACAATTTACTAATTTTTTTTAAATTTTGAATTAGGATATCTCCTGAGTTAAGTCGTACGAAAACAATTTTAAGGTCATTTTTATAGAAAATTTTGTAAGCTACAATATTGCATCGCTATATTTTTCTCTAAATGCAACCGTTAAAGAGATATTTGTGAAAAACTGATTTTGGGCGCCATTTTTTCAATATGGCGGCGCGAGCGAACATGACTCGAGGTAGCAAAGTTGATATTCTGAAAGAGCATACCAAAATCTATAAAATAACTCATTTGCAAAAATCCCGCAAAACTTTCCAGGTGAAACTATCAAATGACTATACTAAAAGGTTTAAAAACATTAAAAAACTTAAGAAAAAAATATTACAAACTGTTTAAAAATACTGGCAATATTGAGTTTCAACTGAAGATAATGTTTAATCAAAGGGAATTAAATTTTTTGGATAAATTTCTGTATAAGAACTATATTAGTATGTGTGTAGCTAACGTTAAATCTAACCCAAAGTTCTTTTGGAGTTTATAAACTCTAAAAAAACTTCATCAAACTTACCAACTAATATGTTCTTGGATAATGAAGTAGCTAAATCTCCTCTCCTCCATGATGAATCTTTTTGCAAAATATTTTTCCTCTAACTTTGAATTGGGTAACAACTCAGTTATTCCTTTTGACCACAATATTAATTCTGTGATAGATTTCGGGAAGGTAAATCTTGTTGAAGAAGACATTATTAATGGTATTCTTGCCTTGGATGATTCCAAAAAGAGGGATATTGATGGTTTGTCTCCTTTCATTCTTAAGAAATGTCATTTATCCATAACTAAGCCCCTTACATTAATTTTTAATAAATCTCTGCAATCAGGAGAATTCTGAGATTCTTGGAAAATTACAGCCATATGCCAATTTATAAAAGTCGCAATAGAAATGATGTAAAAAATTATAGGCCAATTTCTAAGCTATCCACCATTTCAAAACTCTTTGAAAAAATTGTTAAAAATAAATTATCATTTGCAATTAAAAGTATAATATCACCATATCAACATGGTTTTGTGTCTGGTCGGTCGACAACTACTAATCTTGCTGTGTTTTCAGATTATTGTGTTAATGCGTTTAATGATGGCTTTCAAGTTGAAACTATATACACGGATTTTTCAAAGGCATTCGAAGAGTTCCACATAAATTATTAACCGCGAAATTAAAAAATTTAGGATTTCATTCTAGTTTTCTGGGCTGGATTGAACCTTATCTACATTATAGATCTTGTTTTGTTTCTTCAGAAGGAATATCTTCCTATTTATTTATTGCCACATCAGGTGTTCTCAAGGGAGTATATTGGGGCCAATCCTTTTTATTTTGTTTATTAATGATATTGGAGAATCCTTTACTAAAACTAATTATTTAATGTATGCTGATGATTTAAAAATTTTTTCTCAAATTACTGACATATCTGACTTCAATGCTTTACAGTCTAACTTAGAAAATCTTCAAAGATGGTGCTTGAATAATTGTCTATTATTGAATTTAAAGAAATGTTTTCATGTCTCTTATTTGAAATTGAGAAACTCTCAGCAGTTTTCTTTCAGTATTGATGGATTTCAGCTTGTTCTTGCCACTGAAATTAAAGATCTTGTGGTTATATTTGATTCAAAATTCAGCTTTACCCAAAACTTACTCTTTGTTAGCTTTTATCCGTCGCAAGACCAGAGAATTTACGGATCCCTACACACTTAAATTGTTATACACTAGCTTGGTTAGATCAAAACTGGAATATGCTTGCTTCATTTGGAACCCATACTATGCCTCTCATACTAATAGACTTGAAAGAGTTCAGAGAAAGTTTTTAAGATTTGCCTTACATTCTTTGCGATTTCCTGAGCCAATTCCGTCTTATCGCTCGCGTTGCTTACTCCTTAATCTTAAGTCATTAGAGAATAGACGCAGAATTTTGTCCTTACTTTTTGTTTTTAAAATTGTTCAGGGTAGCATCGATTGCTCTTATCTACTAGGTAGAATAAACTTTTTATTCCTTTCAGGAATCTCAGAATTATTCCGGTGTTCCATGAGGATGTATATAGGACAAATTTCTCATTAAATTCTCTAATAGTGCGATATCAGAGAGAGTTTAATATATTAGCTGTTACTCATTCCATTGATTTCTCTATAACATTATTTCATATGACGAACTTGTTAGAAGCTATTTATAAGTAGTTTACTGAAGAGGATTTATTTGTTATTTTTAAAGTAATTTCTAATATCATTATTATGTTTATCTTTGTTTTTTATTTTTTTAATGTTATGCAAACTATTGTAAGTATGTTATTATAGTCAGTAAGGATTATTGTTTATTAGCTACCAACAATGAAAATACATTGATGGTTGGAGCTTACTGTTCAGTGTTTTTGAGTAAAACAACAATAAAAACACAAAAAACAAGGCAAAAATAAACATAAATAAAAAAAGTAAAAAAATGTATCGGAAGGCTGGTTTGCGTTACTAGTTTCGGGACCCACCACAGGTCAAAATTGACTATAATAAGTCAATTCCTCATCAGACGCTTTGCCGACATCTTTTAGAATTCTGCAAGCATACTTTATTTAACTTTTAGCATAGATTAGACGAGAATCACAGCTACAAGAAAAACACAGCGCATGCAAAAATTCAAATTTCTTTGTTTTTCCTCTATATGCATTGCCAAGCCGTTGTGAGTCATTGATATTATACTATTTTTGCATAGCGCTTCGTTTGCAAGGTTTTTTGCCGAGACAAAACGAAGTAGCAAGCGCATTCGTATGTGTATCAGTTGGCTCTCTGAGATTTTCTAAATTTTTTGGTTTTGGAACAGATGATGATTTACATTATTAGCTACCAACAATGAAAATACATTGATGGTTGGAGCTTACTGTTCAGTGTTTTTGAGTGTTTTTTTGTGTTTTACTCAAAAACACTGAACAGTAAGCTCCAACCATCAATGTATTTTCATTGTTGGTAGCTAATAATGTAAATCATCATCTGTTCCAAAACCAAAAAAAAAGGATTATTGTTTCCATTGACTTATTAAATAAAATAAATAAATAAATAATAGCCGTGTTTCTTTTGACGTGTATATACAATTGTGGTAATTTTCAAATTGCGATAACTTACACAGTGCAACATTTTTCAAGTCATTGACGGTGAACTAAAATCCGTTATAAGGCGTCGAAAGTACTCGCCGAAACAAGTAATTCTGCCAGAGCGTTTTGCAAAGTTGACTCATATAAGGATTTTATGGTCAGTTTTGCGATTTTAAGGCACTAGATGAATTTTTTTCGGTTAAGTTTGTTCGGCATTTTTTTTTCTTCTATACAATAGCTACAACATTGCTGAAGTCATCAAAACAATATCTCAGCTAGCCATATGAAAAAATCGAAAAATCGCTCAAAATCCTCAAAGTTGCAGTTTTCAGCTGGATAATTATAATTATAACGCTGAAAATTGCAACTTCTTGCCTCAAATTGGATTTTGAACGATGGAGATATAGCCATATGAAAAAATCGAAAAATCGCTCAAAACCAGAGTGTGTTACCAACTAACAATTTGGCAATTTTTCACAACAGACGGCGCTAGTGAGCCTTATGATTTATTCATAATGGCGATCCTGTTCAGAGAGTTTACTCGTGATCTATAGCACAATCGCTTAAGCACCGCGTTCTCTTTCATTAGAAAACCGGAGTCACGGGTTCGAGTACGGTTTCTGGCAAGATTTAACTAAAACTGATCTGATGAGGCTATATACATGTTTATATATGAAAATATATAAATATGTATGTGGAAGTAGCCGAAACATATGTAATCAATTTCCATGTTAACACTTGCTTTCGTCTGTTGTTGAAAAATTGCAAAAATGACTGTTTAATTAGTTCAATATAAAATTATCATAAATTTTTTTCAATTATTTCGCTTACGGCTGCAATTACGAAAAAATAGTTGTCGACAGTTATTTACTGAGTCTAACAGTTGCTTAGCTTCAATGATTTACTACGAAAAAGCCCCATGCATTTTTTTCCTATTACTCATGGTTTAGGAGGTATGTCAATTTAAAAAGTTTTAAAACTTCGCGAAATTTATATGTTGTGTAATAGATTCCCCTAATGATTGTATAATTTCAATTAGTGCATTGAAATGGCAACACTAAGAAATCGACAATGCTTACTTTTTTCTTCTGGCAGTTGGTAACTTGGAAAGTACCGTATTTTTCGATGGAATGTCATGATGGCGTGATTTTGGCGTCAGCAAAAAATGTTCAGTTAGTTGCGGTTTACTTTTGTTCGGTGATTGTTCTGGCTTCGCTGCCTATATTATGCCAAAAAAAAAAAATATTCGGCGTGGTTATTTTTCCTCAGCAAAAAGAAATAATTTGTGCTAGGAATTTATGAACAAGAAAACAGTGTATTGCTATCCAAAAAAAATGTGCTCCAGACAAATGGAAAGTATGCATTAGCATGAAATGGTTTAGCACACCAAGAACATAGCAAAAAAAAAAAAAAAACTGTGAAACCGAAAGTTTTTTTTTTATACCAAAAAGAAACTCAAATTTACAAGTGTAAAAAAAAGGCAAAAAGGGCGACAATCAGAATACCGAAATTTCGTAAAAATAGCAAGGAAGAAAAGAAGTACATATTTTATAAAGAGAAAATGAAATTTTTTTTTGTTTTCTATAGTGAATACGACGCAATTAACAGTAGATTCTTATTCCATGCAAAGTGGACAGGCGCGAAGTGTAAGAAAAAATCTTGTCATAAGTGTTGACTTAGACTGTTTTAGTGGAAGGAAAACCTAAAATACGTGCAATGTCATTCAGTCAATCTATAGAAGGAAAAGAATTTCACACACTTTACGAAAAATAGAAAAAAAAGCCACAAAAAAATCAAACAATAGAAATTTTGCAAGTGCAAGAAGCAATTAAAGTTTTTCCAAAACTTTAAAAAGAATTATCGTGTTCAATTCTCTGTTTTGGGTGTTTTTATTTTATAAAATTAAGAAAGAAAAAGTACACAAATGCAAAATAAATTTGGTGCAAATTGTGACTTTGCTTTGTGTTAAAAGACGACGCAAGTAATTAAAAAAAACAAAAAAGTGAGGGTGTAAAATTTGGCCTGGCCAAATATTAAATACCCTACACTGCAGTATTTTAAAAATTTTGCCCCAGTTGCCAATCATCTCTTAACGAGCACGGTCGACTATTTTCTCAGCGTGAGTTTAATTATTTCTCAGTTCTATTGGTTTTTTTTTATTATTGTTCTGCCTTTACTTTCGGTTTAGTAACAATGAGTGCGGATCCTGGCGGAGGGGATCAAAATTATTTTGCTATATTTAATGAGCAGAGAGTTAAAAATAAAAGGAAATTTAACGTGAATAATACCGGTGACTTCCCAAATCTGTCTCAGCCTAAAAAAAGCAAAAGTAATAATACTTGTCCAAAATTCATATTGATAAAAAATGTTGATGAACAAAAACCTATCAAATCTTTCAATATTTTTGCTGTTGCAAAAGCATTAGAGAGTATAACTACTGAAAAAACAGCACAAACGTCTTACACAAGAGAGGGACATTTATTGATATTAACTAAAAGTGAACGTCAAGCAGCTCTCTTTCTCAAAGCTAAACAGTTATCTAACCTGTGCCAAATCTCAGTTTCTTTGCACCCTACACTTAACATTTGCAAAGTGGTTGTATTCTCAGAGTATTTAAGACAGCTAACAGAAGATGAAATAGTTGAAGGTTTACGATCCCAACACGTTACTGAATGCAAAAAAATTACAAAATTCAAAGACGGCAAAATTCTAAACACCTCTTTACATATCCTCTCTTTTGATCTATACGACCTACCAAATGAATTGGAGGTAGCATGCAGTGTAAGAATTGGCACGTAATTGGCCATACAAAAAAGCATTGCGAGGTAGGAAATAAATGTTTTGTTTGCTCCACAACTGAGCACATTCCAACTCCCTGTACTAAGGTTGAATGCATTAACTGTAAACAACAGCATCGCTCCAACAACAAAGAATGCCCAACTTACAAAAAACGTCAATCAATACTCACATACAAAACAATAAACAAATGTACCTTTAGAGACGCAACACTCGCAATCAATGAACAAGCAAATACTCAATTTTCAAATCAAATCGTTATAGAAGAACTAAAAGATGCAATTGCTGTAAAAAACAAGACTTTTAATCTAGAAAACAATCTACATACGACTAACAATACACAAAATAATAACAATGGACAAGAAAACTCAAAAACTCTCCCAGAAAAAGCAACAATTCTCAAAATACAACAACAAATGAATCTTCACCACCTAAAACTACTTTGCCCACAGTTACACCACCAACTACAAAAATTAATACAACAAAAAACACCACAACAACAATAAAAATCACCCCAACAACAAAAACCATAACCGTATTGAATAACTCTTTTCAAACTAATGCATCCCTCGACATTTCAGATCAACCTATTATTTCTCCAAGACAATCTACTTATCCCAAAATTCCAATTCGTAATACCAAATCATCTTCAAGGCAAACGTCACTTGATACTCAAAATATTAGCTCAAATTCAGACGCGGAAATGAAAACATAAAATTTTCTTTATCTGTATTTATACAAATTTTAAGAATATTTTTCGTACACCAAGTTAGTTATGGTACTTAGATTCCTTCAATGGAACCTCAATGGTTACTACAATAACTACAATGAGCTACAACTTATTATTAAAAACAAACTTCCCGATATAATAGCCCTTCAAGAAACCCACTTAATCTCATTTCCTCATCAGACTTGCATTCCCAAAAAATATGTTCTTTATCACAAAAATGATATTAATCCAAACCAATACGCAAAACGGGGTGTCGCCTTTTTAATATCGAAAAACATCAAACATAGTCTAATCAATATTAACACTAATATTCTTTGTATTGCAATAGAAATTGAAGCCGAAATAAATTTTATAGTTATAAACATATATTCAGGACCAAAAGAAAATATCAGGGAAAGTGACCTGCATGACATTTTGAGATGTTTTAACAAACCTCTCTTAATTATTGGAGATTTTAATGCTTGGAGCACTCTATGGGGCTCAAGTAGAACCAACAGTAAAGGCAGGACAGTATCTGATTTTATCAACAACAAACATGATTCTTATGAATGGCAACTCCCCCACACATTTTTCCACACATTCCACTTTCACTAACATTGACCTATCCTTGTGCTCACCCCCTTTGAATATATCCTACTCTTGGACGGTTGATGATAATCTTCATGGAAGTGATCACTTTCCAATAAATATTATACTTTTTTCTGACAATAGAAACTACTATGGTCCTAAAATAGTTAGATACAAAACTGATTTCGCCAACTGGTGTAAATTCGACGTACTTACTTCTGAAAAAATTAATAACTTAAACCTGAATTTACCAAACATTAATCAAAAAGTGTCTCGTTTCCAAAAATGCATAGTTAGCTGTGCCAATGATTCAATACCAAGGACCAGCAACAAAGCCTATAAAAGCAAGTATACTGGTGGACTGAACTCATAGCTGCCCTTCAAAAGGATAAGCAAACATGTTGGAAAACTTTTCGAAGACATCCAACTACATCAAATTTAATTAAATTTAAAAAAGCAAACGCAATCTTTAAAAGAGAAGCTAAGCTGGCAAAAAGAAAATCTTTCATAAATTTTACGAAAGACATTAATCCTTCAACCCCGTCAAAAGTACTTTGGGACAAAGTTCGAGCCCTCTCGAATTGCAACACTTGCACTATTAATAAATACATAAAAATTTCGGGCGACTCTAACATAAGCGATTCTAAAAAAAATTCAAACCTGTTTGGTAAAAACTGGTCAGATTTTTCTCTGGACCATAACTTTAGTAATAATTTTGTTCAAAATAAACATAGTATCCCTGAGAGAATTTCCACCTCACATCACCTGTCTGCGCGCGCAAAAAAAAAAATCGAAGCACCAATAACTATGCTCGAACTACAGTCTTGCCTCAATAGTATAAAAGGTAAAACCCCAGGACACGATAAGTTATCCTACCCAATAATAAAGTACTTGCCTAACAATGCTAAAAAGAAATTATGCAGTATATACAATGAAATCCTTATATACGGTCAATTACCGCAGCAATGGAAAGTTGCTACTATTGTGCCCATCCTTAAACCAAACAAAGAAAATAACTCAATACATAGCTATAGGCCCATTTCTCTGCTTCCACGCATGAGCAAAGTCCTTGAAAAAATTGTTGCAAAAAGACTATTTTGGCTGCTATCTGAACAAAATCTTCTTTCTTGCAAACAATCAGCTTATAAAAGGGGAAAAGGCACAACAGATGCTTTAATTGCTATTGATCAAGATATCAGTGATGCTTTGTCATCTAAAAATCACTTTTCACTCATGTCAATAGACGCTGAGAAAGCTTTTGATCGCATAGGAGTGCATTCTGTCATTGACAAGCTAATAGAATGGAAAGTGGGCAATAAAATTATAAACTAAGTTTATAATTTTCTCTCAAACAGAAAAATACGTGTTAAAGGTAGTAATACCTTTTCAGATATTTGGCCATTGCAAAATGGGATTCCTCAAGGATCCCCTCTGTCAGTCGTTCTGTTTCTAATTTCTTTCAACAATCTTAGTAAAATAATTGATGACCAGAAATTCTTTAAGCACGCTATTTACGCAGATGACCTCTACATTTATTGTAAAGTAAAAAACTTTTCAACGTTTATTGACAAAACAAACAAACTTTTTGAGGATCTCTTGTCATGGGGTGATTATAGTGGGTACAAAATATGCGTAGAAAAATCTAAACATTTACATATATGTAAGAAAATTAATTGTTATAATTTTATAATCAATGCTAATGATGTAAATATTCAAAATGTATTATCACTTAAGATCTTAGGTATTTACTTTAACAACAAGCATCTTTGGAATTGCCACATAAATAACCTTTCTAAAACTTTAAATAAGAGACTTAATATCATAAAATGCCTAAGTAGTATAAGGCTAGAAAGCAACACAAACTCCCTTATCGGAATTGTTAGGTCAATTATCCTTTCAAAAATTGATTATGGTCTGCTAATGTTTGGAGTCACATCGAGGCGAAATCTGCAAAAAATTAAGTCAATGTATCATTCTGCACTTCGAGTAGCGCTGTGTGCTTTTCGATCCTCTCCCATTCCAAATATCCTTACGGAATCTGGTCTTCCATCCATAGAAAATCGATGCACACTACTCACAGGAAGGTTAGCTTTTAAGATCTTGAACTCGGAAGGCTCTCAAATTCATGAACAAATAAAAAAAATTATGAAACGGAAGAGACTACCAAAAAAGCCATCAACACTATATCGTGCTTTGCAACTTGCTAAGGATAACGACAGCATTATATCTATTGAAAAAAAATTATCACTTACGAGAACCACCTTGGCACTTAAGATCGGAAAGCATTTTGTTAGAACTTCATCAATGGACTAAACAAGAAACAAATCCCGAAATATTTCGTAAACTCTTCTTGGAAATACGTAAAATACGTAACCGTTTCAGCGATTGGAAGATCTTTTACACTGATAGATCAAAAACTAAGGATTCTGTTGCTTTCGGGGTAGTAAACGAGAGCGGTAAGCTACTTTGTATTGGTGCTCTGCCCGGGTACACCTCCATTCTTGCAGCAGAAGCAGTAGCCATACTACAAGCTATTAAAATAGCTCACAAGGAAAACAGAAAATATATCATATGCTCTGATTCTCTATCCACTATGCACGCAGTCAAAAATATTAACAACAATAACACAACCATTTCACAAATACGGGATTTATTGATTAACTCTCCTCTACTCAAACTACTTTGGGTTCCTGGGCACATTGGTATTGCAGGAAACACAGCTGCTGATAATGCTGCTAAGCATGCAACAAAGACACCAACTTTTACTTTTGCCACAACTTTTAAAAAAGATATTTGGAATGCAGTTGATGAAAAAATACTATATATTAATAAATCCCACTGGTCAGCTTATTCTCATCACTACAAAAGCATCAATCCGAATCAAATTCCACCTACCTACCCGATTGCAATAAATAGAAGAAAAACAATAGCCTATACTCGGTTCCGTCTAGGACACACCAGACTTACACACCAACATTATCTTTCACGAGATTCAGCACCCATATGTCAACACTGTCAAACAGAAATAGCCTCCATTGAACACATCATCTACAATTGTCCAGAAATAGAAAATATACGAATTACGCACAAAATTCCTCCAATTTTCTCCCTACTTAATACACCGTCAGAAATCAATATCAGCAATTTTATAAACCTATTATTTAAACTTTATATATTCTATGACATATAATATTTTTTAATACTAATTTAAGATAGCCGAAGGCCCTAGATGCTTGTTGCTAGACTTTGAGCCTAAAAATTGTAATTATATTACTTTTTTGACTTGTTATAAAAAAATAAAAAAAAATAAATGAATAAAAATAAAAATAAAAAAATAAAACAAAAAAAAAAAATTTGCCCATATGGGAGGTGCTACGCCCTCGTGTCCAAGTTCACCCAGTTTTTGTTTAGAGCTTGCATTTATAGTTTTTAGTGTCTGAGTGAAAAACGTTTTCAGTACAGCGTTTTGAACCTTTTGCTTATATAGGAGGTGCCACGCCCTCTTGTCTGAGTTCTTCTAGTTCTAGTTTAGCATTTTTAGTCTTTAGTATTTGAGTGAAGTTTGGTTGGATTATCTCAAAAAACTCTTTCAGTATAGCATTTTGAAACTTTTGCACATATGGGAGGTGCCACGTCAGAGCTTGCGCATACATTTCTTAGTATTTATGCCTATTTTGGTTGCATTGCCGTGAAAAATACTCCTAAAATTGCAATTTGAATATATTTTTTGTATGGGCGGTAGGCGTGTCCGTTGACCGATTTCGCTCATTTTCAATCCCCCGAGCTATCTTTGACGAAGGAGGCAGTGTACCAAATTTCATTGAAATATCTTGCTCAGTTTTCCCAAAAAGTGTATTTCAACACACAGCCACCCAGCCAGCCAGACAGACGGACATGGCTATATCGACTCAGGAGGTGACGCTGATCAAGAATATATATACTTTTCTATATCTGCCACGCCTCCTTCTATGCGTTACAAACGGAAGGACAAGTGAATATACCCTGGGTGTAGGGTATAAAAAGGTCATAAAATAAAAATTTTGGCTGCATTGAAAACGGCGAAATTGAGAGTAGAATTGTCTTCTATGCAAAGTGGACAGACGAGAATCCCTGCAAGTGTCGCTGAAATTAATTGACAAAGTAGACAAATTTAAAAAGAAAAATCGATTCGGAAGGTGTTGACTAAGACAGTTTTTGTGCTTGAAAGATCGGCGTGGGTGAAAACCACATTAAACAGTAGGTTTCGGAAGTGCATTCACAAAACTTAGATGAAAGTTAAAATTTTTGCTAAATGCTTACGTATTTTCTTTTAGACTATTTATGTAATAGAAAATCAAATTTACGACATTTGTGTTGTTGCTTTGATCGTTACTGTGAATGATTCGTTGTACACGTATACCATTATGATTGCGTACAATTCGTTCTATGGTCACGTACACCCTTGTTTGGAAATTCCTTTCACAGCTCGACTTGCAAAAAGAAAAAAGACAAAACAAAAAAAAAATTACATTATGTCGGTAAAAGTGTTTAAGAAAGAAAAGACAGAAAAAGAAGATCATTTAAAAAGAAAGAAAAGGAAGAGTTACAAACTAACATTTAATTGTAATTAGAATAAGTAAACATAACATAAGCCAATAAGAAATAAAATAGAAAATTAAGTGAAATAAGGAAATAAACAAAACAAAGAAACAACATGTAAACAATCAACAGATCCAGATGATCGCTGCAGCAACCCAGTTGAAACTCATTTGAGTATAGGAGTAAGAGATTATATTAGAACAAAACTTTTTATTATTATTAGATTATAGGTCCTATAAATATTATTATTATAAGTACATATATATATAACTAGCGTTTACTTTTTGCTTCATAAGATTAATGTTATTGTCGGCATTATTCTTACACAAATTAATAAATTTCGTTATAATACATAATTTTTTTTAACGTATACCGGTATAAACCTAAGTAAATAGTTTATAATTTTCAACATTGTTTAATTGTTTAAAACATAAAGACATATGTACATCTTATTTTCTGATACATATGCATAAACATAATGAATTAACTGTTATGGCAAATTTCCATTTAATAAAAAAAGCATAAATTGAAAATGAATTTCTGAACAATTTTTTTTGAGGAATGAAGGCTGACGGAAGTGTACAGATGATGCTGCTGTAAGGTAATATGTAAAAAGGGGTGATTCCAAAATAATGAGTGTCCGAATTGCCAAGGTGGGGTGGGCCAAATGCACTCGAAGTGACAAAACGTTACGTCACTTGTTTGCTTGAAGCGATTTTATTTACGATGGGTTAACTTGTCAAGTTTTTTTCCATACATTTTTTTTAAGCATAGCTATCTTAATGGCATGAAAATTTCTTTGATTACGCGTTTTGACTAAAAGGGAGAAGCACGACTATCAGATAGTGTAGCCGGAGTTTTGACAGTTTTCATGCCGCTTTTACCCGATTGTCCTTTAAGTGAAAATATTTTCGGAATCTTTTTTGTCACATACCAAACGGCGCGTAACAGTTGTACTTTCAAATTGAGATAACTCTCGAACGACTAATCGCACTAAAAAAGTAAATACATACTTGTTTGTAGAAAATTATATTTCCTACAAACTTTTCTCAGCTTCAAATTTTGAAAGACAAGTTTTTTAAGGAAATCTCTGGAGATGTTTTCGCTCGATAAAAAGGAACGGTATCTATTTTATTAAAATTTACATACTCTACAAATAATATTTGTTACATATATACGAAATAATTATCATTAAATTTTTTTACTTGAAAAAAAAAACGTAAATATTGCGAACATTCATGTCTTTAAAACTAATAAAAAATTCATAAAAACTAAATCAAAATTCATTATACTTCATAACCTTTCAAAGAAATTTTTTATTCAAAACTTAAAGAATTCATTCAAAATTTGGCAATTTTATTTTTTTTTTTTTTTTAAGTAATAAAATTTAACGATAATTATTTCCAAGGGCATATGCAAGGGGGGCAGGGGGCAGCTGCCCCCTAGCTCTTGCTTTAGAGTTACAAATATATCATATTCATTCATTTTTACAGTAGTTTTTACAACTTTTCATATTAAAGCCAAATAAAACACGATTTTTTGGACAATAGTTTATACAAATACACTTTTTTTATCTTTACTTTACTATTTATTTATTTAATTGCAAACAATTTGAAAGTAAAATCAGATATTTAAAAAGTTATTAAGGTTTCACTGAAGTAGGACTATTCGTTTTTTTATCGAAAAAATAAACAGGTACAAAAAAATATTTTTTGCTCATAACTTTTTTTCTTCTCAGAAGGGATACCAAAAGCTGCTTAAAATTGAAGACTATGCAGGTAGTATAGATAATATCCGGTTCCAAAAGTAGTTTTTTTATGTTTTTCAATCACGTGGTCGGAAAAGCATTCGTTTACTCAAAAGGAAGGCTATTACGAATAAAATGTATAATGCTTTAAATGCTTAAAATCGTTCAAAGTATCAAAGTATTTTATAAATTTTTTCAGACCTTTTTTAACTTTTCAAAAATTGGTCAAAGAAAAAGAAAAAGAAAAATTTCCAAAAACTCTAAAAAAATTCACAAGTGTACTTTGTGCGATTCTAAGCATTTTAAACATTATACAATTTTTTTGCTTCATAAAAATCGACCCAGTTTATTGTACCTGTTTATTTTTCCGATGAAAAATCAAAATGGTTTTACTTCACTGAAACCTTAATAACTTTTTAAAATATTATCTGATTTTAGTAAATTTGGGCTTAAAATATTTAAAATTAAATACACTTATAAATAAAAATATAAAAAATATTGTAAAATTGTAAAAAATTACTATGAAAATAAACTTTTCGCTCAGTTTTAACTATTAACTTTAACTCAGCCAATTTAAATAGAATTTTAGTTATTGATACATTTAAAAGAAGCGTAAGAATTTTTCTTTAAAATAGTGTATAAAAAAATTCGATCAAAATTGGGTTTCTTGAACGATTTTTTTATAAAATTAGAGCTATACCCTCAAAAATCGAAAGTGTCGATTATATCTAGAACGGCTCTTCTGACAAAAAAAAAATTAATGCGTTTTTTGGAGTCAGCGACCTCAAATTAGTTTAGAAATGTGATATATATTTAAAAGATACACGTAACATACCTAAGCAAATTTTTATTTAGAAAGTTTTAGTGCACAAAAATATACAGCTCCTACATTGAAATTTCTCAAAAACAAAAAAAAAAAGTTTCGCAAAATTTGAGTTTCGCCCCCCCTAGATGAAATCCTGCGTACGCCCTTGTCTGAGTTCGGACTATAAGTGACCTGGACAGTAAAAAGAGGGCTTACGTGCGAAAACAAGATTTCTAGAAAAACTATCTTAAAGTTAACAAGTTAATATTGATACTTCTTCACGCTTAATGGCTTGAAATCCCTTACTCTAAGGTTTTTGGGGTCGCTGATTACGAATCTAGTATCAGTTTTTGAAAATTCAAAATGGCGGATCCAATATTGCGGACAAAAAAAATTAAAAACTTATCAGATTCGCTTAAAACTGACTACTCGGGGGTTTACGGGGTCGCTGCATACAAATCTAGTACCAATTTTTGAAAATTCAAAATGGTGGATCCAATATGGCGGACAAAAAAAATTAAAACCTTATCGGATTTGCTTAAAACTGACATCTCTGGGGTTTTCGGTGTTGCTGATTACGATTTTTGAAAATTCAAAACGATAAAATTTAAAAACTTTTTGGATTCGCTTAAAACTTGCTACTCGGGGTTTTTTGCGTCTCTCATTACGAAGCTACTTAGTATCAGTTTTTGAAAATTCAAAATGTTGGACAAAAAATTTAAAACTTATCGGATTTGCGTAAAACTGGCTACTTGGGGATCGAGGTCGCTGATCACGAAAGTAGCAAATTCAAAATATCGGAAAGAAATTAAAAATTTCTCGGATTCGTTTAAAACTGGTTTTAAGCGAATTCAATGAATTGTGTAATCTGCGACTTCAAATAAGTTCCAATTATCGAGTTTCAAGCGAATCTGTTCGATTGTTAAAATCTTCATTTTGATTGACACTCGTGTTCAGTTTCTTGTATGTATTTTATCCTCATAATCAAAGGTTTTTCGCGTAAGTTGCTACTTTTGGATTAATAAACGAATATGTAACAATAAATGAGTTTACAAAGGTTATAATTGTTATCGCGCTGTCCGTCTTTTGACGTGACAACGTTTCACTCCAAGTTCAGGAAATTGGATTACTGATGAATCTGACGATGATGTTAGTTCGAGTGGCAATGATGATGACAAAATACATTTATCTCATTCGGAAAATTATGTGCAACAAAGTGTTGCTAAGATGGATTTATCTGCTGTCGATGAAAAAGAACAGGATCTGATCCTATTCTGCAACAGTTGTGTTGGACAGAATAAGAACAATGCTTTAGTATCGTATCTGCAATGGCGAATAGCTCGAGGACTTAATAAAACGATTTTATTCAATTTCCTCCTTACGGGTCATACAAAGTTCGCACCAGATCGTCACTTGGGTGTTTTCAAGATTAAGAATGTCGTTAGTACTATCGACACGTATGAAGATTTACTGCAGTGCGTTGTGGAATTGTCAACTGGTGGTTATAACAAAGCTGTATCAGCCGAGGAAGTTGTTTGGTATGAATGGGACAGTCTTTAAGTCACTGGCCGGCATAACAAAATTTCATCACTTTATAGTCAGTACAGACTGTGTGAAAGCAAAGAAATTCGCAGACAGCGAAGAGGTGGAGTCGTTTCATCTTCAAAACCTATCGATAATCAAATGCCGAAAGTTATAAAAGCTGTTGGCTTATCTTTGGAGCGTCAGTGGCATATTTCTAAAAATTTTCGCAGCTTAGTTTCAGATATAAGAAAATCCGATATTTTGGCTACATTACCAAAACAAAAATTGGTATCGAAGAAATGTGAGGCTGCATCATTAAAAAATTAGTCGGTATCGAAGAAACGTGTGGCATTATCACAAAAGGATTTGGTATCGGAGATATACATGGCTGCATTACCGAAAAAAGAGTTAGTACCGAAAAAACGGAAGGCGAAGGTTAGTAGAGATGTTCTCGAAACGCATACGGAAGAAGGTTTATCTTCCTTCAACACAACCAACCCAACTAAAGGAAGACGAAGCTAGTTTTAAGCGAATCCCATAAGTTTTTTTTTGTCAGCGACCCCAAAAACTTCCGGACAAGGAGTTTCAAGCGATTTTAATCTTTTTTTTTTTCCTTTTTCCAAATTTTTAAAAAACAGTTTTTTTCCCAAAAGTACTCTTCTTTAGCTTCACTTTTAATAAACATGTTGACAAATAATAACTTTTTGGTTTACACCACGTGAAAGAGTGAAAAACGATTTTTTGATACTAACGCCCCCTTTTCACTGTCGAGGTCACATATAATTGTTATTCCTTGATATTGGCATAAAAGAACTGCATTTACAAAATATTTCCATCACATCTCAGTTTTCAGATAAAGTGACAAATCCAAAATCACGATTTACATCCGCGAAAGAAATAATTCGAAAATTTTTAGCCGTCAGAATTTCAAGAAGAAAATGTAAAACCATCCAGAAAATTGCCGGATAGTTTAACATTTTCTTTTTGAAATTCTGACGGTTTAAAATTTTTCAATTATTTTTCGTACTTATGTAAATCGTGATTTTGGATTTGTCATTTTATCTGAAAACTGAGACGTGATGGAAAAATTTTGTAAATTCAGTTCTATTATATCAATAGCAAGGAATAATAATTTCAAAGTCCAAGCTCAGATATTTTTTTACCGTTACAGTCTTGCTTAGTTAACAAAATCAAAATATCGAAAATACGGCGAATTGAATTTACAAGTAAATTGAGAGGGCGCGGTTGCCAAACAAAAACAAAACTCTTCTCATCAGCATTCATCAGTTTTGTTGCAATTACAATAATATATAACCCTTAAGTTAATCTTTAAATTTCTTTATAGAATTTAAACATTTTGGATTAATGAACTTTTAAACTAACATTTATTTTGCAATAGGAAAAATAGAACATATGCAATTTTCAAATCATTTTAGCTCTGTACCTTTTAGAAGGTGCAGGAAGGACTTTTTAGTACAAAAAAATAACTTTTTTTTTTTTCACCATTTAACTAGAAATATTTTATTTAAAATTTGTTTTAAGTGTTTACATACGAAAATTTATTTTTTTTAAATTAATTACATTAAAGCTTGATAAAACAAGATGGAAATGAAATATGAAATGAAAACTTACCGTTGATGTCCGTCTGCTGGCCAGTAGGTTAGATACGCTAATTTTGAGATTGCAGATTATGTTCTTTTTTATTGTATTTAAAGTTTTTTTAGTATTTACTAAATTTTAATGTAATTATCCTCTTTTTTTTTTTCTTATATTAAACACTCAGAAATTTATGTTTTAAGAAACATAAATCTTTGAACAATCTATATGAAATTTGGTATGGAGATAGTAAGAGACCATAGGAAGGATATAGAATAGTTTCTACTCCTAAAATCATCCTTAAAGGGGGATGGAAGTTTATATGGGGAATCGATAATCGCTGAACCAATTTTGATGAAATTTGTAGGGCTGTGCAACGAGCCGAACTAGTTCGATCAAACTCAAAACTCATGAGCTTTTCACACAATTTCAGTACCCAATTGAGTTCGTTTAGCTCAGCTCAACTCAGCTCAACTCAGTTCGTAAGTTCGTAAGTTTTGAGCTGATCGTTTGATCGATCATCGAATTCGTTGTGAGCTGATCGTTTGTTTGTTGAGCTAGTAAGTTATGAGTTTTCTCGTTTGTTTTGGTTATATTCAGCGTGTTCGTTATGCGATGTATATGATTGCAATCAGCGTTGTAAGAATTGCGTAGAAATAATACTTAAGGCTTAAAATTATACACGAATATTAAACAAATATTTTGCATAGTTGTTTTTTTGCTCTTAATTTGAAATTGTGAACTTAATAAAATTGAAAATAAAACTAAGACTTTTTGACAAATGATTTTGAATGAAAAAGTTAATTTTTTTAGGGTTGCCACCTGTTTTTTGTAATAAAATCAAAATTTTCTATCAATAAATTGCTAAAATCATCATTTTCCAAAACCGACGAAACAAAAATTTGGGGTTGCCATATCAGAGTTGAATGACGTGTTTTTTGGAAATTGCATTTCTTTGTCAACTTTCTTTATTGAAAGTTATGGAATCGACCCAAAAACCCATAGTAAATTTTTTGGGGCTGCCTTCTGGTTTTTTTTAATAACATTAAAATTTTCTTTCAATAAATTGCCAAAATCATCATTTTCTCTCTATAAATTGACATATTGGGTCCAAAAACGACGAAACAAAAATTTAGGGTTGCCATATCAGGGTTGCCAAACATTTTTTTGGAAAATTGCACTCCTTTGTCAACTTTCTTTGTTGGTAGTTATAGAATCGACCCAATAACCCATAATAAATACGAATATTAAACAAATATTTTGCATAGTTGTTTTTTTGCTCTTAATTTGAAATTGTGAAATTAATAAAATTGAGAATAAAACTAAGACTTTTTGACAAATGATTTTGAATGAAAAAGTTAATTTTTTTAGGGTTGCCACCTGGTTTTTTTAATAACATCAAAATTTTCTTTCAATAAATTGCTAAAATCATCATTTTCTCTCTATAAATTGACATATTGGGTCCAAAAACGACGAAACAAAAATTTAGGGTTGCCATATCAGGGTTGCCAGACATTTTTTTGGAAAATTGCATTTCTTTTTCAATTTTCTTTATTGAAAAAATATAGAATCGACCCAAAAACCCACATTAATTTCTTTGGGCGTTATTTCCTAACGCCAATTTTTTTGGGGTTGCCACCTCATTTTTTCAATAAAATCAAAATTTTTTTTCAATAAATTGCTAAAATCATAATTGTTTCTCTATAAATTGACATCTTGTGTCTAAAAACAATAAAAAAAGCTAACAACCAAATGCAATTTTGCGAAAAAAGTCAGGCAACCTTAATATGGCAACCTTAAATTTTTCTGTCGTTATTTTTGGACCCAAGATGTCAATTTATAGAAAGCAAATGATGATTTTTGCAATTTATTTCAAGAAAATTTTGATTTTATTAAAAAAACCAGGTGGCAACCCCAAAAAATTTACTATGGGTTTTTGGGTCGATTCTATAACTTTCAATAAAGAAAGTTGACAATGAAATGCAATTTTCCAAAAAAACGTCTGGCAACCCTGATATGGCAACCCTAAATTTTTGTTTCGTCGTTTTTGAGCCCAAGATGTCATGGAGAGAAAATGATGATTTAAGCAATTTATTGATAGAAAATTTTGATTTTATTAAAAGAAACAGGTGGCAACCCTAAAAAATATGTTGGATTTTTTTAAAGTTTATCTAAGCGGTTAAAGGCTTAAATTTAATTTTTTTTTTTTTTTTGAAATGTATGGTTTAAGCAAATTTTACAAAAAAAAAAAAAAAAAAACATGTGGCAATAATGAAAGTTGCTACTGCTGTGTACAGCGAAGAGCCGAAGTTCAAACAAAAAACAACTATGCAAAATATTTGTTTAATATTCGTGTATAATATTAAACCTTAAACTTATCCCAATTCTTACACATTTTTTGCAACGCTGATTGCAACTTGCAATCATATTCAACGCATATCGAACACGCTGAACGTAACCAAACAAACGAGAAAACTCATAACTAACGAGCTCAACAAACAAACGATCAGCTCACAATGAATTCGCTGATCGATCAAACGATCAGCTTAAAACTCACGAACTTACGAACTGAGTTGAGCTGAGTTGAGCTGAGCTGATCGATCTTGTTCGTTGTGTGTGGCGAAAACTCGAACAGGTTCGATCAGCTCATTGCACAGCCCTAGAAATTTGGTATGGAGATAGTAAGAGACCCTGAAATGGATATAGGATAGCTTCTATACCTAAAATCATCTTTAAAAGGGGTGAAAAGAGGGATGGAAGTTTATATGACGAATCGATAAGCGCTCAACCAATTAAGATGAAATTTGATAGTTTCTATTATTAAAATCATCATTAAAGGGGGTGAACAAGAGGATGGAATTTTGTCTGGAGAGTCAATAATTTCTCAATTACATACTCATTTGATGACATAGATTTTGTTTTGTTGGTGTTTTTTTCTGCGTTTTCCCATTTGTCGCAGATTCACTCTTTCAAACTTGAGAAGCTGCGTTAACAATGAACAGCTGAGCTGTCAAAAGTGGTTTAAATTGTGAAAAATACATAAATAAAAATTTGAAAATTAAATAAAAACAAAAACGTGTATATTTTTGTGTTGAATAAGAATGTGTTTTCTTGAGTAAAATTAAAACAAACAAATTAAAAACAAAACCTCTGTCATCGGAATCTGAAATAGAGTTTAAAGTAATTGTTAGGTGAAGTACTCACGTCCTACAATGGTTTTCCTCTCTTAATTTTAAAAATCAATTTCTATAGATTTTAGTGTGCTGATCACGAGAAAAAAATTCCAACACGCCACAATTTTCAGTAATTTAAATTTTACTTACTTAAGTCATGTTTTCGTACAGTCTAAAACAATAATAGTGCTTTTTATAAAATTGAAAACGACCTTAAAAATATCTGAATTTTTATTTTGATTAAATTGAAAAACATTTTTTTTGACAAGAGTGGTATCCTCAGGAGAAATTAAAAAAATAATTAACAAGATTTAAGGCAGTTGGGATAAAAAAATTAAAGTTTTCACAAGTTCTTAAAATTTGGCTGCTCAAAATAATAGTAGTGGTAACTTTGCAGTCGTGTAACATTTGCAAAATAGCCACGTTTTTAAAATTATGGGTTATTTAAAACACAACTTTATCACTAGTATTTAGTTGCATGGCCTTTATTCGCTATAACACAAGTACAGCGCTTTGGCATCGACTCCACAAGATTTTGGCATCTTTGGACAGGTATGGATTTTCAGGCGTCTTTAACTGTTTCCCAAAGTTGCGAAACATTGGTCGGTCGACATTGGGCAACTGCATTCTTCACGTCGCACCATAGGCGACTGGGCGGGCCATTCAATAACATTTATGTCGTTGGCCTGAAACCATTGTTTGTCGACTTTACTAGTGTGCTTGGGGTCGTTGTCCTGTTGAAAGACCCAATTCAGTGGCATTTGGTCGCTAGCATATGGCAACATGACTTCTTGCAGTATATGGACGTATAGGTGCGGATCCATGATTTCTAGGATCCAGTATATAGGCCCCACACCGTTGTACGAAAAGCATGCCCAAATCATTATGCTAGCTCCTCCGTGTTTGATTGTTTTTAAGGTAAATCTTGGATCGAATTCCGTATTTGGTGGTCAACTTACGTATTGCCGAGACCCCCTTCCACCATAAAGCAGAATTTCGGATTCATCAGTCCATAAAATATTTCTCCATTTCTGAACTGGCCAGTCGATGTGTTTTTGAGCGAATTTTATTCTTGCTGCTACATGTTTTTTATTTGAAGCGGAACTTTTCTTAGGCTTTTTGCTGCCAAATTATTTTCCCGCAAATATCTTCGTATTGTTTATGTACTGGCATTGACTTTAAGTTCATCCTTTATTTTGGAAGAGCTTGCAAAAGGATTTAGTGGTGAGTATCTCACCACACGATTTTCTTCTTTCTTGGAGACTATACGAGGTCTGCCGCGTTTTTCAAGGCGTGGGGTGAACGTGAACAACCTACTAAATTTTTCACTTCCTTGTAAGTTTTGCCCTTCGAAATCAATTTTTTTATAAGTGCACGCTGCTCAGAACTGCAATGATTGCCTCGTCCCATTTTTGGAAAAGTTTTTGTTGCACGCCGATGAGAAACTGATAAATGATTATAATAATACCCTTTTTGTTAGGAATATCCGGTTTATTCTAAATTTTTGACAAAATTTTCACATACACTACTATTACACTGTGGAACAAAATTTGGTCGACAAAAGTTTACTCGGATCTGACGCTGCGAAGTGAAAATATAGGTCAAAATAAAAGACCATTTGGCTCAGTTTGTTCAAGTTGGCTCTAGTTTTCGAGAAAAGGCCGTTTGAATTTTGCACCTTGAAATATGTGGTTTTTTCGATATATCTCGTAAGTAAGCTGAGTTTTATTGCATTTAGTGGTGGGTTTTTGTTCGTCTAATCCATATCCAATCTTTCACTAACAAATTAGTGTTTTTGGATGCAGTTTTGGCAAGTTAGAGCACAAAATTCTGAAAAAAGTGATATTTTTCGCCTTTTATGACATTCGGCTCAATTGTAATCATCCGAGTGGAGGATTTATGCCTTTTAACACTTTGATATAATATATGTGGCAAATGGGCAAAAATTTCTAAAGTGAGTCATCTAAGAAATTAAACGTAAAAAAAGCTTTAACAAAATGATGTTTTCTAACAACTAGTAAAGATTTTGTTAAAATGTTTTTTTTTAGAGATGTTTAACATAGGTCGGGGAATAAAATGGTGTTTTTGATTTGTAAAAAAATGTTTCATTTATTATCGAAAATCCCTATTTCAAACAGGTGCATAAAAGTAAAGCAACTTCTTCGCCTCTGAGAAAACTATAAAAAATAGGTAAGCACTCTCCACTTGTCAAGAAACTATATTCCAGGAAAAAAATTGGGGTAATCGATATTGGTTCAAAAGTTATTAACAATATAGTGATGTCGTGCAAGTCTTTTTTCAGCATTAGAGAAAAACAAGGCATCCTACGAAAAAAGGGTATATGGCATAAAATGCTTAGGAATACGTGTGCGCTTTTTTTGGAACATATCAAATTTTTTTTTTCGGACATTTTGAAAAATTATAAAATGTCTCTGAAAAAATTCACACATATTCCTTAGATAATTCTAAGCATTTTATGCCATATACACTTTTTTCGTAAGATGCGTTGTTTTTCTCTAATGCTGAAAAAAGACTTGCACGACATCACCATATTGTTAATAACTTTTGAACCAATATCGATTACCCCAAGTTTTTTCCTATGATATAGTTTCTTGACAAGTGGAGAGTGCCCACATATTTTTTTTAGTTTTCTCAGAGGCGGAAAAGTTGCTTTAGTTTTATGCACCTATTTGAAATAATGATTTTCAATAATAAATTAAAAATTTTGATCCAAAAAAAAAGTACCATTTTATTTCCCGACCTTCGCTAAATATCTCTAAAAAAAAACATTTTTTTGCAAAATCTTTACTAGTTGTTATAAAACATCATTTTGTTAAAGCATATTTTACGTTTAATTTCTTAGGTGGCTCACTTGAGAAATTTTTGCCCATATGCCACATATGTATATTATATCAAAGTGTTCATATGGATCGCAGCTATAGGTTAAAAGGCATAAATCCACCACTCGGGTGATAACTATTGAGCCGAATGTCATAAAAGGCGAAAAATATCACTTTTTAGGGAATTTTGTGCTCTAACTTGCCAAAAGTGCATTCAAAAATACTAATTTGGTAGTGAAAGATTGGATATAGATTAGACGAACAAAACTCCACCACTAAATGCAACAAAACTCAGTTAACTTACGAGATACATCGAAAAAACCACATAATTAGAGGTGCAAAATTCAAACGGCCTTTTCTCGAAAACTAGAGCCAACTTGAACAAACTGAGCCAAATGGTCTTTTATTTTGACCTATATTTTCACTTCGCAGCGTCAGATCCGAGTAAACTTTTGTCGACCAAATTTTGTTCCACAGTGTTATTTTGATCACACAAAAACCAGCTCAACTGCGAATTTTTCAAATAAAAATTAGAACAAGTACGTAATAATTGAAAGTAGTGGGTCTTCTTATTATGACTTCATAGCTTTACAAATTGGTAAAAAAAATATCGAAAATTCAAATAATCAGTTAGATATGACAAAAACAAACTAACCGGTAGTATCACTACTATTTTTTTGAGCACAACTGTATGCACACATGGCTACCACGCCTATACTACTGAACGTATCAATATCATATTTGCACCACTTTTGAGTCGCTCCTATGCCTATACCAGTAGATATATTGAAACCATATTAACACCTTATATTCGCTTGATATTCCGATATATTTGCCTTGATAATGGGAATATTGAATAAAAGTACGGTGCGATCAGCATACCCAGAAAACATAAAAAAAAAACACTTACCTACTAACCTTGGTCGTAAGGGGAGCACCAAAAAGATTTGTGGTGCAAGAATGGTTTAAGTATGAATCTTAGGCGTGATATTGTAGAATCTATAGGCACAAACGATTAAACAAACAAATGCTGCACAGACCAGCGAGGATAACCCATTTAAAAGTACGAGAGTGGTTTCTAATGTATTTTTTGATGCTGAGATCCGCTTACAAAATCGCTCTATCACGTCAGAGTTTCGAGATATTTTAATATAACTGTGCAAAACACAAGATCCTTCGAATCAGAATATCTCAAAATCCTGACGTGATGGAAATAAACTACTTAAGTTCAGATTCATCTTTATTAATAGGTACATTTACAGATATGTTTGATATCGCGTAATGAACTGAAAGCTTTAACTTTTTGTGAGCGTTAAATATTTTTGATAAGATATTTCGCCCATTTTTGGCTCAGAAGTACTTCATATATAGTAGGCTCTCCGTACTAAATTTCAGAAAAATAACTTTATTAATTCTATCATTACAACGTATTACATTTTTGTAGGCGGTGCCACGCCCATATGCGAGACTTTATAATTTTTTTACACTCTACAAATTAATGCTGATCTTTATGAAAAGGTGATCCTAGCTTTTTATAAAAATCGTTGAAACCGCTTTCGAGATATGTATTTGAATTCATTTCACAAAATGTTAAAAAGTGGGCGTGTCACTTACTTAATCCCGCCAAATCATATTATGACATTACTTTTGTCTCTAAAAGAAATTTCAAAATTTAGTACGAAAATAAAAAAAATATTATATTATATATCGACCCCTAACCGCAATTGTAGCGTATGCGACAAAAAGCAAATTTTACAGTAGAGAGTTTTTTTCATGGCGGATTTTTTTAAAACGTGAAATGTAGTCTATATTAGACCTCATATAAATAATAGACGCGTTTTTAAATTGATTTTGTGCATATTTCACTCATTTATGGCGCTTACGACATTTTCGCAGTCACTCTTGGCGAAGATTGAAATTAAAATGTGGCGCATACGTTTTTTGAAATTACATGGTTTTGCCTTTGAAGAATACATTTATTACATTTATTTAATACACAGAAAGAAATTTGTAACAATTTGAACGGTTGAAATTGTACCAACCCACAAAAACGGTCAGATTGACTGTAATATTGTTAATTTACAGTACTACGTATACTTAGTATTAAAAACTTGCAAAATATCACACACACATCGTTTGAACTTGGTTTTACTCCGATGTTGTCCCACTCCAGGTCTCGACTCGCCTTGTCAGTGCCAGTTACGGGCATTGTGGGTTTTTCTTTCGAGGCGCAGCGCTGTCCAACGCTACACCCTTCCACACCCTGGCTGGTCACCCGCTTTTAGTCGCCTTTTACGACAGGCATGCTTACCTCGGGCATATTCTGACCCCTTACCCGCAGGGGTTGGTTTTAGAATTGCTATATCTAAAATGGTTTGAGAGAAATCCTAGCCTAAAGACTAATTTTCCATCCATTTTGTGAAAAGTTAAAATAAAATTTTTTTTATTTTTTGGAGGTTATAATATAGAACAAGGAAATCTTTAGCCATAAAACATTAAAAAACACCTTGAAGCCCTATTATTTTACTTCAAAACCCAGCTTAAATTATATCGATATATTTTTTCTTCTGCGAATTATTCTAACCTGAAAAGGTGAAAAATGGAAAAATCCACGTTTTTTTGAAATTTCAGCTTACGATATTTCGAAGACAAAAAAAGATATCGATATAATTTAAACTGATTTTCAAAGTAAAAGACTGGGGCTTCAAGCTTCATTTTCAATCCTTCGAGTTAACTTTTAGAACGAACCCTCTTTACAAAATTTCGTCGAATTATCTAAGTTTTCCCGTGAATAATATTTCCACGCACACACAAACATCCATCCAAACAGACGGACATGGCTATACCGACTTAAAAGGTAATTCTGACGAGGAATATATATACTTTTCTATACCTGCCACGCCTCCTTCTCTGGTTTTTGAGGTGCTTACGTTCTTTTTGCGGTCAACATAATTGAAAGTGCGATATCTTTGTTAATACACAAAATTCATTTTTAATATTTGGCATATAGATGTGAATGACATTTTAGAACATATTTGCATCAAAAAAATGTCGCATACGCTACTGTTGCGGTTAGGGCTCGATATATTATGCGCCAAACTAAAGTTGAACACAGAGGTATGCTTCCTTGGGCAAATATTCATAGAATTGAATGAACTTTCACAAAGGGGGGTAGCCGAGGTCAGTTTCCAAATCGGCCCACCCTAATATATATATACAGTGAGAAGCAAAACTGTCAACATGCTTGCTATTTTCGACTTAGTACTGCCATAGCGTCCGTTCTGATTACATGACCAACAAGAAATATGAACCAAACAGAAGCTTTACCTTTCCTCTTATCAAATATGTGAACAATTTTACCGAACTTCACACCATAAAAAAATAATGAGCAAAAAACCATTTCGGAAACATGTTGACAGTTTTGAACCACTTTAACTGATGTGCATACAAACCTGAAACGTTAATTTTTCCTAGTTTAAAAAAACGATTCCAATAGATTTTGTTGTGTTGTTTCCAAAACTGGCCACGAAATCCCTCTACCTCGTCAGGATTTCGAGGTATCCTAACCTTAAAGTGCAAAAACAACATTTTAGCTGTTTTCAAATTAGGTTCAAGGTGGCAAGGATTTTTCTGCTCTATTCCGTAAAATACACTAGAAAATCTCGCTTTTTCCCTTTCCAAAAAAGTGGTAAATGGTCATCTACGATTTTTCCTTGGAAAGTTATGGCCACGCTAAGATGACATCATGAGATCTTATAAAACGGATATAGCGGCAGTGTTTGGATTTATGCCATCTTAATATGGTTCAATTGGTATATATGGTTTATAAACATATCCTTCTAGAGAAATATGGACAAAAATTACCCAAATTACTCTTAGCATGAATTTTGGGTATTTCATGATGTCATCTTAGAGTGGCCATAACTTCGCAAAAAAAAAAATTGTAGATGACCATTCACCACTTTTTTGGAAAGAGAAAATGCAAGATATTCTAGTGTACTTTACAGAACAGAGCAAAAAAAATCCTTGCGACCTTGAACCTAATTTGAAAAACAGCAAAAACGTCGTTTTTTGCACTTTAAGGTTAAGATACCTCAAAATCCTGATGAGTTAGAAAGATTCTGTGGCCAGTTTCGTAATCAGCACTACAAAATCTATTGGAATCGTTTTTTTTTAAGTGGTGCAAAACTGTCAACATGTTTTCGAAATGGTTTTTTGCTTATTATTTTTTTATGGTGTGCAGTTCGGTAAAATTGTTTACAAATTTGATTAGAGGAAAGGTTAAGCTTCCGTTTGGTTCATATAATGTTTCTTATTGGTCATGTAATCAGAACGGACGCTATAGCAGTACTAAGTCGAAAATAACAAACATGTTGACAGTTTTGCTTCTAACTGTATATAATTATAAATATATATACATATATCGAGATGTCAATAAAAACAGTGATGCCAAGTTTTGTCAAGAAATTATTAGCCGAGGGAGTCAACTAGATGTTGCCAGATGTTTTGCTAATGCAATTTTAGAACGTTCATACAGGTATAAAAGGAGCTGTTCATGAGAGTTGGAAGACAGTTGATTTTAAGCAATAAAGCGAAAAGATTGAACACACAGTGCCAGTGAAAGTAAATAAAGTGCTAATTGTAATATTAGAGTTTGAATGTAAATAAACAGTAAAATAAACAACTGTACCATGTAAAAATAAATGTTTGTAATTTAAATTAATCATTTTATAACTAAATATAGTATGTCACGCCTGTCCTGTGGGTGATTTGAATAAAAATTTCGAGTACCCCATTTTTTTACGGAATTTTGTTAAACATCGTATTTCGACATGTTTTCAATAAAAAATTTCAAAACCCTTAGAGCACTTCGGAAATGATCGGCTAACGAACGATTTTTAAGTTGCTTTAGCCGAAGCAAAAAAGAATAATTCTGAAAAATAGTTCCATATGAATTTTTTTTCCGGAGTTATATTCACTAATGCATAAAAAAACATGTGAAAAGTACATTGCAAAGCGTATGCCCAAAAATAGTTATTCAAGGTCAAAAGTTGCGAAAATAAATTTTTTCAATTATTTCGCTTACGGCTGCAATTAAGAAAAAAATAGTGGTCGACAGTTATTTGCTGAGTAAACAGTTTTTTAGCTTCAATGATTTACTACGAAAAAGCCGCAAACATTTTTTCCTATTACTCATGGTTTCGGAAGTATGTCAATTTAAAAAGTTTTAAAATTTCGCGATATTTTTAGGTTGTACTTTTTAAATTGAGATTACTCTTGAACGACTGATCGCACAAAAAAAGTAAATATACTTGTTTGTAGAAAATTATATTTCCTACAAACCACTCCCAGTTTTTTTCGTAGGTCCTCTGGCTTATTAGATATCTTTCACAAACTTTTCAAATTTTGAAAAACTTGTTTTTAAGGAAATTTCTGGAGCTGCTTTCGCTCGATTAAATGGATCGGTATCTATTTTATTAAAATTTACATGATCTAAAATAATATTTGATACATACATACGAAATAATAATCGTTAAATTTTTTACTTGAAAAAAAAAACGTAAAAATTTCGAACATTCACGGCTTCAAACCTAATAAAAAATTCATAAAAACTAGGCCAAAATTCATCATATTTCTTTCATAGAAATATTTTATTCAAAATTTATAGCATTTTCTTTTCTAATAAAAATGTTACCTGTTTGAAGTGTAACATTTTTTTAGTTTTGCACTCTACCCTGATAAAATGTTACCTTTTTTTAAACAAGAATAGAACAAAAAATTGCATACAAGTCACAAAATAAATTTTCTCTAACAATTGTGGCATTTGTTTTTATTTAATTTAATAAATTTTAATTCAATCAAATGTTTGTAAATAAAAAACCAAATAAAAACTTTCAATATCATCTGTTTGTGAAAAATCAACATTCAAAATTCTTACCCCGTCAATTGAAAAAAGTGTAAAAATGTTACACTATTGCCTGCTCAGAGGGCAACAATTTTTAGAAAATTTTAGAAAAGAACATAATATTTTGACAGCCTTCGCACGGGGCAGAAAAAGTGTAACATTTTTTTTAAGAAAACAAAACGACATTAAAGAATTCACACAAAATTCGCCATTATTTTTTTTTTTTTTTTTTTTTCAAGTAAAAAAATTGAACGATAATTATTTCGCATACATGAATCAAATATTATTTTTAGATCATGTAAATGTTAATAAAATAGATCTTGTTACTTTCTATCAAGCGAAAACAGTTTCAGAGATTTCCTTAAAAAAGGAGCAGGTAGTGGTTTGTAGGAAATATAATTTTCTACAAACAAATATATTTGTATTAACTTTTTTTGTGCGATTAGTCTTTCGAGAGTTATCTCAATTTAAAAAGTACAAAATATAAATATCGCGAAGTTTCAAAACTTTTTAAATTGACATACTTCCGAAACCATGAGTAATAGGAGAAAAATTTTTGCGGTTTATTCGAAGTAAATCATTGAAGCTAAATAACTGTTGACTCAACAAATAACTGTTGACCACTATTTTTGCGTAATTGCAGCCGTAAGCGAAATAATTGAAAAAAATTTATTTTCGCAACTTTTGACCTTGAATAACTTTTTTGGGCATACGATTTTGCAATGTACTTTTACACGTTATTTTTTATGCATTAGAAAATACAATTCCGGAAAAAAAAATTCATTTGGAACTATTTTTCAGAATTATCCTTTTTTGCTTCGGCTAAAGTTCGTTAGCCGATCATTTCTGAAGTGCTCTAAGGATTTTGAAATTTTTTATTGAAAACATGTCGAAATACGATGTTTAGCAGAATTTCGTAAAAAAAATGTGGTACTCGAAAATTTTATTCAAATCACCCACAGGACAGGCGTGTGTGTGTTTTTGATTGCTACACAATCCAGTGATCGAACTCAGAAAACTATAAGAGACTGAAATTATCGTCATAGAGACAGGACATTTCTTAACAATTGGTGTCAGAAGTGGGATTGTGTAAAAAGAATTTGCAATCAATAAAAAAATAATAAAACGGTTAAGTTTGAAGATGTAATCATTGAACAACTTAAAAAAGAGTTGGAAAAACGGGATTATGAACGGCTGGCAGAAAGGTGGAACTGCAGCATAGATTGCGGAATGCTCTTGAATGGTGTGAATGGTGATGAACATGACTTTATACTTAATTCAACAGAAGAGACATCAAAAGTGGAAGAAGCTTCTGGACCGGCGGCAAGTGGTGAAGTTGTGAGTATGTCAAAGTTCGAGCACATGTTAATGGCAATGACGCAGACAATAATAAAAAATATCCAGGCGGTTCGTGAAGAAACGCTGCAGACGAATAAAAATATCCAGGCGGTTCGGGAAGAAATTGATCAGAGTTTAAGTCAGAACGCGCTGCAGACGAATAAAAATATCCAGGCGGTTCGGGAAGAAATCGATCAGAGCTTAAGTCAGAACGCTATGCAGATGCACGCATTGAATCAAAATATGGAGGCTGTTCGTACGGAAGTTGAACAAATAGTAAATGGCTTCGATGCAAAAGTGATTAAATTGCGAGATGACGTTGAATCCTTCAAGGAAAAAGTTGAAAATAATCTTTAAAACGTTAGTTGGAAATAAACAAACCAACAACGCAAGTGATAAGAGAAATCAGCGTAGTGAGGCTTAAGGCACCCACATACGATGGAACAACGTCATTCAGTGTTTTCAAGCTCCAATTCGAAACAACATCCACTCATAACCTTTGGGATAACGATAGCGCAGCAGCAGCGCTTATCGTCGCTTTAAAAGGCGCAGCTACAGAAGTTGTAATGGCACCATTTCAATTTAATTGATTTTTTCTTGCCTTCATTAGTTGCATTCAACTAAAAATCATACAACTGTTGCATTTTAGTTGTACGCTCACCTTTAAAACACACAAAAGCAATAGTTGTATGCTTTTTCGTGTCTACTGCCACCTATCGGTGATCGTGCTTAACATGAGTGCACACTAAACATACTTTTTGTTTGCCATGTTTTTTTGGGTAGCGTGCTTTTACGGAAAGAAAAGAAAAAAGAAGAGAAAGAAGGGAGAATCGTTAAAAAAAAAATATATGTGTGTTAACTAAGTGCGAAAGTGTGCATCGTTGCATTTAAAGAAAATCCACGAGTGTTTAAAAATAATTGGAATTTGACAGAGCAGAGTAGCGGTAGTCATAAGTTTACGAAAAAGATTAAAATCCATTAAAGCGAGTGATGTCTTTCTGCCCTTTTGGTGTTGGTGAAGTGGTCAGCGTGTTGCAGTGGCATTCAGTTAAATTTGTTGGTTATCCTAACGTTGATCGCACCCACAAAATCATTGGCAGCGAGGGGAACAGCAAACGCAGCGAGAAAAATCAGATCTGCAACTGGCATTTAAGAAAATCCATATGAAGTAAATTTTATGATCACGGGAAAAGCAGCTAAGTACAACATGGTTTGAAATTTGAAAAGAAAAGTTAACTTTGCAACTTTACAAGCAATAAAGGGCACATTTTCTTTAGAAAACAAATTTAAAATTTGAAATGGAAAATTAATTAAATAAAAAAAAAAGGAACATTAGGGGGGAACAATAATGGGGCATAAACGAAAAATGTAAAAATTTATATAAAAAAAAATAATATCTAGAAGTAACATTGAAAAGAAAAGAAACTACTTTTAATTTAAAGAAAAAAAGTAAAAATACGTTTAACTTTGGGAAAAAACAGAAAAATTTGATTTTCAATTTTTTGTTAGTATGTAATTATAAGATAAAATAATTATATAAAAAATTATAATTCTAAATCTGCATAATTTTTAGATTTAAATTTATTCAGGCCGGCCAATAGATCATCAAAATTTAGTGTAAAACCAAACAAAAATATGAAATTTGATTAAAAATGTGAATTTGTAATAAAAGGAAAACTTATAAAACCAAAAATAATGGATTAAATACGATCTTTCTTGGTCAGATGTAGGGTGTAGGCATTCAGTTTGGGTGGACCGAAAAATCAGCCCCATGTCCACACGCTAGGGTGGGTTAAGTCGGGGCACAGGGCATCTCCATCTTGTCCCTGTGAGGTGTAGAGCACTAGCGGTCAACTTATTTTTTGTTTGTGTTACGTTAAAAAAAAAACGGTATACATAAAGTTCCGATTTCACTGATGCTTGTTACGCACGTGAATTAAATTTGTAGGCGGAGGTACCATTCATGCAGCAGCGAACCCAGCCAACATCCTCGCCGAACTGCTAGCATCGGCACAAATCACGTGCGGCCGCTGCAGTAAAATGAAAGATTTCAGGTCTCATCTTCTAAAGATAAAATTTTTATTCGTCAAATTTTTGATACACCATTTCTGAACTCGGAACTCCTGTTACAAAGCGCATTTTTGTTTTTGTTTAAATTTGAAAATTTGTTTTCATGAATAAATTATTCATGATTACCTGTCGTGTTCGGAGTTTTTCTCGACTCGAATCGATCCGCCGAAGATTTATGAGTTAATTATTCCTTTTTGTGATAAATGCACTTTGTAATAGACGATTTAATTTTCAAAATTTTTTTAAAGTAAATTTCAAAGTTTTGTTCATTTGTTTTTCCTTGGAATGGATTTAAGGGGGGCAAGGAAAGGTGGTGCAATTAGACTGGATTTGCGATTTAGTTGCGTCACATTCTGATCTCTTTAGGGAAAAAATTTAATTTCATTTTATAGCCCAAATTTTGACCTTTTGTGACCTATACCTTTATTTGAAAAAAAAAAGAATAATGCTACGCTCTACATGTGACCAAGTTTCATACATAAATGAAAATTTGATAGTTTTTTTTAACACCCCAGCGTTCAAAATTTAATATTTGGAATTTTTCTTTGAAAAAAATAATAAGAATTTTTAAAATTTTTGTACAAAATTTCAATTTGGCAAAATATCGCTAAGGAGTTGCAAGTACGAAGTTAAACTTCGAAAACTTTTTTTTGTTTTGCTGATTTTTTTTAATTAATTTGAAAAAAAAGTATATAAAATATTTAATTAATTTTTTTTTTTGGAAAAATTTATAAAAAAACCTACCTTTTAACTTACAATTTAAAATTTAACCTTTTGCTGCCCTTGAAAGATAATACGGTTTAAAACTTTCTATTTCTTTACATTTAATTTTGATACAATAATATTTTTTTTTAAATTTGAACAAATCGGTTATTTTGAGCAGACGTTGTAAACTTTTGGATTTTTCTTTTGTTCTTAAAAATTTGGTAATTCGGTCATATAGGGGAAACGGTTAGAAAACTCGACTTTTGCGTTTAAATATTTTCTAATATGTTGGTTCGGATATTTTGAGGTTTCGATTTTGGGATTTTGATATGAATAAATTTTTTTGTGAAAAATGGCACAACAACATAGCAACGAAAAACTAAAGGAGATGGTTGACTCGAATGTCAATCTTTGTCGTGTTTGCAACCGGTCATTTCGAACATTGGACACTGTGGACATAACACCTTGTTCACATACTTTCCATCGCGATTGCGTTCTTAAATGGTTACGAACTAACCATAGTTGTCCGGTCTGTCAAGCGTTGTGTAGTCCGAAGAAATTGAAAAATTATTTACCACCTCTCAATTTAGATTTTTCATTTGCCATTCCTCCAACGGGTCTAAATCGCAATACAGGCACGGTACCAAACGTACTGGGGCAATTACTAGACAATTTTAAAAGGTCTCAAAGTGTGGCTTCGTCTTACCATCCGCCACTTCAAATCTCGGGAGTGCATTCGTTGTCACCAGAGTTGATTGAGCCCGTCGAAGAACAAAACCTTCACCACCATTTTCAGATGATCAACTGCAGCAGTTGATAAATGAAGCAGTGAGAGTACAATTGGCTAAAATTAATTTAAACTCAGGCAACAATGTACAACCTAGAGAAAACATTAGTTCAAGACAACCTTCTTTCGGCCGTCCATCTTCTGTTTCTAGTCATTTGCCTCGTAATATGAATGCAAATCCTCAATTTCTTCAGGCGACACAATTTAATCCACTTATTCCACCACCGAATTTGCCAAATCAGGTTCCGCTTCATAATGCTGACAATCCTGCGCCATATCACCTAACACCGGGTAATGCCAATAACTCAAGGTCAGATTCGCAATTTTTAACGTCAGAAAAAGTATCCAGCATAATGTCTAACTGGAAACTTACCTTCAGTGGTAAGGAAGATGCACTTTCTGTTGACAAATTTATTTATCGAGTGCGCGCTCTGACAGTTCAAAGTTTACGAGGCGATTTTGAAACACTTTGTAATTATGCGCATATTTGGTTTACCGGCAAGGCGTTGGATTGGTTTTGGTGTTATCACCGAAGCGTAGATGAAGTCGAATGGTTTGCACTTTGCACTGAAGTGCGTGGACAATTCAGAGACCGTAGAACAGATTTAGATATAATGGATTTGATTCGCAAACGGAAACAAACGTTTGACGAAAAATTTGATGAATTTGACGAATCTGTTCTGCAGTTGAATGATAAATTACATCACTTGATTCTACAGTCTTGCTAGAGATTATTCAGAGAAATTTGCGTATTGATGTTTGACGTAGTTTGCTTTATGACCACATTAAAACTATTAGTCAGCTCCGTTTATTTGTTCAAAAACGTGAGTTATTGGATGAAGAACAAAGTGCTCGAACTAAAAACTATCAGACTTCACGCAATGTATCTGAATTAATACTTGACTCTCAAGAACCATCAAAAGACCATTTTTTAGAGAAACCAGCAGCAGCACCATAAAGTGTGATGCTGCTTGTCAAACCATTCCTCTGATTCTGAAACGCATAAATTCAAATGTGCCTTCTATTTCAGTTTTTCCTACTCGGCAGTTTAAACCTTTTCACATTCGTTGGCAGGAATATCATGCAGCCAGAAAACGTATTTTTCATGATAAGGAAAGTGAAACCCAACCAGTGTCTAAACGGAAAAAGCGATCGACTGTAAGATTGAGACAATTTTGGAAAAATTTAAGAGCTAAAAAGAAATTTATTTGTTTCTCGGTAGTGTCAGACAGACCTTTGAATGATTTTCGTCCGTATGCGCAATTTTTGATATTTGGTGAAAAAGTTTTCGGTTTAGTTGATACTGGAACCTCTATAAGCTGCTTGGCCAGTAACATGGCACAGAAATTTTTACAAGATAACAAGCAGAAATGGCAAAAGTTTTCGACTAACATTAAGACTGCGGATGGGACGAATCATTCAGCTTTGGGTTTTGTTGAAACCATTATTTCATTCAAAGGGATTGAAAAACAATTGACGCTGTTAATTATTCCATCATTGTCTCAAGACATATATTTGGGAGTTGATTTCATAAAGACTTTTGGTTTAGCTAGCGATCTTTTTCATGACGAAATTCCGATTTCTTCTAATAACACCGTGCAAGAGTTAGATTCTAATCACCAATTTTTAACTGGTCAACAACAGGCAAGGTTAAATGCAACAATTTTATTAATTCCATCTTTTGCTAAACAAGGTCTCGGGCGAACAAATTTAATAAGCCATGTAATTGATGTAGGCCAAGCTAAGGCTATAAAGCAAAGGCATTTTTCTGTTTCACCTGGCGTTGAGAAACTTATTTTTGCAGAGATTGATAGAATGCTCTCTCTTGGCGTAATCGAAGAATCTCAAAGCGCGTGGTCCTCTCCGGTAGTACTAATCGTCAAACCTAATAAAGTTCGTTTGTGTCTCGACGCGCGAAAGGTTAATGAGGTCACGGTGAAGGATGCTTATCCTTTACTTCTCATCGACAGTATTCTCAGCAGGCTCCCGAAGGCTCAGTTTATTTCAAGCTTAGACCTGAAGGACGCCTTTTGGCAAATCCCGCTCGATGAGGGGTCAAGAGATAAGACCGCCTTCACCGTACCCAACAGACCTCTGTACCACTTCGTCACCATGCCTTTCGGCTTGTGTAACGCGCCGCAGACAATGACCCGTCTCATGGACAAGGTAATCCGTGCTCATTTGCGAACAAAAGTATTTGTGTACTTGGACGATTTGTTGCTTATTACGGAAACTTTCGATGACCACATTTCACTTCTTCAAGAAGTCGCCTTTTGCATAAAACGTGCTGGTCTTACAATCAACGTTGAGAAAAGCAAGTTTTTGCTCAAAAAAATTCATTACCTTGATCTTGTCATTGGTCATGGAACTATAAGTACCGACCCAGATAAGGTGAAAGCGATTAGGGACTTTCCTCGTCCTAAAACCGTTCGTCAACTTCGTCGCTTTCTCGGGGTTTGTGGATGGTACCGAAGGTTTGTGCAAAACTATGCGGATATTTCAACCCCGTTGACTAATATGTTGCAAAAAACTCTGAACTATACCTGGACCGAGGAGGCCATTGTTGCATTTGACTCTCTTAAAAACAGTTTAAGCAGTGCACCTGTAATGCATAGTCATGACTTTTCTCATCCATTTTCGATACAATGTGACGCTAGACAGTATGGAATTGGAGCAGTGTTGGCACAACGAACAGACGAAGGTGATGAAGTCCCTATTGCGTACATGTCCCACAAGTTTAACCAAGCGCAAAGAAATTATACAGTTTCGGAACAAGAATGTCTTGCAGCGGTAATGGCCATTAAAAAGTTTAGAGCATATGTTGAGAGACATGAATTCGAAGTAATAACCGATCATGCTTCTCTAAAATGGTTAATGAGCCAATCCGATCTGCATGGCAGACTTGCGCGCTGGGCATTAAAATTGCAAGGGTTCAAATTCACGATTCGGCATCGTAAGGGTAGGCAAAACATTGTTCCAGATTCTCTATCGAGGACTTACTGTATTGATAGCCTTCAAATTTTGCCTTTGGCGACTACAGATTCCGATCCACTTTTCGAAGTTGATTTTAATTCAGAATTTTTCAAAACTGAGGCTTATCTAAAATTGATTGAGGAATTTCAAAGAGAGTCAAATAGTCAACCAGATATTCAGGTAATTGATGGGATAATTTATAAACGTTGTGAATTTGCTACTGGTGATCCTGTACAAAAGGATTAATCATGGAAAATCTAGGTTCCGTTTGAAATGAGACAGGATCTCATTTCCAGAGCTCATGATCATCCAATGAGTTCTCATGGTGGTGTGGGAAAAACTCTTACTCGGCTTAAAACATTTTATTTTTGGCCACGAATGTCCAAACAGGTTCGTGAACACGTTTTGTCCTGTGAAACATGCAAACAAACGAAGGCCCCTAATCACATACTGCGTCCTCCTATGGAAAAACAGGCTACGTCTGTAAGAATCTTTCAAAAACTCTACGTAGATCTGCTTGGACCTTATCCAAGGTCACGTTCGGGAAATGTTGGTGGATGATCTTTACGGCTTATGAATTAAACAACTGATTTTGTTTAGATTATTCAAAAATTGATTTTAATGTTGAATAATTCTGTACTAATTTATTTCAATTGACAAGTATTTAGTATTGATTCTACGATATTTTTCTCTACTTTTAAATTGTACGAATATCAAAAGTTGCAGTGGCAACGCAAGAACGAGAAGAATAAAAAGCAAAAAGTAACAAACAAGTAAAATGCTTTTAGCTTGTGAAGTTGAAGAAAGATGTTAAAGTAAATAGAAAACTGATAAACTTAACTATCGATAAAAATGCAGGGCTGCTAATTATTCTCGAACATTCCGCCGACGTTGAAAGAATCTGCTTTCAAGATTGAAGTAAAATTGCTAACTTTCGGATGGGACGGCGAATAATACCCTTTTTCGTTGGGATATCTGCTACTCTCACCTTTGCATCTCTTCCAGGAATTGTTGTAATAACTCGCCCAGTCAACCAGGCTTGGGGTGGCAAGTTATCTTCGTGCACGAGAACCAGCATGCCTGGTGTGAGGTTATCTTTTTCCTTTGTCCAACGATTGGGCTGCATTAATTCATTTGGATACTCAACGGACCACTTCCTCCAAAAAATTTGTTTTATTGCTGCGACACGTCTCCACCTCTCTAAATATGATATTTCGCAGCAATCGATGCGTGGCTCTATAATCGAGTTTAAGGGACCACCAGTCAAAAAATGGCCAGGAGTTAAAGCCTCAATGTCGTTGGCGTCAGCTGACATAGGCGAAATAGGCCTGGAGTTCATGATGGCCTCTATCTCCACAAGAGCTGTAGCTAGTTCTTCATAAGTCAGCTTAGCATTTCCTACAGTGGGATAGAAAAGATTTTTGGCTGATTTTACTGCCGACTCCCAAATACCGCCGAAATGTGGTGCCCTAGGTGGTATAAAATGAAACGTTATTAGTTTATCAGAACAAAATTGTATGACATCATTTTGATAATCCTTATTTGTGAACGCTTTTTTGAAGTCTTCAAGCTTTGAATTCGCCCCAACAAAATTGGTGGCATTGTCGCAAAAAATATCCGTCGGTTGTCCTCTACGTCCAATTAGGCGCTTAAGTGCGGCTATGAAAGCGTTCGTCGATAAATCGGAAACTGGTTCTATATGAACCGCTTTAGTGGTGAAACAAATAAAGATGGCAATGTAACATTTATACGGCTGTTTTCCTCGAATTTTAAGATATGTGTGAACAGGTCCACAAAAGTCGACACCACAGCGTTGAAAAGGTCTACTCTAGCTTCTGGAAGGTCTCCCATCACTTGTTCTAAAAGCTTAGGCTTATAGCGTATGCAGCATATGCATGTCCGAACAATTTTTCGAGCCAAAGTTCTAACGTTTATGATCCAAAATCTTAACGAGATAATTTTTTATTTGAAGATATCTAGCTACGACTTCAACAAAGTTACAATTGCGAGGCAATAAAAATGGGTGTTTCCTTTCTTCAGCTATATCTGCGTGAGCTAATCGTACGCCTATTCGTAGTAATGGAAACCCATTTATTGTTTGCAAAAAAAGGCTAAGGCTTTTTGTTGTTTTTTATGCAATTGAATTCGGTCGAAAAAAAATTATTTTGTATGTTCCAAATTATACAATGCAATGAATTTTCTAGCTCATCAGGTGTGAAGGCTGGTTGTAGAATAACATTAGTTTTTCTCAAATGATAGTTGTATCTGAATACCAAACATATTACGTGCAATATCTTTGTGTACGAGCTAGTTCTTTCAACGAAACATAGAATTTGATTGCTAATGCTGGCTTCACACATCATTGTTGTTTTTCGCAATTCACATTCGACTTCCTTATTGTTGCTATTTTTTGTCAGTATTTTTGGCCAATTACCAGGTGTTTCCTGCAGGAATTTCGGTCCCGAAAACCAAATGGATGAAATAAGTTCATTTATAAAACACCCTCGTGAAACGATATCAGCTGGGTTGTTGGCAGTGGGTACATGGCGCCAATGACAATTGATGGTAGCTTCTTGTATTTCAGAAATTCGGTTTCCCACGAACGTATTAAGTGTTGAAGAGTGAAGTTGCAGCCAGCTCAGAACTACCGATGACTCATCCACAAATAAACTGTTAATTCAAAATTTTCGAATAGAGGCAAAATTTTTTGGTACAGCTGTGCAAGTAGATGTGCGCCGCAAAGCTCTAATTGAGGAAGTGTCCTCTTTTTGACTGGCGCAACTCAGTATTTTGCCGTTAGTAAATTTACGAAAATATGTCCCTGCCCATCACATACTCGCGTATAGGAGCAGCATCCATATGCTCGAATGGATGCGTCACTAAATCCATGTAATTGAATCCTTTTTGTCGGAGTTTGTAATACGTAACGAGGTATTTTAATTATGTGCAACTTTTGGAGGTCGACAAGAAGTCTTTCAAATGATTCTTTAATATGTATGGGAACTTCGGTGTCCCAGTCAATTTTCATAAGCCATAGATCTTGCAGCAAGACTCTTGGTTTGATTATGATTGGAGCTATCAAGCCCATTGGATCGAAAATAGACGACGAAAGCGATAAAATAGAACGTTTTGTGAACGCAGTGTAACTCTTTTTTGGATTGTACAAAAATAAAAATTGATCACAATCTGGATTCCATGCTATGCCGTGAGCATTTGTGATGGTATGATCGTCCAAGTTTATGTTTTTTAATTCCGGATCTTGTTTTCTTAGTAAAGAATGATTTGACTGTATTTTTGCTAATTCGAATCCACCCTTTTGCAATAAAAGTTTTATATCTAATTTAATTTTTTGAAGATCTTCGATATTATTTGCTCCCGTCAACATATCATCGACATAGAAATGATTTTTTAAGATGAAAGCAGCATCTTCAAATTCGTTGTGCCAGTTATCCGCAAGATTTTTCAGACTACGTGTGGCTAAAAATGGTGAATCAGACATACCATATGTGACCGTGTTCAGTTGGTAAACATTAAGCGGTGCATCCTTACTTTCTCTCCAAAGAATCTGCTGAAATTTTCGGTGACTAGGGTGAATCAAAATCATTCGGTACATTTTTGTTATGTCTCCAGTCAAAGCAAATTTATAAAGCCGAAAACGTAGGACTTGCATGTACAATTCTGCCTGTATAGTGGCACCCACTTCAAGAATGTCGTTCAACGATATTTGCGATGATGTATTAGACGAGGCGTCAAAAACTACTCTCAATTTTGTGGTAGTGCTACTAATCCTGAGGACACAATGGTGCGGAATGAAGTAGTGTGGCTCATTGAAATTGGGTTTCTTTACTTGAGTCATGTGTCCTAGTTCCTCATATTCCCTCATAAGCTGTACGTATTGCTGTTTTAAGCTATCATCGCGATCAAGACGTTTTTCCAGCAAATCAAAGCGTTTTAAAGCAAGATTGTATGAGGATCCAAGATTTGAAGCAGATTTCTTGAAGGGTAATTTCACAACGATGCGGCCATCAGCTTGAGTAATGGTTTGAGTAACAAACGAGTCCTCACATAATTGTTCTTCTTCTGACTATTCTTTGCGTTCAGTTTTAACATCTTGTAATGCCCAGAGATATTCTAATTTCTGAGCAAGATTTTCATCTGCTTCATCTGAATTTGCTAGGAAACAAATTTCTTTACCGGTATTGTTTGATGACTTGTATCGACCAGAAACTATCCAACCAAGAGAAGTTTCTTGGAGGGTTGGTAAATTTTGGCCCAGTTTCATTTGGCCACTTTTCAAAATTTCAAAAAAACATTCGGCTCCTAGTAATATATCAATGGCTTTAGATCGATGAAAGTTTTCATCTGCCAGCTCGATATTTGATGGTAATTTCCATTTACTTATGTCTAATTCGCTTTCGGGTATTCGATTTGTAACTAACAAGTTAAGATTTAATTCAGTTTCATTAAATCGTGATCGAATTGTAGTAATTGTTCCATATTTCAATTTTGAGGATGAGCAACCGACACCAAGAATTTTCACCAATGTCCCTTTCCTTGGTAAATTTAAAATGTTTGCAAATTTTTCAGATATTAAATTCACCTGGGAACAAGAATCTAAAAGTGCACTTCCTATCTTAAAATGTCCTTCCGAATCACGAATTAAAATTAAGATTACATGGTTCGATGAATCTTCAACGTGGGCATTCACTGATGCTGAGCAAGTTGTATTAACATTATTGGATACCGAAGCATTTTTGTCGGAAACAGGTGTCGACCGATGCAATAATGTGTGATGTGATTTTGCGCAAATTTTACACTTGTATCTAGATGAACATTTAGCGACACTGTGTCCTTCTGACAAACAGTTTAAGCAGAGACCTAATCTTTTAACTTCATCAAATCTAGCTAACACTTCCATATCTTTAAACTTTTGGCAGCTACTCAAAAAATGGTCTGTGCTTTTGCAAGAAGAACAAATTTTTGCTTGAGTTCGAGTATGGAATGATGAGCGAATATACTGCTGACGAGTATTTCCGTATTTCTTAGCTTTTATAACTTCCGAAGAGGTGACACTTGAACCATCGGTTGACTCTAAAAATTGACATCTTCTTTCTAAATGTTTCGAAAAACCTTCCCAAGTAGGTATTTTACTATAATCTAACCCTTCCTTCCATTTTGTTTGGGTTTCTGTGTCAGTTTTTTGCAAAATTAGGTGAATGATCAACGCTTGGCAAATCTGTTCATCATTACCTAAAGATTCAAGTGAACTAAATATGGCTGAAGCGTTATCGACCAAGTGCCGAAGATTAGTTGACGATGCTTTTTGCACTTCTGGTAATCGATAAAGATCTGAAATGTGTTCTAAAAAGATGAGCGTTGTATTATCATAACGTTCACGTAACCTATCCAAAGCTTTTTTGTAATTTTCCGTGGTTACCTGAAATGCTCGAACTGTGTCTAGTGCTTGTCCAGATAAGCACTGGAGTAAATGATTAAATTTTTCGATGTTCGGAAGCGAAGAATCAGAATTTACAAGCTGCTTAAATGAAGCTAAAAAATTTTTAAATTCGGAATACTTGCCAAAAAAGGTAGGTAGCATTAATTTTGGCAATTTGTTTGATATGACTGGAACACAAATTGATGGTTCTCCTTGATACCGTTTGTAATTTTCACCTAACAGCTCAATTGCTTTTGCTTTTGTTGTAATGCAGAGTTCTTCTATATCTGCTCGACCAGTATCATTACTATTTAAGATTTCAATGTCCGTCTGAACTTTTAACAATTGTTTAAAATATGCCTCAATTAGGCTTAATCGGCACTCGAGTTCAGCAGTGAATATGCTATCCGAAAGAAGATTTTTAATGCGTGTAACATTTCCCTTTACTACTTTGCGCTGATTTTGCAATGTTTGTAACTCAGTCATTTCTGGATCAAGATTACGCCAAGGTGAGAATACGAAAAACGAAAAGAATTACAATCGAAAAGCGATGCACGAAAAAATCCAAAATGTGAAGTTGTATGTAACCAAATATCGTATTCTTTTGCTTTTGTTATATATTTATGTAAGTATATAACCAAAGCGCAATGTAACGGTTTGTAGATCGACAATGTTTGTTTTATGTATGTACAAAGCAACCAGTGCACAATTTCAATGCGTTCGACGAGAAATGTGATGAGTAAAGGGGGTAACCGTAAATTTGCTGATGTCTTTTGCTTGACCTTCAACAGATAAATGTTCTGTGCGAGAAATATGTATGTCCTATGAATTCCGATGATGTTCCAATTTGGAATCCAAAAAATCACGTTCTTGTAGGTGTTGCGTTCTTGGACTCTATACGCGTTTCCACAAGTGATTTTGCTGGAGCACGTTCGAGTAGCTTTATTTGAATAAATACCTTTAACAGCTCGTGCCCCACGTTGGGCGCCAGAAATGGATGATCTTTACGGCTTATGAATTGAACAACTGATTTTGTTTAGATTTTTCAAAAATTGATTTTAATGTTGAATAATTCTGTACTAATTTATTTCAATTTACAAGTATTTAGTATTGATTCTACGATATTTTACTCTACTTTTAAATTGTACGAATATCAAAAGTTGCAGTGGCAACGCAAGAACGAGAAGAATAAAAAGCAAAAAGTAACAAACAAGTAAAATGCTTTTAGCTTGTGAAGTTGAAGAAAGATGTTAAAGTAAATAGAAAACTGATAAACATAACTATCGATAAAAATGCAGGGCTGCTAATTATTCTCGAACAGTTGGTATGGTGATTGCCCTTGACCATCTTTCCAAGTTTCATTTTTTAGAGCCTATTAGAAGTTTCACTGCCAATAAAATCATTGACTTTCTGGAAAAACGAATTTTTGCCATTTTTGGTGTACCTGAGGTCATCACTACTGACAATGGTGTTCAATTCAAATCCAAACTTTTTGAGGATCTTTTGAAGAAATATGGGGTGACTCATAATTACACAGCAAATTATTCACCACAATCCAATGCTGTGGAACGAATCAATCGTTCAGTAGTCGCTGCCATTCGTGCTTATGTCGATCCATCACAAAGGGATTGGGATGAGAAACTATTTGCCATTAGTGTTGCCCTTAGAAGCGCGGTTCACTCGTCCTCTCGTTTTTCTCCATACTTTGTTGTCTTTGGTCAAAATATGGTCTGCCATGCAAACACTTATGAAGTGCTACGCAGGTTGAAACTTATAAATGACCCGACCGTAGACATCAAACATGAAGAGAAGACTGAGCTGATTCGTGAACAAGTGCGCGAAAACCTGAAAAAGGCATATGACACTAATGCCCAAAATTATAATTTGCGTTCACGTCCAGTTAGTTTTGAAGTCGGTCAGATAGTGTATCGTAGGAGTTTTGCTCAGAGCAAAGCTTCCGAACACTTTTGTGCTAAATTGGATAATGTTTTTGAAAAGGCTCGAGTTATTAAGAGAATGGGTACGGCCTATTACGAATTGGCTGATATGGCTGATACTTAGCATTTGTCATGCAAAGGACATTAGGAAGTAGTGCCTTCAGTTTTTGAAGCATCGGTGCATAGATTCGAAAAACTGTTTTGTAATGGCACCATTTCAATTTAATTGATTTTTTCTTGATTTCATTAGTTGCATTCAACTAAAAATCATACAACTATTGCATTTTAGTTGTACGCTCACCTTTAAAACACACAAAAGCAATAGTTGTATGCTTTTTCGTGTCTACTGCCACCTATCGGTGATAGTGCTTAACATGAGTGCACACTAAACATACCGTTTGTTTGCCATGTTTTTTTGGGTAGCGTGGTTTTACGGAAAGAAAAGAAAAAAGAAGAGAAAGAAGGGAGAACGTGGCCGGTGAAGAAAAACTCGTGTCGTGGAGTGGAAAAAGAAAGAAAAAAACGTGGAATTGAAGTGAAAGCAACAGCAAATTTTTTAGCCGCAAGAAAAATCAATTTTTGTAATTGAAATTAAAAAAAAAAATATTCAAATCGTTAAAAAAAAATATATATGAGTGTTAACATTTAAAGAAAAATCCACGAGTTTTTAAAAATAATTGGAATTTGACTGAGCAGAGTAGCGGTAGTCATGAGTTTACGAAAAAGATTGAAATCCATTAAAGCGAGTGCTGTTTTTCTGCCCTTTTGGTGTTGTTGAAGTGGTCAGCGTGTTGCAGTGGCATTCAGTTAAATTTGTTGGTTATCCTAACGTTGGTCGCACCCACAAAATCATTGGCAGCGAGGGGAACAGCAAACGCAGCGAGAAAAATCAGATATGCAACTGGCATTTAAGAAAATCCATATGAAGTAAATTTTATGATCACGGGAAAAGCAGCTAAGTACAACATAGTTTGAAATTTGAAAAGAAAAGTTAACTTAACAACTTTACAAGCAATAAAGGGCACATTTTCTTTAGAAAACAAATTTGAAATTTGAAATGGAAAATTAATTAAATATAAAAAAAAGGAACATTAGGGGGGAACAATAATGGGGCATAAACGAAAAATATAAAAATTTAAATTAAAAAAAAATAATAGAAAATTGATTTTTTTAATTGAACTTTTAGTCATATATTTGCAAAGATCGACTTACATATAAATCTATCAATGCATTTTTCTAACACATAATTATGACAAATCAAGGAACGGATTAAAAACACGGCTATAGTGACATATGTTTCGTCTTTCGCCACAAAGACTCATCAGACTATCTTTGTTGTAATTATAATTATATTTATTTTATTAAATTAATTATAATTGAAAAATTGCAAGTTTGAAAACTTTTTGTGTTTTTGGCCTGGGCGTGAGTTAAACCAAGGAACTCGTGGTTGGTAGCAGAAGTCGTTACCACTGCACCAGCCTTGCCCGGCTGCGAAGCCGACTTTAGTATAATTATAATTACAACAAAAATAGTCTGACGAGTCTTTGTGGTGAAAGACAAAACATATGTCACTATAGCCGTGTTTTTAACCCGTTCCTTGATTTGTCATAATTATGTGTTAGAAAAATGCATTGATAGATTTATATGTAAGTCGATCTTTGCAAATATATGACTAAAAGTTCAATTAAAAAAATCAATTTTCTATATATAAATGTCATTAAGTAACACACTTAAAAATTCTTAAAGTTATTTGGGAGAACACGCCCTGATAAGGTGGAAACACCTGCAATCGGTATTGAATTTGTTCCAAAGGAACAACTATACCAAATATCAATAAATAACACAAAACAACAATTATGATATATCAATACGTATTAACACACTAACAAAACTGGCAAAAGTCGGCTTCGCAGCCGGGCAAGGCTGATGCAGTGGTAACGACTTCTGTTACCAACCGCGAGTTCCTTGGTTCAACTCACGCCCAGGCCAAAAACACAAAAAGTTTTCAAACTTGCAATTTTTCAATTATAATTAATTTAGTAAAATAAATATAATTATAATTACAACAAAAATAGTCTGATGAGTCTTTGTGGCGAAAGACGAAACATATGTCACAATAGCCGTGTTTTTAATCCGTTCCTTGATTTGTCAAAATTATGTGTTAGAAAAATGCATTGATAGATTTATATGTAAGTCGATCTTTGCAAATATATGACTAAAAGTTCAATTAAAAAAATCAATTTTCTATATATAAATGTCATTAAGTAACACACTTAAAAATTATTAAAGTTATTTGGGGGAACACGCCCTGATAAGGTGGAAACAACTGCAATCGGTATTGAATTTGTTCCAAAGGAACAACTATACCAAATATCAATAAATAACACAAAACAACAATTATGATATATCAATACGTATTAACAAAACTGGCAAAAGTCGGCTTCGCAGCCGGGCAAGGCTGGTACAGTGGTAACGACTTCTGCTACCAACCGCGAGTTCCTTGGTTCAACTCACGCCCAGGCCAAAAACACAAAAAGTTTTCAAACATGCAATTTTTCAATTATAATTAATTTAGTAAAATTAATGTAATTATAATTACAACAAAAATAGTCTGATGAGTCTTTGTGGCGAAAGACGAAACATATGTCACTATAGCCGTGTTTATAATCCGTTCCTTGATTTGTCATAATTATGTGTTAGAAAAATGCATTGATAGATTTATATGTAAGTCGATCTTTGCAAATATATGACTAAAAGTCACTAAATGTCATTAAGTAACACACTTAAAAATTCTTAAAAAAAAAAAAAATAATATCTAGAAGTAACATTGAAAAGAAAAGAAACTACTTTTAATTAAAAGAAAAAAAAGTAAAAATACGTTTAACTTTGGGAAAAAACAGAAAAATTGATTTTCAAAAATTTTGTTAGTATGTAATTATAAGATAAAATAATTATATAAAAAATTATAATTCTAAATCTGCATAATTTTTAGATTTAAATTTATTCAGGCCGGCTAATAGTTCATCAAAATTTAGTGTAAAACCAAACAAAAATATGAAATTTGATTAAAAATGTGAATTTGTAATAAAAGGAAAACTTATAAAACCAAAAATAATGGATTAAATACGATCTTTCTTAGTCAGATGTAGGGTCTAGGCATTCAGTTTGGGTGGACCGAAAAATCAGCCCCATGTCCACACGCTAGGGTGGGTTAAGTCGGGGCACAGGGCATCTCCAACTTGTCCCTGTGAGGTGTAGTGCACTAGCGGTCAACTTATTTTTTGTTTGTGTTACGTTAAATTAAAAAAAAAACGGTATACATAAAGTTCCGATTTCACTGATGTTTGTTACGCACGTGAATTAAATTTGTAGGCGGAGGTACCATTCATGCAGCAGCAAACCCAGTCAACATCCTCACCGAACTGCTAGCATAGGAACAAATCACGTGCGGCCGCTGCAGTAAATGGTCCGTGTTCCAACCGCCAGTCGACTAGGTCGATTACAAAGTATTGCAAACGGTTCCAGTGGCGGAGCAGAAAAATTACAAGGCGGTGATGGATGCCTTGCAGCGAAAATATGGCAGTGACCACATGAAACAGATTCACAGACTGGAGTTGAAAAGTCGTATCCAGAAATCTGGTGATTCCTTGCAGGAGCATGCTGCGGATATTGAACGGTTGGCACACCTTTCCTATCCTAACGAGCTAAGTGTCGTGGCTGAAAAATTCAAAATAAAGGCTTTTATTGACGGCATACGTGACTCTGAGACAAAACGCGAGACAATGAGGAGCCCGAAGACAACATTTAATGAAACTATAACGGTTGCCCTCACTCAGGAGACGATTGCATTGTCATGCCGCCCAACATTGAAAACTCGTCGGATGGAGGTGGAGGCTGAAAAGAAAAATTCATCGTTCAACAGCAGTAGCTTCAGCGGAAAATGCTATAATTGTGGTAAGCAGGGACACATGGCACGTGACTGCCGATCACGTCGTAAACCAAAAAGAAAAATTGAAAATAGGGTGAACGATGGCGAAAATGGTAACGAACAGCAGTCGTTAAACTAAAGAGAGTCAGTATAGCGGGGCGTGAGCTGACTCCCACTTATGATTGCCCCATAGTCTTAGTTTCAAAGCTCTGCCGGAATTCCAACAGCCTTACCATCGGTGGAAAAATCAACCAAAGAATATGTGAGCTAACTTTGGATACGGGCGCATCGCATTCAATTGTAAGGAGTGATTTATTTGATAGACGACGAGTTACGCCATTAAATGGAATCTAATTGAGAACAGCGACAGGAGAAATTGCGCAAATAGTAGAAAAAGTTACAACGAATATTCTTGTCGGCAACAAAACTGTGGAACATGAGTTTATTGTTGCAAACATCACCGATGAGGTTATCATTTTCGCGGACTTCATGATTCGACACGGGTTCACTTTGGACCTTAAGAAAAATACGTTAAGGTATGCCAATGTGGAGTTGCCTGTGGACATTGGCTGTGGACAAAATTTAAAAAACGCAAGAGTTTACATAAGTGAGCGCTGTCGAATTGAACCCAACACCGAAGAAATTATTTGGGCTACACTAAGTGAAGACTGTGAGACAAGCCATCTGTGGGTAGTGGAAGCAGATAAGAAAAATTTTAAGAAAGACCTGACTATTGGAAAGACGCTAGTAAAAAATGGATGCAAAAAGGTTAATTAATGGCGAAATGCGAGAAAGTTACGGCTGTTGTAAATTGTGAAAATAACCAGCAGGACACAAAAGGTGCAACTTTAACAAAAACATCGGCCTTGGAAGTATTGACGAAAAAATGGACGAAGGAGTTGTCTGCCCAGAACAAAAATAAAGCAAAAAAGTTTCTGCAAAAGCATTGGCGGATATTTGCGTCCAAAGGGGAAAATAATGGCCGAACATCAGTGGTTAAACGTCGCATTGATACAGGTAATTTTCAGCCCATTCGTCAACCTCCAAGGAGGCTAGCACTCGCTAAGAGAGAAGAAATGATGGGCCTTATAGAGGAAATGGCGCAAGAAAATGTCATTGCACCATCGGAAAGCCCGTGGAGTTCACCGGTCGTACTTGTCAAGAAAAAGGACGGAAATATGAGATTCTGTGTGGATTACAGGAAATTGAATGACTTCACCAAAAACGACAGCTACCCGTTACCCAGGATCGATGATACACTGGATACGTTATCTGGAGCAACATGGTTTTTCACCCTGGACTTACAAAGTGGATATTGGCAGGTGGAAATAGATGACAAAGACAAGGAGAAAACTGCCTTTAGTATTGGGAATGGTCTATGGCAGTTTAACGTCATGCATTTTGATCTTTGTAACGCTCCTGCTACGTTCCAACGAGTTCTCAAAGGACTACATTGGAGGACTTGTTTAGTGTATCTTGATGACATAATCATCATGGGAAAAGATTTTGGTGGCCACTTGAAAAATCTGGAGGAAGTGTTTGAGCGCTTGGAGGCAGCTGGAGTAAAATTAAGTGCGAAAAAGTGCTCACTTTTCCTCACAACCCACAACAAAAACGAGGCTTGTCTCCTAAATTACAGACTCATTGGGAGGGACCTCACCGGATCATCACAAGGATTAACGATGTTGTGTATCGAATCCAAAAATATCCCGGTAACAAAGGTAAATTAAAAGTGGTACACATTGAAAGACTAATGCCATATCGAGGCGACAGTGAAAATCTTGTTCGGGACGAACAAGTTTTAGAGGAGCACAAATAAATGGAAACTTCACGTAAGTACTTGACAGTTCGAGATGTCAATAAAAACAGTGATGCCAGATTTTGCCAAGAAATTATTAGCTGAGGGAATCAACGAGATGTTGCCAGATGTTTCGCTAATGCAATTCTAGAACGTTCATACAGGTATAAAAGGAGCTATTCATGAGAGTTGCGACACTGAAATTTCCTTTTTTTAAATTTTTTCGGAAAAATTAACTCAATGTAAGCAATGTATTTTATAATTAATGTTATGTAGTAGAATAAGATATGTATTATTTTTACAAAATTATAAACCTAATTAAGAAACTCTTAGATAAATACGTGTGTATGTTAAGAAAGAATGTATGTAATGTAATGTAATGTAGTATTAAGACAAAATGTATTTTAAAGTAATTAAATAAATGGCAATGTAGAGTTGCGACACAGTTGATTTCAAGCAATAAAGCGAAAAGGTTGTTCAAACAGTGAAAGTGAAAGTAAACAAAGTGCTAATTGTAATATTAGATTTTGAATTTAAATAAACAGTACCGTGTAAAAATAAACGTTTGTAATTTAAATAAATCATTTTGTAACTAAATAGAGTGTGTGTTTTTTTTTTTTTTTTTTGATTGCTACACAATCCAGTGATCGAACTCAGAAAACTGTAAGAGACTGAAATTATCGTCATAGAGACAGGAAATTTCGTAACAATATGTTCAAAGTCCCCCCATCTCCGTCGTTCTTTTTTTCCAACCCTTAAGGTTTTTCAAGGTGAATAAAATATATATTTGTGTACCAACTTATATAATGATAGCTACTATAGGCGTAGAAATATAGCATTTTGAGTATTTTTACTGTACGGGGGGTGCAAATGCCTATTGTTCAATCCCTCTTAAGCATGCTGAATAGAAGAAGCAATAAGCATAAATGTACCAAGTTTCATAATGATAGCTGATATAGGAACACTGCTATAGCATTTTGTGTGTTTCTTCATATGGGGGGTGCAACGTCACCTGGTTCAATCCCCCTCAAATTGCATGGTGGATGGCTGATACATTATGCATAAGTTCTTCCACTTTTTTAATCATAGCTTGTATAACTGCCGAGATATAACCTTTTTTTGTATTTTTTTCGTATGGAGGGTGCAACCCCCGTCCCCCTCAGCGGCATCTCATCCCGAACCTTCTACAGACCATAACAAACAATTTAAAAAAAAAAATATGTAAATTTCCGCGTCCATAAACTTCATACGAACACCATTTCATTTTTATGTATATAGATATATATAAGCAGCAAAATTTAAGGAATGTGGATACTTATATCCCGTAAAATTTTTTATGGCAAGTCTTCCGTATGACATTTTTGAGAAGTTTTTTGGAAACAGAGTGTAGAGAGAATAAGAGTATAAGAGCATATATAAGAGTATTGCATATATGTACAGGGTGGCTGATTCGAAGTATTACCAATTCAAAAGACTATATTTTTAGTTTCCATGCACAGATTTTATTGATCAAACGCTATAATTGTTGGGAAATGTTCAAATTTTAAGAATATACTTGAGATTTTTGATATGGCCACCTTTGGCCTTAACTATGGCCCGTAGACGGTCGAAGAACGAGTCGCATGCTGCACGAATTTGATTTTGTGGAAGTTTGCGCCATTCTCGTTGAAGGGCCACTTTTAGCGCATCAACGCTCTGGTATTTTTTAGTCAAGACCTTCCTGTCCAACTTACTCCAGATTGAGAAATCCAGCGGATTCGCATCAGGCGAATTTGAGAACCATTGTTGAGCAGAAATGAAGCTAGGAACGTTTTTTTCTAACCATTCTTGATTCACACGAGCTTTGTGTGACGGTGCCGAGTCTTGTTGGAATGTCCATGGCTTGCGACCGAAATGTTTTCGTGCCCACGGTAGTAAAGCACCCTCCAACACTGATTCACGATACACCTGGGCGTTTACTTTGACGCCAGCGACCAAAAAAACGAGTGGTGAGCGCCCATCAGCAGTCACTGCAGCCCAAACCATCACATGCGGTGGTGCCTGCGTCCTGGTGGCCAAACGAACATTCAAATTTTCGTAGGACCTCTCTGTCAAGTAAACCCGATCATTTTGTTTGTTTACATATTGCTGGATACAGTAATTTTTCTCATCAGAGAAGACAATTTGTGACAGATTTCCGGCGGCGTGCAAGCGCAACAACTCCTTGGCTCTATCGAGCCTAACTTTTTTTTGAGCAGGAGTGAGATCATGCGCCTTTTGGAACTTGAGGGCCTTTAGTCCGAGCTTGTTTGACAATATGTGTTGCATTCGTTCACGCGATATTTTCAGCTCGGCAGCCATTTGTCTGCCACTGCGTTTCGGATTTCGCTCAATTCTGGCCTTCACCTTTCGAACCATTTCTGGTGATGTTGCAGTTATTTTCCGACCACCACCATGTCGTTTGGCAACGCTGCCGGTACCATTGTAACGTGTTATGGTCCGATACACAAACATTTTATTCACTTTTAAATGTTTCAGCTCACGAACAATTGCTGGTTGCGATTTTCCAGCCAAATAAAGAGCAATCACACTATTACGTTTGAATTCCATTTCGAAAATTTTTTATTTTCAATAAATTGACGCGCAAATGCTTTTGGTTACTTGTTGACAATAGAATGAACTAACATCATGCCAATTTTTAGACAGCTGTCATGTTCCATCTGTCAGATAAGTTTATCTGAAGTTAGTAACAGTTCGAATCAGCCACCCTGTATAAGCAGAACTGAAATAAAGAACGGTCGTAACGTAACCACAAAGACGATGAGTTGTTTTGATAATGTGCGCTAAGCGTAATATGTGAAGTGAAGTTAAGGACAATTGAAAAAATCCATAAACATTTATTAATTACTAGAGTTCGCCTTGTGGCCGAAATTCGACCATTCCGATTTGACCATAAAATAAAGGAAAAAACTTTTGGTCGATAAAACACAAAAAGCTTTAAATATTATTCCTTAAGGTTCGGGTTATCTGCATCGGTGCAGCAGCTAAGATGCAATATCATACTTTCCATTTAGAGGCGAGTAACTCCTACTAAAGAGCAAACAGTTTTTGATATCTTTCTATACCAAAATTCATAAAAATCAATCATGCTATCGTGCTATATAGTGCTAACCCTATATCTATGCCAAATTTCATAAAAATCGTATGTAGTATTTTCGCCGTGAGAGCGTTTTTTCTATTTAGTGCTAATCCTATCTAGATACCAAACTTCGTTAAAACCGATGCAGCGGTTTAGCCGTGAGAGCTTTTTTTCCATTTAGGGGCGTGGCACCGCCCACTGAAAAAATAATGCTCATATTATCGTTCCTTAGTGCTAACCCAATCTTCATACCAAATTTTGTTGAAATCGATGCAGCGATTTAGCTGTGAGAACGTTTTTTCATTTAGGGGCGTGGCACCGCCCACTGAAAAGCATTATGGTCATATTATCGTTTCTTAGTGCTAACCCTATCTTTATACCAAATTTCGTTAAAATCGATGCAGCGGTTTAGCTGTGAGAGCATTTTTTCCATTTAGGGGCGTGGCACCGCCCACTGAAAAGCATTATGGTCATATTATCGTTCTTTAGTGCTAACCCTATCTCCATACTAAATTTCGTTAAAACCGATGCAGCGGCTTAGCCGTGAGAGCTTTTTTTTCATTTAGGGGCGTGGCACCGCCCACTTTAAAAAAAATAAAGTCCTATGCACTGCTCCTCCTCACAACCTTTCCAACAAAAAAAAATCAAGCAAATCGGTTGAGATTTAGGTATAGAAACAGGGACCTAACCGATTTCGTTTGCCTATTTATATATAGATAATTTAAAATAAACTTATGTGAAAACAAGTACAAGAGAAAAAGTAAAAAATAATATAGAAAGTGACACCACAATAATATAAAAATTAAAGAAGCAAAAAGGGGAAAAAAACACATTTGTTTGCATTTTCGTGAAGCAGCCAGCAGTGCAAATATTTTGGCACCGAAAAATAAGAAAGAAAATCTATGCAATTGAAATAACTTAAATACACATAAAAATTTTACATCAAACAACGGCATCAAAAAATAAAAAAAACCAAGGTTAAACTGTACGACGAAAATATTGTATGTATCATAGCCACCATAAGTGCAAAAGAGAAGCACATGAAGCTAAAGCAGCAGCAAAAACATCAACGGTAGTTCAAAATATCGACAGCGCTCAAAACGATACACACAGAATTCAAAAAAAAAAAAAAAAAGAAGACAACGAGATTGGCTGAAGTCTTGCAGCAGCGTAAATTAAAGTTATGCAGCAGCGTCGACTGAAGAAGAATTGAGTACATCGCAACAAGTTGCGATTGCAACAACTAGTTGCAGCGAAGCAGTGAACAAGGAAATAGTAAATCAGGCAGCAGTCGAAATTCTGTAATGTACATATTAATTTCTATTGTATATGCTTTTTTTTTTTTTAATTCCATTATTTTTTAATCTTTGCATGGCCTATTTCTGCGCAATAAATTTTAATGTCGCTTCAAGAAGAGATTGAGAATTTTAGGACTAAATGTAAATTGATTTTGAAAAAGAATATAAGCGAAAATCCCGAAACACGAGAAAGCTATCGCAGACAAATAATTGAAGCATATAACACATTTTTTCATTATGCGCTTAAAGAATACGAAAAAGAAAAGGTAAAAGAAAACAAAAACCCATACGAAAATGCACTTGCATATGTACAAAAGAAATTTTTAGATTTTTTAAATAAATTGAATTGTTCACATACAATTGTAGAAGATAAAATAAGTGCAGTAGATTCAAAGGATATCGGGCTGTCACAAATTTTGCCGGAAGACACTGATTTTGATGAAAATAACGTAAATAGCGAGGATACTACTTTTGATGCGATGGCACTTTCTACGCCTGATTTTCTGAAGTTGGCCGCGAGCCAAATTAATAAACCTTTTTCAGGAGATCCATTGTGTTTAGGTGCTTTTGTTGATTCGGTAAATTTACTAAAAACTCTAGCTACTACCAACGAGCTGAGAACTTTTCTTGTTGCATTTATTAAAACAAAACTTGAAGGCAGAGCTAGAGAAGTTATTGCGGAAGAAGCAACCGTTGAGGAAATTATTGCAAAATTGCAACTTCACATTAAACATGAAAGTTCCAAAGTTATTGAAGGTCGAATGTTAGCATTGCGATTCACGACAGCAAATCAAGTAGATTTCGCAGACAATGTTGAACAGTTGTCAAATGCTTTTCGTCGATCATTGGTTTAAGAAGGTATTTCATATGCTAAAGCTGATGAAATGGCAATCGAAAAAACAATCGATGTGTGCAGAAAAAACACACAATCCGATTTGATTAAATCTGTTTTGGGATCAACTCCTTTCAAATCCCCAAAAGAAGTTGTGGCTAAAATGGTAACTCAGATTGACAAAGCTCGCACAGAGCACCAAGTACTTGCTTTTCGTGCCATAAGAGGCCGCGGTGGCAGAAATAGTTTTCGAAATGACGATCAAAATGTTTCAAATAGGGATGGTCGAGGCAACCGTAATAACTCACGCGTTTTCTATAACCAAAATAGTAACCGAAACAACAACAATACATTTCGTGGTAGTTTCAACCGTGGTGGTCGTGGTTATTCGAACAGTAATAGCAATAACAGCAACAACAGCAATGTGCGCGCGACTAGTACTTTGGAAAATTCTCAGGACTCTCCATCGGGGTTTGGAAACGAACATCTAAAATTTTATCATGTCCACGCCATTAAGTTAGAACATGCTGATTTCATTTCAGTCAATACTAATATTGCAAAATTTTTTGAAAATACATTCTTAATTGATTCACAAGCTGACATATCTTTAGTCAAAATTTCTGCGATAAATAGTCAATGCGAATTAAATACGAATGAAATCATAAATATTAAAGGTGTAACAAATGAAATTGTCTAATCAATAGGTACACTTTTCTCAACTTTTTCAGTTCATAATCAGACATTTACTCAAAAATTGCATGTTGTTGGTGAGATGTTTTCAATCCCAGTTGATGGCATACTGGGTAGAGATTTTCTTAAATTATTTAATTGCAATATCGATTTCAATCAGATGATCTGAACAGTAAATTTGTCCAATACTCAAATTTTTATAAATATTTTTGAAGGTCTAACACCCAAGAGCATAGTAATTCTACCAAGATGCGAGATTATACACATTCAAATATCGATTTTAATGAGCCCATGGTTTTTGAAGTCATTGAGCCTACACAGGGCGTATTCATGTCATCATCAATAATAGACCAAAATGATCCATATGTCAGAATTCTGAATACAACTGATACATTTCAAAGAATAAATAACGATTTTAGCGACAATATTAGAAAATTAAATGAATTTCAGGTTTATTCAATTGACTCAAATTTTGAGAAAGACTAAGATAGGACAAATAATTTGTAAAATATTTTGAAAAAACAATGGCCGGCATGATACGATAAGAATATGACAGATTTATGTAGAGAATTTTCAGATATCTTTGCAGTAGATGGAGATTGAGCAACCGTTAATAATTTTTACACACAGGAAATTCAAAAACCTCAAATGAGTCAGTTTATATTGTATTAAAAATTACCGAATCCCACACAAACAAAAAGAAATAATAAACGAGAAAATAAATGAGTTATTGCAAAATGACCAAATTGAACCATCACTCTCGCATTACAACAGCCCTATTCTATTATTTCCAAAAAAAGGAATCGACGGTGAAAAAAAGTATCGTCTTTGTATAGATTATAGAGCCATCAACAAAAAGTTAATACCCGATCGATTTCCATTGCCAAGAATAGATGACATTCTGGATAGCCTAGGCAATGCAAAATTTTTCTCGGTTATTGATCTGAATGCTGGTTTCCATCAGGTACCACTTAGTAAGAAATTGAGACCACTGACTGCTTTTGGTACAGATACAGGAATTTACCAATATAAAGTACTCCCTTATGGATTAAATATTGGTCCCAGTGCATTTAGTCGAATGATGGCTATAGCATTTTCGGGTTTGCCACTTTCAACTTGTTTTTTGTACATAGACGATATTATCGTGCCTGGTCGAAGTGAAAACGACAATTTAAAGAATTTACAAAATGTATTTGAAGTCTGTCGAAAAACATGTTTAAAGTTAAATCCGAAAAAATTTAAATTTTTTAGAAACGAAGTTATCTATTTAGGCCATCGATGTACTGATAAGGGTATTTTACCAGATAACTCCAAACTTTTGGCGGTAACAAATTATCCAGTTCCAAAAAACTCTGATGAAGTTAAACGTTTCGTAGCTTTTTCGAATTACTATCGAAGGTTTATACAAAATTTTGCGGAACTCGCTCAACCGTTAAATAAACTTACGAGAAAAATTCTAAATTTATTTGGACACATGAATGTCAATCTGCGTTCAAAAAACTCAAAAATCATTTAGCGTCTCCACCAATTTTGGCGTACCCCAACTTCGCGGAAAAGTTCACAGTAACCGTGGACGCATCAAAAAGAGCATGTGGCGCAGTCTTAAGCCAAAAAATTAATGATATAGAGCATGCCATATGCTTCGCATCAAAGTCATTCACAAAAGGCGAACAAAATAAGGCCACAATTGAACAAGAACTTATCGCTATTCATTGGGCAATTAAACAATTTCGACCTTATTTGTATGGTACTCATTACATTTTAAGAAGTGACAATAAGCCTTTAATTTATTTATTTTCATTAAAAGAACCATCTTCACGCTTAACGCGAATTCGACTTGATCTAGAGGAATACTCATTTGCCATAGAACATGTCAAGGGAAAAGATAATGTCGTAGCGGACGCGCTTTCAAGGATATCACTTGGCGACATTAAAAATACCATTCCAATTGAAACGGACAAAGTATTCGTCGTAACAAGATCAATGTCAAACAAAACAAAAAGTCCAAAAACAAATAAAATTCAAAGTACAATTAATCCAGAACTACAATCAAAAGTAATAGAAGCTATAAATAATATAGAACATGTAGGAATTCCATCCATGAAATGTCTCTTGTCTTGTGAAAATGACTAAACTAGCCACAAATTAGAGCCTTTATATACTGGAGCTCACATAATTTAAAAAATTTTCGATGAAAATATCGAAATTATAGATTTAAATAAAAACATTAAAAAAGTAGTACATAAAAATAATGTAAGAAAGTATATAAATTAAGTTCTCGTTTATTAATGTATGTAAGTAAACGAAAGATAAAAAAAAAAAAGGGAAAGGAAATACTGTAAGAAATATTTAAGTAGTTTTAAGTTAATAGCTATCATTCATACTATTCAAATAATATCGCTTTATTCATATGTATTTAAGAAATAAAAATAATTTGAAGAAAAATGAAATGAAGGAAAATGAACTCAAATATAATTTCAACTATGTAATAATATTTTTATTCCATATTTCTTTTATGTAATCAAATTAACGTAAATTTAACTATTTAAACATTTTTAGAAATAAATATAAATGGTTCTGTAAAACAACTAATCGCCTATAAAAAGGGAAGGTGTAGAGAGAATAAGAGTATAAGAGCATATATATGAGTATTGCATATATGTATAAGCAGAACTGAAATAAAGAACGGTCGTAACGTAACCACAAAGACGATGAGTTGTTTTGATAATGTGCGCTAAGCGTAATAAGAGCATCGCACTGAAAGTGGCCGTCCAAGAAAAACTGAGAGGGAAGACAGAGGTGTAGTAAAAGTAGACCTGCGCGATCGGCTTAAAACAGGTCCCAAAATTGCTGCGAAGGATAACCAAAATATAGAATTAGCATCCCAACTGTACAACGCCGCTTGAGAAAAAATAAATTTTGCCCGCAGTCCTACAAAAAAACCACACAAAATGCGGTCTTCCGGTTAAATTGGTGTAAAGTAAAAAAGAATTGGGTGTATAACGATTGGGCTTAACTCATATTATCTCATGAGGGCCAAACAAATTTCATCAACTCCGATTTGGGACGTACGGTGCGCCGCAGAAAAAATGAAAAAAAGATTACATGTATAAAAGCACTCCATATGTGATGGTCTGGGGGCAATATCAAGCCAATGGGTTGGAGAGATTCCACTTCTAGAAGGTTATTGTACATATATTAACTCCGTAGTTTATATCGACTAAGCGAGCTCTTAGCAAAAGTCATATTTCAAGGTGATTCGGCACCTTGTCCTCGTTAGAAATGGCTAGATCTCACCATTATGTTTTGCTTTATTTTTTCGATAAATTTACAATAACGAGCTATGTATTTTTTGCGTTGGCAGAGAAATACATATAATGACCTTTTGGGAATTAAATCAAGCAAATGGCCGGGCAAAAGACCCAACATCGATCCAATTGAGAATGTTTTGGTCATTTTAAAACGAAAAGCGTGCCAGAAAAAACCAAATATTATTAATAATATTTAACTTAATAATGGAACTTAATGATATTAAGCTTAGGGCAATTTATTTATTATATTCATTATATTATAATATTAAACTTAGGGCAGTTAAATAAGGGTAAATATTGTTTTACAAAACAATTTTAAAATATCTTACAAAAATCGGCTATTTTTACCGTAAGTGTATGATAAGACAATTAGAACAAATAATTTTCATTAGAAAAGTGGGCGGTGCCACGCCCTTTTGAAGGATTACACTGTTCGACACAAAAAAAACACATAAGAAAATCCAAAAAATTCTTAAAGTAGACGGTAAAAAATATACCCGTGTTTTTTTCATGTACAAAGGATAAAAAAACTTTAAAAATCGATTAAAAAACAATGTGACGTGCTGAAGAAGAACCACGAGACACGGGTATTTTTTTAACGTCTACTTTAAGAATTTTTCACACATTCGAAATTGTCGAACAGTGTTATTCATCATATCTCAGAAACTGCTTGACGCAGATAGAAAAAATCTATGCAAAGGGCATTTGGAGAAATAATTTTCAATAGAACAATGGGGGTGCCACGCCCTATGAAAATACAATTCTTCATATTACTTACACTACTTGACGCAAATTATAAGATTTGGTACAATGCTTTGCTATAGTATGTCCTAGTTAAAATATGGCAGTATCCAAAAGGTGCTTAAAAGGGGAGAATATACCTCTAACCTACTACCCTTTCTTTAGCGTGCTGCGCCATGAGTTGTGTTGTTATTGTCTTTTCTGTCTTTCATTTATTGTTTTTTTTTGTACTTGATGTTGTATTGTTGGTGAGAGCAAAAATAAGAGTGATTTCGTCAGTTATGCCAACTCAATTTTTTTGGACTTTTAACGATGTTTTACATGTTTTTCAATATTCTTCAATTCTTTTTGACTTTTTTCGATATTTTGGATGTTTTTCAAAACACTTGGTTGGACTTTGACCGATTTCTTCGATGCACATATTTCACTATTTTTCGAAACTTTTGATTTTGTTTCGATATATTGGATGTTTTGTTTTAAGACTTTTACCGATTTCTTCAATGTGTTTAAATATTTTTCAAAACTTTTGGGCTTTTACAGATATATAGGATGTTCTTTGGTTTTTTTTTTTTTTGTAATTTTACCAATATTTTGGATGTTTTTTGATAATAAACTTAGACTTTTGCCAATTTCTGCGATGTGTTTCAATATTTTTCAAAACTTTCGAACCGATATATAGGATGTTTTTCGACATTTTTGGACTTTAACCGATATTTTTGATATTTTTCTATAAACTTGGACTTTACCGATTTTTTCGTTGTGTTTCAATATTTTCCGAAACTTTTGGACCCTTTTCGATATATTGAATATTTTTCGATATATGTATTTGGACTTTCACCGATTTCTTCAATGTTTTCCAATCATTTTGGGCTTTTACCGATATGTAGGATGTTTTTCGACATTCTGTGACTTTTACCGATATTTTGTACATTTTTCGAAATTTATTTTTTTTATTTCACTATTTTTCGAAACTTTTGAACTTCTTTCGATATATGTATTGGATGTTTTTCGATATATTGTATGTATTTGAACTGTTATCGATATATAGGATGTTTTTTGATAAACTTGGACTTTATCCGATTTCTTCGAGTGTTTCAATGTTTGTCGAAACTTTTGGACCTTTTTCGATATATTGGATCTTTTTCGCTTTACTTGGACTTTTACTGATTTTTTTATAAATAGTATTCATTGATTTAAATCGTTCGCATAGGAGAACTTACTCTTTAAGATGTCACTTATTCATAATAATATCAATCAAGCATTATTATTATTATTTCTTCGATGTTTTCCAATACTTTTGGACTTTTACCGATTTTAGAATGTTTTTCGACATTTTTGTACCTTTACCGATATTTTAGATGTTTTTCAATATATATCGAAATTTTTGGACTTTTATCGATATTTTGGATGTTTTTCGTTATATTTGGACTTTTACCTATACTTTAGATGTTCTTCTATACATTTAGACTTTTGCCGATATTTTAAATGTTTTTCGACACATTTGGGCTTTTACCGATATCTTCGGTGTATTTCGATACTTTTGGACATTTACCGATATTTTGGACGTTTTTACATAAACTTGGACCCTTACCGATTTCTTCAATGTATATTTTAATATTTTGCGATACTTTTGGAATTTTACCGATAAAATAAATATATCGGAGCATCTGTTTGTGGCACATTTTTTTAAAAAATAAAAAAACATCAAACATCACCGATGAGGTTATCATTGGCGTGGACTTCATGATTCGACACGGGTTCACTTTGGACCTTAAGAAAAATACGTTAAGGTATGCCAATGTGGAGTTGCCTGTGGACATTGGCTGTGGACAAAATTTAAAAGACGCAAGAGTTTACATAAGTGAGCGCTGTCGAATTGAACCCAACACCGAAGAAATTATTTGGGCTACAACAAGTGAAGACTGTGAGACAAGCCATCTGTGGGTAGTGGAAGCAGATAAGAAAAATTTTAAGAAAGACCTGACTATTGGAAAGACGCTAGTAAAAAATGGATGCAAAAAGGTTAACTAATGGCGAAATGCGAGAAAGTTACGGCTGTTATAAATTGTGAAAATAACCAGCAGGACACAAAAGGTGCAACTTTAACAAAAACATCGGCCTTGGAAGTATTGACGAAAGAATGGACGAAGAAGTTGTCTGCCCAGAACAAAAATAAAGCAAAAAAGTTTCTGCAAAAGCATTGGCGGATATTTGCGTCCAAAGGAGAAAATAATGGCCGAACATCAGTGGTTAAACGTCGCATTGATACAGGTAATTTTCAGCCCATTCGTCAACCTCCAAGGAGGCTAGCACTCGCTAAGAGAGAAGAAGTGACGGGCCTTATAGAGGAAATGGCGCAAGAAAATGTCATTGCACCATCGGAAAGCCCGTGGAGTTCACCGGTCGTACTTGTCAAGAAAAAGGACGGAAATATGAGATTCTGTGTGGATTACAGGAAATTGAATGACTTCACCAAAAACGACAGCTACCCGTTACCCAGGATCGATGATACACTGGATACGTTATCTGGAGCAACATGGTTTTTCACCCTGGACTTACAAAGTGGATATATGCAGGTGGAAATAGATGACAAAGACAAGGAGAAAACTGCCTTTAGTATTGGGAATGGTCTATGGCAGTTTAACGTCATGCATTTTGATCTTTGTAACGCTCCTGCTACGTTCCAACGAGTTCTCAAAGGACTACATTGGAGGACTTGTTTAGTGTATCTCGATGACATAATTATCATGGGAAAAGATTTTGGTGGCCACTTGAAAAATCTGGAGGAAGTGTTTGAGCGCTTGGAGGCAGCTGGACTAAAATTAAGTGCGAAAAAGTTCTCACTTTTCCAGCGTAAAGTCAAATATCTGGAACACAAGGTTACGTCAAAAGGAATGCACACAGATGAGGATAAAATAAAAGCTGTCAAAAATTGGCCACGAACATCTAATCTTCATGAGTTGCGAAGTTTTCTGGGCCTATACACTTACTACAGACGTTTTGTTCCTGGTTTTGCAAACGTCGCAGGCAGTCAACATGAGCTGACACAGAAAAATCGGAAATTCGAATGAAAACTGCATTCCAAAAGCTGAAAGAATTATTGTCTACAGCGCCACTACTCGCGTATCCAATACCCGAGTGGCTATGGAATTGGAGGAGTTTTGTCCCAAGTCATCGATGGACAAGAAAAAGTCGTCGCATATTTCAGCAAAATTCTGTCGAAACCTGTGAGGAATTATTGCGTAACTCGGAGAGAGTTACTGGCTGTAATGGAATGCGTAAAACACTTCCATAAGTACTTGTACGGACAGTACTTTCTCCTGTGGACAGACCATGCGGCATTAAGGTGGCTACTTCAATTCAAGGATCCTGAAAGAAAATAAAGCAGGAATGATTGATGTGCGCCTTTTGAACGTTTTGCCTGAAGAAAAGTGGACAAATGAGGAGATTCAACGGGACCAGCGCAGTGATACAGATTTGGCAACTATAATTAAGTATAAGGAGCTGGGTAGGAAACCGGCGTGGCATGAAATCTCAAGTGAAAGCCAAATCTGTAAAGCTTATTGGGCGCAATGACAAAGTTTGGAGTTGCATGATGGTTGCCTATACCGTATCTGGGAAAGCGAGGATGGTAAAATTGGCTCAAAACTGCTGGTTATTCCAAAGGCAAAATTTAAGGAAATAATCGAGGATTATCCCAATGGATCGAGTGGTGGACATTAGGGTGCAGCAAAATTCAAAAAAAATTAGTGAATCAAAAATTATCATAAATTAAGATCTTAAAACAAAAACTGCATACTTAGTTTTGGTCAAAACCCCCGAAAAAATGGCCCCCCGGGGCTTCAATGAAGGTCTAAACGACAAAAATCATTGTTTTTTCGCAGTTTTTTTATTTTATCTTAAAAACCACGAAACTATTGGTAGTAATTCATCCTAAATCTTTGAAAGGGATTAATTTTCTACATTTTTTAATATTTCTCATTGCTCTACAGTGAAGTTTGCCCTATGGAAGTCCCGGAAGAAGTTCAAATTTTTTGATTTTAAAAACGGTTTTTTTCCTATAACTCAAGATACAAGAGACGAACAAAAACTTTGTATGTATGTATGTATTCTCCTTTAACTCCTAGGAGGAGCATAGGGCCAATATGAAATCTCTCCATTTGTCACGATCTTGCGATGACTTTGATCTCTTGCCACGATTTTGCCGATTCTTGGATTTCCTTTTCCAACGACCTTTTCCAGTTGGTTTTGGGTCTACCACGTCCTCTACTGCCTTCTTGATTCCATTCAAGGGCCTGGCGACAAACTTCGCTGTGTGGTTTCCGGAGAGTGTGACCAATCCATCCCCATTTGCGCAGCTTGATCTCGTTTGCTATAGCCTTCTGTTTGCATTTTTGATGTAGCTCGGCATTTGATATAGAGCGAGGCCACCAAACCTTTAGTATACGCCTTAAGCATTTGTTGACGAATACTTGCAGCTTGTTCGTTAGTTGTTCAGTAACAAACCATGTTTCGCACCCATATAACAAAACCGACTTCACATTTGAATTAAAAATGCGTACTCTCGTTTTGGTGGATATAACGGATGAAGACCATATTTTGTTCAGTTGAGCAAACGCGCCTTTTGCTTTTGCTATTCTTGAGTTGATATCCTCTTTTGCTCCACCATCCATGGAGATAATGTTGCCTAAATACGTGAAGCTTTCGACGTTTTTGATGTCATCACTGCCAGCTCTAAATGTGATGTCATTCCGGTTTGCCTTAAGCTTCATGCTTTTAGTCTTGGATACGTTGAAAAACTTTAGACCTCAATAAATGTAGGAATTTTGTTTTCCTATAGTTTTGCTTTGAAATCTTAATTCCAAAAGTAAACGGTTTCCCGCTAGAGGCCGAAATTTGTTAAAAATAATTGTATATCATGTAAAAGCGGCCTTTTTATGTTTTTGTTTTGAAACATACCCAAAATTATGATAAGAAACTAATGAAGGTGTCAAGGGCTTTCAAACGTAGACTTTAAAGTAGGAATCGGTCGAAATTTCCGCGAGACATGACAGTTTTTACATACTTGGTATTTTTTGTGAAGTTTTGATTTTGGGTATTTTTGTTTCAGTGTATTTTGCATCCACAACTTAAGATTTTTTTATGTTTATTATCTTACGTTAAAGGACGATAAACAGCGCAACTTTTAGGACCAAGAATGTCAAAATCGGTTTCTAGTTTCATTGCGAATTTCAACCTGAGAGTTTGGATTTTTTTCAATTTTTGTCAAATACGGCTTTTTTTGAGTATGAGCGACTGTATACCCCAGATACCGTAAAAAATGTGTACTATTCTATCCCAAAAACTGTAGGAAATATATTTTGCTATATTTTGCTACTGAAATTCATCTTTCCACAGCTAACAGTTTGTGCCCTAGAGGTAAATTTTTGTGAAAAAAAAATCATATTTTTAGAAATTTTTATTTTGAAGCGACCTTTTGATGTTTTTGCTTACAAATTTTCCAAAAATTTTAAAAGGCACTTAAGAAAAAGTTAAAAGCTTTCAAATGTGGTCTTTGAAAAAGAAATACGTTGGAATTTACGCAAGATATAAAAGTTATAAGAGAGAGATATAAGAGTATTTTTTTATTGTGCAGATATGATTTTTGGTTATTTTTTTGTATCACAGAGTATATAAAAACTGTCATATCTCGCGTTAATTTCAACCAATTTCTATTCTAAAGACCTACGTTTGAAAGCTTTTAATCTTATCTTAAATTCTTTAAAAAAATTTTGGGAAAATTTGCAAGCAAATACCTCAAAAGGTTGCTTCGAAATAAAAATTTCTAAAAATTCGATTTTTTTTATCACAAAAATCGGTCTCTAGGGCACAAATTGTTAGCTGTGGAAAGATGACTATCAGAAGCAAAATATAGCAAAATATATTTCCTACAGTTTGTGAGATATAATAGTACACATTTCTTACGGTATTTAGGGTATACAGTCGCTCATACTCAAAAAAAGCCGTATTTGACAAAAATTTAAAAAACCCAAACTCTCAGGCTGAAATTCGCAAGGAAGCTGCAAACCGATTTTGACATTCTTGGTCCTAAAAGTTGCGCTGTTTATCGTCCTTTGACGTAAGGTAATAAACATAAAAAAATCTTAAGTTGTGGATGCAAAATACACTGTGAAACAAAAATACCCAAAATCAAAACTTTACAAAAAATACCAAGTATGTAAGAATTATCATATCTCGCGCACTTTCAATCCGATTTCCATTCTAAAGACCATGTTTAGAAGCTCTTGATTTTTGCATCAGTTTCTAATCAAAAGCTTGGGTATATTTTAAAACTAAAACAATAAAAGGTCGTTTTTTCATGATACACGATTATTTTTAACAAATTTCGGCCTCTAGCGGGAAACTGTTTACTTTTGGAATAAAGATTTCAAAACAAAACTATAGGAAAACAGATTTCATACATTTATTGGGGTCTAAAGTTTTTGTGTGTCTCTTGTATCTTGAGTTATAGGAAAAAAATCGTTTTTTGAATCAAATACTTTGAACTTCTTCCGGGACTTCCATAGGGCAAACTTCACTGTAGAGCAATGAGAAAAAAACAAAAAATGTAGAAAATTAATCTCTTTCAAAGATTTAGGATGAATTACTGCCAATTGTTTCATGGTTTTTGAGATAAAATAAAAAAACTGCGAAAAAACAATGTTTTTTGTCGTTTAGACCTTCATTCAAGCCCCGGGCGGTCCATCTTTTCGGGGGTTTTGACCAAAACTAAGTATGCAGTCTTTGTTATAAGGCCTGCTCCCAAGATAATCTCTAATGCAACCTATAATTTTCCCATTATTTCGAAAAAGTGCTGCACCCTAGTGGACATCTGGGTATAACAAAAACCACAGAGAAAATAAAGAAACGGTTTTACTGGGTAGGATGCCAAGAAACAGTTGCTGACTGGATCCGCCGTTGTGATCAATGTGCGATTGCTAAAGAACCAAGGCAACGAACTCGAGGGAAAATGAATCAGTATAAAGTTGGAGCTCCCTTTGAGAGGATAGCCATGGATATAGCTGGACCTTTCCCAATCAGCAATACAGAGAATAAATACATTTATTTATTTATTTATTTTTATTTATTTATTTAGACAATGACATTAGTACAATAAGAACGATATCTTTTGCTGTACAACAAATTTACAGTGGTCAATTTAGATAATTTAATTTGTCACGAAAGTAATATTAAAAGATAATAATATAAAAAATATATAAAACAGTGTTACAAATTGTTAAAAAGAGCTAATGAGGTGCCTGGATACTAATAAACATAATATGAAAAAAAAAATAAATAAATAATAATAATAAATAGAAATAACATATTAATTTTCCGAAAAATGCAGAAAGACAAAATGCTTGAAGTTGTTGAAGTTACTTATGGCTTTAATATTACTAGGCAAAGAGTTCCAGATTCTAATGGCGTTGATAAAGAATAATCTGGTGGAAGTGTAGAATTTGTGTTTAGGTACGATAAGATAATTGTATCTTATAGAAATGCTAAAACGGAGTTTTTCATACAGATACAGTGGAGTTATAATGTGAGTAATTTTATGCAAGAATATGCAATTCCTGGCCATAAGATACTTTTCAACAGAGCATCCAAGAATCTTAGTGTTCCAAGCTGATACATGGTCATATCTTCTTAGCCCATACACATAACGCGTGGCATTGTTAAGCGCTACCTGAATCTTATGTAGTGACCTAGAATCCAACTTACTATAAACGACTTTAAAATAAGTAATAAAGGGAACTATTAGTTGTTTAACTAGCCTAAGCTTCATTTCAGTGGGCGTGAAGTCAGCTGACAAACGTAAGCATCTAAGCACCATATAAATTTTGCTGATAACATGGTTAATGTGTGAAGTGCATGAGAGATCGGAGGTCAAGTGATAACCCAGGCTTATAGCTTTACTAACCATTTTGAGCTCAGAGTTAGCTACAAAGAGGGGAGCAATATTTTCCGTAGCAGGTTTCACATGCGAAATTGGAAGTACATATGATTTATTCGGATTCAAGCAAAGATCATTGCTTAAAGCCCAATTGCTTACCGCCGACAAATTCTCATTGAATCTATGTGTAAGGTCATCAACTAAGCCAATACGACGTGACATGTACATTTGAATGTTATCAGCAAATACATGCATCTTAACGTTACTACACACCCTGAAAATGTCATTTATGAACATACTAAAGAGTAGAGGTCCCAACACAGAGCCAGCACGACAAAAATTATTTTCAGAGAAAATATCATTAATCTTGACCTTTTGTACCTTTTCATTTAAATAACTACTTATTAGCCGTAGAGAGTTATCACAAAAACCAAAATAAAACTTTAGTTTTTTATATAAGATAGAGTGGTTTACGCAATCGAAAGCCTTCGAAAAATCGAGAAGACATAGCAACGTCAGCTGATCCATATCATAAGAACAACGTATGTCATCAATGACTTTCGTTATAGCAGTAGAGCAGCTATGTTTAGACCGGAAACCCGACTGGAATGGTGATAACAGGTTATTTAGATTTAAATGTTGTGATATTTGAATAGATAAAATTGACTCAAATACCTTAGACAAACATGGCAATATGATTATAGGCCGAAAATCGGATGGCACAGATGCAGATCGATTTTTAGCCACAGGAATAACAACAGCAACTTTCCATAAATTTGGAAAGCAAGAAGTTGTTATGCAATGGTTAATTAAATGAGTGATAGGACTGATCACTTATGGCAAAATAAGTTTGATAAACCTGATCGAAATTCCATCAGCCCCAACCGCATTAGACCTGACTTTCATAATGCATTTATAAACCTCATATTCGTCCACTGCATTAAATTCAAATCGGTCCATGGAAGTATACAAGTCGCTCACATTGGGCTCATTAGTAATATTACTATTGCTTACACCATTAGCTATAAAAGCATTATTCAATGTATTTGGGTCAACACTACATACAAAAGCTTCTTTTTTGTGAACACCAAGCTTCCTCAAGTTTTTCCATAGCTGCCTAGAAGAAAGCGAAGCATTCAGTTTAGAACAAAAATACTTTATTTTGGCATTTCTAACATATGAGACTGCAGCATTGCGAGCTAGCTTATAAGCTTCCCAGTTATCATTAGTAGGTCTCTTTTTCCATTTCACATGAAGTTTATTTCTCAGTTTTAAATGCTGTTTAACTCGGTCAGAGTACCATGGACAAGAATTGCTCCTAATCTGAAGCGTTCGAATAGGAACATATGCAGTTGCAAGTTCATTGATTTTTTTAGAAATAAACTCCAATTTCTCATCTACTGTGACCAAAAACCAACACTCATTCCAGTTAATATTGATGAGTTCATCACACAATGCAGTACGGTCAATTGAGTTGTAGTCGCAATAGGAGATGCTTGTCGGCTCAGCTGCTTTGTAATTCAAGTGAATATCAAAGGTGCAAAAAATTAAATCATGGTCAGATATAAATGAGATTTGGTCAAAAATGAGTACTTGAGTGTTATCTGAGACAACAAAGAGATCAAGTAAGCTAGGGCTAGAATTATTACCAAATCTAATTGGCATTGCTGTGTTTACAATAGAAAGTCCAGAGGCACTCACGTAATCAAGTAATCTTTCAGTAACACAATCATTAACTAAGAGGTTAGTATTTAAGTCACCACATATTACATAATGATCAAAGTCAATTAATCGCAAAGTTAGTTCAGAGAAAAAAGATTCAAGGCTGCAGGTTCTGCAGGGATTGTACACACAAGAGACCATAACTTTACTTTTACCATCACAAAGCTCTAAGTTTAAGTATTCAACAGAACCACCAATAGATTTGCTCAACATTTTTGCGTTGAGATGCGTTTTGCAATATATCGCAACTCCTCCACCCTTTTTATGCTTTCTGTCATTTCTGAAGAGCTGAAAGTTTTGCAAGTGAAAATAACAATCATTAATTTCACTATCAAACCAGGTTTCAGTGATGCATATGACATCTAAAGATGAGTTCTCAAACAAATATCTAATGTGGTCCATTTTAGTAGTATTTAAACTTCTTGCGTTAAAGTGCACTATTTTTAGACCCTGTTAAATATGAAACTCCAGGATTATTCCAGAATTAGATTTTGTATAAAAACGTTTATTAAGTTAAATTAAATTGTATTGACAAAAGCTTAGAATGTTCAAGAATAAAAATAATAAAGAATGCCAGACTATACGTAAAACATATTAAGCAGTGATGACAGATTATACATAACATTTCCTCTCCCCTCTAGGTAAGTATTATGGAGAAAAGATGATCCTTTGCCGCTTTGTCCTGGTCGATCTGCGTAAAGTCGTTGGTTTTGCTACTGGAGTTAAATAAGCACTTTTATCACCCTCTACAGATACGCTGAATCCGGAAAACTCTGCTTCTGGTGAAGAAAACGCTTCATAATTATCAACGTCTTTCAACGGGGTTGATGTTGTTCTTGCTGGTAATGTGTCCTCAGGCTGCAATGCACGCGAACTGTTAGAAACTTGAGTATTTTCAATGCATGCGCCATTTACGCCACCCATCTGCGAAGGCAGTGAATTAGAATCTGTTGACAGCCTTATAGGGTTCCATGAAGAACATGCAGGTGATGAAGATTTGTTTGCACGGGATTCTGTCTTCATATCTGGCTCTTCTTGTACAATGTGCTTCACGTCATTCGCCTTTCCTTGCGTTTTACCTTCTGCATTTCGAAGTTGATCTACATGCCGCTTGATACGCCTTCCATCATACAACACTTCGTAATGCAAATCACCCATGCGATTCAAAATCATACCTTGTAGCCACTTGTCCATTCGCTTATTGTTCGATAGGAAATACACGTTTTGCATTGGCTTAAAAACTCGATATGGTGGATTGAACTTGAGGTACTGCTTGTCAGACATCTTTGATGCTACGTCATCAGGCCATACCAAGTCCAAACGCGTACGTAAAGCTCTACCAAAGAACAGGACATCCAGTGATTTGCCTGTTGTTGCGTGCGGCGCTATTCTGTAGTGTCGAAGAAATTGATTAAGATGCTTTTGTAGATTGCATTTGTCTGTTCCCATTGATTTTAAAGCAGGTTTAATAGTACGCACCGATATTTCCGCCTGTCCGTTGGTGGCGGGGTGGTATGGCGCTGAAAATTTATGATACTTAACACAAACATCTGTGAGGAATTCTTTGAACTCAGCAGAAGAAAAACATGTACCATTATCAGACACAACAGTCGTGGGAACTCCATAACTAGCAAAAAGTTCGTCCAACACTGCAATTGTTGCTGCCGAAGAGGTTGATGAAGTGATTTTAACCTCTATCCATTTGCTAAATGCATCAGTAACCACGAGCAACATGGAGCCTAAAAATGGACCCGCATAATCAACATGAATGCGTTCCCACGGACCTTTTTGGGTACTGCCAGTGATGACCCCCAAATTTTGTTGGTTCATTTGCAAATTTAGCACATTCCTCACAACTTTTTGCCACGTTCTCAATGTCACGATCTATCCCTGGCCAGTATACAAATGACCTGGCGATTCCTTTCATTTTCACTATTCCTAGGTGTGCAGCGTGTAAGTCTTTAAAAATTTTATTCCGCAGTTTTTGTGGTATGACAACTCGATGCTCAAATGTTAGGCAGCTACCCGCCATCTTGTAGTTTGCTTGCGGTGACTTATATCCGTATGCTTCAAGGGACTTGCCGCCAACCAAAATCTTGACGATGGCACCTAATTCGTCGTCTTTTTGTGTTTCACGCGATATTTTTTCAGCAGTTACAGGTAGTTGTTCAACTTGATTTATGATAAATTTATCAAATTCGTCGTATTCTTCATTTGCATCCACCTGACAGATAGGTTCCTCTCTTAAAGCTCTCGAGCAAAAGTCAGCATTCACGTTAGCTTTTGTGGTTTTATATATAATGTCAAAATCAAAATTTGCCAGAAAATCCGCATAATTCGCCATACGACTTATACAAAGTGTAGGAAGACCTTTCTGTGGGCACAAGATTTGTGTCAATGGCTTGTGATCCGTTATAAGTGTGAAGTGTTGTAACAAACTCTACCTCTAATTACTAGGGCACGTATCCTATAGGCCGGTTCTGCACACCTTGCTCTGCTCGTAGCTCATGGAAAATGGGGGTGGGGTTGCCTTTCAGAAACGTTACGAGAAGGTCACATTATATTAAAAATTGTGTGCAGAGTATATGATGGCCAAGATACAAAAACCGACAAAAGTTAATAAAATTTATATTTGGAGAAGATAAATACCAATTATGTATGCTAAATCTGTTTATTCTAAAAGGGTGGATCTACATTTTGAATAGGAGTGAAGGAACATTAGGTCTTGTTTTTGTCCTTTCGGTCTATACCCGCCCAACCTGCTAATAAAGAAAGATACTATTGGCTTTATTAGCCCACATTGCCCTAACATCCTAATTCCTTATTTCATGGCTAAATGAAAAAAAAATAGTTCGAATTCATTTTGAGAACGTTATAAAAATTTATTCATGTATGTATAATTTTCATACTAAAGAGAATGAGAATAATGTTCGAAAAACTATAATATATCTTATAAGACAGCATTTAATGTTAAATATAACATGAATGTTATAATAAAAGAATTCGAAATGTAAATATTAAGGTTTATAGAAAAATAATAATCTTAACAGTTTTAGGATTACAGTATGTTAAGATTTCAATTGCATTTTTTTTCTCTTTTGTCTTTACAAAACCAAAACAAAGAGCGTTACTGAAAGCTTACTCAAAATAAAAACTCTATAAATTTTGGGTTACTCACGCATACTCCCACGTAGACAGCAGGCCTGATGTTCTGTTGGAGATGGTACTCAAAACCTAGATTATCAATGATATTTTCGAATATAGCTATTTGTTTTTGTTTTACAATACTTTTCTTTCTTTTGTAAAAATGTTAGAGAGAGCTTTTGATCTCTTTTACTTCAATTCAACTTTACTATTTTTTTCTTCTTTGGTTGTTGTTGTAAACAATCTTAAATTCTTTCTTTTCTTTTTTTTTTTTTTCTTTCTTTATGGTAAACTTAAAATAAAATCATTTTTATAAAAAAAAAAGAAAAGTATCTGCAATTATCATTTACAGTAGTTGCTGTATGCATTATGATTACATTATGTAAAATTAAAAATATTTAAATCCAAATCTTTAGGTTTTGAATAGATCAAGTAATATTTTCTTTTAAAAATTATTCTTGATGTATGATCTGAGGATTATTTTAGATTCTTGGTTAAGGTCTTTCATAATTTTAATTATTCAAATTTTTCTTTCTTTAATTTTTAAGACATTAATATTTATGAAGATTTGTTCATTTATTTAGATTTAGATTTAAGTATTATTTGATAAATTATTTTTTTTCTGTTTTGATTCTTATATATACATAGTGTATATATTAAATATATATTAAAATTTAGGAAAATTAAATTTCATTTAGTTTAGTTTCAGCCATTTTGCTTTTTTTTTTTTCTCTAAGTAACTTTTTATATATTAAGTAGTTTTAAGATTAGGTAAGTATATATATATATATGTATTTAAGGTTATATTAAGGTTAAATTTAGCAATTTTAAGAATATGTAGGTATTTTAATTATCATAGATTTTAGGTTATGGGTATAAGTTTGATCCATATTTTGAATTATTATTTTTTCTTTCAAACTTATATTAGGCAAAAAGTAATTATGTATATATTTAGTTAAATAATGATGATTTATGCCAGGATGGCTTATTGAATGTCGTGTTAAATTCATATATATTATATGAGAATATACATGAATATGCAAATTTTTCCATTAAAAGTTGCACTATAACTATATACTTCAATAATTTTAAAAGCTTGTCTGATTTTTCGAGTTTCCTTGAGGCAAATGATGAAATCGATATGATGAGTAGACAAGTTCAATCGTAGATCAATCTGCTGAGGGACTCCAGGAGAAGGTCGTTCGCCTTAACTTTCTTAACTATGTAGAATTGAACTTTCTGTGCTCGGTAGCCGTTGTTTTATTAACTGGAACTACGATGTGGTATGCACCATGAACCTACTATAGCTGGGGTACTCCACAGGTAGCTGATGTCGGGATGGCACTTGCAGAAATAGTTTTCTGCTCTTTCATATAATTTTTGGTATATGTATTTTACCAAAATTGGTGTAAAAATTATAATGCGATGAAACTATTTGCGGAAATTTTGCTTTACCGACTTTTTAAAATTTATTCACGAACTTAGTTGAAAACAAAAATTTGATGCATTATTGAGCACGTCTTCTCTCTATCCATCGTAAAATCAAAAGGGCCGATCTCTCCGGAAACTCAGCAGACTTCAACTTCGATCCACGTTCTCAGATGTCATAACAACTATCTGTGCATTTAAAACTGTTGAACCAAAAGGTTTGTGTCTTGGATGTAAAGATACATACGCAACTTTATGACGACTTTCAACTTTCGTGTTTGACTCAAGCTTAAAGCAACATTTTAGTTGTACTAAAGTTTTAAGATTTAAACTCAAAAAAAAAATTATACCTAAATGAGATATCACCCTCACAAAACAGGTGCAATTTAATTTAAATAAAATTAAATTGAATCTGAAAACGGTGATCTAAAAATTTGAGATTTGATTTTTAAGTTCGCGAAGTAGACCAGTCTTTTGTGCACACATAATTCAAATGTAGAATAAAATCATAAATATTTCATAACAAAAATTTTATGAAAAAAAAATTTAATAAGTTTTAAACTTAATTGTTATGCAAAATTGCCTTAACAAAATTATTTAACAGCGATAGTTAAATGAGTATGAATATTCAAATTTTGGTCATCGGAAAATTTTAGTTACCGAATTGTTAATGAAAAGATACAAAAAGAAAACTTGACTATTTCGAAAGGCACGAGACTGTATGTCTAAGTATGGTAAAGAAAAGCAATTGGAAAGAAAAAAAAACTTTATAATGTTTCTTTTTCTTTTGTAAAATTATAAATATTAAACAGCGATTATTCAAAAAAACTTTATTAGTTGAATATACGAGTATGTTATTGGTAAAAGTTTATAGTAAGTTTCAGAATCGTATTTTGAAAATAAACAAAAAATAAATCTTGACTTGATTTCGAATATGAAAACTTGCATATGTATGTGTGTAAGGAAAATTTTTAAGCAATTTTGGAAACAAATTATTAAACCCTAAAATATTCATGTCCAGATGTCTTTGGCATGATAAATACCTACGACTTTCCCACTAATATCCTCGACTTCATAATATGAATTTCCTATCACTTTCTTGATACGTGATTTAACTCCAGTTGGAGCTAATTTCGCATTGAAGTTTTTTAGTTGATTGCTTTGGGCAAAATTTCGGCGTATTACATACTGACCCACTTGGAAATTTCTATTTCTAGACCTAAAATTATAAGTATGCGCGTTCTTTGCATAAGCAGCTTTTATTTTTTCCTTAATAGAGTTTCGAATAAGAGGAAATTCATCAGCTCGATCAATTTTTGCGTCTTCTTCTGTTAAAATTTTAAGATTTTTCAGTACATGATAGTCATTTCCATGCGTAATCATGCACTGACCCATGACAAGCTGATATGGCGTTTTACCAGTTGTTTGATGTATGCTATTTCGAAGTGAACAATTTATACTGCTGATGTATACATCCCACTCTCTTTGATCCTTACGAATCATCGATCTTAAAGCTTCATTAATAGATCGGTTAACGCGTTCTGACGCATTCGCTTGTGGGCTGTATACAGCAGTGCATACATGTTTTATTCCATGTTTTGACAAAAATGCTTCGAACTCTTTACTTTTAAATTGAGATCCGTTATTTGTGACTATAATCTCTGGCACTCCAAAACAATCAAATAACTCTACTTTAAGGAAATCTATTATGTTACGTGAAACAAACTTTTTTAAAGGCTTCAAAAATGGGAATTTAGAAAAATGGTCTAATGCAATAAGCAAACCAATATTTCCCTTTTTTGACCTAGGAAAAGGTCCTTTTAAGTCCAAATAAATTCGTTGGAAAGGCCTTTCTGTTTCAACTATTTGTCCCATGGGTGGTCTTAACGTATGAGTAGGAGTCTTGGACGTTTTACATAATTCACAATTTAAAACATAACTCTTTACATCGACAACTAACTCTGGCCAATAGAAAAATCGCCTGATGCGTTCTAAAGTTTTGGCAATACCGCCATGAGCTGAAGTTGCGATGTAGTGAGCGGAATATAAAACATCCTTACGGAGTTCAGTTGGAATGCAAAGTTTCCAAGAATCGGACTCATCTGAATCACCTTTAGTAAAATTTACCCTATGGTAGAGAAATTTGTCGATTACTTTATAATCGGGCGTTTCTGATTCCAAAAATTTATTTCTAAGCAATTTATAGTCTTCGCTTTCAAAACTTTCTGACTCTAAGTCTACAGTTGGTAAAACTTCAATATCTAATTCTTCAATATCAGCTTCGAATGTGCGTGAAAGTGCATCAGCAACTACGTTGTCTTTTCCCTTCCTGTGCTCGATAGCAAAATTAAACCCTTGCAACTTAAGTGCCCATCTGGCAAGCCTTCCAATTAAATCTTTTTGACCCATGAGCCATTTAAGACTTGCATGGTCCGTTACTACTTTAAACTCCTGTCCTTCAATTTAAGGTCTACATATACTTTTTGACCGCAAGCACAACTGCTAAACACTCCAGCTCAGTTACGGTGTAGTTGCGTTGCGACTTATTTAATTTCTGAGACATAAACGCGATGGGTTTTTCTATACCATTTTCATCGGTTTGCGCAAGCAGAGCACCAACACACTGGACAATAAAGGGTTTTGTGTAGTCAGGATGAGCTAAAAGGGGTGCAGATGACAATTTAGCTTTAAGTGTTTCAAAAGCTAGTTGAGCGTCAGGATTCCAGGAAAATGGTTTTTTCTTCGAAAGCAGTTCAGTTAATGCAAAAGTGGTTGAGGCGTAGTTATCAATGAATCTCCGGTACCAACCGGTCATGCCAAGAAATTGACGAATTTGACGAACAGTTTTTGGTACTGGATATTCACTGATAGCACTCACCTTTTCGGGATCTACCTCAAGAGACCCTTTCCCTACGACAAAGCCGAGGTACTTCACTTGAGATAGTCCGAATTTGCTCTTAGTGACATTTATTGTCAAATTTGCTTTACGAAGGTTTGACGCCACTTCCACTTAATGACTAATATGCTGCCCCAGACTCTGCGATACAACCAAAAGATCATCTAAATAGACGAAAACGTGAGACTTGAGGTTATAAGGTATAACCTTGTCCATTAGTCTGCACATAGACTGTGGCGCGTTGCACAATCCAAACGGCATGCGTTTAAATTGATACAACGGCCTATTAGGCACAGTAAAGGCTGTTTTTGAGCGTGAATTTTGCTCTAACAAAATTTGCCAAAAGGCATCTTTAAGATCAATTTTGGATATGCAGTGAACAGGAGACAGTCTTGAAATCAAGCCATCAATATTGGGGATCGGATATGCGTCTTTAACGGTTACTGAATTTAACTTTCGCGAATCTAAGCACATACGAACTTTACCTGGTTTTACAATCAACACAGTCGGAGACGACCAAGAAGAGTTTTCGGCCTCCTCAATGACATCTAATTCGAGCATACGATCAATTTCTTCGCACAAGACTTTCTCCATAGCTGGCGAAATTGGATAATGCCGCTGCTTGATAGGCGTGGCATCTCCTGTATCGATCTTATGTTCGACCAGAGTCGTAAGACCTAGGCCTTCAACTTCAAATGATGGAAAGGTAGCTATAGCAGAATCCAACATGCGTTGCTCGGACGGACTAAGGGACAAAAAATCTGAATCATTATTTTTAACAGTGATTTCATTTAAATTACCAAAATTAATTTCAATTCCAAATGCTTTCCAAAAATCAATACCACATATGATGTTTTGTTTGATTGCTGGAATAATCAAAAAGTCAATAGATTTAAATTGATTTTTAAAACCAACAGAAAAATTTATTGTACCAACAACTGACTGGTTTTTCCCATCAGCTGTTTTTACATTTCCAAAACATTTTTAAAACAAGTTTAATCGTTCAGAATCTTTTCTGCAAATTCTCCTCCAATACAACTTACATTTGCCCCACTGTCTAAGAGAGCCACATATAACTTATCTTGGATTTGAATATTAGAATAAGGACGAACGTCTAAACCTTTATAAACAACAGCTGAAACAACTAAATTTTTAAACTGCTTTACTTTACGCCAAGAGTTGCGCATACGCAGTGCTGAGCGATAAAATTGTTTTTCATACCGAATTTCCGAAAATATTCTATCTCTTGTTTTATTATACTCCGCTAAACGAATGTGATACGGTCTTTGTAAAGGATGTAATAAATTTGAAGGTTGAACAGTGTTAAAATTTGTCAATTCCGAGGGCGGTTGTGACTGGGATGGCCGTTGTTTGAACGTCGGACATCCTGTCTGAAGTTTTCCTGCTTATTAGCACATTTTGGACAACTGGGACGATAAGTATCGGCAGCTCCACAACCATAGCAGAAAACTTGACGAGGTTGTAAACAGTCTTGATAAGCGTGTCCAAGTTCTTGGCAATTCCAACATTTCATCGGAACACGTTCCACTGAACAAACTTTTGATTCAATTTCATCATCGTTTGAGTGAGTGATGTTTTATTCCTCAAGCTCTGAAACATATTTTCGCGGTGGAAATGGTCTTGAGGGATAATTACTTTGTTAGTCTTTAATAAATTTATCGTGCGTACGCACTTCTTTTCTCAACGTAGCTAATTCGAAAATTTCTAAGTGAAGTAACTCATGACGTAAATCAGGTTTTAGGTTACGAATAATAGTCTACTAACTCATGTTCTCGCATTTGCGTTCTCAATCTATCACACAGTGTCATAATAGAATCAAGAAAATCATCGAAAGTTTCAACTTTTCCTTGCTTTCTCCTTCGAATATCATCACGAATATCAGAATCAGTAATATATTCTTTATATTGCCTGCGTAAGGCATCACATAATGAAAACCAATTAAGATCATCGTTTTGGCGGTGGTAGCGCCAAAACCATACTTTTGCTTTACCTTCAAATAAGGTGTAAGCATGTTGTGCAAGAATAGTAAAATTACTATTCAATTGAGTGGTAGTTAAAATATTTATGCGATAAATAAATTCATCGAATGAAATATCGGAAGAAGGATCAAATTTTATATTCCACTTATGGATTATGTTAGAAACTTTTTCTGTTGCCAGAGATTCTCGTTCATGCACTGCATGATTGGGTAAATTTTCACTTTGTCGAGAATTGTTTCGACTCGAATTGTTACGACTTTGAATTTCACGATGATTCTCGAAATGCATATCGCGAGGAAATCTAGGAGGGATTTGTTGTTCTGTTCTAGCTGGTTGATTATTTTCATTTAAATTTAAGCCTTGTAACATGTCTCGAAGTTGAGTTGAAATGGTGTTCGCAATTTCGACACGAAAATCATTTAATGAATTTGTGATAAATCTTTGAATTAGTCTGTCAGGGATATTACCACTTTGGGTGTTATTTCCAGGTAATGTATTTCTTCTATCATTACTACCATCTTCATGACGAATATTATTAGTATTTGGTACATTTAGGTTAGCAATAGGATTTTGTCTTTGAGAAATGTTTGCAATTTGCGGATTGCTTTGGAGGTTTCTGTTAACAGATTCCATTCGTAAAGCTGGCAATTCCAAGGAACGATCTTGGGCTTGTAAATTTGCATAAGCACGTGTTTGTGGGCGATTTCGAGGTATCGCACCACGAGATGAAGTACTAGTTGTTGGAGCAGTTTGTGCATTAACCCCTTGAGCAGATGCACCAACTGTATTAACATGAACTGGCAAAAGATCAGAAATATTACACGGTCTTCTGCAGACAGGACAAGTATTACTGGTTTCTAACCAACCACGAATACAATGGTCATGAAAACAGTGTTTGCATGGAGTGTCAGTTCATTCATGGAGTGTCAGTTCATTTTTCAAAGTCATAAACAACTTCACTACAAACAGTACAAAATGTATCTTTATTTTGCAAAAGAATTGGAATATTTTCCGAACTACGTGTTACCGGCATAATTACTATTTTTTTTATTTTTTTTTTTTTTTGAAAAGTGTTTTGTAGAAATAAATTGACTGTATTGCCCACTGCCAAGAATATGTTGTTAAGTGATTAGCGTGTTTCAAGAAAATATATAAGACGAGAAAAATTACTTTAATTATTCTAGAAACGTTTTTGCTATTAGCGATTTATCAGAAAAAATGTTAGAAAAATTCATTATAAACAAAAATTTGGAAAAATCAACAAATTTGATAGGCGATGAAATACTATATCAATATTTGGTAAAGTATTAACGTAAAAATAACAAAAAAAAATCAATAAATTTTGGTTTAGCCATTACTCTAAGAAATAATCAGATGTTAGGTCAATTTACATTTTTATATTCAAAATGTAGAATGATTAAAAATCAGAAAAATAAAATTTTTATACGAACGGAATTAACAAACACTAGTGAGTAGATCTCCGATACATACCAGAGATAAAAATCTCAAACCAATGGCAATTAACTTAGAAGAATAAAACTGTTTGGATTAAAAATAAAAAAAAAAAAAACAAACTCATTGATCAACATGATCTAAAAGAGGTAAAGAATTGCAAACAAGAAAATCTCAAAATCCTTTAAATAGCCAGTTAACCTATGAGCTTGAAATGCAATAACGTTATGACTTAGCAAAACTTTGTGTCAGAATCCAATAATATTCAGATAACTGAAATCACAAAAAATTTTACCGAATTTAGAGAAAAGTAAAAATGTAAAATTTAAATTGAGGTTGGTATTTATTACTCCGTAGGGAAATCAACAAAAATCAAATCTTTAGTTTCACAAAATGTACTCAATGATTAATATAACAAAATATCAATTATATCGAAAAATACACGTGAAAGTTTATAGATCCATGATTTTTTAAGAACCATGAATTCAGTATTTTGAAATAAGTTTTTGATGCTGTTGAGGCCCCACGTTGGGCGCCATTTAATTATATGTAACAAACTCTACCTCTAATTACTAGGGCACGTATCCTACAGGCCGGTTCTGCACACCTTGCTCTGCTGCGGTCGTAGCTCATGGAAAATGGGGGTGGGGTTGCCTTTCAGAAACGTTACGAGAAGGTCACATTATATTAAAAATTGTGTGCAGAGTATATGTTGGTCAAGATACAAAAACCGACAAAAGTTAATAAAATTTATATTTGGAGAAGATAAATACCAATTATGTATGCTAAATCTGTTTATTCTAAAAGGGTGGATCTACATTTTGAATAGGAGTGAAAGGAACATTAGGTCTTGTTTTTGTCTTTTTGGTCTGTACCCGCCCAACCTGCTAATAAAGAAAGATACTATTGGCTTTATTAGCCCACATTGCCCTAACATCCTAATTCCTTATTTCATGGCTAAATGAAAAAAAAATATAGTTCGAATTCATTTTGAGAACGTTATAAAAATTTATTCATGTATGTATAATTTTCATACTAAAAAGAATGAGAATAATGTTCGAAAAACTATAATATATCTTATAAGACAGCATTTAATGTTAAATATAACATAAATGTTATAAAAAAAGAATTCGAAATGTAAATATTAAGGTTTATAGAAAAATAATAATCTTAACAGTTTTAGGATTACAGTATGTTAAGATTTCATCTCTTTTAATGTTTACTCTATGCAAATCTTTATGTCACTTAATGACCAAAAAAAATTGGGAAAAAAAAAATTTTACTCTGCACTTCTTGTGCCCTTTGACAATTGCATTTTTTTTCTCTTTTGTCTTTACAAAACCAAAACAAAGAGCGTTACCGAAAGCTTACTCAAAATAAAAACTCTATAAATTTTGGGTTACTCACGCATACTCCCACGTAGACAGCAGGCCTGATGTTCTGTTGGAGATGGTACTCAAAACCTAGATTATCAATGATATTTTCGAATATAGCTATTTGTTTTTGTTTTACAATACTTTTCTTTCTTTTGTAAAAATGTTAGAGAGAGCTTTTGATCTCTTTTACTTCAATTCAACTTTACTATTTTTTTCTTCTTTGGTTGTTGTTGTAAACAATCTTCAATTCTTTCTTTTCTTTTTTTTTTCTTTCTTTATGGTAAACTTAAAATAAAATCATTTTTATAAAAAAAAGAAAAGTATCTGCAATTATCATTTACAGTAGTGGCTGTATGCATTATGATTCCATTATGTAAAACTAAAAATATTTAAATCCAAATCTTTAGGTTTTGAATAGATCAAGTAATATTTTCTTTTAAAAATTATTCTTGATGTATGATCTGAAGATTATTTTAGATTCTTGGTTAAGGTCTTTCATAATTTTAATTATTCAAATTTTTCTTTCTTTAATTTTTAAGACATTAATATTTATGAAGATTTGTTCATTTATTTAGATTTAGATTTAAGTATTATTTGATTTAAATTATTTTTTTTTTCTGTTTTGATTCTTATATATATATAGTGTATATATTAAATATATATTAAAATTTAGGAAAATTAAATTTCATTTAGTTTAGTTTCAGCCATTTTGCTTCTTTTTTTTTTTCTCTAAGTAACTTTTTATATATTAAGTAGTTTTAAGATTAGGTAAGTATATATATATATATGTATTTAAGGTTATATTAAGGTTAAATTTAGAAATTTTAAGAATATGTAGGTATTTTAATTATCATAGATTTTAGGTTATGGTTATAAGTTTGATCCATATTTTGAATTATTATTTTTTCTTTCAAACTTATATTAGGCAAAAAGTAATTATGTATATATTTAGTTAAATAATGACGATTTATGCCAGGATGGCTTATTGAATGTCGTGTTAAATTCATATATATTATATGAGAATATACATGAATATGCAAATTTTTCCATTAAAAGTTGCACTATAACTATATACTTCAATAATTTTAAAAGCTTATCTGATTTTCCAAGTTTTCTTGAGGCAAATGATGAAATCGATATGATGAGTAGACAAGTTCAATCGTAGATCAGTCTGCTGAGGGGCTCCAGGAGAAGGTCGTTCGTCTTAACTTTCTTAACTATGTAGAATCGAACTTTCTGTGCTCGGCAGCCGTTGTTTTATTAACTGGAACTACGATGTGGTATGCACCATGAACTTACTATAGCTGGGGTACTCCATAGGTAGCTGATGTCGGGATGGCACTTGCAGAAATAGTTTTCTGCTCTTTCATATAATTTTTGGTATATGTATTTTTCCAAAATTGGTGTAAAAATTATAATGCGATGAAACTATATGCGGAAATTTTGCTTTACCGACTTTTTAAAATTTATTCACGAACTTAGTTGAAAACAAAAAATTTGATGCATTATTGAGCACGTCTTCTCTCTATCCATCGTAAAATCAAAAGGGCCGATCTCTCCGGAAACTCAGCAGACTTCAACTTCGATCCACGTTCTCAGATGTCATAACAACTATCTGTGCATTTAAAACTGTTGAACCAAAAGGTTTGTGTCTTGGATGTAAAGAAACATACGCAACTTTATGACGACTTTCAACTTTCGTGTTTGACTCAAGCTTAAAGCAACATTTTAGTTGTACGAAAGTTTTAAGATTTAAACTCAAAAAAAAATTATACCTAAATGAGATATCACCCTTACAGTGTCGAGCGTATAAATAAAGGAAAAACTTTTGAACGGCCCATATTATAGCTAAAGCCTCCTTATCAATTTGCGGGTATTTCTGTTCAGTTTCTGTCAAAGTCCTACTCGCATAAGCAATTGGTCTTTCTGTACCATCCGACAAACGATGCGATAGCACAGCTCCCAACCCGTTCTTACTAGCATCCGTCGCAAGCAAAATGGGCAGCTGTGGGTCATACGGAATTAAGACTTGTTCCGATATTAGCGCCTTCTAAATGTCATTATACGCAATTTCAGCGTCTGCATTCCATTGAAAAGGTTTTTGTAAAAGAACATCCCGCAAGGGTCTTGCCCGAGATGACAAATTCGGAATAAATGATCCATAGTACGTGGCTTTACCCAGAAATAATTGTAATTGTTCATGCGATTTCGGCTTTGGAGCATCCCTTACAGCTTCAATGTGTACGTCTGACTTATGAATACCATCGCAGTCTATCTTATGTCCCAAAAACTCTACACTCGATGCAGCAAATACGCATTTGGAGCGGTTTAATTTCAGTCCTTTTTCTTCTAGGCGATTTAAGGTGATTTTAACCCACGTCAACAAATTTTCAAAATTATCGGCATATATCAAAATGTCATCAAAAAAATTACACACGTTCGGAATACCCTGAAGAACAGATTCCATTGCCCTTTGCCACACTGCAGGAATATTAGCGGCACCATAAACTGCTCTTGTTGGCCGTATCAAACCATGAGTAGGCGTGTTTAAGGTCAACGCATGTGCCAACTCGTCATCAATTTGTAAATAGGAGTAAGCATCTGTTATATCAAGATGACAAAACAACTTCGCGCCTTTCATTTTATTGAATATAAATTCAGCTTTCGGGATAGGATGCTCATCCACAATTATTCTAGGATTAACTGTTGGCTTATAGTTTCCTGTAATCCTTATTCTGCCATTTTTCTTAGCTACCACATGCGTAGTAGATGCCCACTCAGAAAATTCAACTTTTTTAAAAAATCCTGCTGCAATTTTCTTGTCAATTTCCTCTGCATATGCATCCCTCAATGCGATAGGTATTTCCCTAGCTCTGGCGAAAACTGGCGACACCTCTGGTTTTAAATTGAGCTTTACAGGTGGACTTAACAATTTCCCCGCTGTATCACTGAATATTTCATCATAAGTCTGTAAAGTTTTTTGCAAAGAGGCTTCTTGGCTTTCTGATAACTTTGGGGTCGTCATTTTAATGTCGATCTCACCCACGAAGTGAGAAATCCATTCTCTTCCTAATAAAGAATCAAAGCAACCCTTAACGATATATAAGTTCAGCTTTTTTGTTGTTGAACCAATCTTCACATTTACCACAACTTGACAAAGACATATCACTTTATGCCCCGTATAACTGGTGAATCACCTGTCTGTTCTTATGATTTTAGGATTCTTCATAATTGTAACCAACGTCTTTTCGCTTACAATTCCACAGGGTGCACCTGTATCCAACTCCATCTGAACTTTACGATTGTTAATGAGCACACCTAAAATATGCTTTTTTGATTTAGTTGCTTCGACGCAGACATGATTCAAGCGTTGTACCTCATCGCTTTCAACGCTCGATTCTTTATTAAAAATTTGGTGAGTCATTTTGGCAATGTGCCCCTTTTTTTTACACGCATAACAAGTCGCATTTCGAAACTTACAACTTCCTCTTAGATGTTGGCCACCACAACCACGACATCTGCCTACTTCACTTGCACCCATTGTCTGTTTGCCCTTTTTAGGTGGTCTGCTATCGGGCTTAAACTTCACATTGTCATAACCTACCTTCAGCATTGCCTCGTCCTGACATATTGTTACCGACTTCATTTCCACTGTAGATTTATGCGAAGATTCCAGCCTCTGAGCAATTTCATAAGCCTCCTTGAAATCTCTTGGTTCTTTGGAAATAATCTCTTCACAAACGGGGCGCATCTCCATACCGAAAAGAAGTTGCTCGGTTAACATTCTATCTAAGAATGCACCATAGTTGCAGTTTGCTGCAGCTTGTCGTAGGCGCAAAGTGAATGATGCCAATGTCTCACCCTTTGTTTGCACGATGCTACGAAATTTAATGCTCTCCGCATACTGGTTTTTTTTGCAATCGAAATGGTTGGATAAGGTTGCCTTAATAACATCGTACGTAATATCCTCAGGCTTCTGTGGACTAATAAGTACTTTAAGAGCGTCGTTCAATTCAGTGCCCATACGCACTAAAACATATTTTTTGAAATCCTCATCAGTAATCCTGCTAAGTCGCAACGCCCACTCACAGCGGGTGAAATAATCATTCACTGAACTGCATTCCGAACCTTTAGATGCTGCAATTGAAACAGGAGGACTCGCCGTTCGAGTCGCATTCTGCTGTCCGCTTCCATTTGCCAAAGCGTCATTAACAGACTGTCACAAAGCACTTGTTATTATTTGCGAAAATTCTGCAAAATCCTCTTTTTCCAGTGGCATTTCGTTTAACACTTCTGACACCAAATGTTAAATATGAAACTCCAGGATTATTCCAGAATCAGATTTTGTATAAAAACGTTTATTAAGATAAATTAAATTGTATTGACAAAAGCTTAGAATGTTCAAGAATAAAAATAATAAAGAATGAAAAAATGTAAATTAGCGTTGCCAGACTATACGTAAAACATATTAAGCAGTGATGACAGATTATACATAACAGACCCGTATACTGTTTGCACAAAATATTGATCAAGATTCTTTGATCAACGCCATTTCTATCATCAAAGCCAAGAACCATACAAAGTAAAGCCAACAACAAAAAGCATTTTAGGATGAATTCCAATATAGGAATACTTAGAAGGGACCAAATAATATCCAAACATCTCTACAGTAATGAAGATAATAATGATTAAATAAATACTAAAAAAATGTTAAAAAAATAAGTAACGCTAAGGTTCCTATACTTAAGACTGGTCAGTGTCGACAGTTACTGCTTCGTCACCCTTTCGGCTTCTTACATGGACAACACCACCAAACGTAAAGGCACTAAACAGCTTCGATTCTCTTTTCAGCTTTATCGCAGCTTGAATAATTTTACGGCTTTCTAGCGTTAAGCTTTCCTGTATAAAAACACCGCTGGTACCATTAAATCCTACATCACCCAAAGTGATGGATCTTTTTATTGAGCGCCTGGAATTTCCAAAGGCACTAAGGACACGGTTCCTATCTGAAGCGGCGAAAAATTTAATTACAATTGTTGAATTATTTTTAGTTCGAAAAATATCACGAACGGATGGTGGCACAAACTTTATACAGGAACAGGTTTTGGTAAAGATTTCCCTAATACATATCTTCAGCCTCAGAATAAGGAATTCCAAACAACACAGCATCAGATGAAGCATCCTTGTGGTAATTGATTATTTCAGTAAGTGGCCAGAAGTATATCCCATTCCCAATCAAGAAGCAAAAACAGTGGCAGACATTTTCATCAAAAATTGGATTTGTCGATATGGAGCTCCACTTGAGTTGCATTCCGACCAAGGACAAAATTTTGAGTCAGCACTTTTTAAGGAGGTTTGTGGCATGCTAGGAATACAGAAGACACGTACCACAGCACTGCATCCTCAGTCCGATGGCATGGTCGAAAGGTTCAACCGTACTCTAGAGGAGCATTTGAGAAAGGTTGTCGATAAAGGACAAAAAGATTGGGATGGGCATCTACCAATGTTTCTGATGGCTTATCGTTCGTAAACACACGATACCACTACAGTCACGCCAGCAAAAGCCATTTTGGTACGGACTTAAGGCTTCCAGCGGATTTGAAGTACGGAGTAAGCGTTGTCTCAGAAACGACCCATGCTGACGATTACATGTCGCGAAAAAGAGAAAAATTTGCTGATATACAAGAGCTTATCAGGAGACGTACTCAATTGGCTAGCGACAAGATGAAAGCCCGATATGATCTGCGAGCAAATACTGAAGGGTTCAAATAAGGACAATTAGTGCTGCTACACAACCCACAACGAAAACGAGGCTTGTCCCCTAAATTACAGACTCATTGGGAGGGACCTTACCGGATCGTCACAAGGATTAACGATGTTGTGTATCAAATCCAAGAATACCCCGGTAACAAAGGTATATTAAAAGTGGTACACATTGAAAGACTAACGCCATATGGAGGCGACAGTGAAACTCTTGTTCGGGACGAACAAGTTTAAGAGGAGGATAATGTGACGAAAAGCACAAATAGAAACTTCACGAAATTACTTGACAGTTCGAGATGTCAATAAAAACAGTGATGTCAAGTTTTGTCAAGAAATTATCAGCCGAGGGAATCAACGAGATGTTGCCAGATGTTTCGCTAATGCAATTCTAGAACGTTCATACAGGTATAGAAGGAGCTGTTCATGAGAGTTGGAAGACAGTTAATTTTAAGCAATAAAGCGAAAAGGTTGAACACACTGTGCCAGTGAAAGTAAATAAAGTGCTAATTGTAATGTTAGAGTTTGAATGTAAATAAACAGTAAAATAAACCATTTTACCGTGTAAAAATAAACGTTTGTAATTTAAATAAACCATTTTATAACTAAATAAAGTGTATGTTTTTGATTGCTACACAATCCAGTGATCGAACTCAGAAACCTGTAAGTGTTTGGAGAACAACTAAAATTTTAAATTAATTTTGATAATTTTTCAACACTTAAAAACATTCAACTAAATTTTATTTCTCTATTTTGCAAATTTAACTGTTTAAAAAGCTTATGTTGATTCGCAAATTTTTAGTATAAAAGAGAGTGTTATAGAATATTCTCTCTCTTGTTAATTCGCGCTTACATCAATACTGTTCATTAATTTTTACCACGACAGTCGGTCGTTTTGTAAATAAAGCTTATGTACTTAAAGTTTGAGTTTTCACGTTTCATTTTTCGTCAAAAAATAAGTAACAAAAAGCTTGTTACTTCAACATTGGTGACCCCGACGTGATTTTGTTGTCGTACGAATCATTCGATTATAGTTTGTTGTTGCACCGAACGGTAACATCGTACCATTTCGCGCTGTACATATACATAGACGCCGTTAGTTGCAAGTAGCAAATGTAGTTTAAAATGACGGACAAAGAAAAACGTGTCGCTTTTTTGAAATTAAAAATAGATTCGCTAATAACGCAAATTGAAAGCTTTAAAAACATTTTGGAGAAAAATTTTTCCAACTCCTTGGATGAAGCTGCCATTAACGTGTACCTGGAACAAATGGAGAAAATATACAATGAGTTTGAAAGCGTTCAGTGCCAACTTGAGGTGGAAGACAACAGTGAGATTGGAAGCGACAATGCAGAAGAGTTTCGCTGAACTAATGTTGACATCAGACGCAACTAACTCGGCTGCTGATCTCACATCGCTCATGAAATGCACGTTCGTCTACATTTCTTCGCCAGTCGTCGTTCGAAAATATGCAACCGTCCATCATCGTCGCCTCTCAAAAGCCACGTCTGCCTGTTTTGCCGATCCCCAGATTCACCGGAGTGTATACTGAGTGGCCGGATTTTTATTCCATGTTCCATACTGTTGTTGGCAACGATACGGAGCTGGCAAAAATAGAACAAAAATAGAAAAATTTCAGCATCTCAGGTCATGCCTTGGTGGTGCTGCACTAGACACAATTCGTTCGTTGGAAATTAGTGGCGACAACTACGACAAGGCTATTTATTGGAAAAAAGGTTTAATAATAAACGTTTAAACTTTCAGGCTCATGTTCGCGATATCGTCAGTTTAGATAGTGTGCAAGCAGGATCCGTGTCAACTTTACAACATCTAAGTGACTCTATTAACTCTCATCTGCGCTCTTTACACTATGAGAACAAAAGCTAAAATCGCTAATTGTTTGTTAATTCACATCATCAGTCACAAGTTGGATGTCGCATCGTAGACGAAGTGGGAAGAGTCGGCACCCATCAACGAAATACCAACTTGGGAATCGATGGCTACATTTTTGGTGAAAAGATGTCAGATGATGGAAAACGTGGAGAATGCTCTGAATGCACGAAAACACCGAGCAAACAGGTGGGAGAAAAATTGTATCAAAATATTAACAAAAAGAAAGCATTTTTGGTGTCAGCTGACATTTACAAACATTGTTCATTTTGTAAATCTGGTTCACATCCACCAAACCTTTGTAAGCAATTTCTTTCGCTTACGCCTGCTGCTTATTATAAAGAGGCCAAAAGACTTCAATTATGCCTTCATTGTTTACGTAGGGGCCATGCGATTAAAAATTGTCAGTCGGGTAACTGTCGCGCTTGCTCTTTACAGCACCACACTCTCCTCCATTTCGATGCAAACCCTTCGCCTACAGCTAGCCCTCCACCTTCAGTACCGTATAGTTCGCCACCCATTTCGCAACCACAACCGTCAACTTCAGCTGCCGCTGCTACTCGTGAAACCGCTGTTGCATCTACTTCTGCTACGCCTCCACAATCGGCTCTTGTCGCTGCATCGCTTTTCGACTCAAAATATGTGCATGCAAGTTTCGATCCTCAAGGTTTTGTCTTCTTAGCCACAGCAGTAGTGTTCGTGAAAAATAAAGCTGGTTCATTTATACCTTGCAGAGCCATACTTGATTCCGCATCGCAAGTGCATTTCGTTACAAGCAGTTTTTTTGCAACTAAAGGCACAAAAATCAACAAACTTCATTTCTGGCATCGGCCAGTCGGATTTCGTCGCAAACAAAGTTGCTAATCTTGATTTGCAAGCAACCATAAATACCTACTCTACTTCGATTTCTGCTGTAATTGTTCCAGCCATCGTTGATAATCAACCTTTGTATACCGTGAGCGTTACTGATTTAAATATTCCGGCAAACATAAAACTAGCTGATCGCTTATTTTATAAGTCCCAGCGCGTTGATTTATTGATTGGAGCAGATCTATTTTATGATTTAAAGTGTGTTGGTCAGATCCGTTTAGACCCGCAATCAGTTTTGCTACAAAAGACAAAATTAGGGTGGATAGTAGCAGGCAGTACGAGTCGAGTATCAGGAAAAAAATCGTGTCTCGTCGTTACTGAATCGTTTGCCATGCAAAGCGAGTCTGAGTATTATTTAGATGATACTGTCCGAAAGTTTTGGGAGATCGAAAACCAACTTGAAAATAATTTGAAAATTACCAAAGAGGAGCTTGAGTGAAAAGCATTTTGTTGCAAATATTACTCGTTTGGAGTGTGTCACCTATTCAGTTCGATTGTCTTTTAAAATAAAACCTTCTTTACTTGGTAATTCATATCAGCAAATGTTAAATCGTTTCAAAAATTTAGAGATGCGCCTAAATAAAAATTTGAACTCAAAGCTCAATACACTGCGCTTTTAAAGGAATATCTTGAGCTTCAGCATATGTCACCGCAAAATTGCGTGTGGTTTTTGATGGCTCTGCTCGCGCATCCACTGGGAAATCGCTGAATGATGGTCTGATGGTAGGCTCAACAATTTAGCCTACTCTTTTTGATATTTTGTTACGATTTCGATCTTTAAAATCGCCCTCACTGGTGATGTGTGCAAAATGTATTGCTGCACACTGGGGCTATAGAAGTGATTTGGTTCAAAACCAACCAGACATCGCAATTTTCATCGAAATATAAAAATTCTTAAAGTGGGATATTCGTTTTGTCATACTGAAGAATGGTACGGAGCTTAATATCCTAACTGTGACTTAATCAATTTGCCGAGTGACCTTGAAAAATATAATTTAATGTTCAAAAAATAGAGATACCATTAAAAATCTTTTTTTACTCAAGAGGAAAGCATCTTACGAAAAAAGTGTACTAGGCAAAAAATGCTCAGAATCGTCCAAGCAATACGTTAGATTTTCTTGGATTTTTTTGGAAACTTTTTTTTTATTAATTGTTGAAATTTTTTTTTTTAAGTTTTTCAAAAATTATTCAAAAAAAAAAGTTTAAAAAAATTCCAAAAAAAATCACACGTATTGCTTGGACGATACTAAGCATTTTATGCCTAGTACACTTTTTTCGTAAGATGCTTTCCTCTTGAGTAAAAAAAAGATTTTTGCCTTCCGCGGGCGTTCAAAAGCCAAAAAATCCCATTTAGCGTCCGAATCCTATCTTGAGTCATATTTAGGAAATAAAGCTTCGTACAATTCTTCAGTATGACAAAACGAATATCCCACTTTAAGAGTTTTTATATTTCGATGAAAATTGCGATTTGTGGGTGGTTTTGAACATGGAGTACCCAGTGCGCGCTGTGTTAAGGTATCGCCTCCTGATAACTACATGCAGTGTATACTTTGGAGAGACCACCCTGCAGATAAAATTCAAATATTTAAGCTCGATACAGTCACGTATGCACGAAGCCTGCATCTTTTCTCGCCATTCGGGCTATGCAGCAGCTTGCAGTAGACGAAAGCAAATCATACCCTGTAGCAGCATGTATCGTACATCGAGACTTCTATGTTGATGATTTGATTTCAGGTGGCAACACGATTGAAGAGGTTTTGCAAATTTTGGGTGAAACAACAGAATTACTCCACAAAGGAAGTTTTAGGCTTCGAAAATGGTGTTCGAATAATCCGGAAGTACTTCGGGATATAGTGGATTCAGACAAAGAGACTTTTTTAAAATTTGGTGATGGTTGTGACGTCACAAAGGCACTGGGGCTTGTGTGAGATCCGCATCTTGATAATTTTTTGTTTTCGTTTGTTCCCTTCTCTGAGTTTAAGAGGATAACAAAGCGATCAGTGCTATCAATTATCGCTCGATTTTACGATCCACTTGGCTTGATAGGGCCAGTTGTTGCAAAAGCAAAAATATTTCTACAAACGTTATGGAAACAAAAATTGGATTGGGACGAAAGCTGACCTCAGTCGCTAGAGTCATCTTGGGTCAATATGTGCGCAACTTCGAGGTTGTCAGCAAATATAATTTTCCTCAATATCTCATGCTAAAATAGAAATTCACGCATTTTGCGACACCAGTCCCTGTGGATACGGTGCATGCGTGTATATTCGTTCTGAATTGAATGACGTCACTGAAAACCGTCTGTTGTGTTCGAAATCTCGAGTATCTCCTCTCAAAGCGCTTACTATTCCTAAATTAGAGTTATCATCTGCATTGCTACTGGTAGAACTCACGTAATCCGTTGCTCGTTCTGAAATCTTTATGGGAGAATTTCATTGCTGGACGGATTCTACGGTGGTACTTTCATGGCTGCAGGAGGAATCGTCAAACTAGAATATTTTTGTATGGAACCATATCAGCCGTATTCAATCACTAACAAATAATATGTCGTGGCACTATGTTCCAACTGAGGTGAACCCTGCCGATATTCTTTCGAGAGGTGCTTCGCCCAAAGAGTTATTGAACTCATCATTGTGGAAAAGCGGTGCATCGTTCCTAAAACATGCACATGTCAAGTGGCCATTTTCACCATGCGCTATTTTAGAACTGCCAGAGAGACGTAAAAAGGTACTTGTTCTATCATCAAAAAATTTAGATTTGTCGTTGAATTGCAGTACATAAATTCATTTGGTAAAATACAGCGAATCTTTGCATTCATTTACAAATTTGGAACTAAGAATGCGAATCGTTTTGGACCTCTCTCAACGAACGATATACAAATGGGATCTCGCCTACTTATTCGCATGGTACAAAGGTCGCCATGCCTTTCGTCACTAAATCCATTTTTGGATTCATTTGGGTTGATGCGTGTCGGAGGGCGTTTGAAAAATTCAGCATTGGATTTCGAATCGAGGCATCCATTAATTTTGCCCAGGCATCACGCCTTAACTGATTCAATTATAAACTACTTTCACCATCGGTGCTTACATGCAGGGCCGCAAGCGCTGCTGGCCAGAATTCGATTTCAGTATTGGCACATAGGGGGCAGAAAAACCGTGAGTCGCATAATCAACAAATGTGTGAGATGCTTTCGAGTAAAACCCCAAGTAGCAGAGCAGATCATGGGAAATCTACCTGCGGAAAGAGTGCAAGCTAATTGAGCGTTTCTTATCACCAGTGTCGACTTCGCTGGACCGCTATTTTATCGCTCGGATATTCGAAATCGAGCTCCAATTAAATGCTACGTCAGTTTATTCGTATGTTTCACAACTAAGGCGATTCATTTAGAATTGGTGAGCGACTTATCAACACAAGCGTTTCTCGCTGCTTTAAGGCGCTTCATTTGCACCCGAGGAAAGCCGCGAACACTTTAATCAGGATCATATCAAAGCAGTTTCGGAACAATGCCTAGAGGAAGCCATCGACTGGCGTTTTATCACCCCAAGATCGCCTTATTTCGGTGACCTCTGGGAGGCCTCCATTAAAATTGCATTTGCTTCGCACCACTGGCCTTTCTATTCTGTCTTTTGATGAGCTTCGTACATAAATTTGTCAAATATCTGCAATAATGAATTCTCGTCCATAATGTCCCATTTCAGAAAATGTTGCTGATCTAGAATTGCTAACACCAGCGTATTTTTTAATTGGCGCACCATTTACATCTGTCGTTGAGCCAGACGTTTCTTTGATAAACATCAATCGCTTATATTGCTGGCAGCGTGTATGCTACATGCAGCAGATATTTTGGAAAAGATGGAGTTCTGAATATATAACGCTATTACATCAACGAACGAAGTGGCGCACAACCCCGCGCAGTGTGAAAGTTGAGGATATGGTGCTTGTAAAGGACGAAAATTTGCCACCACTGAAATGGCCCATCGCTAGAGTTATTGATGTTGTCAAAGGTGACGATGGTATTGTACGCGTAGCGCCACTGCCAAAATTTGCATCCTTCCTATATATGGTGCTGTTGGAAGCGTAGATCTTCCAACGGAGGGAGGATGTTTGGAGAATAACTAAAATCTTAAGTTAATTTTGATCATATTTCAACACTTAAAAATATTGAACTAAATTTTTTTTCTCTATTTTGCAAATTTAACTGTTTAAAAAGCTTATGTTAATTCGCAAATTTTTAGTATAAAAGAGAGTGTTATAGAATATTCTCTCTCTTGTTAACTGGCGCTTACATCAATACTGTTCATTAATTTTTACCACGACAATCGGTCGTTTTGTAAATAAAGCTTATGTACTTAAAGTTTGAGTTTTCACGTTTTATTTTTCTTCAAAAAATAAGTAACAAAGAAGCTAGTTACTTCAACAGTAAGAGACTGAAATTATCTTCATGGAGACAGGAAATTTCGTAACAATATTATATGTACTTATGTATATATTTTTTATACTATTTTTTCTCTCATCTATCACTTCGCTATATTTCGCCTTTCAACTAATTACACTACTTTACAGTCAAAATGCAAAATAAATGCCACTATTATTTTCCGATTCACTTTGGTCCCCTCAACTCAAAAATCACAAAAAAAAATGTTATGGATAGGTTTTCGAGGTATGACTTTTCGAATTTTTTTTCACACTTCAAGTCATATCTCAAGTAGTGTGAAAACACCTTCGAAGAAATTAATTTCACTTTTATTTTTATAAACTTCTTTAATTTCATTATTCATTTTTTCATTATACACTTAAATAAATTTATTTTCTTAATTTAATTCTACAATAATGTTTTTTATTTAGTTATTTGAAAAGGTTTTAAAATTAATTATAACGACTATGCAGAACTTTTCCATTACGCGCTGCTTAACGGTCGAAGTCAAAATCATACGATTGTAACGTTAGTGGACTGCGCTTGTTGTTGTGATGAAGAATGCAAGATCAATTGAAGGCGAAGAGTGAGTGGTGATTATGTTGTTGTTGCAAGCACGATGAGGTGATCTTTTTTTCTGTGTTGAAAATAGCGATGACGATAGTTGCGACGAAAGAGAGTAGCTAGTTAATGACGACAACTAAAATACGATGATGATTTCCGAAAGTATACTAAACACACTAGAGCGCCCATATGTGAGAAAATCTGATTTTGTTTGCGCCCCGTCCATTTCCTGAAATTAGAGGTCAAAAAAATTAGGAATCGGTAGTGGAAAAAACCCAGCCGGTTTTCGATCAAAGGTCGAATTTATTTATGAAACTATTTATCAAACATGAAACACAACCATAATTCCCTCTGCTTCTAAGCCAATACAAGCTCGTTGGGACCAAAATAGCAGTACCCCAGTGCTTACGGATTTCGTCTTGGTTGTCGTTGTCATATGTCTTGGAGTTGGTTATTGGCCTTACCATTTCCTAAAGCCATTTGGAAGATTTATGTCAGAAGCTCATTTTGCGGCAAAAGACAGCTGGGCGAGCTTCAACATCTATGAGGAGTGACAACCAATTGGGGTTATTCTGTTCAAGCATTTCAATAAAAATTTTGTACCAGGCTCGGGCGATGTTGGCTGCATTGATGAATTGATAGTCGCACCTTCAAATGCTCCTCGCGAACGGTTTTGTGGCGTTGTATACGAATTTATTTTTTTCATCTGGTTGAATATTTTTAATAAATTCCAAAATAAACAATATTTTTTTTTTTTTTATTTTAAATAAATAATGTCAAATAAGACATTTAAAAATTCACCACATTCACAATTTACAACATTTATTCACAATTTCACCTGTTTTTGATGACAACTTGACTCGTTTTTGTAGAAAAAAGCTTCTTATACGTTTTTGTTTGACGTTTTATTTGTATGGAAAACCAGCCGTTTTCAAGTAGTTTTTTCCTCGAAAACGAATGATATGGAAAACGAGCCGTTTTCGTTGCCAGTGTGAAAAGGGTATAAGTTTATATTTCATGATAAATTTTGACTTTTTGAGAAATTGTATGACTTTTTTAATGTTAAGTTCGTTAATGTTCAATAGACTAACAGTGGGTTTAGTGTTGCCAAAAATGTTAATTCTAAATTGGTTGAGTGTTGGACAACGGTTTAAAATATGTTTTAATTTTATAGTTGTGTTGGAATTGCAAGGGGGCAGTTAGGTCTAATATTCTTGTCGACGTAGTGTTGATTTGTTATTTTTGTGTGTCCTAGACATAGTCTAGTTATTTTAATTTGGTCAAGTCTAGTTATTTCATTTTGTGAGATGTAGTGTAAATAGTCTTTGACGTTTAGCTTGTTTTTGTTGATACTTTGGTATCACTTACTACGCATAGAGAACTAGAGGCGAATGCGTTTTAATCGAACCTGGCAACACTTTCGGCCACACAAACACTATGAAAAAATCGTTTATTTGTATTGAATTCACGCATTAATTGTCCCTGACGTATCCTTAATTTTTGGTGAAATTCATCACAGCCACCATAAAAACGTGGCCGGATGTTGTGGATTTTGTCAAACATCCCAAAAATTCTAAAGATTTTAGAAGTATTTTCCAGAATTTACGATTGAAAGATCTGGCATCTCTTTTTTTGGTAGTAAAGTCAAAAACAGCTGATTTTATTTTACCATTTCAATTAATTTCTGCTAAATGTAAACAATAGATCTAAAATAGGCTATATTAATTGAAATCCAAAATTATAAGAATATAAGAAGTTGTTTAATTGATGGCTTTCAATGTCACAGCAATATATTTATAAAAATTTATAAAGAACAAATAATGCTTCGTTTGTTTACAACGATTAGTATTCACCATGGACATTTGACGTTGTCATTCCACGTACCTCCTGCAACCCTGCAAAAATACCCCGCTCGCCTATACCCTGAATTTAACATCCTCCCGCTACCCTGCCAAACATTCCCGTCTCGCCATCCCCCTATTACGACCTCTTACTTCTCCCCCTAACAGTTCTCCTTTGGTCCTCTCCCTATTACGAAAATGTCAAATATTTTTTGAGGTTGCCAGAGATTTTTTCCAATTCAAGCCATTGTTTGTAAACTTCTTTGGCTTATGTGCAAATGTAAAATGTTTATAAAAATATTTCGCAATAGAATAAGAAAAGCTTTAATTACATTAATTGTTATAAAATAAGAAAGCTATGTATTTGTTAATATTTCTGTGGAAGTCACAGTTTAATTATTTTACGAGTAAGGACAATTTTTCAAAACAAGTGTTATAACACAAATATAAATATTTGTTATTTTTTTGCCGCTTTAGAGCATAATATTTAATATTTAATAATTTATTTATATAATTAATTATATAGATAAACTTAAAGTTAGGCAATAACAACTATGGTCTTCAGCCCAATTATTTTTAAAGATAATAATATTATTAAATTTGGAAGTAAATACGAGATTTTTTTAGTATTTCTATTGTAGTTTTGATATTTTTAACGTTTACATTTGATATGAGTTCAGGAAGTGTGATATTATTGTATAATTCGATTTGGATTCTATTTATTAAAGTCCAGCTATTGATAATATGGGTTATTGTTAGAGTGTCAGAGTGGCAGAGATTACAGATCGGAGGCTCAGTGTTTTCCATGATGTGTCGTTTTGTTAACAGCGTGTGGCCCAAACGTAAACGGATATATTTTTGTAAATGAATTCTGGGTATGTCATGAGGATATTTGGATGTCTTACATTCCGGGTTGACAAGTTTATAGTGATGTACATATTGCGACCAGCTTACTTTTTTTTGGTCAGAGTAGAATTTTTTGATATTTCTCAGCATATCTGTTTTGTTGAATGTTGTTTGAGTGATGATCGGAGCTGTTCTTGCAAATTTGGCTGCTTCATCCGCAAGAATATTACCAAAGATGCCAACGTGACCGGGTATCCACATAATTTTTAATTTATTCGGATGCTGAATAAGCGTGTTTCTTATTTTTATTATGGTTTCGTTCCGATGGTCAATATTTTGCACAGCTTGGATTGTTGACAGGGAATCAGAACATATGGTATGTTCACCACGAGTAGACTTGCATTTTGAGACTGCAAAGAGAAGTGCTTCCGATTCTGCCGTAAATATTGAAGAGCTTGGATCTAGAAGAGCTAGTCTTTCAACTGCTAGAGATGAATTAATTACTGAGTAAGCAGTGCCCAAATCATTTTTAGACTCGTCAGTGAAAGATATTTTCCAGTTTTCGCTTTTGTATTTGCACGCTAATTCATTGTAAATCGTTTTGTATACACTAGCTGGAGTAAGATTTTTTGGCCGAAGCATGAGATCGTTTATGAAACATTTATTGTCTAAATTCCAAGGTGGCTTTGATGGAAAATAGAGTGAATGCTGCTTTATTGAAATTCCAAGATTTTTGGCGTTTGATATGGCTCGACAAATTGAAAAAGGCGTATACGCGGTTGTTGTCTATTCGCTATTTTGTCAATATTTTGTACCATTTGGCGCTCAGCAGGTAATAAAAGTTTAGTGATTAGTTTAGTGGTGAGAAATTCTACTCTAACGTCTAAAGTTGGTAGTCCAGTCTCAGTAAGCACATTCGCCAGTGGTGTAGTTCGAAAAGCCCCAATGGATATCCTTGCAGCTGCATGGTATACTGCTTTGATTTTATTAAGTGATGTTTTTGCCGTATTTCCGTAAATTACCAATCCGTAATCAATTTTCGAGAGAATTAATGCCTTAGTAATGTATATAGTTGTGTTTTGATGTGAGTTACTATGATAAGATGATAAATATTTTAATAAATTTAACCTGCTAACAAGCTACTTCTTTAAATAATCAATGTGGGCAGACCAGTTGTATCTACAATTAAAAACTACACCTAATATTCTCAAAGAGTTAACATATTCAATATGATAGTTTCCTATATATACATAAGAGCGCCCACAAGATGTATGAAATTTGCAAAGTTGTGAATTTGTTTGCTCCCTGTCCATTTCCTTAAATTAGAAATTGACTAAAAAAAGGGAAGTCGCTTTGACTGCCCGGTCGAAAAATTGACTAAAAAAAGGGAAGTCGCTTTGACTGCCCGTTACTTCAAAACTGTTCATTTTTTCATAATATTTTCAAGACAACTTTTGTAGAGCATGATTAGGTCAACATTATCTTCTTAGAAAGTTTTGGTCCAAAAATTAAACTTGTTGCTGTTTCGGTACAAAAATTTAAATTTTTTAGGAAAATGTTCATGTCTTTTGTGCTATAAATTGTTTTTTTGTAATTTTTAAAGGGCGGAATATTTGTTATGGAATTTTTATGTTAAAGGAAATTGAATGTTAATTAATTTAAAAAGAAAATTTTTACAAAAATATTAAATTTTAAGGTATGGAGCCGGTCTCAAAGTTTGGAAAAAAATTAAGTATTTTAATTTTTTTCTTTTAATCGCTTTTTTATTATATGCAAGAAAATGTATTGCTATTTGTTATTAAATGCATCATTTAGAACTGCTTTTTGCCTTCAAAATGAGCTATGAAATGGGCTTGTGCGACATTTTTTCAAAAAGTTATGATCATTTTAAAATGACATCATGAAAGTTAAAAATCATGTATGGATTTTCTATAGCAATTGCCATATTACTATATCTTTTATAATGTTATTTTAAAGTGGTCATAACTTTTTAAAGAAAAATCATACAAGACTATTCTGTAACTCATTTTGAAGAAGAAGAACAGTACTTAATGACGCATTTAATAGAAAAGACCAAACCGATTTTGTGCGTGTTCTACACAACCTGCAAAATCGTGTTTTTTGAACATTAGGGGTGAGATATCTCACAAACCATAAGTGACACAGCAATTTCGCGTCCAATTTCGAATTCAGCATTAATAACTACATTTAAAATGACTATTTTGGTTTTGATTTGTAATCGTTTTTTTTTTTTTAAATACCGTTTTTCGACCTCATTTTAAAAACCATGCCATGAACCGATTTTGAAAACTTTTTTTCTTATTCAGTAAATGCTTAGGTGCAATTTCACAGCTTTGTGCAGTTCTCGACAACTAGATTGAAATTTTTTCCTGAACTGCGTGCACGAATTTGGAAATTTTCGATTATCTCTACTGGAACAGCCCAAAAACGCACTAAAACGAAAATAAATGCTATTTTCGTGTTTAGCAATCCCAAATTAGTTTAAGAGATATGACTACTGAAATGGTTTCTTACCAGATTAAAAATTAAGAAGAAAAAATAAAAAAAAAAATTTTTTTTTAACTTTGAAATGGTCTCCATTTCTTAAAAACTAAAATTTTTTAGTAATTTTTCTTTTAAATTAATCAACGTTTGATTCCCTACAATATAGGAATTCCAGAACAAATATTCCACCCTTTAAAAATTACAAAAAACCAATTTATAAAAAAAAAGTCATGAAAATTTTCTTAAAAAATTTAAGTTTTTGTACCGAAACAACAACAAATTTAATTCTTGGACCAAAATTTTTTAAGAAGATAATGTAGACCAAGTCATGCTCTACAAAAATTGTCTTGAAAATATTATGAAAAAAGGAACAGTTTTGAAGTAACGGGCAGTCAAAGCGACTTGCCTTTTTTTAGTCAATTTTTCGACCTTTGATCGAAAACCGGCTGGGTTTTTTCCACTACCGATTCCAAATTTTTTTTTTAGATCTTATTTTTTTGACCTCTAATTTCAGGAAATGGACGGGGAGCAAACAAAATCAGAATTTCGCACATATGGGCGCTCTAATATACATCGGACAAAAAGCAGTTCCGTTTTCTACATAAATGCAATATTTTTGTTTTGGTGATAGATATTTTTGCTCCTGTATAAGAACACCATTTATTAATTTCGTGGAAAATAGTACTAAGATGTGATTGGAAATCCAAATCAGAATTAATTTTTGCAATAAGATACAAATCATCTGCATAGATACAATGATTAAAATTTTTATTTTCAATAATTAATTTATTTAATTTTTCGGTGGCTATCTGAAACAAAGTAGTTGACAGCGGAGATCCTTGTGGGATTCCGTTGTGAAGCGGCTTTGTTTCTGAATGCCATCCGTTGATTTTGACTCTAATTTTTCTGTTGGACAGAAAAGATCTTACAAAATTTAATATTTTGGGACCCACCTTCCATTGCATGAGTTGAGCAAGTACAGCATGTTTGCCTACTCTATCAAATGCCTTTTCGAAATCGACAGATACCACCGAAATGTGATTACGTTTTGACAGAGTATAAGCTATTTGATGATCAAGATATAAGAGAGCATCCATGGAGCCTTTACCTTGCTTAAAAGCGACTTGGCGATTACTGATTAAATTATGTTTCTGTAAAAACCAGTTCAGACGTTTGGCTACAATTTTTTCTAATACTTTTGAATTGCAAGAAAGAAGCGAGATAGGGCGATAACTATCAACTTTATTTTTTGGTTTGTTGGGTTTTGGTATAGGAATGACGGTTGCAGTTTCCCATTCCTGTGGAATTGTACCGCTGTCAAAAATACTATTATATAGTTTTAAAATGTATGTTCTTGCTGCTAATGGAAGGTGCTTTAGCATAGGGTAGGAAACTCGGTCAAAACCTGGAGTTTTTCCTTTTGCAGAATAAAGCGCGGACTCTAATTCGATTAATGTAATTTCATCTTCAATAAATTTTGCAGATGCGTTGATGCTATAATGTATTGTTACGTTGGTGTTTAATTTGTAGCTGAGGAATTCGGATGAGAAATTAGAATCCTCGGCGTTTTTTGACCACTCGCTTGCAAAGAAGTTAGCAATTTCAAAAGTATCACAAGTTGAGGTGTTATTATCTTTTTCAATATAACGTATAGAAGGAGTAGTAGCGGCGCCATCTAATTTTTTAATATTATTCCATATTAATTTGATAGGCGTGCTTGGGTTAATTGTGCTGGTAAATACTTCAAATGCATTAGCTTTTTTATAAGCAAGTCTATTTACAACTGTAGGGTGGTTTTTAAAAGCTGAGAATAGGTGTTGTTTAACACGACGTAAGTCATTAAGTTCCTTATTCCACCAATGGACGTTTTTATGTTTATATTTATTTGAAGTGTGTGGAATAGATTCGTTAGCAGCTGATATGGTATTCCTCTGAAGTAAAGCAGCATCTTTATGTTATGTGTTGGTTTTAAATTGTTAAATTTAACTGTTGTAATTTTGTCAAATTTGTCCCAATTAGCTTCAGATGTTTTGAATTTTATAGGTTTGTTTATTAAAAAGTTTGTAGTACTTTGTGGTGAGGAAAGAGAAACATAAGTCGGGAAGTGATCACTACCTTGAAGCTGAGAGTCTATTTTCCATGAAAGAAACGGTAAGAGTTGAGCAGATGCCAATGATAAATCAATATGCGTGAAAGTAGAGCAATAGTAATTTTAACATTAGCTTTTATTTCTGCTAACGCTACACACATGTTATGTGGTGTTGGCAAAAACTTATGTTCAATCGTGCTTTTGATGAATAGAGCTGTACCACCTTTGGCGTTCATATTAGATGGTGTATTAACAAGTAAAATACTGTAATTATTGAGTTTTATAGTACTATTTTTAATGTGAGTTTCTTGGAGAGCTATAATATCTGGTGAATGTTTGCTTATTAATACTTGAAGCTCAGCTCGGTTATTTTGGTATCCATTTAAGTTCCATTGAAGAATCTTAAGGACCATATAAATATATAAAAATGTCAATCTATAATAAGAATGATAGTGTTACTACATTATTAGTATATCAATATTTACTAAAAAGATTAATTACTTAGTTCATTTCTGAGTCGTCCGAGTTGATAGGGCTAGCAAGAGAAGTGTTATTAATATTAAGAGAGTTATGTTTGTTTCGATAATGTTCTAATGTTTTAAGAATTTCATCTTGTGAGAGATTATGTGAAGAAGTGGAGGTAGAAGAATGTGAGGAGAGTTGGTGAGGAATGTTTGGTGTATTACTGGAGTTTGGTGAGTGAGAGTGGTTGGGGTTGAAATCGGTTTGGTTGTTGGGTTCTGCTTGGTTTATAGGTAAATTTTCTGTATTTTGTTTAGCTTGTATTCTTTTTTGTTTTTCTTTTATTGCTGTTTCTAGGGTTTCTGTAGGAATTTCGTTAGAAAAGTCTTGGTTGTTTATTTGTTGTATTGCTTCTCTATATGTAGAGTAGAACGGGTAATGTCGTGCAGGGGGTAATGTCGTGCACTGGCTGTTCTAGCCCAAAGGATTGAATGATTTACCAACTGTTTGTAAGGTAGGGACCTGCTGACCTACTGAGCTTATGCATATAATACTAGCAATTTTCACCAGTTCGTCTCTACAGAGTAACCTTTTTTTCAAAACGCACGCTTTCGGGACGATAAAAGTGTTTTTTCATTGGGTCAGAAAAATAATTTTCCTTGTGGGAAAATATACCAGGTAAGTGTTTTCTGAAACGAAATATCCTGCCAAAAAAAAAATAAGTATTTGGTTTTCGAAAAAAATTTTGGGCTTCACCGAGTTATCGAAGTTGACCTTTAAAACGACCATTGGGGTAATGTCGTGTACATTCACTTACACAAACACAATTTCTTGCTACACAAATGTTGTTACCCATGAATGTAACCAATGAAATTATCTTTCGATCGGATGTTTACTCATTGCATTCGCTTAAGATGTACGGCTTAACGAGCACAACATATTATGTACTTCACACTTGTATAATAATGAATAAATACATGTATGTATGTATGTATTCTCCTTTAACTCCTAGGAGGAGCATAGGGCCAATATGAAATCTCTCCATTTGTCACGATCCCTTGCGATGACTTTGATCTCTTGCCACGATTTTCCCGATTCTTGGATTTCCTTTTCCAACGACCTTTTCCAGTTGGTTTTGGGTCTACCACGTCCTCTACTGCCTTGTGGATTCCACTCAAGGGCCTGGCGACAAACTTCGCTGTGTGGTTTCCGGAGAGTGTGACCAATCCATCCCCATTTGCGCAGCTTGATCTCGTTTGCTATAGCCTTCTGTTTGCATTTTTGATGTAGCTCGGCATTTGATACAGTGCGAGGCCACCAAACCTTTAATATACGCCTTAAGCATTTGTTGACGAATACTTGCAGCTTGTTTGTTAGTTGTTCAGTAACAAGCCATGTTTCGCACCCATATAACAAAACCGATTTCACATTCGAATCAAAAATGCGCACTCTCGTTTTGGTGGATATAACGGATGAAGACCATATTTTGTTCAGTTGAGCAAACGCGCCTTTTGCTTTTGCTATTCTTGAGTTGATATCCTCTTTTGCTCCACCATCCATGGAGATAATGCTGCCTAGATACGTGAAGCTATCGACGTTTCCGATGTCATCACTGCCAGCTTTAAACGTCATGTCATTGCTTGAATGAATAAATACATGATAATGCTAAATCTCCTCTAATAGAACCACTACCTATCATTTCTCAAACATTTTGGAACCTTTACCATACTCGGAAAACAATGCACGACATTACCTCTCAAATTTTGAGGGGGGTAATGTCGTGCACATTTTTTTTTTTTCTTCACTTACACAAACACAGTTTCTCGCTACACACATGTTGTTACACATGGATGTAACCAACGAAATTATCTTTCGATCGGATGCTGACTCGTCTCATTCGCTTGAGAGGTACGGCTTTACGAGCATGTCAAAGTTGAGTGCACGACATTGCCCCGTTCTACTCTACACTTTGTTGTTGTGTTAATTTTAATTATTTCTTTTCTTTTTTTGAAAGATGGGCAATTTTTGTTGGTGGCTCTGTGCTCGTGTCTACAATTTATACATTCAACCTTTGTGCAAGGAGAGGGGTCATGGGAACTAGTTGTACAAACTTCACATTTTGTCTCGCTTTGGCAATATTTTTTTGTATGTCCCAACAAAAAACAATTTTTACATTGAATTGGGGCAGGAATGTAGGGTTCGACTTTATAAATTAGGAAACCAATATGAACTTCTTTAGGGAGTTCAAATCTATTGAATGATAATATATGAAGCGATGTGTTGATTTGTTTACCGTCCTTAAATTTGGTTATTTTTTGACACTCAGTCACAGACTGATCATTTAAACCTTCGAGAATTTCTGTCTCTGATAGATTTTGTAAAGGAGGAGCAAAGACAACGCCTTTTACCGTGTTAAGAGTTGGATGTAGACTCACCTCAATCGGACAGATGTTGGATAAATTTGATGTTTTCAGAAATTTATTAGCTTGAGCCTCGTTTTTTGTAAGAATAAGCAAATGGCCTTCCCGTGTAAAGGAAATTTTTTCTGGTGGATCAGAGCTTATACTTTCCAGTCCCTTAGAAACAAGAAACATATTGTAATCTCTCAATGGTTTGTCAGTATTTTTACTTTTCATTAATATGAATTTTGGACAACTATTTTTTTGGATTTTATTGCCAGTAACTGTAGGAAAATCGTAGTTATTATTTAAGTTGAATTGGTGGTTGGTTTTTTTCCGTTTAGGATGGGCAGTATTGGGCTTCGCGTTGGAATCCAATAGAGCGTAATAGTTACCTCCTGAGGGGGCAGCCATGGCTAGTAACCAAAGCGGTTTTACTTACTCCGAAAAATTAATTCTTGGAAACAGAAGAAAAAAGAAAAAAACAACAAAGCAACGGCACACGAAAGTACAGAAAAGCAAACGAGAAATCGAGTATATGATAGTAATAGCAGTCAATCAGAACGAAGTAGAAAAGCGACTGTTCACTACGAGCACTTGATTTCAACTGTTAGAGCATAATATACAAACAAATATGATTAATGCTTTAAATATTCAATGTAAATCGATAATTTTTAAGAGATCAAAACGCCTTTTCTGAAAACATACAATTACTACGATTTCTCAATCGATAGCTGTGTTTTTAACGAATGTTTATCTGTGCATGTCTTTAGCACATTTATCCGTGTTAAATTAAGCTAATTTATTGTTGCTAGGTTTCCTATAGATCGTAAAAAACTCACCTAATTATTATAATAAAATTTTCTGTCAACTGAAGAAAAGCTTTTTAAGGTTGCTGTGCAATTCATAACCTTTTAAATAATAAGTAGCTGTGTTTTTGTGGATACTTTATCTGGGCTTGTGTGAGCACATTCTGAGGAAAGTATGAGAAAGCAATAACAAATGTGCTTAACTTTTCCCAGATAAATGAATGTGCTTAGGATAAGCCCAGATAAAGAGCCCACAAGAACACAACTAATTATTAATAATAATAATAATAATCGAGTTTAGCTACTGCAGCTAATAGCCTTCTTAGCCAATTAGCAAAAAAAGGCTATAAATTAAATTTTTAGCTTTTTATAAAACTTTCTGAAATATGGGATAAAAAACCATGCAAGTTATATTTTGTTTCGTATCCCGTAGCTATATCACACTTTCACAACATACCGCTCTAGCCTATATGTACATAAATATGTAAGAGTGTTTTCATACACCTGCATATAAATATTCATACAAATCAGAGATGGGATGTTTGAAAAAATTTAACCCTGCATGCTGTTTGGCTCGGACAATACACTAACAAAAAACATGCAAATACGCAAAATATGACAAAAAAAAAAAAAAATCGTTCTAAATGATGACAAAGACAACTAACTACAGTTATTTTTCAATCTAAGTTTGAGTTGACCTTTTGACAAGTTAACATTATAAAATTCACAATTATTGACAAGGGTTGTCATTCGATTAAAAGGAGCTGAAAACATATAATTACTTCTGCTAACTGGCTGATAAAATAATTGCGGAGAATTACGTTCGCTTCTCCGATTCAAATTGAAAAAAATATAGTTAAAAAGCTCTGGAGCAGCAAGGGACCCAGTGATAAGTTGGTGCAAATAAAGAATATCTGCATTATCTCTGCGTTCCCGTAGAGACTGCATTTTAAGTAGCTTCAAACGATCCTCATAAGGAGGAAGATTTGAAGAATCAACCCAATTTAGGCCATTCAGAGCAAATCGAATAAAATTTTTTTGGATTCTTTCGATTCTATCAATATGAACATTATAAAATGGTGACCAAACTTGACTAGCGTACTCCAAGTGAGGACGCACAATCGTATTATATAAAGTTATCGTTACTAATGAATTATTAAATTCTTTGGCCCACCTTTTTATAAAGCCAAGCAGAGAAGCTGCTTTCTTACATATTTGATTTATATGTTCATTAAATGTTATTTTGTCATCAAAATAGACACCTAGATCTTTTACAAAATACACACGACAGATGTTTTTGTCTTTCAATACATAATCAAATTTTATATTGTTTTTCTTCCTAGAAAACGTTATTGTTTGGCATTTATCAGGATTTAGATGCAAGTTATTTTTAAAGCACCACGTTTCAAATGATTTCAAATCAGACTGAAGCATAACAGTATCGTAATTTTCCCTCACGGACTTGAAAATTTTCATATCATCCGCATAAATTAGCAAATTAGAGTTTTTAATGATATGGGTTACATCATTTATAGCCAAGATAAATAGTAACGGTCCTAGGTGACTACCTTGTGGGACACCTGAAGTCGCCGTAAAGGAAGAAGATAACACTTTACGAAATCTTACTTGATATGATCGATCTAATAAATAAGATTCAATCCAGCCGATGAAGATGGAAGGAAATCCAAGTTTTTCTAATTTAAACATAATTAAACTATGTGGTAGCTTATCAAATGCTTTACTAAAGTCTGTGTAGACGCAGTCAACTTGGCAGCCAGAGTCTAATGAACTCAAAGCAAATGAAGAAAAATCAAGAAGGTTCGAGGCTGTAGATCTACCATTAACAAATCCATGCTGACGTGTTGAAATGATTTCACTGCAGTGGACTTTGACTTGATCATAGATAATCTTTTCAAAAAGTTTGGGAATTACCGATAACTTAGCTATTGGTCGATAGTTAGACACATCACTCTTACATCCCTTTTTAAATATAGGACTTATAAACGATTTTTTCCATTGTTTAGGAAAATAGCTATCATTTAAAGATTTATTAAATAAAAAACTGAGCGACTGGCTCAAAATTGAGCTACAATTAACAAGTACTATGGCAGGTATGCCATCAGGTCCTGGGCAAGAACTATCTTCAACTGATAAAATATATTTCACTATAAGCTCAGGAGAAAATGAAAACTCAGTCATTGAAACTATTGGATCATTATCCATGAATTCGAAATAATTTTCATCAGGAGAAAATTGATCTGTTGAAAATGATTTTTTGAACAAGTCGGCAAACAACTCGGCAATAATTTTAGGGTTATTTGTATACCCTTCCGATGCCTTGAATTCAGACGGAAACCCGTCCGATTTTTTTTTTAGAATTAATAAAACCCCAAAAGTTTTTGGGGTCTTGTAAAATATTCAACTTCATTTTATTCATATAATCATAATAGGCTGAAGCTGATTTCAATTTAAATTCCTGAAACAAACGATCGTATGTCTCAAGGTCATTTTGATTTTGACTGCTGACGTATTTTTTCCAAGCTCTATTTCGACAATTTCGTATATTTTTCAACTCTTTCGAATACCAGGGGTATGATGAATTATCGAGTTGTTTTATAGTACGTGGTACAGACAATGATATTGCTGAAGATAGTTCACTGTAAAAAAAGTTAATACAGGTATCTAGACAATTGTCATTGAAAACATTTTGCATATTGTTTAGCTTGTTTTCCAAAATAGCATTCAGCTTCACAAAGTCAGCTTTTTTAAAATTATATTCAAAAATTTTAGTCGGTGAATTTGATTGAAGTAAATTATTATTGTCGATTTGAAATAAAATACTCAATGGAGGATGATAGGCATCAACCACAGATAGGGCATGGAAAGCATTTTCGACTACGATATTGTTACTATCAGTAGCCAAAACTAAGTCAAGTTGTCGCCCATGACAATTTTTTATACAACTAATTTGTTGTAAATTGGTTAAAATTTCATCAACAAATATATGTTGTTGTCGAGTTGTGGGATTAGACACATACGAATATGTGTCATCCTCAGATAAAGTCCATTTAAGGCCAGGTAAATTAAAATCACCCAACAATAAAATGTCGTCGTTATCGTTGAGTTCACTGATGATAGTATCTACGGCCTGTGACAGATTGTCATAGACTTCAGTAATACTATCAGGAGGTATATAAGCGTTTAAAATGTATAAGAAAGATTTTCTAAGCAAAACTTTAACGCAGATAATCTCCAAATCAGGCGCACAAGGTATTTCGAACAGTGAACTAGTCAAATAATTTTTAATAGCTATAAGTACACCTCCACCAACAGAGGAGGAATCATCCTTATATCTATCCCTTCTAAAAACATTAAAAGTATGGTCAAACAGCTCTGAATTCAGTATATTTTTACTTAACCAAGTCTCAGTAAAAATAATAATATCATCAGAGAAATTCTGAGTTTCTAAAAAAACTTCATGCGTCTTAGACCGTAGACCCCTTACATTTTGATAATAAAGGGACAATCTACTTAGTTTTTTGGAATTGAACGCTGAGTATTTTTGGAAGTCTTATTGTTGTGCTTGGGCTTAAACTCAGGTCTGAAAAATGCGCGCCCCGAAATCGTTGCTGATCATCCCCGCGAAAAATCGCAAAAAACACATATCCCATATAAAATAAAAAAAATTCAGGAAAAAAAACGCAACAAACAAATATAAAAATAGTTATTTTTAATGTATTTTGCAATGCTGAATCCGAATCCAGCCTTAGAATTGCTGTATCTGTTCATATCCCATATAAAAAAAAATATATTCAGAAAAAAAAATCGCAATACACAAATATAAAAATAGTTGTTTATAATGTATTTTGCAATGCTGAATCTGAATCCGGCCTTAGAATTGCTGTATCTCATACGGTTTTTCAGATATCTTAGTCAAAACAAGGAAAAAAGACCGTTTTTGCTATATTTGGAAAGCTTTAATCAATCTTCTAAACCTAATTCAAATAATGTCGACACCTTTATTTTTCTCGGAGATATCCCAACTTAAAAAGTTAAAAAAGTGCAAAAAACGTATTTTCTCATTATTTCAGTCTACGGTATTTCGGAGAAAAATTGTAATTGCATTGTAAAAAACATTATCAACAACTATTTTTATATTTGTGTATTGCAATTTTTTTCCTGAATTTTTTTTATTTTATATTGGATATGTATTTTTGCGATATTTCGCGGGGATGAGCAGCTACGATCTCGGAGTTTGTATTTTTCAGACCACTAAACTAATACACGGTGGTTTTTAAAAAATTTTAACTTTTTGAAATACCATCCGCGATTTTTTTCAGGGATAATGTTGGGGGACCCTTCTAGTATCTAAATCCGCAAACCGCGAAATCGAACGTCCAGCCGTTTTTTTTTTTTTGACATTTTAGTTTTTTTAACGATTTTAGTCATAATTTTTAGAAAACAAATATAAGAGACCACTTGTTAGCTCATTTTGAAGATAAAGAATGGTTTTAAATGCTTCGGTTGGTAAAAAAGAGCAGACGAATTTCGTCCGTACTGTATACAACCTTAAATATAGCCGAAAACCGAGATTTTTCGCTTTAAGTTTCATAGTGTGATTTTAAAGTTAACATAACTTTGCAGAGAAATATTGCAGATAAACATTTGATGGCTCAATTTAAAGCCAAAAGAAAGTACCAAATGTTTCTGGTAATAGCAATTCCCAAAAAAATTTTGTGTGTCCTGCATATAACATCCAATATAGCCAAAAATCGTGTTTTTGCACTTTTTTAACTTTTTAGGCAAAGATATCTCCGACAAAAAAAAGATATCGTTATCGGTTTGATTGAGTTTTCAAGGAAAAAACTAGGGCTATTAACTGTCCTACCAGATTTTACGGCATAATATTACCTTATCTTGTTAAATAACTTCAAAAATAGGAAAAAAAATGGTGTCCTTTAAACATATATGTAAGGATATCTCAAAGACCAGACGTAAAAGAGCAATTCTAATACCGGAATCGGATTAAGCATCACAAATCACATCTGGAGTGACTATTTTCGTTTCCGGTGTTTGTTTGTGTTTTTCTTAAATATGAAAAAACCGATTTTTCAAAAAAATAAATGGTGCGGAAACGATACCTTTTATATGTATGTATGTATGTATGTATGTATGTATGTATATATATATCCATATATATAAATTACACATATATACATATACAAGTATATATATGTACGTATATACATATATATGTGTACATAATATGTATATACACACCGAGATATACTCAAAAATCGTTAAAAAGATCGAAAAAAAAAACGGCTGGACGTTCGATTTCGCGGTTTGCGGATTTGGATACTAGAAGGGTCCCCCAACATTATCCCTGAAAAAAATCGCGGGTGGTATTTCAAAAAGTTAAAATTTTTTAAAATCCACCGTGAATACAAATGAAACCCCATTCACAGATTTCCTCCACATTTTCATCAAACCTATCGACTGTTCAAGAGCACCGTGACGAAATAGTGTGACATTACATTACTAACCTTTAAAAAGTAAAAGGTTTTTATAAGATACTGTAGTCATTAACTGCCCTTAATAATGAAAACAAAGACTCAATTTTATCAAAAAAGTTAAAAATTATGCAACTTTTTAAAGTTAATTTTTTTACTATACAAATTTTACTATTTGTTTTAAGGGTTCTTAGCTTTTAAAAGCAGATATTATGTGAAATAATACGACAGCTGCCGTAAACACTAGGTTTTTATCACAGCTCTCAGCGTAGCGTCTTTACCAGGGTTTGATTTTGCTGAGCTATTTTTTAGCCCAATGATTTGCTCTGCTACGACTATGGAAAAAATACGCAGCACAGCAATACAGTCGAAGCACAAATTTAAAATTGAACTGTCTGCTGTGCTGTTTTTTCAATTCATAAGCAGTAGCAGAGCCGAAGCTCTTTTACGAAATTCGATCGCTTGCTGCTACAGTTCAAGTCGATTATTTCAATATGTTTGCTTCGCTGCCGCTATGCTTTTCGAAAGAGAACGAAGCAATAGCAAAAGGAAAAAAAAACATTCACATTCACAACATGCCACCTGGATTTTTTAGATGAACTTTTAAAAAATCCAACATATTTTTTAGGGTTGCCACCTAGTTTTATCAATAAAATCAAAATTTTGTTTCAATTAATTGCTAAAATCATCATTTTCCCTCTATAAATTGACATTTTGCAAAATTGAATTTCTTAATCAACTTTCTTTATTGAAAGTTATAGAATCGACCCAAAAACCCATAGTAAATTTTTTGGGGTTGCCACCTGATTTTTTAATAAAATCAAAATTTTCTTTCAATAAATTGCTAAAATCATCATTTTCTGTCTATAAATTGACATCTTGGGTCCAAAAACAACGGAACAAAAATGTCTGGCAACCCTAATATGTTATCCCTAAATTTTTGTTTCCTTGTTTTTGGACTCAAAATGTAAATATAGAGAGAAAATTATAATTTCAGCAATTTATTGAACGAAAATTTTGATTTTGTTAAAAAAACTAGGTGGCAACCCCAAAAAATTTACTATGAGTTTTTGGGTCGATTCTGTAACATCCAATAAAGAAAGTTGACTAAAAATGTAATTTTGCGAAAAAACGTCTGGCAACCCTAATATGGCAACCCTAAATTTTTGTTACGTCGTTTTTGGACCCAAGATGTCAATTTATAGAGGAAAAATGATGATTTTAGCAATTTATTGAAAAAAAATTTTGATTTTATTGATAAAACTACGTGGCAACCCTAAAAAATATGTTGGATTTTGTAAAAGTATATCTAAGCGGTTTAAGGCTAAAATTAATTTTTTTTTTGAGATGTATGGTTTAAGCAAATTTTACAAAAAAAAAAACATGTGGCAATCCTGAAAGTTGCTTCTGCTGTGTACAGCGAAAAGCCGAAGTTCAAACAGCCGAGTTAAACAAAAAGCAAAAGCACATTCGGAGTTACGCTTCGCTTCGTGTTTGTGCTTGCTTGGTTAAAACTTTGCTATTTTCAATAACAAAAGCAATAGCAGAGCACAAAAACAAAAATGTGCTTGCTTGAATTGCTTTGACTTTGTTCGTTGAAAAAAAGCACAGCAAGCAGTAAGCCCATAATGTAAAACGCAATAACTGACGCAGCACAGTTCAGCAAATTTACGTTGCTATAGCTATTTTATAGTCAGCAGGTCAAACCCTGGACTTTACAGACTTATAAAATTTTATATATCGAAATTTTCAGTCTAACTGAAGTTGAATTTTCTTTTTAACCTATAATTAGGTAATGTACGTTAAACGCGCCTTGAAAAAACACGTGTAACGGGTCTAACTTTAAGACACACGCGAACGATTACACCCGAGAGTACGTCTGTATTGATCACGGACAAAACGAAAGACCGTGAAATAATACTTTTTACACAAATTCATCATATCACAAAATTCCCACTTTTTATTTCATTGAGGTCTGGTATCACCAAAAATGATGATTTTCGTGTGGTGAGTGAAAATATTGTAAAATTCATAGAAACGGAACCAATCCCAAAAAATCTGACCACCATTCGCCTCTACTCTGCTTACTTTTGTACAATTTGGAAATGAGTGTTGTTGATTTTCATTCATTATTTTTTTGATGTATTTGTGTACATCTGTTGAGTTTATGTTTGGAGAAAACATTATTTTCAATATAACATTAGAATCAATATTGAATAATATAAAACAAATTCTTATTATAAAGTTAATTTCAACAAAGTACAACTTGGTTTCTCAACAGATCTCCATACTGAATTTCATAATAATCTTTTCATTGTAATATCCATTTTATAAATATCATATATGGGCTTGGCACCACCCACTTAAAAACATAGACGTCATATTATCGCTTCTTAGTGTTAACCATATCTCCATTAGACATGATATAGTGACACATCGATACCTTAGAGCGCTATAGTCCTATTTTTTCAATTTTTGGGAAATGCAAAAAGATTTCAAAGAGTGGTTGTTTGGGATTGGCTGTTATTTTGATATAACATGTTGGGGGTTATCGTGAATCAAGATTCCCGGGGAATTTTTGCGGACTGCCGTGCATTCTCTATTGCAGTTTAAGAAAATTCATCGGGAATCTTGATTCACGATAACCCCCGTTGTTTTGACATACATGGAATAATTTTACACATAGTATATTTTAACATAATTTTATGTTTTAAACATATTTTATTAATTTCTAACAAAATCCCAACCAATTTATACTAAGCCATTACTTTTGCCCTTATATGTTATCGCACTTCTATTAAAATAAACGACGCATTTAGTTTATTCTATGACACGCATTTCCCGGTGTGCGTTGCGACACCTTCTCTTGTACAGAGTTCAGGGCATCTTCAATTTAATTAAACCAGTGAATGTAAATTGTTCCGATGCAATTTATATATCTCAATCTGCAATTTTTAAATCTGCATTAGATAGTTTCAGAGATAGATATGACATTTTTTTAAGGACGTGGCACCGCCCATTTTTTCCTTAGACATTATTTGTCCCGTTAAATATTTTTTAAAAATGTGACTTATTTGAATAGTCAGTGGAGATAGCACAGTAGCACTCTTCAAAAAATTAGAGTTTGGAGATAGGATTTTTCTTAATTCTCGAATATTTTTGTGTTTTATTGGTATTTGGACATCTCACAGTTTTCCATTCGATAAAGAAGCCCACAAGGATACAATTACTACAAAAATTTCAAAATCGCAAAAAGTGGAGATAGGACCAAATCGCTCTAAGGTATCGATATGAAGATTCTTAATAATGGGATTTGTATATGCTGGAACCCTTATTTTTGTGAGATTTGGAAAGAAAATACATGACCCAAAAAATGAGGGGATAGGATAGTGCTAAATGGCGTCGCATCGAGATCAAAGTTAAAGTAAATCGACAAATAGCGCCATAACAGCCCAGGTGTCTCTTTTTTATTCAACAATTTTATCGAACATACTAACTCCTTGCTTCTACCCCTTAGGGGGCTCCCCTGGAAAAATGACTTTTTTATGAAATTGACTGCCTCACTTCCAGGAAGCCCCTGGTGGGGTTGTACATAAGACCAATCTCCATTAATTTTTCCACCTCTTCATTTTTTCTGAACATACTTATCCTTACTTATTAGGAATAATGGGTGTTTTGCTTCATACTTTCCGAATTTTATTGGGATTTGCCAGATGGTTCACAACCCAGCCACTTTTTTGGAAGAGCAAAAATCACGTCCTTAAAAAATTGGCCATAGAGAGTTGAATATTTATCAAAACGCTAATCTGTCTGTATAACAATGTTGCGTTATATGTTACCTTTCCAACGGTATTTGAAATTATTCGATATTATTCTGTAGAAAGTTAAAGCCCTAAAACAAAACCCGGCTCACAACCGGTGACTCTTCCCAACCACTTAGGCAAGTGATCCAAAAACAAAAAATACAGCCCTCAACTTAAATATTTGTAAAAGTTTTTCGGACACCCAGTATATCCGGATCTTCCGATGTCTATGTTTGTGATCACATATTCTTTTTAACCATTAAGAACTTAATAAAAAATACAGCTTAAAACATTTGGCGAATTTACCCGTAAACAAGAGTTAAGCCCCTTTAATTTTTTATTTCATTTTGAATTATATTTTTTTTTTTAATTCATACAATATTAATGAAAGTGCCGAAGCAACGTTTAAACTGTCTATTCCACTCGCTAACGGAATATATAAAAATCTGCTATTGCTGTGCGAATCAAGAAATCTAAAAAATAAAAAAATTAGTAAAATAATCACAAAAAAGTAAGTTTACCTACCTATATGCATCCGAGCTAACTCCATGAGTTTCTCCACCTATAATTACCACGTTATGTATCGCAGTATTATTAATATTATCATATCTGAGAACTATATCTCTTATTTTGTTTTTAAAAGGAAATGCCTGCACTTTTGCCAAATTATTTTCAGCAATAAAAACGCCAAAATCTTTAGGTATTATTTTGGATAGCTCCTCCCATTTAACATTGTCCCGGATGTTTATGTGAAAATGCCCGCCACAGCCACCCCTTAACGACTTAGGATTCCAAGGATCACAACAACCTTTTAGCATGATTATCTCATAACATGGTAAAGCCGCACACGTACGTATTATACTCCCTAAATTGTTAGGCTCTCGAACGTTATCGCATACAACAGTGATGGGTAGACCATTGGGTCTGCCTGTAGACTGCTTTTCCGTTGGTCTTTGAAATATTGCCAATAGTCCTGGTGGCGTTTCCAATACAGACCATGTGCGTAAAAAATAACGTGGCACCTTATAAATTGGTCTCTCACTTACTAACGGCAAAAGTGTAATATCCTTGACTAGTATCTGAAGATCCTCATCTTTACTGAACAATAGAGCTTCTAATTTTAGATTGCATTTCAAAGCCTCTGCTATAAATCGATTTCCTTCAATGGCAATTAGTTTGCGTTTGTGGAATTCTTTGGAACGCATATGACTAAACAAATTATTCAGTAATGGATCGTTGGTTTTTAGACGCTGAAAATGCAGTCCAGAATCACATATTTTTCTTGTCAACATTGAATTTTCTAATTGGCTTGGGCACTCTGCTGGGGGCGATAATACTGGCATTATTTTTACATATTTTGACTAGGTGGATATATCATGTTCGGAGTTAGTATACTTTAGCGACAGATTTTTTTTTTGGTGCTAATAGGATGCTAGCAATTAATTTCAACAACAAAGTGTCGCTCGGACCTACCTATACCTCACGCCCATTGTATATGTATGAATAGGTACTTTGTCCTTCCGTTCGTAACGTAGAGAAGCGTTGCAGCTATAGAAAATTATATATATTCTAAGTCAGCGTCACCTCCTGAATTGATATTACCATGTCGGTCTATCCGTTTGTATTTCAGTCCGGCTGGCAGTCTGTAGAAATAATTGACGGGAAAACGTGGCATATCATTTGAAAGGAAATATGGCTTCCTTATAGTAGTAGTAGTAGTTTTACTACGCATCAAAGGTTAATTATTCGGTTATTTTGAAAGTAGTTAAAATTTAAAAAAAAATTGACACATTTCGAAAACTATAACTCAAATTAAAAACTTTAACACTCCTGTGTTAGATGTTGGTAGATGATTTATCTACCAATGTTTTCTGTATATTGTTATATTGGGTTAATATATGATGCATCTATTAAACCTGTGACGAATAAAAAATTGGTTTAATTCATTTGAGTTATTTTTACTAACTGACTTTATTCATATTAAACTGTCAACATGTTTGCTATTTTCGACTTAGTACTACTAAAGCGACCGTTCTGATTACAAGACCAACAGGAAATATGAACCAAACAGAAGCTCTATTCAAATATGTGAACAATTCTACCGAACTTTACACCATAAAAAAATAATGAACAAAAAACCATTTCGAAAACATGTTGACATGTTTGCACCACTTTAACTGATGTGCGTAAAAACCTGGAACGTGAATTTTTCCTAGTGTAAAAAAACGAGTCCATTAGATTTCGTTGTGCTGATTCTAAAACTGGCCAGAGAATCCATCTACCTCGTCAGGATTTTGAGGCATCCTAACCTAATCCCTGCGGGTAAGGGGTCAGAATATGCCCGAGGTAAGCATGCCTGTCGTATAAGGCTACTAAAAGCGGGTGACCAGCCAGGGTGTAGCGTTGGACAGCTTGCGCCTCGAAAGAAAAACCCACAAGGCCCGTAACTGGCACTGACAAGGCGAGTCTATGCCGCCTTAAAATAAGCATCTTGTCAAAATCCTGAAGCGTCTGACCCAAAGAGGGCGGCTCCCAGGTCAGCGTTCCAGATTTGGCGGCTGAAATTAAAAGTGAATTTGGCCACTTTAGTTGCAGCGCTTGCCGGATCCAGCTTTAAGCTTATAACTTACTGCGTGGGGCGTTGCAGAAAAATTTATACTAATGAAGCATGGATCGAAAAACGATGGAAAACAACTCTCCAAGTGGTACCCACCAGAGTGTGGTTAATCCACCTGCCTCGGCAGCATGCACATCGGATTTGGAGGTGCAAGAAACATGCATAGTTAGGAATGATTCTCCTATAACTGGAACCAATATGGTTCGCCAAAATTCTAAAATCCTTTCGATGAAAACTCGAACACGCATCGGCTCTTGGAATGTCCGAACTCTTAATGAACCAGGCAAAATACAAGAAGCCGTAAGAGAACTCCACAAATTCGACCTTGAGATATTGGGATTAAGCGAGTGTAGATGGAACGGTGCCGGCGAATATGTACTTCCTGACGGCGAAAAATTTCTATACTCCTGTAGAGCGCAAAATGACATCCACAGGGATGGAGTTGGATTTTTGATAAGTAAAACTGCAGTAAGGGCAGTTATGGAATGGAAACCTGTAAACGAAAGGCTCATTTGGTGCAGATTTCGAACCCCCGCAAGAAATATTACCATCTTCCAAGCATACGCGCCCACCGAGTTGGCAGAGAGAGAAACCAAAGTTGAATTCTACAGCCAGCTAGCTGCAGCAATAAACAGTGCTCACAAGAACTATTGGGTGTACAACTTAAAAACCGGAATTTGACGGTGGATGTCCGTATGTCTTTAATAGGGCGGCTCTGTTGGAGTTTTCTGCCAGATAATCTGCGGGTGATATCGTAAAGCTGCCTGAGATTTTGAGCATTTGCAGCGCTTTCGGCTTCGCTCGCGAGGTCGTTATACATTCTTCTTTTGTCTTGTCTGCACGATCGCCTGACTTCTTTACTGAGAGAGATAAAGACCTTTTCGGCGACGTTCTTTTGCGCTCTAGTTTTAGCGTCGTCTCTCAGTTTTTTCGCGCTACTTCTTTTTTCAACAAGACCCCACGTTTCCTCGCTCATCCAGTGCTTCTTGTTCGAGGGTCGAAACCCAAGTACTTTTTCACTGGAGTTTAAGAACGCCGTCTTAACTGCCCTCCATGATGTTTCAATACTTCCACCATGAAAGATTTGCGTATCTCGTCGTTCTTAAGCTTAAGCACGTCGAATTTTTTTGCTACAGATTGTTCGCTGGGTCGTTTATTAGCGGCAAGTTTTAGTCGAATGACCGCGACGAGAAGATGGTGCTCGGAGCCTATGTCAGCGGCCCTCTTTAGTCGTACGCCCAAAAGACTCCCTCTCCATTTTCTGCTAATGCAGAAGTGGTCGATTTGATTTTCAATGATGTTGTTCGGAGACACCCATGCAGCTTTATGACATTTTTTGTGTGGAAATTGCGTACCTCCAACGACAAGACCGGCTGCATTGCAGGCGTCAATGAGAAGCTCTCCATTGTCATTTTTCGCACCCAAACCATGTCTTCCAATCACGTGCTCAAGGTTAAGGTTTTCTGAGCCTGCTTTGGCATTCAAATCGCCCATAACCATTATGATGTATTGGGTGTACAACTTAAAAACCGGAATTTTTTAGCAAAATTTGATGCTTTATTGTGGAAAAATGTTACAATATATTTTATTCAAAGTATTGTCCATTGGAAGCAACAACATTTCCCCATCTTTCAGGCAATTTATGAATTCCATCCCAAAAAAATTGCGCCGGCCAAAAATGAATCGAGCCAATTTTCGATATCTTGAACTTAAGTGAAGCGTATTCCTGATAGGGCATTCTGCATCGATCGGAACAAATGGTAGTCTGATGGTGCAAGGTCTGGGCTATAAAGCGGGTGAGGCAAAATTTCCCATCCGTTGTTTTCCGTTGTTTTCCAAGTAATTTTTGACTGGGGCAGCAATATGTGGCCGAGCGTTATCGTGGTGGAAAATGATTGACTCATGTCTGGTCGCATACGTTGGCCGCTCTGCCTGGATTTTCTGCTTCAATTGGATCAATTGTTGACGATAGAATTGAGCGTTAATGGTTTGGCCACCTGGCAACAGCTCATAATGGATCACACCTAGCTGGTCCTGACCAGGACGTTCTTTGTCTTCGACAACAAAATAACCACTTTTAAACCACTCACGACAAATTGATTCAGCTGGAGGATAGTCCCCAGGCAGCTGTTTTCTTTGCAAAAAAATGACCCACTAGAACCCCCCCGCAAATGCTGTCTCCAATTTTCGAAGTTATTCATCGTGAAAAATAATAATGCACACAAGATAAAATTGTTTTGTTGACTGATTTTGACAGCTGTCAAATGTACCTTTAAAATGACATATATATAAAGTTCGAGCTTTCACGACATTTGTTAGAATGAAAATCTCTTAACATCCGCGGACGAACAACTAAAGAGATGGAAAGAGTATTTTTGTGATGTACCAAATCCCATGTCTACCACATCCCCACAACCAGAATCACCAACTACAACTGCCGCAGTGACTCGCAGTAGTAGTCGAATACAAACACCACCGCCTACAATCGATGAAATAGTGAAAGCTATCCAAAGCATGAAAAACAACAAGGCCGCAGGTATAGATCAAATAACAGCTGAACTGCTAAAGGCATGCCCCATAACATCAGCTAAAATTCTCCATCCTCAGCTCACCAAAATCTGGAGCGAAGAGCGTTTGCCTAAAGATTGGCTACATGGCATATTAGTTTAACTACCGAAAAAAGGTGACCTAAGCGAGTGCCGAAACTATAGAGGCATTACCTTGCTCTTAGTACCATCAAAAGTATTGACGAAAGTGCTTCTGAACAGGGTAAACGAAAAACTTGATTCGGCCTTGAGCACTTGATTGGAAGACATGGTTTGGGTGCGAAAAATGACAATGGAGAGCTTCTCATTGACGCCTGCACTACAGCCGGTCTTGTCGGCCTGCAGGATTCCGGCGAAACCGATCATGCGTGGATCAAATAAACACCCTCAGAATAATTGTCGAACAATCATGCGAATGGCGGGCTGCACTTCAACTTGTCTTCGTAGACTATAGCACTGCCTTCGACAGTGTCTGCCGAAAAAACATCTGGGTTTCACTGCAACGAAGATGTATTGCCGCAAAGGCCATAAACTTAGTACGTTACACAACGGGTTGTTGTCACCGACATTCACCACTAATTCAGGCGTACGGCAGGGGTGTCTACTATCACCATCACTCTTCCTTATCGTTCTTGATGATATCCTAGATAAAGCTCTTAATAAGGCCAAAAGGGGTATCCAATGGAACTTTACCGAACATCTGGAAGATTTCGACTACGCTGAGACATCTGCCTCTTATCGTCCAAACATTCAGACATGCAAGCAAAATTGAAGACCTTGTCTTGGAATCACAAAAGGCCGGCCTAAAAATCAACGTATCCAAGACTAAAAGTATGAAGTTAAACGCAAACAGGGATGACATCACGTTTGGAGCTGGCAGTGATGACATCGAAAACGTCGATAGCTTCACGTATTTAGGCAGCATTATCTCCATGGATGGTGGAGCAAAAGAGGATATCAACTCAAGAATAGCAAAAGCAAAAGGCGCGGTTGCTCAATTGAACAAAATATGGTCTTCTTCCGTTATATCCACAAAAACGAAAGTGCGCATTTTTGATTCGAATGTGAAATCGGTTTTGTTATATGGGTGCGAAACATGGCTTGTTACTGAACAACTAACGAACAAGCTGCAAGTATTCGTCAACAAATGCTTAAGGCGTATACTAAAAGTTTGGTGGCTTCGCACTGTATCAAATGCCGAGCTACATCAAAAATGCAATCAGGGGGCTTTAGCAAACGAGGTCAAGCTGCGCAAATGGGGATGGATTGGTCACACTCTCCGGAAACCATACAGCGAAATTTGTCGCCAGGCTCTTGAGTGGAATCCACAAGGCAGTAGAGCACGTGGTAGACCCAAAACCAACTGGAAAAGGTCGCTGGAAAAGGAAATCCAAGAATCGGGAAAGTCGTGGCAAGAGATCAAAGTCATCGCAAGGGATCGCAACGAATGGAGATGTTTCATATTGGCCCTATGCTCCTCCTAGGAGTTAAAGGAGAATACATACATAAAACCTTAAAGTGCATAAAACGACGTTTTTTTGCTGTTTTTCAAATTAAGTTCCAGGACGCAAGGATTTTTTCTGCTCTATTCCATAAAGTGCACTAGAATATCTTGCTCTTTCCTTTTCCAAAAACGTGGTGAATGGTTATGTAATCAGAACGGACGCTATAGCAGTACTAAGTCGAAAATAGGAAACATGTTGACAGTTTTGCTTCTCACTGTATATGAGGAGGTGAAATGCAAAACCTGATTGGTCACAAAAAAAAAACATTGAGTTAATGTTGCCAGTTTATGGTCAGTTATAAACATAACCTAAGCCTTAGATCCCAATAGTCGGATCAAATTCAAACAAAGTTTTGTCCAATAGAATCGTTCATGCAAAAAGTGATTTGTCCTTTCTTGCATGAACACCGTGCTTTTCGATGCCATTTTGTCTATGGACAAAACGCTTTTGTTTGTTTGAAGTGAATTTAACAATACGAATTTCATAGTATTCTGTTTCTTACGCGAGTGAAGATATTATTTTCGAAATAAACTCCGAAAATTGAAAGTGATGATGAACAGGACGCTGTAGAAGTGCAACGGGTCTCGAATAAAACGGATAACTGGAGGAAGAACAATTGGTATTAATAATAAAATTTCCTTTGAAGCTAGGAACAAAACATGATTTATCCTTCTTATGTTCATGCATAAAGTGTTTTGTCCAAGAAGTCCTTGCAAAACGTCATTTGTCCAAATTTTAATTGCGAAAATATCAGATAATTTGTATAGGTACTATTTCAAAGAATATTAAGAAATTGTTAGATTACTAAATTCTTTATAAATTACAGCCCAAAGTTTCGGTTGTATCAATGTATTAGGAAATAATAGTGTTTCTCACTTATCTCAGTTTAATATCACTGTGACACAACAGTAAAGTTGAAGGCAGAAATTGCTGACGCTTGCAATTACAACAACATATATAAGCTTATTGTAGATTAATTAAAATCACAACAGTAAAGTTGAAGGTAGAAATTGCTCGCGCTTGCAATTACAACAACAACGAAACAAATTTGTTTTTATGGCAAACAAATTTTCAACAGTAAGCAAATACCAAATTTATTTCAATATAAAATAAATAATTGCAACTAATGCACTATAGGTCAAGAGGCATACTTTTTTGGCTAAAATTCAATTTTTACAAGTATTGCTATTGAGTTTTTGTTAAAGCATTGTAACGGAGAATACTTCAATACAAACAAAAGTGTTTTTTGTTTTGGGAAAAAAAAATTTTCCGTTCCTCAGCGATGTGTCAAAGTTGATGCATTTGCATTTTAATGCGTTAACGCAAAAAATCGTGATTTTAACTACTTTTTTCAATTAATAAAAAGTAATTTAATAATTTGTTTTTTTTTTTTTCTAAAATAAAAATGAATAAAATTGATGTTATGTATAACGCAATTTAGGTCAAAACATTAAAATATATTTTGGTTTTCTGTGGAAAAATCGAATATTCAAATTAGACCCCTGACTATTAATATTTTTTTTTAATTTTGAACTTCGTGTAAGCTTTTAAAATTTTGTTGGAATTTGTTGGTCCTAAGAAACTCGAAACTAATAAGACGTTGCTATTGTTATTTAGAAATATAGACACCCGATTTTGCCCGTTTTTTTTTTTTAATGAATTTTTTTGTCAGGTAACTTTTCTTCCGTAATTTCGATTTATTCGAAATCTGGTTGCAAGACAGACAAAAAAAAACAACCAATAAGCTGTTTTTCAATTTCTCATTAGAAAATACTGAAGATACTACTAATCCAAGTAACTTGGGTAAAAGTGCGCATAATTTTTGCATTAGGTTTTTCGAAAAATTGAGATATTTGAGGTTAATATAAGAAAAATTAGTACTTTTTTACTTTTGTAGACTGCTGTAATTTTTTTTTATTTTTTGCATAATTCATTACTGAGTACAACTTTTTACATTCAAAACGAGTCCTTAAAATGTTTCATACAATACTTTCTTCACAAGTTATTAAAGATTCAAGATGATATCATGCAATCAAAAGTCGTGTCGTTTTAACCGTTTTATGGGATTTCAAGATGACATCTTAAATCAGCCATAACTTTTAAAGGAATTATTGTATGGCATCTTCTAAGAGCTCATTTTGAAGAAACAGAATAGAACTACGAGATACATTTGGAAAAGAAAATAATAAAAATTTTTTGCAGTTTGCATCCCCGGTAGTACAAGGGTTAAGATTTTTTTCAGAATTGTTCTCTTAGTCTAAAGTCAACATAAAAACTTAATTTGAAGTTGGTCACCATGATAATATGGACGTTATGGATTTTGGCCAAAAAAATCTCCATTTTGACCTATAGTGTATTGGTCACGCTGAATGACGCTATTTTGTACTAAGGCGACAAGTGATTATATGTGACCATATGATTACTGAACAACTCCAATCATAAAGCTTGTTAAAATACTTTTCATATAATCCTAATATTTCCGCCCAGGGGTTCCCAACTTATACCACTTTTTATAAAAGCTATGTCCGTATTATCCAATGGCTATGTTTCCGAAACTAGATCAGAGCGACACTTTTTCGTCATATATTTTTTCTTCGGGGCGGTTCCACAATGGGCAATTCAATCGTGTTTGCTAGGTCTAGTAAACATTTGCAATTGCAAATAGTTTCTACAAATCGTGAGCGGGTTTCTTAAAAAAATTATTTAAATTCAAATTCAAAGCTGACAGGATATATAAAAAAAAAATATTTGTTTTTAAAATAAAATTCTTTCGAGTTTCAACCATTATTCAACCAACGAGGGCAAAACCAAGTATGGATTTTGTTCATATCTTATCTTATCTTATTGGTTTCCTCCAATTTCACTCCGGAACTAAGAACGATATGTTCAAGTTCTGAGCATAAGGTTGGCGAACTCATACGAGAGGGCCTGGCATAGCCCTTACAAGCAAAATTTACGTAATACTGTAGTGCAAGCGTTATTTGAGGTAATGAAACCAAATATCGCACAGATATTTGGAATAGTTATAGCAAGATCTGAACAAAAAAGTCAAAATTTCATACTGTAAACATAACTTAAGATCAATTTTAGTCTGACATAAAAATTATTTTTGGCGAACTCTAAGAACTTTGGCCCAAATATTTCCAACTTAAAAAATAATTATCTTTTTGAACTTTGGGACTCGAAATGGTATAACTTTGTCAATTCTAAACATTTGATGTCATTCGCTTAGGAGTTTTGTCTTTCATCATGTATGACCTCTCTTAACATCCGCGGACGACCAACTAAAGAGATGGAAAGCGTTTTTTTGTGATATACTAAATCCCATGTCTACCACATCCCCGCAACCAGAATCACCAACTACAACTGCCGCAGTGACTCGCAGTAGTAGTCGAATACTAACACCACCACCTACAATCGATGAAATAGTGAAAGCTATCCAAAAACAACAAGACCGCCGGTATATACCGGTCTATATCAAATAACAGCTGAACTTCTAAAGGCACGCCCCATAACGTCAGCTAAAATTCTCCATCCTCTGCTCACCAAAATCTGGAGCGAAGAGGGTCTGCCAGAAGATTGGCTACATGGCATGTTAGTCAAATTGCCGAAAAAAGGTGACTTAAGCAAGTGCCGAAACTATAGAGGCATGACCTTGCTCTCAGTACCATCAAAACTATTGACGAATGTGCTTCTAAGCAGGGTAAGCGAAAAACTTGATTCGGCCATTCGAAAGCAGCAAGCAGGATTCCGGCGAAACCGACCATGCGTGTATCAAATCAACACGCTCAGAATAATTGTCGAACAATCATGCGAGTGGCGTGCTGCACTTCAACTTGTCTTCGTAGTCTATAGTACTGCCTTCGACAGTGTCTGCCGAAAAAACATCTGGGTTTCACTGCAACGAAGATGTATTGCCGCAAAGGCCATAAACTTAGTACGTGCACAATATGAAGGCTTTAAATGCAGTGTGTTACACAACGGGTTGTTGTCACCGACATTCACCACTAATTCAGGCGTACGGCAGGGGTGTCTACTATCACCATCACTCTTCCTTATCGTTCTTGATGATATCCTAGATAAAGCTCTTAATAAGGCCAAAAGGGGTATCCAATGGAACTTTACCGAACATCTGGAAGATTTCGACTACGCTGACGACATCTGCCTCTTATCGTCCAAACATTCAGATATGCAAGCAAAATTGAAGACCTTGTCTTGAAATCGCAAAAGGCCGGCCTAAAAATTAACGTATCCAAGACTAAAAGTATGAAGTTAAACGCAAACAGGGATGACATCACGTTTGGAGCTGGCAGTGATGATATCGAAAACGTCGATAGCTTCACGTATTTAGGCAGCATTATCTCCATGGATGGTGGAGCAAACGAGGATATCAACTCAAGAATAGCAAAAGCAAAAGGCGCGTTTGCTCAACTGAACAAAATATGGTCTTCTTCCGTTATATCCTCAAAAACGAAAGTGCGCATTTTTGATTCGAATGTGAAATCGGTTTTGTTATATGGGTGCGAAACATGGCTTGTTACTGAACAACTAACGAACAAGCTGCAAGTATTCGTCAACAAATGCTTAAGGCGTATACTAAAAGTTTGGTGGCTTCGCACTGTATCGAATGCCGAGCTACATCAAAAATGCAATCAGAGGGCTATAGCAAACGAGGTCAAGCTGCGCAAATGGGGATAGATTGATCGCACTCTCCGGAAAACACACAGCGAAGTCTGTCGCCAGGCTCTTGAGTGGAATCTAAAAGGCAGTAGAGGACGTGGTAGACCCAAAACCAACTGGAAAAGGTCGCTGGAAAAGGAAATCCAAGAATCGGGAAAGTCGTGGCAAGAGATCAAAGTCATCGCAAGGGATCGCAACAAATGGAGATGTTTCATATGGGCCCTATGCTCCTCCTAGGAGTTAAAGGAGAATACATACATGTATGACTTAAAAAATATGTTTTGACCTGTGACAACTTAATTATGGTTTTTACTTCCAAAAATAAAGTTCAAAATTATGCGTAAGGGGCCGTTCACATATTACGTAACGCGCCAGGGGGTCGAACAATTTGCTACGAAGTGTTACATGGGGGTGGAGGGGTAATCAACTACGTTACGTAACGTCGATTTTGTAATTTTATGCGGCAAAAAATTCAAATTACCAAAATTAAGATTTGTTACGTTACCAGGGGGGAGGGGGTTGTACGTTTTGTAACGTTGCGTTACGACCAGGGAGGTGGGTTATTATGTGAATGGCCCCTAATAGCCTGTTTCCGCCGAAGATTTATTTAGTGATTTAAGGCTGTTTTCAATTTAATTGACGTTTAATGGTGGTTACAGCCAAATCACTTCATAAATCTCCGCTGGAAACAGGCTATTTGACTGACCTTCATCGAGACCTACTAATGAGAACATTAGATTAAAAATTTTTTTTCACCCCTATTTGCTTAAGGTAAAAGTTTCGATTTGGCACACGCCCTTTAAGAGAAAATTCACTTCATTAATAAAATTGGCTACGCTTCCATAGTTTTTGTTTTCACAACCACAAGCAAACATGAACAAAAAACATGTTTCCATAAAATCCACAAACAAAAACGTAAAATTTGACAAATTTTTCAATGATATCAAAAACATATCAAAATTATATACAAAAATTATATACTAGCAGCTGATACAATTTTGATATCATTTTGATATCCATTTCAGATACAAAATTGACATGTATATCAATGATATCAAAATGATATACTAACAGATCTGTTCCGTAATCCGTGAGGTTTCAATTACTTTTCTTTAAGCATGCTTTTTAATGAAAACGGTGGGTCGAACGATAAAAAGTATTAGAATTTTTTTTGTGGAGAATAAGAGGTTCTGCAAATAATATTGATTGTATTAACGAAAAAGTAACCGTTTAGGATATATTCGATAAAATCGAATTTTTCGACTTTTTGTGGTTTTTTAAGAATATTTCCTAAACGGTTACTTTTTCGTTAATGCAAATCAATATTATTTGCAGAACCCGTAATTCTCCACAAAAGCTATTCTTAAACTTTTTATAGTTCGAGCCAGTTTTCATTAAGCCTCCTAAATGAAAAGTAATTGAAACCACACGGACTACGCAACAGGCCTGTAAAATTGTATATCAACCGCTTTTTGATACACATTTCAGATACAATGACAAGAAATTGACAAATTTTCTTGATCGGGACCTTAGGAGTGGTCGAATTTGGCAACTCTGATAATCTGAATATAAACATATTACGCAAATGATTTGTCATAGTTATTTTGGCATTCATTTTGAATCTATTTGAAAAGAGAAGTCATAGACGTTTTCAAATTGCTTTATGTTGTGTGAAAAATACAAATAAAAATTTGAACACGATACAATAAAATCCACAAAAATTTGACAAGCCTGAAAAAATTATTAAAAAAAACATTTAAAATACACACGGCATCTTATTGAAATCGAAATAATATAATACAAAACTTGTACTCACATCTGCTAGAAATGCTAGTTTTAAAATGTCTTAACAATGTGAAAAAGGCCTTTAGAATTCAGATTCATTAAATAAAAATGTGTCGCCAAAGTAAACTTATGCCAATAATTACTTTTGCCATTTGGTTTTTCAGCGAACGCCCGTTGTGTTATTATGTTACAAGCTTGACGAGGTAGATGTATTGTATCAAGAAAAGTATTTTTAATTTGGAAATCCATGCTTTTAGCTACTACATCTCTGAAATTACGTTTAAACATATCGTCAACTATATTGTCAACCAAGAATGAAGACTACGACACCGTGACGTACTTGGTTTGATCTTTGATCAAACCTTAAGCCAACGGTCCATATAACACGTCACGTCGTTTTTTGGACTGACAGTTAAGTAGAGATGGGTAACGCAGCGCTGATATCGAGCACGGCGCTGCTGGCGCTGATACTCATATTCATAAGGCACTAGCGCCAAAACGCCAGCAGCGCTAATAACGCCAACAGCGCCAATAACGACAACAGCGCCAATAACGCAAATTGCGCCTTAATTCCAATTTGATACAATGCAACTTTGCGCGCAAGATTGAGCTACCGGTGTTGCGCCCAGTTTTACTTTTTTGAATCTTTTTTTTTTTTCTTATACGAGATAAAATTGTATGTTTTTGTTTATTTGCACTTACCCTCTAAGAAAAACGTAACGAAAGCGTAACGCCGGCAAAGTCTTTAAGTCATACAAGACTTCGTAAACGTACCGCTTTGGCGATACGAATGCAAACCGTAAGCGTAAATGTTAGAATAAGAACAGTAGAATTAAAAACGTAGTTATTTGTATGTATTGGTATTACGTTTAGAGTTCGTAACAGAGTAACGTTTACGTAACGTCGAAATGGTTCGTTTTTGCATCGTTTAAATCGTATCGCTTACGAACTAATTTTTTATACCTATTGTTAAAATAAAAGATCAGATTTTTAACTTTTAAGAATTTATATTATTTATTAAAAAAAAATATATATGAAGGGTGGGCGGGAACCAGTAGAACATCGGAAAATGTAAGGCTCCTTGGACTATTCTGAACTACTTTCCTTAGTACTATTTTTCAAAATGCGCAAATCCAACGGACATATAGCCATCAGACGATCGGGATATAGCTTTATGAAAACCGGTATAAGTTCGGAACTCCTTAACGGATTTTAATAATATTGGTGTCATATAAAAGATATTTGGATACAAAATTAATACACAAAAGTTTTAAATCCGAGTCATGATTTTGGAGATATGGCGAATTTTTGTAAATTTTGATCAGTATTTTTCAAAGCCCTATTTTCCCAAAAAAATGTCTTACTAACTAATAGCTTTAGTGCCAATTTTTGGAAGCCTAATATATTACCTTCCATTTGATATGCGATTTGTACCCGATTTCCTTCATTAGCACATTTTTTTTTTATAGGAAAACAAAAAACTTAACCAAAGAAATTTTCATGAAAATTAGCAAAACATTACAATATATACAGAAAATTCGAATATCTCGAAAATCATGAAATAAATATAATTAATTTCTTTATTCAGAATATTAACCGATTGTACAGATTATTAATTAAATTCACTTGTTGCTAAAAGCAGCTCTAATATATTTTGACGTTCTTTAATCTTTGACGTTCGTTGAGTTATGAGCAAAACCGATAGTTTAGTCTGCCGTGTGGGCCCTTGTATATGCAGCAATGGAGAATTGACCGTTAGACGATTTTTTAGTCGGGTTGTGATCTTTTCTCAATCTGCCTGAGAACGAGATGTTTTAATCGCCCGATAGCAAATCACACGTGTGTCCGCTCTCATATGCCGCCAGCGAGAATATAACTATCGCCCGACAGTTTAATCGTGTGTATGAACCAGCTCTTAAATTTAGTGTTTGAAACGTTACCAAACGTAGAACAGGTTCAAAACAGTGTATCTGCTGAATGTCTACATCGTTTCATTTTGCAAACGTTTTGTTACCTTCTGAACGCAGCCATCGTAAGGGTAATGTTGCCAGACTTTTAAAAAGTCACTTTCGTGAATAAAAAAATTTTTAAATAAATATTTTAGAATTCCTGTATGAAAGCCACATTATAAAGGCAATATTAAGATGCAGTTCCATAGATTATGAAAAACGAAAATTATTACAATTGTTTGCGAGTCAAAATATGCAGAAATGCAAAAGTTACAAGAGTTTGAAAAAGTGTTTCGCCCCCTCATTAATTTCATATATAACGAGTGGACGCAAAAATTTAATTTTAACAGCGCTTTGATGCAAAAATTACGCAAAATTTAATTTCCAGCAAACTTGCATATAGAGGGGGACGTACTTCCTGACACAAGGCTCGACTAGTAGGGAAAGGGTTTCTACAAAAGTACGGCGTGGATTACACTGAAACGTATTCACCAGTAGCGAAATAGTCAACAATTCGTATAGTATTTGCAGTTGCTGTCGCTAGAGGTTGTTACGCGCGGTTCTATATCTTGTTACAAATGACAAAAATTCAAAAATTTCGGTATGTAAATAAATTGGAAAAAATCGCATGAAATTGTGTGTCCGGCTAGTTCTATCTAAGGTTGTGTTTCTCCCATTATTAAGAACGCGTAATCATAGAAAAAATTCATGCTTATTTGATAGATTGAAATCAGAAGCAAAAACAAACGCTGATTCCTCAAACGTCAAATACAAAAATCAAATTCAACTTAAAGTGGCTAGGTCTTAGACCACTTGCGCGCACCTCAGCATTCCTTTTAAATTAAAAATTTAGTGTTTCATTTTAATTAAATTGACATTTTAATTAAGGGTTTTTTTTTTAAATTTTGGGTTTGCTTACAAAATAAAATATAGTTTTATTTTTAAATTTAGTCGCTTAAAATTCTAGAGTTCTAAAATTTATTACATTAGGAATTAAATTGAGTACGCGTACTAGTAGTTTTTAATTTTAACGAAATTATTATTTACGACAATCTTCATTATAGTTAAGGGAATTAAAGCAAATGGAATTTAATTTCTAGTGACTTGAAAATTAATAGATATACTTAATATGTAATACTAATTACTAAGATAATAATATTGTTTCTTAAAATAAGGATACTTATTTTGGTTGTCTCTGCTGGGTATTCTGTTGACATCTTTCGTGTACATATGATGATGATGACGTTGCAGCCGGGTAGATTTTCGTTTACGCTGTGTGAATATTTTTTAGTTTTGATGATTGTTTGCTTTGTAGCATTATTGTAAATTTTTATTTTGTATTTATGATTCTCAACCCGTATTTTGGGTTTTACTTTTATTTATTTAGTCTTTTGGTCACAATTTGGTGTTGATTCTTTTATCGGTTTGTCTTTTCGTTGCTTGTATTTTTTTTCCTTTTGTTCTTTTCTTTCAGTCACTATTTACTTTTATTTTTGTTTTCGTCACATTTGGTTTTCTTTGTTTTTTTATAGTCTTTGTTTTCATTTTTCCCTCACTTTTGGTTTTTTCCTTTAGTTTTTTATTTCTTGTCACTTTTGAGTATTTGTCACTGCTGGTTTTATTGTAATTATTTCTTTACTGTCTATTTCAGAATTTTCTCTTTTTATTTGTTTTTACTTTTACTTTTATCTAAATTTCTTTGTCACATTTGGGTTTAAATTAAGTCCGGTATAAAATTTTTGTTCTTATTATTTTTTTGTATATGTTTAAGTGTCACAGTTTTAAATTTTGTGAAACACCCTGGCTTGTCAGTTGTATCATGGTACACATAGTACAGCTGACGTCATAATCTGAGAATGCAGGCGGCGAAGTAAACGTCGGGCATCGCAGCATTTTCTATTGTTGCTCTGCTATGTTGTTTGTCGCTTGTTGCTAGCGGAGTCTTGAGCGCACGTTAACACATCACCACTTTTTAGGTTATGTATGACTGCACATAATTGCGTGTGCCAAATTTTTCTTATTGGTTTCATTAATCCAAGCACAAACTCAATAATATGTTTTTATCTTGAATTTAAAAAAACTTACACTTTTAGTCTCTTATCTTAAATGTTAAGAACTAAAATAAGACTTAGCTTAATTCCTTATCGGACACAAATATTTATGTATATTTAATTAATAATACATTAGTTCACTTATTAGTTTTTCTTATCTATTACAAACTAAATCGCGTTAGGCGTAAAAGTTTACTTTTTATTGAATGCGCACGTTAATTTATTTTAAAATGTCCCATATTCAACAATCACACGCGACATCTTCTTTTTCTTTATTTCTAACTGGCCGCAGCTCCGAGTACTGCGACCACACGCGTGTATTCCTAATTCGCAACTCTCGAGATCAAAATCGTAACTGGCTGATGCAATAATTTTTCCTTTGTCTTTACCTAACGTTGCTAACTGACACTAACACACTCACAGTATTCGATACTGATCACCTCATATCCCAACGGTCACCATAAAAAAAAACATGAACAAAAAAAATTGCAAAATTGCGCGCTTTTCAAAGTGTCATCAATCTAATGGACGAGAGTGAGACAAGAATAGTATCGTTAAATATGTCAAGTTTTCTGTGAGAGTGTTAGTGAAAGTAGCAACCCAATGGGGAATGGAGCGCATCAATAGCGCTTCTGAAGCGCTCTAAAGCAGCAGTGAAGCGCATCTCTCTCGTTGCCAAAAGCGCTGAAATTAACATTGGCATGTCATTGGAACGAAGCGCTTCGCTCTCGCTACCAGAAATGCTCTTTGGATGCGCATCGCTCTCGCATCCAGAAATGCTGTTTGGATGCGCATCGCTCTCGCTACCAGAAATGCTCTTTGGATGCGCATGGCTCTCGCATTCAGAAATGCTCTTTGGATGCTTTTTAGATGACAATAAAAATATTTAAAAAATTAATTTTTAATTGAAATTTTACGTCTTTCGTCAACAAAGACACGTCAGACTATTATTTTTTTTTTTATGTAATTATAGTTATTTTCATTTTACTAAATTTTTTCTAATTGAAAAATTGCAAGTTGAAAACTTTTGTGTTAGGTCTGGGCCGGAGTTGAACCGAGGACCTCACGGTTGCTACAACTCTCAACCGCAGTGCCAGTCGCTAGACCACTGCTCTATCATCGCGCTCTTACGAAGACGACTTATTGATTTATTTTGTTTTGTACGTTAATACGTGACCGAAAGCGCATCGTTCTCGCTGCAGAAATGCTCTTTGGATGCGCATCGCTCCCGCATCCAGAAATGCTCTTTGGATGCGCATCGCTCTCGCTACCAGAAATGCTATTTGAATGCGCATCGCTCTCGCATTCAGAAATGCTCTTTGGATGCGCTTCGCTCTCGCTACCTATAGCGCAGAAAATATGCGCATACAAACCAGCTCTTTGGATGCGAGAAGGACGCGCATCGCTATTGCATCTTGGGGATGCGCATCGAAATTTTCTGTTGGGAATAAAGAATTTGACGATGAATACAGGGTGTTCCACAATTTAGGTACGTGGTATAATTTGCAATTACCCCAGTTGACAAAATGTTTGAATGGTGACATCCGTAACCCAGTCACCAAATTATTTGAAAAGCTACATCCGTAACAAGGTTATTTCTGCTATCAATTAAATGTAAAAACAGCTTTCCTTCATGGAGAATTATATATATGGAAATTTCAGATGGCATGAGTACGCAACCAAATAAAGTTCTGAAACTGGTTAAGTCTTTGCATGGCTTAAAACAGAGTCCTCGTTTTTGGAACGAGAAGTTCAACTCATACTTAGAAAAACTTGGTTTCAAAAGGTCAAGGCATGATTATTGCCTCTACACAAATATTACAATGAAAAATGTTATTTTTTTAATACTATACGTGGATGATGTTTTGATAGCTGGTAATAAGCTATCGGAAATCGAAGTACTAAAGTCACAGCTTTCAGCCTCGTTTGAAATGTCAGATTGTGGAAAATTGCAGTACTACTTTGGCATCAAAATCGATTACGATGAACTTAATGGTATCATGATGTTTTCGCAGGAATCAAGTATCGATAGAGTTCTACAAATATTTGGAATGTCAGATTGTAATGAAAGTCGTACACCTATGGAAAAAGGACTACAGTTATCACAAGAGGTAATTGAAATATCTTCTAGTCCATATCGTGAACTTTTAGCAAGCTTAATGTACTTGTTGCTATGTGATCGTCCAGATATATGTTATTCTGTTGGATATATGGCCAGGTTTCAACAAAACCCTGGTGAAAATCATTGGATTGCATTAAAAAGAATTTTGAGTTATTTAAAAGGCACCAAATCATTGAAGCTATTTTATAAACGTGATCTTAAGACACAAGTGCCTCAAGTTTTTGCTGATGCAGATTGGGCTTCAAGTATTGTCGATTTTAAGTCCACAAGTGGTTACATATTTTATGTACTTGGATGCCCAGTATCATGGTGTAGCAAAAAGCAAACCAAAGTGGCAACTTCTTCCAGCGAAGCAGAGTACGTGGCACTTAGTCTAGCAACTTCAGAAGGAATTTGGATTCGAGGTATACTACAAGACATGAATGTTCTCTCAGAAAAAGATGCTTTTTCAATATTGATGTAAAACATCATTTTTTAAGGGATCACGTCATGAATGGAGTACTCAAGATTGAAGACATACCAACCCGATCAAGAAAAGTATATCAAAAATATATCCAAAATTTGTCAGTGACATACTTAATTTTGACAAAAAAAGGATATCAAAGTGATATACGGAATGTAACGCTTTGCGTACATCACCATGATATCAAAAAAAGATATCAAAATGATATCAGAAAAAAATATCAAAATGATATCAAAAAAAGATATCAAAATTATATCAAAATGATATACAAAAATTGCATATCAATGATATACAAAATTTTTATATCTATTTGATATCCATTTCTGATAAAAAATTGAAATAACCATCTTTGAGTCTGATAACTAAAGCGACGCAGATAATGGCGAAATTTTGCAATATTGTATTTGCTCTTCGGCAACAAGTTTTTAGAAATTGCCCGCATGCAGCAAATGAATGAAGTGTCGGTTTTTTTAACTCAATTATATTTTTTGTGATTTTTCATGAATTTCATTAGAAAATTCACTTCTTACTAAAATTGGCTGCGAGTCCGTTTTCCGTACTTTTTGATTTCCCAACCACAGACTAAAGATATATTATTAGGGAAGTGATTTATAAGATTCGATTTTAATAATAATCTGACAATCCGAAATAAAACACGACGATTTAAAAGTCGTTTTAAATTTTATTTATTATTATACAATATTTGAATAATGTCAGAATCATTACCAAACCAGATCGTGACTAAAGTCAAGCTTAAGGGACCACTCTTGTCGAAGTTCACGAACGAGAGAAGTTCAATATAGTGTACTCGAATGTATTGAGAATTACCGTTTTAAGCACAATAAGGTAATTCCATGACTCCCCCACCGCTTGACAATGCATTACGCCGGGAATGATACTAATCAATGTTTCAAAATCTTATTACATAATTTTGATTTTGAAGCACAATTTTGAATTTTTACATGAATCTTGTTGCTAATTTACAATCTTATTTATATAATTTCTATTTTTTTTTTTTTTTAATATAAAGATTTAAACAAAAAAAAAACCTCATTTTCAATACATACAGTTAAATAATGTGTATTTATAAACATATGAAAAGAAATAAAAAAGTATTTCATAAATTTTACAAATATATTTGCAAGATAATTGTACTATATATTAGGGTGGGCCGATTTGAAAACTGATCTCGGCTACCCCCCTATGTGAAAGTTCATTCAATTCTATGAATATTTACCCAAGGAACTATACCTCTGCGTTCAACTTTAGTTCGGCGCATTTTTGATCGAAAATTGTATTTTTCATCAATATTTTTTTTTATTTTCATAGTAAATTTTAAAAATTTTTATAAAAACAAAAGTAATGTCATTATATGATTTGGCTGGTATTCTGTCAATAATCAACTAAATTGCGTTCTGTTTACATAAAAAGTTCACCTGATGGTGTGGAATTGATGCTATATATTTGAAAAAGTGATATGTGTCAAATAACCGATTATTATGACCGACTTTCAAAATAAACGATTCATATTTTTGGATGAATTTTTTCAAACAAAACACCAACCTAGGCTGAAAGTTCATTCAATTCTATGAATATTTGCCCAAGGAACCACACCTCTACGTTCAACTTTAGTGCGGCGCATTTTCGATTGAAAATTTTACCTTAATGGGCAAATATTCATAGAATTGAATGAACTTTCAGCCTAGGTTGGTGTTTTGTTTGAAAAAATTCATCCAAAAATATGAATCGTTTATTTTGAAAGTCGGTCATAATAATCGGCTATTTGACCCACATCATTTTTTTAAATATATAGCATCAATTCCACTCTATCAAGTAAACTTTTTATGCAAACAGAACCTAATTTAATTGATTACTGACAGAATACCAGCCAAATCTTATAATGACATTACTTTTATCTTTATAAAATTTTTTAAAATTTAGTATGAAAACAAAAAAAAATATTGATGAAAGGTACAATTTTCGATCAAAAATGCGCCGAACTAAAGTTGAACGCAGAGATATAGTTCTTAGGGCAAATATTCATAGAATTGAATGAACTTTCACATAGGGGGGTAGCCGAGGTCGATAAAATTTCCTCCATACAATTTGGCCCACCCTATTATATATGTAAACTATTTTTGGTTTTGTCTGTTTCTTCCAGTCAATTTTCGATCAAAATTTATGTTTTTATCTATAGCATTTTGGAATTTAAATTTTGTTTTAATTATTTGCCTATCTCTTTTACAACCTTGGTCATCCACAAAGCAAGTATCTTTCTTTTCTTTTACGTTTTTTATAATGTATTTTGGTTTTTGCGTCAAGTTTTGAAACCCAAGATTTTTAACCAATTCTCTCTCTTCAAATTGTTGATAGTCTTTCCTACTTTCATTTATTTTTTGTATCTTCAGTTATTTTTTTTTCATGAACTAACTTGTGTAAGTTTTTCCACTCAGGCTTATCAATTTGGTTATGTAAAATATCGTTAGGTTCTTTTCTGTAGTCGAGTGCATTATGTCATTGTAAATCTAAACAGCCTTAAAAACAAGTGTTTTATCGTCAATGTTTTTATTTTTTGGATCCAATTTAAAAACTCGAACGTATTCATATAGGGTTGAATGAAAACGCTCTATATCAGAATTTCCAGTGTGTGTATTCGAAGATGTAAAATGGTAATATACATTTTCCTCAGTCAAAAATTCTCTGATGTACACAGTGTTAAACTCATTGTCGGCTACTATTTTTTGTGGTTTGCCTAAAATAGAAAATCTTTCCTTTAGCATATCTACAATTGTAATGGAATTTCTATCTGATAGAGTATGAATTGAAACATGTTTCGTCAGTTTGTCAATACATGTTAAAAAAGTCATATTTTTATTTAAAAACCAAATGTCAATAAGTATTTGTTGTGGCGAGGGTTAGCTTCGAAGCGACAAATTTTTAACAGCAAAAAACGCAAATTTAAATATACCAAAGATTTATTTAATTCTATTAAATTATAGTAGATATTTTACTTAACACGCGCGCTTTAAAATAATTCGTCTTTCACATAACCCTTTGTAAAAACAACTAACTAATTTTGCTTTTCGTCTATGTAGCTAAGGCTATGCAGCTGCAAACAAGAGCAATAAAAGGGCCGTTATCCCATAAAGATTTACAAAATAACAGCAACCTTAAAAGACAAATTGTTTTCTAATGTGTGTGCAACAAAAATTGAAAAATATGCAAAACAGTTATGAAGTTAACTTCAAATATATGAACAAATATTTAAATATTTATGTTTGAAAAGTATGTGCATAAGCAGATTTTTAAATACAGTGAAGCAAAGTTAATGAGGTTAAGTAAATTTTAGCAATGTAATAATTTTGTAATTTTCGGCGGCAACATTTTCCCCCTCGTAAGCGAACGCCATAGAATCGAGCTTCTCATCTAGGTTATGCCGACGTCAAGTACTGCTATTTTTGTCGCAGGTCTCTGCAATACACCATTTTGAGTCTGCACTGTCGCTCTTCGTACATGTCCATCTTTCGCAGTCACTACATCGATAACCCTGCATTTCGGCCAGCAATTTCGTGGAAGGTTTTCATCTACGATTACAACGACTTTTCCTATTGATAACGGTGGCACCTTGGTATACCATTTACCTCTGTTTGTGAGAGTTGGCACATCCTCCTTTATCCAGCGTTGCCAAAAGCGATCAACGAACGTTTGAGTTTGTCGCTGTTTTAGATCAGCACACTCCGTGCTAATTGACTTGTAGCCACTCGAAGATCCCAACAGCAAGTGGTTTGACGTAATAGCTTCATCATCATTTCCTTCTAATGACACGAATGTAAGTGGGCGAGAGTTGATTATAAATTCGTCTTCATACAAGGCTGGTGGGTTTAATTTCCATATCATGGTGTCGAACCTTGTAGAAATCGTAGCATAATAATGAGGCTCTGCACCTAATATTTTGGCGGTAGCTTTAAAATTTGTGCCGTTGTCGGTGTATATTTCTCGTGGAGTCCCTCTTCTTGAAGTGAAGTTCCTTATGCACATAACACATGAACTGGTGTCTAGGCTGTGAGATATTTCAATGTGCACAACACGCAGTGTCAAGCAAGTGAATATCTCGCCCCATCGGTTTTCTTTTCGTCTGCCAACGGATACATAAAGTGGACCAAAATAGTCGATCCCAACGAACGTAAATGGTCGCTCAAAAGTTGCCAATCTCGCTGGCGGCAGAGGTTCCATTTGTGGCGCAAGTGGTACAGCAGTATTGTTTTTACAGCGTTGACATAATCGCCGTACGTTTTTATACAGTACCCGCATTCGAGCAATATAAAATCGCCCTTTAATATTGTTTATTACGGTCTCGTTCGAGGCGTGATGAAAACTTTCGTGAAAGTAGCGAACAAGTAACAACGTTATGTGGCTTGATGTAGGTAGAATAATGACATCTTCGTTGTTGAGATATTCAGCTCTGCCTCGAGCTCGTAAGATGCCATCATCGTCGATTTAAATATTCAAAGATATTAATTTGCTGTTCTTTTTGATCGACTTACCACTTTTTAGCGCATACATTTTCTCTAAGTTCTCACTGCGTTGAGCCTGCCAAATAAGTGCACACCTGGCTTTCGTGATCATCTCGAATGAAACTTCTTGTGGACATGACATCTTTGTTGAGAGTGCTTTGAGCTTTTCTATACAGAGAATGAATGTCGCTACAGCCCGGTATAAGCGCTTCCAATCGGAAAAATACTCGATGTTCATGGTGATAATATTAGCTGTCTTGTCGATAAGTAGTACATGATGTTTCACCTCACTGGTGTTGATTTCGCCAAAGTCCTCACATGAAGGCCAATCGCTGCCATCTCTTAAGAGAAAATCTGGGCCCGAAAACCATGCCGCTGCATCTACTTGAGATCGAACTTTTGTAGCAAGATCTGCTGGGTTTTGTTTTGACGGAACCCATCGCCAGTGCGCTATGTTAGTACTTTCCAGGATTTCGCCTACTCTGTGCATAACGAATTGCTGAAACTTTCTGGGGTCCATACGTAGCCATTGCAACACCGTCTTTGAATCCATCCAAAAGAATTGAGAGTTGATTTTCAAGCGACGAATTTTGAGTATCTTACTGGCTAGCCTCACACCCACCACAGCAGCTTGCAGCTCAAGTCTAGGTATGGAAACTGGCTTCAACGGAGTTACTTTTGATTTCCCAGCAACAATTGAGAGTGCATACTGATTGCAATATTTTACCCGTCAACAAAAGTATGCAGTTGGATATCTATAGCTGAATCAAGAGGCGACGTGTAGCAACGTGGAATTTCGACATCGGATATGAAAGCGATTGTAGCTTTCCATTGATGCCACTGTAGGCAAAGGAAATCATTCAATTCGTTGTCCCAGCCAATGCCACAGCGCCACACTTCTTGAAGGAGTAGTTTTAGGCCGGTGGTGTAGCATGATAAAAAAGCAAGGGGGTCGAATATGGACATGAGCACTTGGAGAAGCTCCCTTTTCATTGGTACTACTCCTTCAGCAAATACATCACGACGCAGCCGTGCAAACCTGAAAATATACTTGAACACGTCTTTGTTGGGGTCCCAATACATACCCAATATTTTTTCAGTTCCAATTGTACTTGTTCTATGGATGAACCGTCACGTAGTTGCATCAAAACGTCATTAAAATTCGAGGCCCAATTATGAATATGGAATCCAGCTGTGGAGTGTATTTGTTTTACTTGTTGCGCTAACTTGATTGCCTCTTGGTCACTATTTACGCTGTCAATAAAGTCATCGACGTAATGATTATTTTGAATGGCCTCCACAGCGCGAGGATATTTATCCTTGAACTTTTCGGCATTGTAGTCGCGCACATAATGTGCGATTCAAGGAGCGCAGCATATACCAAAAGTTAAGGCACGCATTACATAAACGCTTGGGTGCTGCTGTGGATCGTTTTTGGCCCACCAGAGAAACCGCTGCACGTTCATGTCTTTCTCGATCACGTTGATTTGGTGGAACATTTCGGCAATGGCTCCGCAGATCGCCACCTTTCCAACTCGGTAATTCAGCAACACCTCGATCAACGATTTAAGCAAGTCTGGGCCGCTCATGATAAAATCGTTAAGAGAGACGCCATTCGATTTTGCTGCGGCATCCCACACCAGGCGTATCTTACCCGGCTTGTTTGGATTTAATGCACCACACGCGTCCTGTCTGAGAATCAATTTCGTGTGACGTCAGCTTTCTGGCGTATCCCTTTGACAGCAAGATGTCTATTTGCTTTTGCAGCACGTCTCTTAAATTTATTTCCTTACTGATTTTTTTATGAAGGCACATAAGACGTTTGTGCGCATTTGCATAGCTGTCTGGTAGCTGCAGTATATTACTTTTCCAAAGTAAGCCGACTTCATATCGATAGCCAACTTTTTGACACGTTGATTTTAAAATATTTAGTGCTTTAGCATCATCTTGCGATACGATTGAATTTTGACTTGGAGTTTCTAAATTAAAATACTCTTTTACAGCTTCATGCAGCTCGTCATACCCCTTGGAGCAATCGTAAGTATGTTTATTTAGCCGATGTACTCGCCCATGGTGTTCACCACAACCTTGAATAGTCCACCCTATACGAGATTTTGTAGCAGTTGGCTGGTCCCACGCACCCTCTTTAATTTTCAGCGGCACTGCGACTTTCCAGTTATCCACACCTATCAAAATTGTTGGCTTTGCATTTTTGTATGAGTCTATAGGTATACCTGCCAGATACGGGAATTTTTCTTCGAGTTCATCCATATGAAGTGATTGTTTAGGCAACCCAAGACTCTCTACTATATGCACACCTTGCAGCATAAAACGAGCTCCGTTAAGTACATTTGATATTTCAATTGAGGCTCTCACTGACAAATTTTGTTGGCGAGTGGTATCGCCGGTCCATTTAAGGCACAGTGGGCCGTTTACGCCTTCTAAATCAAGAAGATCGAACGTTTCTTTTTCAATTAAGGTTACTGAGGATCCCTCGTCCAAGAATGCAAAGGTTTCTAAAAATTTTCCTTTCGAATGCATACGAATTGGCAAAATTCTGAAGTATGGTCTTTGTGGCTGCTCCGTGGCACGATGAGAGTTGATAGATTCGTTGCGCACTTCATGAGTTGAACTGGCTTTCACTGTTGCAGTGTTCTGACCGCCTGGTGACGAGTTGTGCGGAGTAGCATTCTTGTGAAGCAGTCGGTGATGCTTTGCTGTACAGCCATCGATACCACATTCTGTATTTAAAAAGCACTTTCGGCGATGCACATATCACAATATCCCACTTCTCATTCAACGGAAGATTTTTAAAGTCTTCACATTGTGAATCTTTATGGTGACTGCCCTCACATACAAAGCACTTCCCTTGCACAGGAGTTATTTCTTCGCGTGAATGTGTATTAATAGATGCACCTTTGGTATAAAGATGGCTGGAACCACTGTGCTGGCTGCATCCGCGATTTGAAAAATCCACTCGCTGAAAATTTTTATGATGGGGACTTTTTCATCCTTTGGGTGCATGGCCCAATTCAATTTGTATTGGCTTGATAATTTATCCACTAATTCTTTAACCAACATGGGGTTATTTAAATGTGCATCTAGTTTGCACACCTCCATTGTGGAACAAATGTTTTTTACACAGAATGCATATTCAATAATTGCTTCTAATTTATCTTTTGGAGGTGGCAGCTTCTTAGCTTTATCAATAACGTGCTCAAGAATGAGCTCTGGTCGTCCGAAGCACATTTTCAAAGTTTGCATAATTTCGGGCACCATTGCTGGCAGCATCAAGTTATTTCTTACAACCTCTCTCGCTCTGCCTTTTAAGCAAGCCTGCAATCGGATTAGGTTTTCCGCATTTGTGTAACCTGCGACCGATGTACTAGTCTCGAAGCTGCTTAGGAAAAGTGGCCACTCCTCTGGATCGCCGTAGAAATGTGGCAAATCTTTCGAAACCACTTGGCGCGCTGCCAATTGAGACGCACTTGGACCTACTACAAACCTACAAAAGAAAAATTTGTAGCACTCGCATTATTTGAAAAATTTTTTTGGGAGGAATCATTGCCACTCAGCTGCGATAAAATTTGATATTTTTTCTCCAAAAATTTTTTTTGAATTTTTTGTTGCTCTTCGAACATTTTCAGCTGCAAGTCCCACTGTGTATTAGAATTTTCAACCGACTGCTTTGGTGCTTGCTGTTGTACACCTGAAAGGGGAAACAATAAGGGATCTACCCGTGTTGTCACCTCACTTTGCGCTCTTGCTGCTGCTATCGGGGCTTGCACGTAGTTCAGAAAGATTTGCATGTTAGATGTTGTTGTTGCTATATTTCCCTTGCGATGGGAAATACAGCTGAGCTGTTTATCTAGAAATGAAACAAAAGAAACGACAGTGTTCAATTTGGTTAAGGTACTTACCGCTGGTTCCTTCACCAGACAGCTGCTCCCACTTCTCGTTTTTACTGCTATTACTGGATGCAACTTTGTTTGTACTGGTGCCCCTAACTCCGGCTATATCAAACACTCAGATAAATAAACGCACAAGTAAATCAAAACACTAGACGTTTGTTTCAAGTCCGATCACTAACTGATTTCTTTATTTTAAAATCACTTACCAGCTAGAGGTTTACAGATGCCTCTAGCTACATACATGTATGGTTACAACTTACCTTATCTGTTTTCATACTATTTCGCAGTATTGCGAAATATATCTTACTTGGCTTTATTGACGTGCCCAATAAAGTCACATATCTATGATATAGGGGTCAGATTGCTTCCGCGTTGAACCCGCTGTTCTTTAATTCTTTTGCTTACCGTTCTTTACTAGCAGCTCCTAAAGGTATGCTAGCTGTTATTACTCTGGCAGTACTAAAACTATCGCAAGTATAGCCTTAGTACTGAGTTGAGTATGAATAACATCAAATCCCTAACGGTAGGCAATGCATATTTATAACAGCGTGTGATCAACACACAACATCCCTCCCCCCTTATGGAAGAAAAAGTTGTTGTTATGAACTAACAACGACTTTTTCCTTCTGAAAGTAGTTTTAACTTTTTTTTTTTTTCTCTTTTAATTCCTAATTATTTCTCTAACTTAGTCGGCTACCTATAACTGTATCTAGCTCCTTTGGATCATGGCTCGCTGCTGCTTACTGCTGCTGCCGCTTGGTTCTTGTCTTGTGGGTCTGCTTTCGGTGGTTCGAGCTTCTGATGTTCTTCGGTGTGACATACCATGTTCTTGTTACATGCGGTTTGTAGGTTTAGCTGTTTTGTCCTTTGATTGATTTTGCCTGGCGGTGGCCAAAATCGGAACTTCTTCTACTTGCTACGTCAGTTCTTGCGGTTAGACTTCCTTTTGGCTAGAAGTCAGCTCCGCTGTTGTGCGCTGGAACGTTTATTTTGGCGTACGGACTATGTTTTGACAAAAAATCGACGCTTCTGCTTACGACTGGAACGTTTATTTTTAAGCGCCTGGACTTTATTTTGGTTGAAAGTCGACGCTTCTGCTTACGAACCGGAACATTGCTTTTAATGCGTTGGACTTGCAATTTTCGACAAGTCAACGCGTCTGCTTCTAAACTGGAACATTGCTTTTTAATGCGTTGGACTTGCAATTTTCGACAAGTCAACGCGTCTGCTTCTAAACTGGAACATTGCTTTTTAATTCGTTGGACTTGCAATTTTCGACAAGTCTACGCTTCAGCTTCTAACTGGACCATCTACATTTTCTGCTCTTGATGGTGATGCCGGTCATTTTGGATGTTTGACGCGGCAACGTGACAGGATAACATAGGAGTGGCGTAATCCGGCCCCTCCCTTCCAACAAGATTGGATGTCATCTATGGATGACAGACAACTGACGAGATAAAAGGTGGTTGTCTGTCCGAACGTTGACGCATGCAACCATGGATCGTCGTCACTCTAGGCTTTCCGGATTTAACATCATTGGGCTGTCCCTCTTTAGATTATTTTCTTTAATCTCCACTGCTACTGTTGTAACGCCGTACCATGATCCCTCGCAGATTCTATCTACTTTGTTAACGATTTTACTGTATATTTATCTAGTCTTTCCTAGCTAGTCCTATGCTCTCTAAATCAAATATTTTTATTTGCTAAAACTCTTGAAAATTGGTAATTATTAAATTTACCTATATACATGACATTGAACTTAATTCCTTATTTATTCTTATTTTTCATTATATTTCAACTCAAACAAACAATTTTGCATTTTATACAATTCTGACATAATACATAAAATATTTAAAAATTTTCACTCTATATTTAAATACATTCTGGTTCTAAACTGAATCTTTGTTCTTCTGATTTGACAATTTCAAATTTACGTTACTTTTTTTTTTTTCTTTTACTTATGACTTGTTAGAATTACCTAGTTAATTTTCGAAAATCATTTAATATTTTTTTTTTTTTTTTTACTTATTGTTATTTACTTCTCAATCAATCAATTAAACCTAATAATATTTTCAGAATTCACATTTACTTAACATCATTCAATTAAGATTCTACAATTTACTTAGTTATACTTTATTTGGGACTTATTTCCCTGTTTTCTATGTATGTAGACTTATTTTGCTACAACTCCTTAACGAATTACCCAAAAATATTTTCTTAACATTTTACTTATTTATTGTTATTTACTGCTTCAAAATTTTTTAAAATTCATATTTGTTTTGTATTTTCCGATTAAGATTTTTTCAATTTTCTTGTACATACTACTTTACTTTATTTATCTTTAATTAAATTTATTTTTCTTTCAATTATTATTTTAATCTACTTTTAATCAATCAATATCCTTAGCAGTTTTCAACTGATATCTTACAATTTCCTTTTACCTTTTATTAAATTATATTTTATTTGGGATTTATTTCCCTATATCTTATTGTTATGCTTTAGTTTTTTACTTATGAAAAACCTAATTTATACCTATTCAACTCTATCTAAGTTTTGCAACCTTTTCCATATTTATATGCATTTAGCACTGTTCATGCATATAAATATGATTCATATGACGGCATTGCATTCCGTTTAGTTTAAAACTTTAATTAAAGTTTTCTTTTGGTTTTAATCCCGTAATTATTCTATTGTTAATTGAGTTATTACTTTTAGTGTAGCTTATACTTTCTTTATTTAATTAATTGGTATTTCGGACCATTTAAAATTCTAGCAATAAATAAATATGTATATATATTTTTTCCCGTGTAATTTATATATGTACATATTTTAGTTATCAAAAAAAAATACATTTCATTCATAACTGCTGATTTGGGTTTTTAATATTATCCCAACAGTTTTTATGACATTATTCGTCACCTATATATGTATATGCACTAACTTGCATACAAATATATGTGGTGTTTACTTCTATTTTTTATTTCTTTTTATTTCCCATGTATGAATTTTAGTATAAACAAATTACAAACATACCCCATACATACCATACGTTAGTGCTTTTTTTTTTTGTTGAATCAGCACTTGACGCTTTTATGTTTCTCTAAGTTATTCGTTCAAACAGAGCGTTTGGTTTTTATTTTTCCGTTCAACCGCATTTTACTTGGTTACGGGCTATCGACCGCAAGCAAACGGTTAATCAAAGAGAGAAATCCAGCTGAAGTAAAATATTTTAATTTGTGAAAAAGTTCAGTGTAGAGAGAAAAGTTTGCATTTTTATGTTGCTGTTGAACTGTAAAATGGCGACAAGGCAAAAGTGTACCAAATTAAACAAATTTGCAACAACGTATTATTCATCGGCCAGCAAACCAAAGTGATTTAATTGAATAGATTTGCTTGTTGAAATAGATCTCCTGTGTTGCATAAAAATCTAATTTCATTGAAATCAGTGTGAAAATATAAATCTATGCAGTTTTCAGTCGACCACGTGCACAGCCCGCAAATGGATTCCGCCTCGATTGCTGTGCCAAGCCGCCGACTCGGTTCTTCCGTCACATATGGCCTTTTCACATGCACTGATTGCTCCGCTGTACATCGCAATTTGGGTGTACCTTTGTCTTTTGTGCATTCTACTAATTCGGATACAAACTGGACTTGGTCACAATTGTGTCAAATGCAATTATGTTTTCGTAAGTACCGTTCCTCTCCTACTGCCAAGACTGCCCTTAAAAGTTTCGTTTTCTTTTCTTTCAATAGATATCAACAGACCGTCAGATCATCCTGGACCATGCATAGGAATGAGTATCAACTGAAATTTTACCCCCTTTTTTTTTTTCTCTAAAATGTATTTCCCACTAAATATTCTTTCTTTTTTTTTCCAACAGGTTTCATCTACCTTCATCTACCCGCGTTCATGGGTAACGTGAGTTTTTGTTTTACTTAAATTCTTCATTTTTTCATTTTTATTATTATTCCTTTTATTATTAAATACATTCAAACTTATAATTTAATATGATCTACTCAATTCTAATTACTATAGTACTAAAGTCTTTGACATTTTCCCCTATTTCCGTACTATTTCATAGTTCATTTATCTAACTCTCTATATGTTATTAATTTAGTTCGTCTTAACTACTCTGACCGTTTTACCTATAAATAAAAATAGACTTCTTTAAAAGTATTCTTATTTACTCTTTTCTACATTTTGCAATATCTTACAACTTTCCTTGAAGATTATTCGATATCATGAAAACCATTCCTAATTTTAAAATTTTACAATCCCCTATTTTTACATATGTTTTGGCAACTAGCTCGGTGCTGTTGCTTATGTTATTTCACCTTTTACTTTATTCTTCTGAATTACATTTGTTATTAATGTATTTGTATTTTTCCCATATTTTATTCTGCCCACTTATGTATTTCATATTAAACCGAAATTTGCCCATAGTTGTTCTGTTTATCTTTGTTTACTTTGTTGGTGTAACGACAATACAATCCAAATAAATGTAACCTATTCATTAAACGCTACTCCGTTTATTTTTGTTTAATTTTAGCTTTTTCCCTGTTTCTTTCCAATTTTTGTGCAAGTAAATTCATACGCAACTCAATTACAATATTAATTTTTAAATAATTAAATTGCCATGTCGATTACCCCGCTGGCACCTGGGCCTCCCATTACCATTTTAGAAATTGTTTGAATTTGTCAATTCAATTTTGCTGATAACTTTTCCGCTACTATGTATTTAATCCTTTCATCATTCAGAGTTAGGTGTACTGCGTTGATTAGTAATGATTAGTAATTCTCTTAACAATAGGCAACAAGGGTTAGTGGTTAGTACGTTAGTTATTAGTAACTCATATATTTACAATACGCAGTACCCTAATGCCCTGTGATATAATTCATAAGGACCTATCAACTAATCGAAAAACTTTACGAATCACTTTATGTGTTTTTTGCTTTTGCATTCAAGACAATTTTTGCTGCGATTGCATTCTTTATGAAGGTATTCCCCAGCGGTAGTTGACAATGAATTTTCAACGTTACCGGCACATCGGCCGCAATAGAATGTTTACAAAATTGGAAACTTTTGTTTGCATTTAGTACCCATTTATTTTTCGTTAATATATTAAAACTAAACAATTTTAGCAATGCACATTGGTGGTGCTAAAATCTTGCGTTACGGAAAAAAAAAACTATGCATATTATAGATTCGTTGTCACTAAAATATCTTGTTCAGTGACTATCAAAATTTCTTTTGATATTTAAATGAAACACTACATGTTTTGCATCTGTGTGATTGCAGGCTTAACAAATTTAGTAGATTGTTAGAGGCACTACAGACTCTTTGAATTTGGATCACCTGCTACTATTTCTGGTGGTCTCCCCAACGAACACATGTAAATATTTCCTATATTTAAACCCACTTGCACATCTGACAGTTCAGACCCTTTATTCATTTGATAATCCTTGCAACTTCTGATATAATTTTTTATATCCTTTTGCATTCCTTTCCATCTATACTGCTTCCTTACCCGCAGCATCATTTTCATCGTCCCTTGGTTGCGACCAAATGGAATCGAATGAAACTCTTTCAAAATCCCATTTATTTTCTTTGGATCACTCACAAAAACTGTGGTATCCCTCTTTTCTACAATTCCTTCTTGTTCATTCAAGTTTTCATTATCATTAGTTTTATCCTCTGGCTTTAGTGCGAACGTAATTATTTTCTTTTTATTTTCATCAAAAAATGTCAACTCTTTGCGGACACCATCTATGATTGTGCGGTTCCATAAATTGTCCCTACCCAATACTCCATCAGCAGGCACTCCATAATCTAGTGGTACCACATGCAGTGGTAAACTTAGCTCTGACTGCTGTTCCTGGCGAATAGTAAAAATACCCAATGCTGTAACCCGTTTGCCCAACATTCCTTTCAATTCTTTTTTCACATCCGTGTCCATCCTCGTTGATTGAGACATCGAATTTTGCTTAACAAAACTTGCACCAGCTCCCGAATCCACAAGCAAAATGAGTTTTCCATTTTTGGCCTCCTTACAAGGGACCTCAATGAACACATCATTCTGTGTTTCGCGAAGCTTGATTACACAAATTTCACTGGTGAAGTCCACACCATGAACCGTAGTTAGTTTGTCAACCGTATCTTGTACTGATCGACCTTCTGCTACTACTAAATTTTCCCTTTTATTCATACCGCTCTTTATAGTGATCACACCTACCCCACTTCCAGGTTGGTTTCCCGATCCTATCACGGTTTCTTTTTTAATTTTCAATGTAGGATTAACAACTGCAGCTGGAAGATTTTCCCTTCCATTGACACCGCATTCCATCAAATCTGAGCACGTATCTACAACAGTCTTTTGTGTCAGATTTACTGTACCCAATTTTTCTAAATTTATGTTCTTGTACTCCTCATTTACATTTTTACCATCCTTAGCAAACTTTGAAGGTATTTCCTTGCGAGGGAAACCACCTTCCTTCGGTCCTGAGCACGTATCCACAACAGTCATCTGCGTTTGATTTACTGTACTCAAATCCTTTACAAATGATATGGAGCGCGTATCCACAACAGATTCCTGCGTTTGACTAACTGTGCTCATATCCTTATCATCTATAATCCGTTTGCTAGACTTCTTGGGTTTCACTGGCAACGTTTTAACTACCGCTTCCTGCGCATAACTCACCGTTCCCACAACATTTTCATCAACCTTGTTAATTAACCCTTTCTCAGCTCTGTAACTTTTATATGTTTGCAGGCTGTTCTGTTTTTTACTATCCTTCTTCGCCAAAAATCTATTTCTAGTGAGTGCTTCAACTACATTTTCATGCGTATGATTCGCAACTCTCGACTTATTTTTCTTAAATTTTCTATTATTTTGGGATCCCCAGGCAGGCTGTGACTGGGCCCTACCTAGTTTCCCGAATTTTCCTGCCGTGAGTACTGGCTTTTCGTTCCCATATGACTTTCATGACGATTTTCTCGTACATAACCTTGGAAACACCTGTCACTCTTTTCATGACCGTATTCTTTACATTGCTCGCAAAATGGAGTATTTTTCCGCACCAAACACTCTTCTACAGTGTGACCATATTTATCACAGAAAGAACAATTTTCTGCTTGCTTCTCAGTTGTATGAGATTTCCGTCTATTTTTCCATGTATCAGGAGTGGCTTTCATTTGCCGCTTCCTTGTAACTGGGTGTTGATTCATAAAACGTTGAGGGCTTTGCCTCATATAATCCTCATTAAGCTGAAAGCTTTGAATTGCAGATTCCGAGATTTCCTCCTGCTCGCCTAATATTTCCTGTGCCGCTAACGCCTCATCCAACAAGTTTTCCAATCGGTCACTCTTGCTGATCAGCGCGACCATTCTAATTTGTAGATCTAATAACCCCCTTTGAAAAGACCTAACTACGGAGCTAAACAGCTCCTTCTGCAAGCTATCATCTTCTACAGTGCCATATTTGGCCTTAAGGCTGTCCATTGCTTCTGCATACAAAGTGTCTAGTCGCCTCGCGAATGCACGGATACCTTCTCCCGGAAACTGTTTTGTAATTCCAATCTCTTTTCGAATTTTACTTAGGGCCCGCCGCTTTACATACGTATCTTTTAATATATCGATTAATTCCTGAACTGTATCTAATTTTTGTAGATAAATTAATTCAAACGCGTCCCCATTGAGCCTTAGTCTTATCCATCCTAATAACTCAGATTCCTCAGAAGGGCCTACTACCCTACGTACATATTCACAGGCTGCTATGAACCTGTACAGATCTGTTTTTGAGGATGGAAAATCTATTCCTGAAAACTCTGGAACTATTTCCCGTACCAATGTTGAAATGTCTATTTCCTCAGTGACTTGTCCCTCATGATAACTATTTGCAACCGCCTGCTGCGGCTCATTCATTATATTTTCCATACCAATCGTTCTTCCAGTATAGCTTTAAGCTTCGAAATGCTAGTAGTAAATTGCTTCGTCGCTTTGACTGCAATAACCACATAAAATAGCAACAATAAAGTGATTTTACCCTTAAAACGTTTCCCCAAAAAATTGGATATACTAAGAAGACTTCTGAAAAAACAAAAGTCACTGTCAGCAGTTTATTGTTTCGTCACCTCGACTACAATAACCGCATCATACAATCCAATCAGTCAATTACAACAAAGTGAAGTGAATCACGGCCTTGATCTGCCGTCCTTAATATTTCAAAAATTCACTCAAAGAAAAAGTATGCCTTTAACAATATTAACAAAACATTACAAATTTTATCAAATTACAGTTTTTCCCACTGCAAACAAAAATGACCAACACAATTCGCAGTAATTTCAATCCCAATAACAAAATAACGCATTGGCTTTGCTACCAACGCAAACCAAAAATATGACAAATAAAAATGACTTAATTTTGTCTTTTTATTTTCTGTTTTATTGAAATCGAAAACCAATTGTGCTAAAACCAAAAACAAAAATCAAAAATTGCAACTACAATTGCAAAAACAGTTCATATGAACCACAACGCAAAGTTCTATTCACATATATTTTTTCCTTTGAATAAGTGAAACCACGACCTGCGCAACAATATACGAAACGTTTTATTTTGCATATACCAGCTTTTAGTTGCTGGTATGAAAAGAACTGAATACGAAATTTTTCCCTTCGTAAAGAAAGAAGTAAATTTTTAAAAGAAATTTTCCTCCATTATTTCCGCTAATTCCCGCTTAATCCTACTGATCGAAAAGGAACCATGTAATTACTTGAAAATAATTCCCAGGAACCCAAAACTAAACCAGTAGGATTTTCCGATTTCGAGCTCAAAACTTCAACGAAAGCTTTACAAACACCAGCCCCTTGCAAAGTGGCTTCAAAGTTCGTAAACCGTTCGAACAAAAGAATTGAACTACTTCGGTCGTAAAAATAACCAGGATTTCACTCTTTTTAGTTTCCTTAACAAGGTTCCCAAGCCCTTGGTACTAAATTATACCAAAGGTCTCAGCCAACCCAGCACGAAAACCACTAAAAAGAGCAAACTCCAGAAATTTATCACCGATTATTTTTCCACGAAAACGAAACCGATATCGCACAACTGACTTCTTACCACGGGTGGGGGAAGCCAGTCTATCGGTGAACAAAAATTAAAATTTTAATTTACAAAAAAAAATTTTCTTTTTAAAAAAAAAAAAATTCCACTTTATGATAAAATTCTTTTTTTTTTAAATTAATCAAATTATTAGTATCACTAAACACCCAGCCCCGAAACGACTGTTACCTAACACAGATTTCCCTAAAATTTGTTTCCTTTCCTTTTTCTCATGGACACTTTCCCTCACTACGTTTTTAACCTTCTTTCAGGTTTTCTTTATGTTATTACTATGATATTCGATCCGGCTTCTACCGAATCGACTACCATAGGATCTTTGAGGCCTATAAGCAGTAATGCAAGCATTCGATATAATGTAAGCAAGACTGCCACTCGACCTTCGTTTTGGATTTATATTGTTTTTTTTTTTATATCACTCACCACTTTTCACGGATGATTCCTTCCAACGTTGATCTTTCTTCTCCAATTCTCCTTCCCTCGATGCGTAGTCCTGGCTCGGACTACCGGCTGCGCCAAATGTTGTTGCTATATTTCCCTTGCGATGGGAAATACAGCTGAGCTGTTTATCTAGAAATGAAACAAAAGAAACGACAGTGTTCAATTTGGTTAAGGTACTTACCGCTGGTTCCTTCACCAGACAGCTGCTCCCACTTCTCGTTTTTACTGCTATTACTGGATGCAACTTTGTTTGTACTGGTGCCCCTAACTCCGGCTATATCAAACACTCAGATAAATAAACGCACAAGTAAATCAAAACACTAGACGTTTGTTTCAAGTCCGATCACTAACTGATTTCTTTATTTTAAAATCACTTACCAGCTAGAGGTTTACAGATGCCTCTAGCTACATACATGTATGGTTACAACTTACCTTATCTGTTTTCATACTATTTCGCAGTATTGCGAAATATATCTTACTTGGCTTTATTGACGTGCCCAATAAAGTCACATATCTATGATATAGGGGTCAGATTGCTTCCGCGTTGAACCCGCTGTTCTTTAATTCTTTTGCTTACCGTTCTTTACTAGCAGCTCCTAAAGGTATGCTAGCTGTTATTACTCTGGCAGTACTAAAACTATCGCAAGTATAGCCTTAGTACTGAGTTGAGTATGAATAACATCAAATCCCTAACGGTAGGCAATGCATATTTATAACAGCGTGTGATCAACACACAACAATGTAATCATTGGTCTTGCTGAGTTGTTACGGTCACCTAATTTTTTTCTTTACTAGCTCAATTTTTTTTTTTTTTTTGAAATATATGAAATATTTATTTCGAATTTATATTTTAAACATAAGTTTAAAATTTTTTTTAATTCAATTAAAATGTTAGCCATATTTCAAATTTTTCTTTTTATTTTAACTTCTTTTGTTTTATTTCGTAATAAATACAATTATAAAATGAAGTAAGAAAAGCATTTAAATTAATGTCCATCACAATAAAAAGAAATTAAAACGCGAACATAACTAACTCGCAAGGGTTACCACAGTCATTTCACTGAACCATAATTACCTAATGTCAAGAGTTTCGCATGACAATTGTCATGTTTCTTTTCCGTTTTGAGCAGCAAAGAGACCAGACCATCAGCATAGCAAAAATTATAATTTTGCAACCCATCCTAACGTAACCCAAAATCTTTAAAAGGTAAATAGCTATAAAACTGCAAAAACTAAAGCAGAAAACTAAATTGAGATAACATTTCAGATAAAAATCGCAAGTTCTCCAGTTTCCATACATATCAGAGTATATGTCAATCAATTTCAGGGCAATCCAGCGTGCCTCTTCTGCCAACAATCCCCAGAAAGGGAGTAAAGAATAATTAAAAAAAAAAAAAATATGTGCTTATATATATAAAAATAATTATATATATGACATAAAAAAAAAATAACCTATAAAAAAATCGTTTGCCTCGTATAAAAATCATTAAAAAAATACTACCTCTATCTATGAAAAAAAAGGTAGAACAAATTATATATATATCATCAAAAATATATATATAAAAAGATATATACATATATAAAGTTATAGAAAAAAAAAGATTAAAAAAAAAAAAAACAAATAAAAAAAGTAAGGGAATGTCGTCAAGGTTGGGACGGGTTTTGTTTTTGGTCAGTGGTTTTGAAACGGATCGAAAAATTGTTAATTTAAATAAACCAATAAAAAGGTATATTCATCGGCTACAACTTTTTCATAGAAAGTTATTTGATATCATGATCAGTTCAAAAGTTATAGCCATTTTAATGAAGACATCTTTTTTTGCCGAAAAAAAATTTGCCGTATAAGTTGGGACACTTTCAAAAATCACAAAGTAAGCCAAAAAGTTAAGTTAATCTGCATGATATTATTTTTATTAGAATATTTATTGAAACCATATGTTTGGAGGAAACAATTTAAGCAAAATTATGTCACTCCGCCTAATCTGATTCGCAATTCTTACAGGTGAAGAAACTGTTCCGCATATTAGCGCATTTCAAGTGAACAGCACGTTTGCACGTATTTCCTTGATAGCTGTGACCAATGTGTTAAAATTGGTAATTCCACGATGGGTTTGTCTTACATACCGTGACATTTCAAAATTAAAGGCAACTAAATGCGTCACAATCTACAAAAATCCAATAATAAATGCTTTTTAGTTATTATAAAATCCATCAAATATTATAAAAATATCATTTAAATGGTATCGCAATGCCTTGGAATAAAAAAATGTGCTGTCCCAACTTATACGACATGAGTGTCCCAACCTTTACAAAATTGCCATTTCGTGAAAGCCCAAAAATAATATTTGCCACAACACTACATTTCCATTACGCTTTCACACAATGAAAATTCACTAAATACAAGACACATCGAACACACTTACACGAAACAATTGATTTAAATTCGGTAAATTACGAACACGCAGAAACTATCGAAAAAATCTTTTTTTTATAACAATTTATGCTTTGTTTGGCATAGACATAAATAACACGAGTTGTTCGATGTAAAGCACATGAAACGTTAGGTTGTAAACAGACTTTACTTCGACAGTCATTACATGGGTGTCGCCAGTATCGAAAATTCAAAAAAAACGGCTGTCCCAACTTATACGGCGTCCCAACCTATACGACATTCCCTTATATATAAATGTAAAATACCGCGAAAAGAAATTTCATATAAAACCAGAAACTAAGTGAAACGAAAAACAGTGAAGCATATAATTTAATAAAATTAAGATGATTAAGGGTTAGAAATTTAGTTAAAATTTAATACCTATACATGAAAAAAAAAAAAAAATAACATAAAAAAAAATAATAATAAAAAAAAAAAAAGAAATAAATAATAAGAAAATAAAATAAAAACTTAAATATAATTTCGCATTGAATTGTCGAACCTGTTCCTGCATCAGGCCTGCTGCGGACGGACACCCCTAACGTAAGTGCTGTTATGAAGTTTCATAGATTTATTTCTTATGTTTTCTTTGCCTTAATTTAAAGTTGAAATTAAAAAAAAAAAAAAAATGTTTATTTAGATTCTTTTTTTATATATATAAAAAAAAAAAAAAAATAATAATGCTATATTAAAAAGAAAAAAAAATAATAAAAAAAATATTTTTTTGTACAATTTGGGAATCAATCATAGGACTCAAATTTTAAATCTAGGTTTACATTGGTAAATTCAATATAAGTACTAGTTATTCACCATAGACCCATAATCAGAAACTTAATTATCATGTTAACTATACGTTTCATTTTCACTTCGTTTCTATAAAAATTTGTATTCTACTTTAAGATCATTTTTGCATACTATTTGCAGATCACAAACAGTGTTGCCGTTTGTGTCAGTTAAATTAAAACTTTCAATTATGAAATTTTGTTTTGTTTGAATAAATACAATTATGTTTGAATTTGAAACAATGAGTTTACATTAAATTTAACCATGAGTTGAGCTAAATCCAATGTTGGGCTAGAGCATGTGTGGGGTCCTTAAATAAAATTAAAAGAGGTATCTTTAAGGGCCATGGTTGGGTTAAGGGCATGTATGGACAACAACAACAAGTCCATGGTTGCGAAGAATTTGTGTGATGTGCAACTTTTGTGTGATATTTAGATTCTGGTTTAGATTATTTAGTCTGTCCGTTATTTAGTCGGTTTATTCAGTCTGTCTGTGAAATTTAGTATGTATTAAGCACGTGGTTTTTCTAGTGTATGGAGCTTCAGTGAGGAATAGGAAAGATCCCCCCCTCCGACGAGCAAAAGCCACTGCCAGTACGTGCACATCGATGTAAGAAAAAGTGAATCCGATGTCCACGCTACCATTACAGAGTAAGCATTCTGTTGTCCAACGCAACCTGAAGAAAGACTCGCCTGAGCATTATATACGTAAGGAGTACTGCCTTTCATGTGAAACGACATGGAAAGAGTATTGAATCCGTAATGAACAGTTGCTGGTGCGCTTACTTGGTTGAGATGAGATACACTTGTTGCTGCAGCAAAACTAAATTTCTCCTTTGCAATATCTAGCACCTGCCTCTCGTTTATAGTAGTGATGTTCATTGCTTGCACCATTGCTGTCAGTTGCTCTCTGCCGGCAGCTGCCGGGGATGACTCTGCTTGCGGTAGCGGCATAAGCGAAGCCTCACTAACACTTTGTGTGGTAGCATGTGGTGCGGAGTTCGTAGAAGTTGTCACCGTCACATTTGGATTACAAAAATCGCAGCTCCAGGTCAAGTCGGTTATACCAATATTTTCACCTGCGCATTCGATGTGGTACTTTAAATTACATTGGTCACATTGAACCATGTGGCCACTATCTTTCTCATTGCACTTTTTGCAATTGTAATCACGACCCATTAGTTTGTTTTAGAATTAAATTTCAAGAAATGAAAACTTAATTTCAATTTAAATTATTTTTTAGGAAAAAAAAAATTAAACGGAATCGTTTTAAAGCGACAAATTTTTAACAGCAAAAAACGCAAATTTAAATATACCAAAGATTTATTTAATTCTATTAAATTATAGTAGATGTTTTACTTTAAACGCGCGCTTTGAAACAATTCGTCTTTCACATAACTCTTTGTAAAAAAAACTAACCAATTTTGCTTTTCGTCTATGTAGCTAAGGCTATGCAGCTGCAAACAAGAGCAATAAAAGGGCCGTTATCCCATAAAGATTTACAAAATAACAGCAACTTAAAAGACAAATTGTTTTCTAATGCGTGTGCAACAAAAATTGAAAAAATATGCAAAACAGTTATGAAGTTAACTTTAAACATATGAACAAATATTTAAATATTTATGTTTGAAATGTATGTGCATAAGCAGATTTTTAAATACAGTGAAGCAAAGTTAATTTTAGCAATGTAATAATTTTGTAATTTTTGGCGGCAACAGTATTATTTCATTGCAATTTTCAGGGGTTTCTGTTACACACAATTTTGGTTTAATTGGTTGCCTATCAAATTTGCTCATATTGCAAATTATACAATTATTAATAAATTTTTGAATTTCAATTTTGAAATTTGGAAAAAAATAAGATCTTTTAATTCCGCGTACGTTTCGCCTATACCTCTATGACTTTTTTCGGAGTGGTATTTTGAAACTATTTCTAAAAGGAGCGCTTTATCAAAAATATCTTCTTAAAGCGTTGAATTTTTTAAAAATCGCAAGCCGGGAGTTCTTGGAAAATAATTAACTATAGTAGTTTGAAGCTGTTTATAAACATCAAAATTATTACAATAGATACCTATTGTTAATTTAATTGGTAAAATGGATTGAAGAACATCTAAAACGAAGTTTTCTTCATAACTTCTTAATGTGATTATGAAACGTATCTTTTTTTTGTTTAGAATTTTTTTTACAAATTTATTTTTTATTCTTCATTAACTATAATTTGGTATTTGAATATATTCACTGGAGATTCTTTGATGTATATATGATCATCAAGGTTATTATTTGAGCTATAAACTGTTGCTAGATCAGAACGTGTTTCAATGCATTCGTCTTCTAAAATATTCACCTCTAGACGACTCAAAAAATCAGCTACATTATTTGTACTGCCTTTTATGTAATCGATATCAAAATTATATTCATTAAGCTTCATTTCCAGCGCTGCAATTTCATATTAGGTTCTTTAAGAGAATTAAACCATACTAATGGACGATGGTCAGTCAAAATTCTAAATTTTCTTTCATACAGATACGGTCTAAAATACTTTGTTGCCCATACAATTCCTAATAGCTCTTTTTCAATTAAACTATAATTGAGCTCGTGTTTATTTAGAGTTCTTGAAGCGAACGCTATAGGGTGGCCATTTTGCTGCAAAACAGCGCCAAGTGCCGCATTACTAGCATCTGTATTTAAAACGAAAGTCTTTTCAAAATTGGGATGAACTAGAACAGGTGTGGAACATATAAGCTCTTTTAATTTATTAAAAGAGTCAATGTATTTTTTATCATTGACGTCTATTTTAGAGTCTCTTTTCAGATAGCTAGTCATTGGTAACGCAATGCGGCTATAATCTCTAATAAATTTACGATAAAAACCTGTAAATCCGAGAAAAGAGCGAATTTGTTTCAATGTTTTCGGTATGACCATATTTTTTATAAGCTGAACCTTTTCGGTGTTTGGCTTTATACCTTCTGTAGAGATTATATGACCTAAATATTCGGATTCTTTTTTAAAAAATTGGCATTTATCTATTTGAACCTTTAGATTAAACTCTAATAATCTTTCAAATATCTTAGTTAGAGATACTATGTGCTCATGAAGAGATGTCGAGAAGATTAAGATATCATCAAGATATACTACACATGTATTATTTATGGGTCGTTCCACGGTGGATTTTCATTGAAAAATTTTTTTGACCCGAATTATTTTTTTTCCCATTCTTTGACTCAAAATAAAGGACACGTATTTTTTCTTTTCGTCAGGATATGCACATTTCTCAAGTTTTGAATTTTTAAATTTTTCAAGTTCAAAAAAATTTCCTCTTTATACTTGCTAATATGCAAAACAAATATTTAATTAACAATTTATCAAAACATGATGAAATGTATACTTTTTTCTCAGCTTTCGAATGAAGGATATTACAAATCGATCCAAGTAATTGTTTATAAAAAAATGACTTTCCTAAACAAGTTAATTTTTTTCAAATTTGGCACTGTTTTTTTTTTCGATTTTTTTGCGGGAAAATATTTTTTTAACACTTTTGCAGGTACCCTCAAAATTTCAGAATGGATCGTCAAGAATTGTGGCTGCAATGAATTTTTAAACTTGTGCGTTCGCGCTGGGAAATGCGCGCGCGATAAAATCCCACCTTCATTTTTCAGTTTTCTTGCTTTGGCGATCATAAATCGGCAAACGCGACAGAAATGAACACGCTTGACGCGAACCTGAGCGAGCGCGCGCATTTCCAAGGGCGAACGCACAAGTTTAAAAGTTCATTGCAGCCACAATTCTTGACGATCCATTCCGAAATTTTGAGGGTATCTGCAAAAGTGTTAAAAAAATATTTTCCCGCAAAAAAATCGAAAAAAAACAGTGCCAAATTTGAAAAAAATTAATTTGTTTAGGAAAATGTCATTTTTTTTTATAAACAATTACTTGGATCAATTTGTAATATCCTTCATTCGAAAGCTGAGAAAAAAGCATACATTTCATCATGTTTTGATACATTGTTAATTAAATATTTCTTTTCCATATTAGCAAGTATAAAGAGGAATTTTTTTTGAACTTGAAAAATTGAAAAATTCATAACTTGAGAAATGTGCATATCCTGACGAAAAGAAAAAATACGTGTCCTTTATTTTGAGTCAAAGAATGCGAAAAAAAATGATTCGGGTCAAAAAAATTTTTGAATGAAAATCTACCGTGGAACGACTCTTATATAATCATGAAGAACTTCGTTCATCATTCGTTGAAAAGAAGCAAGAGCATTTTTTAAGCCAAAAGGCATTCGCGTAAATTCGTAATGGCCTGTTGAAGTAGAAAAGGCAGTCTTGTGTCTGTCTTCCACTTGGATTGGGATTTGATGGAACCCTTTAGTTAAATCATCAATGTTGGGCATTGGAACCTTATCCTCAATGGTAACGTCGTCAGAATTGTCTAAGTTTTTTAGTACTACCCAGATAGGGCCATTATACGGACTGTTGGAACTGACTATAATTCCGGAGTCTAGCATTTCCTGAGTTTGTTTATCGACTTCTTCTCGATGACACTCTGGAAATCGATAAGTTTTTGAATATAATGGGATATTATTAATTGTTGGTATTTTATGTAGGTATTTGGTGATAGAAGTTAACTTATCTCCTATATAAAAAACTTTCTTAAACTTTTTTATAAAGCCTGTAAGTTTATCAATTTCCTCCGTATTTAAATTATCAGAAATTAAAGCTTTAAGTTTTTCGATATCAGGCTCTTGAAAATTGATATTGATGATTTGCTTATTGAAATTAGTTATTTCTTCGCAAGTCAATTTGGCAGAACTATTTTCGAATACCAATTTACATATTGCGTTTTTTGTAACTAGCTCTTGTTTTTCAAAATCAATTATTGCATTCAATGGTTTTAATATATTGCATCCAATGATGCCGTCAAACTCTGCAGAAAAGTCTGCTTCTAGCATTTCTATTCTTATATTAGGCAAGTTAAATTCTTTAAAAAGTGGTATAGTTATTTTGGAGTTAATTGGTTCAACAGAGTTTATCGTTTTTAATTTAATTGTCGAATCTAAATTAGTTTTAAATGATTCGTGAAATAAATTTTTTCTTATTGTATGAGGGATGTGGCTGCGCCTGAATCGATTAAAAGTTTGATTGGCATTGAGGAAGTGCTAACAATTATGCAGGGAAGAGTTCTGAGGTTGGATACTGAAAATTTAATGCATCTACGTGCATTTGATCATCAGGAGCATTTTGACGCGAAACAGGTGAACTATTTTGGTTATTGTTGTTCTGTCGCGTATCTTTATTTTGTCTTGTCTGTGAACTTTTTATGTCATTACCTAATTGTTGAGTTGGTTGTTGTAGTTGTTGGTGACTGTAGGTATTGTTTGAGTTAGAAGAGTTTTGGTTGGTATTATTATTATATGATGTTTGAAAGTTAGATGACTGAGATTGCTTTCGAGAAAAACTTTTACAGTCTTTATAAAAATATTCAGTATCTACTAAAATTTCTTTAGCTTTAATCAATGTATTAGGATTTCTCGTATTTAGTATTAATTTTGGATCAATTGGTAATTTACTGATAAAAATTTTTAATACCATATTTTCATTTGCTTCACAGTTATACCAGTTGTTGTTTTCATTATTAGATTTTAAGTTAAGTTTTGTTAATTGTTGACAAACATATTCATAAAAATCATTTATAGAATTCCTTATTTCGGCTACTTTTATTTTATTTATAATATATTCAATACTCTCAGAAATACCAAAATGAATTTTTAGATTTTGTTTTATACGTTCCCATTCAAAAGGGTTACCACTGTTTATAAGAGAAATGTTCGCTTTACCTAATACCTTCGTTCGTACTCTTAGATCAAAAAGGCCTAATAGGTCTTGCTCAATACGTATACATATTACTCTCAGTTGTTCAATATGTGTAATGAATAAATCAAGCTCTTCAGGTTTGCCATTAAACTCTTGCACATCTGCTAATAAATCAAATACTGAAGTACGCGAAGCCATAATTATTTCGTCTACTGTAGTTCAGAGGTAGTAGTGACTGCTGCACTTAGATTGGATGTTCTCTCGCAGTAATTCACCACTGTTGAAGATTACTTTGCTGTGCCGCGCTTGCTGTTATTTGGCTGGTAACAGTTTTGTCTGTTGTCAAGTGTACACTTTGATTTAAATTAACCACAATCAATTCGCTGTGTTCCCGTTATAGATGAGTGTTGCTTAAAATTGCTTGTTTTTTTACTAGTTGCAATTATTCACCACTGCTACCGCTATTATTTACACGTTGTGTTGCCATTAATTTGTTAATATCGTATAAAGGAATTTTACAATTTCGATTTTGCATAAATATATAGTTTAATTTTTTTTTTTTTTTTTACGTAATATGCTCACTTTTCCTTACGTACACTTTAAAGTTATTATTATTTTATTTTTTTGTTTTTTTTTTCTCGCTTTAAATTTATGTTCGTAACCGACTGCGCCACTAAAGATATATTATTAGGGAAGTGATTTATAAGCTTCGATTTTAATAATAATCTGACGATCCGAAATAAAACACGACAATTTAAAAGTCGTTTTAAATTTTATTTATTATTATACAATATTTGAATAATGTCCGAATCATTACCAAACCAGATCGTGACTAAAGTCAAGCTTAAGGGACCACTCTTGTCGAAGTTCACGAACGAGAGAGGTTCAATATAGTGTACTCGAATGTATTGAGAATTACCGTTTTAAGCACAATAAGGTAATTCCATGACTACAGGCTGCATGCAGGAACTGAATGGAGTGTCGGTTTTTTGCACTTAATTATATTTGTGTGTTTTTCACTTTTTCTTCACTAAAATTGGCTGCGCGTTCATCTTCCATAAAATCCACAAACTAAAACGTTAATTTTGACATATCAGCAGCTGATAAAATTTTGATATCATTTTGATATACATTTCTGATGCAAAATTGACATGTTTTTCAATGATATCAAAAATATATCAAAATGATATACAAAAATTGTATATCAGCAGCTGACAAATTTTTGATATCATTTTGATATACATTTCTGATACAAAATTGACATGTTTTTCAATGATATCAAAAATATGTCAAAAAGCAGCTGATACATTTTTGATATCATTTTGATATATAGTACATTTCTGATACAATGACAAGAACTTGACAAATTTTCTTGATCGGGAACAAAGAAACAATTAGCTGATATAATGACGAAGTTATTAGATAGTTTTATTACACTTCGAAATTCTTTAAAATTGTCTAATTGAGAGAGGGTATTAGAAGTACTTATTTGTATAATACGTGCTTATTTGTTTATTTAAAAACAAAAGAAGGTCGAAATTATTTCATCATATGTGACCTGGTCTATGAAAAAGGTACTTACGTGTCCAAAAAAAAATTTTACAATTTTTTGCCGATTCGCATAAATTGACCCTTGTTTTCCAGCTATTTTCACGAAATTTTTTTTTCGCACGTAAGCCCCCTTTTCATAGACCAAGTCACATGTATGAAATAATTTTTTCATATTAAATATTCAGAAGGCACCGAAACATTCTAATTTTTCCTTAGTTACAAAAATATACGTAATAACTATTTTACAAGAATTCCAAACCGCCTATTGATTTACCCTACTAGTCAACATATAACAGAAACAGATTCAAATATTTAGAAAACATAAAGATCATTGAGAACAAGTGTTATTGAAATTATCGCAACACAACTTCTCAATAACATTACATTTCACAAGTTAATCCAGAAATCATTCGAAATTTAATAACATAGGCTTACAAAAAAAAAAATGTCATGGTGTTTTGACCAGACTATGTGTTTCCTAGGGACTTTGACGTCCTGAATCCGAATCTTGGGTCCGCTTTTTTCCAGAACGTCTGATAAAAAAGATTTCAAGGTCGTATGGGGGGGTTCGTGTGTCGTTTAGTGATAAATTCGCTAAAATTTTGAAACTAATATTTTATCATTGAGTTCTTAGGTCTTAAAAAGAATATGTGATGAAAAAGGGTATCTCGGACCTAGTTTCGAAGATATAGCCATCGGAAGATCCGGTTATATCTTCTATGAAAACCGCTATAAGTTGGGATCCCCTGGATGGATTTGGAAAATATTGGTGTTATATGAAAGGTATTTTGTTGTTGTTGTTGGTGTTGTTGATTTATTTTTTTGTTATAATTGAAAAATTTTACAAAATTTTAAAAAAGGTCATATCTCGAAAACTATGAACCCAACTGAAAATATGTTCAAAACATTTTTATAGGCTGTCAAATTATCTTTCATATGACACCAATATTTTACAAATCCATCCAGGTGTTCCTAACTTATAGCGGTTTTCATAAAAGATATATCCAGATCTTCCGATCTCTATATCTCCGAAACTAGGTCTGAAATCATAGATGGGCACACTGCAGTATTTATTGACTGCATTAACAATTTCAATTATCAATAAAATTTTATTGATTACTGATATTTAGTTTGCATTACCAGTAAAGTTTTAGTGATTACTGGAAAAATATCAGTAAAAATAAATATTTACTGTTTACTGAAAAAAAAAAATAGTAACCAGTAAGTTTTTATTGATAATGCAAATTAAATTTGCTTTACCAGTAAATTTTACTGATTACTGAAAAGAATTGCAATAAAAATAATTTCTTACTGGTTACTGACAAAAAATTGCAGTAAAAATATATTTTTACTGATTACTGAAAAAAAAAAAACAGTAACCAGTAAGTTTTTATTGATAATGCAAATGAAATTTGCATTACCAGTAAATTTTACTGATTACTGAAAAGAATTGCAGTAAAAATAATTTTTTACTGGCTACTGGAAAAAAATTGCAGTAAAAATAATTTTTACTGATAATGAAAATAGTTACTGGTAGTTAAAAATCAATGCACAATCCTAAAGTAAATATGAAGCAAAAACCATCCAAAGTAAATAAAACACAATATTTAAGTTGGAAAATTATACAAAAACCAACTTTTATTCTATTTTCCTAGAATACTCAATTGCTACTGAACTTTGTATCAAGCGTAGAATTTACACGAAGCTTTTTATACACCGTTAGCTTTCCTCAGAACAAGCAATTCGAAATTTTCATCGTTGAGGTTTTGCCTTCTGGAGCGATTCACAATCCCATGAAAACAACCGTTCTACAGGTGCAGATGACGGTAATGGGGTATTGTATTTTAAAAACACGTTTTTAATTGCTGGATGGTTTTTCAGACAATTTGCAGTTGGTACAAAATGGTTTCCTGGAGATAATTTCCAGAGTCAGTGGAAACACACTGTTCGCTAACATCTGTTAAAGTACATATACAAATAAATGTATAAGTAGAAATATTTAATGGAAAATTAAGTGTAAAAATTACTTTCTTCCCCGAAATCGAGGAATGCATTTTTCGGTATGTCCGGCAGAACCCGAGTTTTTACGGCTATTTCGCCATATTTCGCCACATAAGTGTTCAACATTCTCCTTACATCTTCTTCTGTTTGCGTTGTTGCTGTTTCTAACAGAGACTTTACAAAGCGTAATTTTATATCCGGAATAGATATAGCCGCAATAACAGCATCCCAAGCGTCAGGCTGCAGTTTGAAATATTTTTCAAATCTTTTAATCAAAGCTTTAAGCATTTCTTCGCTTACTTTGGCTAAATACTTAAGGCTTGTGGGGTCTAAACGACGCATTTTTATCTTTAAGGATACTATTGCAGGGACAAAGTAACCAAAATACATAATTTTTTCGCCCTGAAGAAAATCAATCGCCTATGCTATAGGCCCCATAAGCTTTATGTATTCTTCCAAGTGCTCAAGCTCGTCATTGAGAATGGTAGGAATTTTGAGCAGAAAACACAATTCCGCTGATTTTTCTTTATGTTGCAGTAGCCTCTTTACGGAATCATAAAGTGAGTTCCACCTTGTTATGGTTGGAGTTAATAAACTGTCATTTATAACCGACTGTAGTCAGATTCTGCAGATTTTTTCAATAATCGTAAAATTTTACTGATAATGCAAATTAATATCAATAAAAGTTACTGATTACTTCTATTTTTCCAGTAAATAGTAAAATTTACTGATTACTGATATTTTTTCAGTAACCAGTAAAATTTTACTGGTAAAATGTGAAATTGCAATATCAGTAAAATTTACTGCTTACTGATATTTTTTCCAGTAACCAGTAAAATTTTACTGGTAATTAAATGTGAAATTGCAGTATCAGTAAAATTTACTGCTTACTGATATTTTTTCCAGTAACCAGTAAAATTTTACTGGTAATTAAATGCTAAATTGCAATATCAGTAAAATTTACTGCTTACTGATATTTTTCCCAGTAACCAGTAAAATTTTACTAGTAATTAAATGTTAAATTGCAGTACCAGTAAAATTGACTGCTTACTGATATATTTTCCAGTAATCACTAAAATTTACTGGTAATGCAAATTTGATTTGCATTATCAATAAAAATTTATTGGTTACTGCTTTTTTTTTTAAATTATCAATAATACTTTATTGGTAATTGCAAATTAAATTGCAATATCAGTAACAAATTTATTTTACTGGAATTGTACTGGTACTGAAAAGTGCCCAACTATGTCTGAAATACCCTTTTTGATCACATATTCTTTTTTTAAGGACTAAGAACTCAATGATAAAAAATTAGTTTCAGAGTTTATCACTAACCGACACATGTCCTCCAAATGACCTTGAAATATTTTTCTCAGACGTTTTGGAAAAAAACGGACTCCGGATTCGTATTCAGGACGTCAAAGTCCCTAGGAAACACATAGTCTGGTCAAAACACCATGATATTTTTTTTTTTTGTAAACCTGTGTAATTTTAAATCGTGCTAAGGCTTTGTTGAACAATAAAGAAAATTATCAGCTACCAACAATAAAAATACATTGATGGTTGGAGCTTACTGTTCAGTGTGGCAAAAAATTGTATTGCTCCTGACCGCATCATTTCTTGAGTGTGAAAGTATTTTACATCGATGTGCTTGCTTCATGGATTTATTTTGTAGCATTCTATTATCTTTGAGCCACTTTGGTATATCCGAAATCATTTAATAATGTTTTCAGCCAAACAGCTTCTTGCGGCGCTTCTGCAAGTGCAACCAGTTCTGCTTTTGTTGACGACAGACAGTGAAACATTGGTTTTGCTTGCGGCTGGAATAGCTTATTGTGGCAGAACCAAGCATAAAAATGTATTGACTGGTGGATTTTTGATCCTTCATGTCACCTGCCCAATTGTCATCAGAGAATCCAGTAAGGGTAAAATCTGCTTTCGTTCCAACACACAACTGAAAGACTTGAGTTCTTTTGAGGTACTTCAGCACCCTTTTAACCTTCAACCAATCTCTTTTACTTGGGTTACTAGTCTTACGTCATATATATCGAAACTGCTGCAGAAATATCCGAATCCGAACGCCTTACGATATTTATGGTTACGATCCAAAAGTTCTTCTTTCTCAGAATTCTTTAAATAGCCAGGATCTAGAGGAATTTTAGAGATATTTATGTGCTTCACCTAAACCATATTCTTTTAATAATTTATTGATGTAATACTTTTGATTCATATAGATAATCCCATCATCATTCCGAAGGATTTCAATGCCCAAATACAATTTAATACTACCAAGATCAGAAATTAGAAAATGTTGTTGAATATAATCTATAATTTCTTCAGTGGCGATTATTATGTCATCGACATAAATCAGTATATATAGTATATAATCTGTCGGCGTTTCCTCTTAAAAAAAAAAATACAAGCACAAAAGTATGCAAATCGGTTGAAGTTTTATTAGGAAGAGAAAAAATATTTGAATAAAATTATATTTTGAAAATACAAAATATCAATGTGAAACAGATTCAAATATTTAGAAAACATGGAAAAGTATATATATTCTTGATCAGCAACACCCCTTGAGTAAGTTGATATAGCTATGTTTGTTTGCCTGATGCAAAATGCAATATTAAGAGGATTATTTGTGATAACACAAGCAAAATACACACAGATACTGTGGATAAAAAGTACAACCTCCAAACAAAATTGAGGTGAACTCGGACAAGAGGGCGTGGCACTTCCCATATAAGCAAAAGATTGAAAATGATAGACTAAAATCGTTTTTTAAAATAATCGAACCAAATTTCACGCAGGCACTAAGGACCGTAACTGCAAGCTCTGATCAAAAACAACAAGAGGGCATGACACCTTTCATATAAGCAAAAGTTTCAAAATGGTATGCTGAAAGCGTTCTTTGATAAAACCGAAACAAATATTACTCAGACACTAAAAACAGTAACTACAAACTCTGATCAAAAACAAGACGGCGCACAGTGGGAAAAAATGGAATAAATTCTCGCCACTCCTGTAATAAACACGGGTTTTCGTGGTGAGTGCTGCACGCTGACTTGGCTCGGCTTAGCTCGTCGGAAAATGGTGGTCCGTTGCACTCCTGACCCATTACAAAAAATATAAAATGCGTGCATTGGATGACTTCAAAAGAAAAGGAAAATGGAGAAAGAATGAAAAACTGCTTTACACAAAACAATTCGACACTTCCACATGGGCAGCAGTTCAATTCAATTCCAAATGTGCATTTATTTTATCATGCACTGGGCGGCCCACCCTTTGACCGTGGGGTCACCATTGGCGTACTTTAAGCCCATCTGTTTTCAAGTATGCCCCGAATCCACATACTCTTTACTGCATACCCTTAATCTTTAGAATTTTACTCCTACTCCATCATGATTGAACAACACTTTCACAATTTAAGACAAATTGACATTTTTATTACATATGCAAATTATGATACGCTAAAAAAACTTCACAGATGATCAATAGAAAAAAAAAGTAAAATGAAATAGATATAGACAATATTAACAGCAATTACAAATATTTCTATTATTACTATCTTTCTTCTTATTTTTGTGAAATACTTACAAAAAGAATTCCACTTAATTACTGATCATGATTTCTTCTTTAACTAATTTCTTTTAAAATTATTTTTTTTAAAATTATTTATTTCATATTAAATTTTTAAAAGATTTTTATTATAGGTCCCAAAGTGGGTTAAGTGAACTTAAAGACACACTATGAAACACACATAACGACTATACTAAATAATAATATAAAATATGCACAGAAAGGATGATAATATTTAAGAATCTTAATTAATATATATATATATACCGAGAGTATGTTCTAATTATTTAACTTTCTTCTTTCTTTATCAATTTTTCTTTTATATTAAACCTAATATTCTTTCTTTTTTTATGTAGTTATAATTTTCCAATTACACATTCTCTGTTTTTTTATCTATCCTTTTTCCTTACGTTTACTTTAGATTTCTTTACAGACAGAAATATTCCAAATTGTGCCTTGGCCTGAAACTAGTTGCAAATATTTAAGCTTACTTCTGTTTACATTTTGTTTGCAAATCAACTATTTTTCTTGTAACTTATTTCAATAGGACACAAATCTTTGTATACTTCACTGATCCTTTTACAAAACAAAATTCTATTTCTTAAATGCGGGATTTATGGAAATCACGGATATTTTCTTTTTCTTTGGCGCAACTGTCATTTTTTTTCTATTTCCAAAATTTACATAACTTTAGCTCTTCTTCACTGGTCGACACCCGTAACCCTGTCGGACTATGGTACCAAATTCCTGCCAGGACCTCAAGTCGAATTGTGGGAGCTAACTAACTGGATCAATTATAAGACTGTGACGCAAAAATAAAACTAAAATACCGTACTTTAGACTTACAGGATTTTCTTGATTTTAAACAAAACTGTCAGCGTAATCATAAATTTTACATTATTTTTTTTAATGCTAATACATTCTAAATAAACTTTGGTTTGAAATATTCCAAGAGACAATAAGATAAATTAACACGATTTTTCATTGTTCTTACTCTTTCCTTAAAAATCCATACGGTTTAACGTCCCTGTGTAGCAAATATTATCAGCATGCGACAGCGCTGGTAACAGCAAATACACCATAAAAATGCAAATGGTTATGGCTACAACTTGCAGTATTTGAAGTATTGAAATCTTGGTGATAGTTTCCACCGCTGGTTCTTTTCCGGTTGCATGAATTTACTTAGTGGTCAAGAATGGATCTGATACTGGACGATCCGCTGTATTTGTTGTTTTCTAAGACCGATGTATCGTGGGCTTAGTTTTGATGTCCTCAAAAATTGGAATCTGAGACTTCTTACAGCCTTTTGGCCATTAATTGCGGCTTTCAAATAAATGTATGGGATTTTACCCGGAGCACATCTGCTCTCAAAAATGATCACTTTCTGCTGCAGCTTATTTCTTTTTGATGCTTTTAAGGTTTGATAAGTTGTGTTCACTTTTTGGAGTATCAATGGTAATACCACATGTTTGATTTTATTAACTTGATGTGTAAACTTATTAGTTAGTGCTTACTTTATGATTTGCACCTTACTCGTTTCGCTGCTATATCCAGAAAGAAAGATGAATTCGGAAAATGTCCGCTGGTTACCCAAAACCTCATGCCTTCCTTTTTGGTTTTTTTATTTCGTTTATTGAACTTGGATGCAATTGCTTGTCATTTCTTCGATACTCGTTTCTTGGGACCATTCACTTCGTCAAATTTTTAAAGTAGGTTCTACACTACCAATTTTTTTTCCCAATGTGGTCGTCACACTCCACCATTTTGAGGGGGTGGGGGTAATTTTTTTTTAAATCACTTCAAATATGCTTTATTTTAAGATTTTGGTGAGAGATTTTTGAAATATTGGTTATAGCTGTTTTGAATGATTGAAACGTCCACTAACCACCATGCTGAAGAAACAGATTTATACCAGAAGATTTATAGCAGAACTTATACCTGAAGCTAAAATGTTTATTCAAAAAAATCAATCGTGAAAAGAGTGCTTTGTGAAACTAACTAACTTGAGATACAAAAAAAAAAATTTTAAAAAAAATAAAAATTTTTAATGAAAAAAAAAAAAAAAATTAAAATTATAGAAAATGAAAAAAAAAAAAATTAATAAAAATACAAAAATATACAAAAAAACTTTTAAAACTCCTTTGACGACTGCTACCTTGACGCGGTAAAGGGTCTTAATTCTCAAACTGAAAAGATAACTAAAAGCAGTCATTTAGTCATTTCAGAATGGTGGTTAGTGGACGTTTCAATCATTCAAAACAGCTATCACCAATATTTAAAAAATCTCTCACCAAAATCTTAAAATATAGCATATAAGAAGTGATTTAAAAAAAAATTACCCCCACCCCCTCAAAATGGTGGAGTGGCGAGAATTTATTCCATTTTTTCCCACTGTGCGGCGTGGCACATCCCATATAAGCAAAAGTTTAAATATGGTATACTGAAAGCGTTTTTTGATATAACCGAACAAAATTTCACTCAGACACCAAGAACGCTAACTGCAAGCTCTGATCAAAAACAAAACAAACTCGTACAAGTGGGCATGGCACGTCCCATATAAGCAAAAGTTTAAAAATGCTATACTGAAGGCGTTTTTTGATATAACCGAACCAAATTTCTCTCAGACACTAAGAACATTTATTGCAAGCTCTGATTAAAATACGGAGTTGGAACAAAAAGGCGTTTGACCTTCCATATTAGCAAAAATTACTGACTTCTGATGTGCAAGCAAATCCAACCAAATTTCGCAGAGATGGAATAGTTGGTGCAATAATTAATGAAAGATCTGAGCAAAACCTTAGTGAATTCGAACAAGATTGCATGACACCTCCCGTACAAGCAAAATTTGAAGAATACAGTGTAGGGTATTTAAATTTTTGGCCAGGCCAAAGATATTACCCTTATAGCTTAAACACAATTGGAGCGTACGACGAATATTCGCTGTCAAAACAAATTCGTCGACGAAGTTCGTTCTGTAAAACACAATCAGAGAGACGACGGCAATAGTTGTTTTTATTTTAAATTGTTGTTTATGTTTTCGGGCGGCAATTTTAATAAATAAAAATTAAATAAAATCTCATATTCTTTGAATTTCTACTAAGAAATCTGCAAATTTTTGATTTAAAACGTATTTTTCCAGTTTGACATTACCAAAAATCGTTGCCGCCGGCGGCAAAATTAAAACTAGTTCTATTGTAACGAATATTCGTCGGGCGAATTTCGTCGTACGGTGCGGTTGTGTTCAACTTCATATACTCTTTTGTGTTTTAATTTTGACAGCGAATATTCGTCGGGCGAAATTCGTCGTACGCTCCAATTGTGTTTAAAGCGTTACTATTTTTTTATTTTAGTTTCTGTCAAAGCAGTGGTGCCAACTTTTGATTTAAAAAATCCACTAGAATGATTCAAAAATACTTTTTTAATTCAAAAGCCGAAACATTAAATATAGTTAACTTAATTTTCACAAATTTTACTCAGATACAATTGCTATTGCTTTATCGTTTATCTTTATTTTTTTTAAGTTGGCTGTCAAAATCCAGTAGAAAATGGAAAAATGTCAATAATGTTGGAAAAATTCAGCACTGCGAAATGTTTTATTATGCAAAATGTCAACTATATTAGAGATATCACGGTTGCATATTGCTTTTTTGTAAAAATGTCAACGATTTTAAAAAAAAAGTATCCATGTTGCAAGTGTTCCTTCTAGAGAGTGAGTATATTCTCGAAAAGGGAGTTTCCAGACAGATTTACGATAAGGCTGCATCAGCAACAAAATAGTAATGAAACATGACGTCTGAACCGGGAAAATCTTCCGCAAGTTCGTTGTCAAATATCTTTTTCCCAAAAGTAGAATTTCTTAATAAACCACCATCTCTAACTTCTGTATGCGCCAACATCGACAAGAGTGAATTTATACCTAATTGCTGTTGAATACTGCTAATAAGGCCTAGGAATTTTAATATTAAAGTAAGTTGGCGGAATATGTTTTCCATCAAGCGCTCCTAAACAGTTCTGCAACTTCGTAGTCTCTAAAAATTTACTTGCGATTTCTTTCCATTCTCCATTATTACATTATTATATGCAAACTACCCAAAACATTCCTTCGTACCTCACAAAATTCGAGAATAATGGATATAGATGATTCCAAACCAATCCTTAATTTCATTGATAACTCATGCAGTACACATCTATGAGCTAAGTAACTAAAACTTGCAATTCATATTATAAATAAAGTTAATATAAACAGACATAATTACAGTACTTATTGCAATGTAATATAGGGCCTCTGTTCTGGTTCTATAGCAAGGGTGTCAGCGCAGATCAAAGTGAACCAATTTTGGCTCACCTACAACAACAAGAATATTTCAGTACAACAATCACAGATATATTTTTTGTTGTTATTTTTTCAGCAAGTCAAAATTTTGCGATTTTATTGTTTTTTTGCATACACACATTATCGAACTCAAACCAACATAAAACAACAACAATGACTACGTTGCATCAAAAACAACAAACAATATGGGTACTGACGCATTGATGCGCAGTTGCGAAAATGCAAGTCTTTTCGCACTAACGCGTGAACGTTCAATGTACAAATGTCAAACTTTCGCAAATCGCATCGACGCAAGGACATTACGCATCAACGAGTGAATACCCCAAATTTTTGTGTGTTCTAGTTCTCAGAAATTTTAAAAATTGTTTTATATACAATTGTTTTTGTAAGCGATCCACAAAAAAACAACAAAAAATAGTTTTTGTGATTGTTGCCCTTCGAATTTGTAGTTGTTGTAAAAGCGAAAAATTTTGCGCTGACTGCGCTGCATGCGTTTGGCTCAGTGATTTTAAAACGCTGACACCCTTGTTCTATAGTTTTTCGGCTAAGCACCCTTGTTCTATAGCTTTTCGGCTAAAGCACTTTCTCAACAGTGGCTCAATCAAATTGAGCTAAGTTTTAAAATGTTCATAGCTTATTCTTGTCGATTTAAAGAACAGTTCCGGATTATTGGAGATCAGAATGTTTACTGCACTGGAATAGAAGCCATATTTATCCCGACTTCTAACCTCTCGATTTGACTTTCTACTACTATTTGCAAGTAGTCTTGAGAAGGTAACGTCTTCTAATGAGTCAATATCACTCATTTTAATAAATGGTTAACATTTTTTTAACTATTTATGTTTGGATATCTCAATGACTACGCTATTTAGCAATTTTGAAGAACGATCGAAAATTACAAGTTTTTTTTGTTGTACCTATATTTTTTTTTTTAAATTTTTATATGGAGATAATGTCGCAACCAGAAAGTGGCTTTAACCTGATTTATGATTATTTTTAGATTCAAATCGCTTACCGGACTTAGTCGGTAATATATACCAACTTTTTATTGAATTTTATGTTTAATTATTTCTTATTTTTATAGTGATTATTATCTTTTCGTCAACATCTTATAGCCTATTTCCACCGAAGATTTAACTGTGCTGAGATAATTATATCAAATTTTTAAATCCTACCCATTTCCACCGGCCGAAATAGATTTATTTCTGTCAGTAAATGTCAGAAGCAGTAAAATTAAACTTGTATTTAATTTTCTTCTTAATGAGCCTTATCGTAAATCTGAAGGGAGTTTCCATTCTCCCCTCCCGGAGAAGGAGCACTGGAAGTAGTGAATATTTTATGTATGGAAACTCCCCTTCCTGCAGGGATACTTTTTTTATTTTAATATCGTTGACATTTTCAGAAATAACCAGTTTGCAACGCTGTGTTTTTCCAAGAGCGTTGAAATTTTGCACAAAAACAACATCTGGCAACGCCGAGTCTTGCCCATATCTTTGACATTTTGCGCAAACAACCAGTCTAAACGCTGATTTTTTCCAATTCCGTAAACATTTTTTACAAAAAAAAAAAACATGTGGCAACGCTATTTTCCATAAAGCGTTGACATTTTTTTCCATTTTCCACTGAATTTGACAGCTGACTTAAAAAAAAAGATAAACAAGCTATTGCATCTGAATAAAAGTTGTGAAAATTGAGTGAGTGCTTTGCTTTTTTAATTAAAAAATGACTTTTTAATCATTTTAGTGGATTTAAAAATCAATTGTTGGCACCAAGAAATTAAAAAAAAAAAAATAAAAAATATGAAGTAAAAAGTTGTTTTAGTAGAACCACAATAAGTTGGAAACGCTTGGTTGGATATGTTGTTGTTGTTTATTTCTATCATAGGTACAATATTTACATTAGCTTTGTTTGATGATTGCTCTAGAGTACTCTGAAAAGTGTTCGATGAGTCTGCTCCAAGCTGCTCTTTTCTGCTCTAGGTTTTTATGTAGAGCAGCTTGGAGCAGCAAATTTTCATAAGAAAAATCAAAACAAAATAAATATTTTTAAAATTTATCATCAATTTTGATATTCATATTTCATTTTTAACATAAAAATATGTAAATATTTCTAAATTTTTGCTGATTTTCTCAAAATTGCTTGTTTTGTGTTTTTCGAAATTTCTGCTCTGCCCTACTCTACTCTACTCTAGCCTGCTCTAAAAGTCATATGACAGTTTTCAAAAGCTGCTCTACTCTGCTCTGCTCTACTCTGATCTAAGTTCGTCAAACAAAGCTATTAATAGTTACAAACTTTGAGATTTAATCATATGGATTTTACAGCAAATGAATTCAATTTAATAATAATGATTAACAGTTAAATACGAATAAAATTTATAGGAAAATGATAGTTAAAAACCTATAATAATATTACAATAACACTAGTTAAAAGAAATGATTAAGTCAGGTTTTTCGTTCCACTATAATAAATAGAGGAACAAAAAACCTGCTTATTGTAAACTCCGTACAAGCGCGTAGGTTGAAAGCCTGCATTCATTAAAAAATTACAGGCTCATATCAATAATGACATTTGAAATCGTTTTTTCATGCGCTATCGTATGCAACTCTGATGTTGAAAACCTTTGCGGTAAACCTAAAATTGTTTTTAAATTTTTATTTTGTATAATTTGAAGTCGTTTTAAATGAGTATTTGCACAATTTTTCCAAACGGGACAAGCATAAGTCAGAATGGGCCTAATACACTCAAAAGTATATGGAAAGACCACTTGCAGAGTTGGTGGACCAACATTTACAGCAAGAACAGAAGAATTTCTATGATAATTTACACATATGTAGATCCACTGAAAATACATGTCTTTCTCAATGGCTGGTTCTGATATTAGTGCGCTTCCAAGCATTTTATCTACACTGGTACAAGGTGTTGGCGCTACACTTACTGATGTTAATGATGTTGTCTTCCGTTTGGCTTTCTTCGAAGGCGAATATCTGTTCTATACGCAGGATCAATTGAGTTCGGAAACCACAGCACATTATGTGGGACAGGCACTCGAACAGTTAAATGCAAATTTGGGAAAACCAAGGAAAAGAATTAACCAACTTTTAATGGCAATATAATAACAGGTACTGAATTAAAAATACTGTACCATATTGTACCAGAGAAATATGACGATTATGGGAGGATGGAGTGGTTGGAAAATTTGGAAAATCGCTCTTTGTTTGATACTGCAATTATAGACTATGAAATCTTTATAGTTGGAGGTTGTAAACTTGACGTGCCTGTTATTTGTCTAAATCTCTTGCAGAGACTTAAGGAATGTTAAGCCCATGTCCAAACAACGTCAAAATGTTTCCGTAGCTGCATTTAAAGGATTTTTATATGCGATGGGCGGTGATGATGGAGAAAAGTATGATACAAAAACAAACACATGATAGTCGACGAAGTTGTAGTGCTGCGATTTTAAACGAAAAATTGTATGTTGTTGGAGGTCGCAATAACTTCGGATGTTTGGGTTTGGATTTAGCTGAATGCTATGATCCAAAACTAAATGTGTGGACCAGGATTGCATCTCTGAGTAAAGAAACGTGCTTTGAAGCTTCAGTAATCAATTTAACATATCACAAAAAAATTCGGCTAATTTTTATTTTTTCTTGATGTGCTAAGTAATCCATATAGCCTGGTCGTTGGAATTAAAAAAGGCGTCGAAGATTTGTTCTATGAACCATTCCAGGTATGCTTTTGTAATACAAATATTTTTGCTATCAGAATAAGAAACAAACGATATGCATATTTTAGGGTGCTATACAAGGACCTGAAGGATTTGCTGATTGTCTTGTCTTAGGTGTAAAGTCATTGTTTGGTCGTACAGTTGGTGGTGCAGTATTAAAGTATGTATATAAACAAGCATTTCGCTCACAAAATACATATAAAAAGTAGTTGTAAATGCTATGAATTTTTTTAGGATTACTGGTGCTGTTGGCAAAGGCTTAGCTGCGTTGACATTTGACGATGAATATCAGAAAAACGGCGCCAGGCTATGAACAAAAAGCCAGCCAAGTGAAGTTTGGTTGGATTATCTCAAAAAACTCTCTCAGTATAGCATTTTGAAACTTTTGCTTATATGAGAGGTGCCACGCCCCCTTGTCCGATTTCGCCCAATTTTTGTTGAGAGCTTTCAGTTATGATTCTTAGTGTCTGAGTCGAATTTGGTTCGAATATCTCAAAAAACGCTTTCAGTATAGCGTTTTGAAGCTTTTGCGTATATGGGAGTTGCCACGCCCTTTTGTCCGATTTTATCCAGTTTTTTCTTAAAGCTTGCATTTATAGTTCTTAATGCCTGAGTAAAATTTAGTTCGATTATCTTTATAAACGGTTTCAGTATAGCGTTTTGAAGCTTTTGCTTGTATGAGAGGTGCCACGTCCTCTTGTCCGAATTCGCCCAAATTTTGGTCTGAGCTTGCGCATACAGTTCTTAGTATTTATGGGTATTTTGGTTGCATTATCAAGAAAAATACTCCAAAAGTAGCATTTTGAATATATTTTTTGTATGGGCGGTAGGCGTGTCTGTTGATCGATTTCGCTCATTTTCAATCCCCCTAGCTAAATTTGACAACGGAGGCAGTGTACCAAATTTCATTGAATTATCTTGCTTAGTTTTACCAAAAACTGTATTTCAACACACAGCCAGCCAGCCAGACAGACGGACATGGCTATATCGACTAAGGAGGTGACGCTGATCAAGAATACATATTCTTTTCTATATCTGCCACGCCTCCTTCTCTACGTTACAAACGGAAGGACAAAGTGAATATACCCTGGGTGTAGGGTATAAAAACAAAAAAATTTTATTGTAAGGCTCGTTTTCGTAACGTTTTATTGATCAGCGGGCATTGAAATTTAACGAAAACCAAACTTGCAAAAAATTTTTTTGTTTTTCTTTTATGCTTTTTGCCTTCTTTTTGTAATTTTGTTGGTGTTTTACATGAACACACTGAACAGTAAGCTTAAACCAACAATGTCATCTGATCCATGCTTGTTGGGTAGCCAATAATAGGTGCGTTTTTTTCGGCATTCTATCTGGACTTTCTTTAGCACTTTACGATAAATGTATGGGAAAGCAATAACAAATAGCGCTAAGCTAATGCACGTTAAATTAAAGTGGTAAGCTCCGCGGCTAAATATTGTTGCCGTTTGACACCGTTTTTTATTGATTATTAATCGGGTTTTTTTAATCGGTAATTGTGACTTCGCACTTGTTATCGATTGTAAGTTGACATTTGTGTGATGTTGACATTTCTGTGTAGTTTTAATTTATTTATTTTTTGCTATTGCTCGCTCGTCGGCTTTAGAAGTTATTGTGTTTCTTTAAAAAGTGTTTGTTTTATTTATATTTTAATTTAATTGAACGCATTCGCTTCTTCGTATGCCAATGAAATCCCTGTCAGCTATGGCGATAGATACTAAACGTTGTTGTCGCATACAAATTGGTTATTTGCTGAAAAAACTTTGTAAACGTTTTACTGCTGAGGAGCTCATTGAATTTATACCCGGTGATGATGAAGGAACACATCGTCGCCTTAAGAAAATACGCAAACAAATGTGACGTGATACACGCAAAAAATTAAACGAAGAAAAGGATAAGAGTTCCTTGGAATGGAAGAGTGTGACGTATGTATATAAACACGGTTTTGTTTTGATTGAGTTTGATTGGTTTTAAAAAAATTTATTTTTTCATTAGTATTGATGATGTTCTTGATGACTCTGATTCTGATTTACCGAATGGCATGATAACGCTGCAGCGGATAAATCTAAAATGAAATCTAAAAAAGATCGCGAGGATCCAGAGGATGTTGTAGATTTGGCAGATATAAAATCGATTGGCAATGTTTTAAGTGCGTTAGTATGAAAATACTCATTTGAAATTTAGTTAAAATAATGACTTTCCAAATATTTTATTACCAGCAAATCGTCCTGATTTATCCGGCACAAATGCAACTGCGAAATCGAAAAATAAGGATACAAATCGGCGATGATGGAGATAGCAGTAGCGATGATAATGATGGTGACGATGCTATGGAAACAAAACCAGTAGTCAAACGTGGCATGGAAGAGGATTCTAGTAATGATTAGAATATTAAATACAAATAACGGAAATGCAAAGTTTAATTTCTCAACAATTTAAGATAAAGTGAAACTCAACGCCTCAAATCGTAAACGTAAAGCTAACAATGCTACCAGCATGCGCTCAGGTAAAACTTCTACCTCGCGTTATACTGCCGGTGGCAAGGGCATACATCGACCTGTTATACAGCTAAATCGGGCAAATCAGCATATACAGGTAGTGAATACTCATCGAAAAAGGTAAAGGATGATATGAAAAAGAAAGGCAAAGTAGATCCATACGCTTCAGTAGAAATTCCGTAAATAAACGGTAAAATTAATTGAAACAATTCAAAATCATAATTTTAATAATAAAATCTTCTTTAATTTACTATATAGGTCACGCGATTTTGCATGAGTTTAAAAGCGCTGTTCAAACTTCACGCAAAGCAGCATTGAAAGGTGTGAAGAGCAAGATACAAAAATCTTTTAAAAAATTAAATGATTGCGGGTTTCTTTTTAAAATATAAAGTCAATATTTTATTGTAAGCTTGTAAAAAAAAACAGTTTGCAAGCAAGGCGTGTTAAATTAATTACTGTATAAAATGAAGTACGCAAACTAAATGATGCATATTTTTTTAAAATATTAGACTTATTTGGATCATTAAATACATTAAAAGTATTAAAATTACTTCTGGCCGTAAGTGACCTGAGAAAATTTCTGAATACATTTATTTTTGCATACAAAAGTTGAACTCGTCTTTGTACACGATTAATTATACATTTACAGTTTATTTAAATCGTCAAAGTATTGCTTCTCAATCACGCCTGTTCCGTAATCCGTATGGTTTCAATTACTTTTCATTTAGGAGCCTTTTTGATGAAAATGGTGAGTCACACGATAAAAAGTATTAGAATCTTTTTTGTGGAAAATTACAGGTTCTACAAATAACATTGACTTGCATTAACGAAAAAGTAACCGTCTAAGAAACATTCTTAAAAACATGGGAAAAATCGAAAAGTTAGGCTTTATCGAATATTTTCGAAACAGATACTTTTTAATAAATACAAATGAATATTATTTATAGAACCTGAAATGCTCCGCAAAAAAGATCCTTTACTTTTTATCGTGTGACTCACCATTTTGATCAAAAAGCCGCCTAACTAAAAAGTAATTGAAACCACGCGGATTACGGAACAGGCCTGAATATGTGTAGTCGTCCACTTATCATCTGGATCCACTCCAGCCATTGTCTCCTCATGAAAATTCAATTTATTGTTGTCATCTAATCAAGTTATCGTATGCGTACGACTGCCATAACCGGCTTCTGGTATATGCACATTTAATGCACTTAAGTGTTCTCCCCAATATGGTGCTCGTCGTTGTAGTCCCTTGGCGTACTTTTTCGAAATGTGCTGATGGTAAACTATCCAAAACCAAAGCAGCGACCTTCTTCATATTAATCAAGACCTGGTGGTACATTGCTGCAAAGTGGTCAGACAATTTTTCAACAAATTCATTGCTGATACCCTTCTCTTCAAATAAATTCATAAGTAAATCATATCGATAACCATCGAGCACATCACCAGCAACAGCGTATACTTTATCATTCCACTCGCCTTCAAAAATACACATTTCATAAATTTTTTGGTCATTGGTCGTCCTCCTGTGGTTTTCTTTGTAGGAAATTGTGGCTTGCTACGCATTTCACCCATATCGGGTTCATCAGCATTTGGATCAATTTCGGGTTCTTCCTCAGTGTCAACTATATGATTGACGTTGAAACTGACGACAAGAGAATCCATCCAAAGCAGTTGGCACAACTTTTGCTTTTTGTGCTTTACGCTCTGCGACAATTAGTTAAACTCAACCAATTCGCGTTCACCCTTGGTGTGAATGTGATGTTTAATACCACAACCGCAGCTACATCCTAAGCTTGGCTTTTGAACATTTAAAACCATAGCATGTCCATTACCCGAATAATCTGGATTTTTCGACATGTGCCAAATGCTGTAAGTTGCTTTTACCGAAAATATTTTTCAGCGAATTTTCCTTGGCACTGGCGCCGATATTGAAAAAACATAATGTGACTTTGTTCGAACCATTACTTTTTCTGTAGAAAACTATTTAATTTTTTCTAGAAAATTTTGTAAAAAATTAACCAAAAAAAAAAAACCGAAACATAAACAAATGTCAGCTATTAATAAAGAAGAACATCATTTTCGAAAGTGCTATTCACAATGCAGCGTTTTGTTCGACCCACCGTTAGCACATTTAAGCCCACTTTAAGCCCACTTGCCACGAAAACGCACCTAATGTTAATCATTTTCTGTCCCTAAAAACAATTAATATTATTTTTATAATTTTTAATTTTAATATTAGGGTTTCGTTGACGGTGTCACTGGTGTTGTAACTAAACCTGTAGCTGGCGCTAAAGAAGCAGGCGTTGGCGGTTTTTTAAGGGTCTTGGTAAAGGTGCCATTGATTTGGTTGCACGTCCCACAGCTGGTGTAGTTGATTTCGCAAGTGGCTGCTTTGATGCAGTTAAGCGTGCTACAGAGACAGGGGAAAATGTAAATCGCTTTCGTCCACCACGTTTTATATATTTAGATATGGTGCTACGTCCGTACAATCGCGATGAGGCTAATGGCAACAAAATACTTAGGTAAATAAATTTTTACATTAATATTTCAAATTTGGATTGTTTTCTAAATTTTCATCACATTTTTTCCAATAAACAGAGAAATAGAAAAAGGCAAATATGCAAACACCGACCCTTTGTGCACTTTGAAGAGATCGTGCAAAAGAATGAATTTATGCTTTTTACCAACCCTCGCATTATTTATGTTACTAAAAATTATCTCCTTGGCACATGGACGGTATGTTTTCTTTTTCAATTCGAATTTATTAATGTTTAATTCATTGAAATATGCACATTGTTTTTATAGGTACAATGGACATACCTTTGGAATGAAATATCTGATATCAGATCGTACTTAAAAAAAGGAAAGAAAATGGGTTTCTTCTCAACGCATGAATCACAACGGAAAATCGTAATTATGCCACAAAAAGTGCGGCGTAATAATGTAACTCAAATAATGGAATCTCTTCGTAATGAAACATCATAGGTTGCTGTTCGGTAGTATCATAAGAATGGAAGCTGTATAACGCACACTTGTCACATTTATTGTGTAAGACAATGACATTTTTGCGTACCAAAAAATAAAAAAGATAACTTAAAAAAAGTTAACAAAATTAATTTTTCTACTAAAAATTGAATCGGTGGCTTATGAAACCTCATGTTACATTTTGTCGTTTTTCGAATATACGCACATAACCGAATTATTAAGATTTTTGTGATTTTCAAGGCTAAAAAATTCCAGTGAGGGCAGAAACCCCCGATGTCCTGCATGTAATATGTGGGATTTTTGAACACATCGTTTTAAATTTCTACGTTTCATCATTATATTTTAATAACTTTTATTTCTTGTATATTTTATGCCGAAATTATTTCAAAAATAAAATGTTGTAAATACGCCATAATTTATCATTCAGGCCTGTTCCATAATCCGTGTGTTTTCAATTACTTTTCATTTAGGAGGCTTTTTGATGAAAATGGTGAATCACACGATTAAAACTTTTAGAATCTTTTTTGTAGAAAATTACACGTGCTACAAATAACATTAATTTGCATTAACGAAAAAGTAACCGTTTAGAAAATATTATTAAAAACAGCGAAAAGTCGAAAAATTCGACATTATTGAATATATCCGAAACAGTTAGTTACATTTTTGTTAATATAAATCAATGTTATTCGTAGAACGTGTAATTCTCCACAAAAAAGATTCTGATACTATCTATCGTGTGATTCACCATGTTCATCAAAAATCCCTACAAGTGTGGAGAAAACCAAACTCAATTATTGATAAAACTTTTCGAACTTATGTATTTCCACTTAAAGTTTCTATTATTATCAATAGTTCCAGCTTTTAAATAATTTTTTACTTAATACATAGTTTCTTCCTCTTAAAAACATGCATTTTGTAACATGTGGTATTTCAAAAGCCAGCGATTCAATTATTCCAACTTAATTGGTAATATGCCTTGATTGTTTTCTTTTAAGATTTCTTGTCAAAACGTTAACTTGCTCACATATAATATAACATTTCCTTCTTAAGCTACCTCGCCAAGTACGCGGGAGGAATTTGGTATATTTTATTTTTATGTCACAAACTATTTTAAATAAATTTTTATAAAATTTAAGCTATACTAGATGAATAAATCAATAAATAAAATAAAAAAATTCGTTATATAATTTTGACTTTAAAACTAAAAAAAAATAACTGTGAATTACAGTTAATCTAGAAAAAACAGTAATTGAATTTTTGACTGTAAAACCATTTAAATAACTGTGATTTACAGTTAATCTAGAAAAAAAACAGTAATTGAATTTTTGACTGTAAAACCGTTTAAATAAATGTGAATTACAGTTATTTGATAAAAAACAGTTTTTGTCATTTGACTGTAATTTTTGACGGTTGCAATAAATTGTAAAAGACAGTAAAAATAAAAATAACCTACAATTTCCAGCCAAAATGACTGTAAAAGTAATGGGAGTCTTTTTGACTGTTTTTACAATTGTTTTTACTGTTAAATCTGTTGTTTTTCCGTCATATTTTTTTGAGTGTACATAATTTGTAGAGTAGCATTTTGTTTTTAATGCTTAGTTTAGATTTTTTATTCATAAGCGAATAAAGACTTCTGCTGCATCTAGTTGCTTTAATGCAAATGCTTTCTATATGCTGTTTAAATATGAATTTCTCATCAAGAATAACTCCTAAATACTTGTCTGAGTTTGAAAATGGTATTAAGTTCCCTTGCACTGAAAATGGTCTAGAGGGAATTCTCTTTGGAGATTTGTTGAATGGAAATATTATAGCTTGGGTTTTTGCACTATTAACTTTAATTTTTAACTTGTCAAAATATTTAGTAGCTTTGGATAGTGCCCTCTGCATTTTTTAACAATAGCATTAGATACTGTACCCGATATTATCAAAGCGCTGTCATCTGCATGAAAAGCTTAGTCAACATAAGTAGAAGATTTAAAGTCAGAAGTGTATAGAGAATATAAAAGCGGTGATAATGCTGAACCCTTTGGCACTCCGGCAGGAATTTGCCTTTCAGAAGAATTAAAGCCCTCCACTTGCACGATAAAGAATCTATTAGTGAGGAAACTTTTTATAATTTTTATAAGGTACAATGGGCAGTGTAAAATATTTAACTTATATATTACGCCATCATGCCAAACAGAGTCAAACGCTTTCTGTATGTCTAAAAACACAATTCCAGTAGACTTTCTCATTCGTTTGTTTTCTTTTATAATATTAACCACTCTTTTGACTTGGTGAGTCGTACTATGTTCCGCTCGGAATCCAAACTGAAATCTGTTTATAACATTGCTTTCTTCAGCAAAACTTTTGAGCCTAACCAGCAAAATTTTTTCAAAAGTTTTCTCTAAACTGCTAAGTAAACTAATAGGCCGATAGCTGTTGGGTAGTTTTGGATCTTTGTTTGGTTTTAAGATTGGTATAACTTTTTCTTTTTTAAATATTTGTGGGAAGTAGGAAAACTTAGGCAAAAATAAAATATTTTAACGAGAAAATTTAAAGCCGATTCTGAAAGTTTTTTTAGTAGAATATTATTAATTCTATCGAAAACAGGAGCTTTACGATTCTTTAGATTATTTATAATGCATGAGATTTCTACAACGTCAAAGAAAGATTGTAAATCTTCATTATGAAAGTGATCACTAGATAGACCAGTAACATAACTACTGACAAATCTGTCAATAGAGTGAGTAGAATTAGTAGTCGTAGAATGGGGTTCAGAAAATTGGTCAGCTATAGCTCATTTCTAAGATTGTTTATATGTATGCAAATAAATTGATTTAATTGCATAATAATTGCGAGAAAACAGGTTTTTTCTTTAAGGTTTTTACTTTTAAAATTTTCTTCTATACATATTCCCAGTAGCTATGATTGAAGAACATACGTCAGATAGAATTAAAGAGTTAGGCTTACGCCTTTTATATGAGATCTTTAGTATTCTAGCGTTATCTATAACATTTGAAAATTCAAGTTATTGAGATTCAATATTGAAAATAGTGATATCTTCGCTTAGAGTAGCAGAAGACATAATGTTGTTGTCAATTTCATTCTTAAAAAGTTCTCAATTAGTATTTTTATAATCAGGATATGCTCGTATATGCAAAAACTAATCGGATTATGATCAGAATATAACTCACAAGAAAAAACGTTCACATCAGAAAAAGACATCGTGGAGTTAGATAAAAGAAGGTCGACAGTGGAAGAGAGCCTAGGGTTTAAATTTTGTGGGATTCTAGTAGAACTTAACGGATTATAAATAAAATAATTAGAAATATTTTTATAAAGCTCGTCCAGACTGGTTAATGTTGCTGCAATTCCAACAAGTATGTTTTGCATTAAAATCGCCAATAATAAAGAAATCGTTGTTAACTGACGTAAGATGATTTAGATCACTCAAAAAATCATTACTGTATCTTGGACAGTATTCAGATATAATAATTATATTTGTGTTGTTACTTTTCAGTGAAATACTGATATTTTCTATCAGTTTAGTAGGAAAAATTTTATGTTAGCAATGCTCCATTCCATATCGAATGGCAATTGCAACACCACCTCCAACTGTTTCTCTATCATTTCTATGAATTTTGTATCCAGGGAGTCGAAATTTATGATGAGAATTCAAAAATGTTTCGTTTAGAGAAATTATATCAACAGATTTGCTTACTAAAAAATGGTGAAGTTGTACAGAAGCGTTAAATGTTGTAATGTCTTGACAATTCCAATGTATTATCTGAAGACTGCTTAAAATTTTATAATTATATTGCATGCTTAAGCAAACCCATAATTACATCCAATTGTTCCAATTTTGAATGGCATCGACGAAGGTCTGTTTTACCTTTAGTAAAGATTTGGAAAAGTTCATCTATCGAAAAAAGATAATCTTTTTCGCCCTGTAATGTTGGTTTAGATTTAACTGCATCTGCATAGCTTGTTTTTGATTGAGATGGAAAAAAGCTGCTTTGAACATCATCCACATTTGCTAGTGGCGAATCAACATTGTTGAATGATGTTGATCTAAACGTGGTCTTATTCCGAACTGGAGCTGTAGTCAAACGACTTCTCAGCTCGAGATATTCCGCACGACAGGGACACTTTGGATCATCTGTCCTGTGATTGAATGGCTTCTTATTGTTTTTAATGCAATTTGTGCATTTAAAAACTAACGATTTAACGTTTGAAGCACTTTTTAGCTTGCATGAGTCAAAATCGTGATTCAATCCACAAGCCAAACATACTTTGGAGACATGGCAGTTTTATTAACCGTGGTCAAACATTGAACATTTGTTACATAACGTTGGGCCATACTTTTTCTTCGAAGGGTTTCTCCATTATACAGCAACATTGCAAAAGAATTTTTAGAATTTGAGACTTACGCACAATATTTCTATCAAACTCAAGCATATAAATAGCGTCGTTTATATTAGACCGTTTAGTTTCAATCTCTTTAATTGATTTTAAGTCAATGTTGAATTTTTCTTTAAGCTCATCAGAAATCCGACTGAGTGGCAATTTCGGTAAACCAAAAAGGACAATTTTGTAGATAGAACCATTTTTAACTGGGTGGGTGAAAAATTTGAAGCTTAAATCTTGCAATTTTTGTACAGCAGTTGCATGATCTTATAATGACTTTGAGAAAACTTTGGTTCCAATAGTCAGTCTTTTGAAATTATATTTTTCAACTTCAAATAACTTAATTACATCTGTAAATTGGATGGATATAAAAGATTTTAGTGTCATATGAAAGCTGTTTCAATAAGCTATAAAATTGTTGTACTAAAGTTTTAAATTTGTCAAACGTTATTTATAATTATTTATTTATAAATTGTTATTCCCTAACAAAAAGTTAAGGAGTAAATTTTTGCAATATAAGTAAAAAACTCGCTCCCAAGCTATTGCCGATTGCCTCATTTTTTCAGCGAATTTTCCCCTTCCAGAAATTTTTTTTTGCGATTGCAAGCCAGGGAGTAAGTGAATAAATTAGCGAGAATATTTATTTTCGATAAGGCCCAATATTTATCTATCATTTGCATTGTGTTTACGCCAATTGTCAAAGTTCCAGGAGTGTTAACATGGTTGAATTACCATGGATGCAGCGATAACAAATGCTGCTTATTCTTAAACTACGAATTGTCAAAACTGTCAAAATTCTTTGTTTTGCTTCTAGTCTTTTGACAGATAGCAAGGCAAGATCAGGGTTGCATTTTCTTTATTTTGACAACTTGCCATTACCATTGTTTTTGAATCATGGGTGTTACTAGGTCAAAATAACCAAAATCGTTAGCCTTGTAGGATTAAGGCACAGACTAAGAGTTAAATCCAGAAACTGCCTTTAATTCCATTTTAACTCTTCGGTGGAAACATACTATCGATTTGCGTGCACGTCCGACTAATAGCGTTTTCTTTTCTCAAAAAGATTTTTTCTGCCCTCTTTCTGAATGTCGCATTTTTTACGTTCGTTTCTGAAAAAAATTCTGAACTGTAAAACAAATCGTGTCCGTTTTCAAAAAATGCTGCATTCAAAAAGCAAAAAATGAAGAGTTTTTTAACCCGTCAAATTCGAAAGTGCAAAGAATTCTGCGTACAACTGCTGCCAACTGTAGGGTGGCTTTTAAACGCAATATATGTAACTAACTAAAAATTGTTAAAAGAACACTACTTTACAATATCTGTTGCTGAAGATTTAGAATTTCCACTGAATTTTAAAACGAAAGTCTCTCGAAAGTAATCGACAGTGCAGCCAATATATCGTCATTAAAAAAAATTTTGCATGTTTTCTGTTCTATTGTAAACAATAACAGGTCAACATTTTTTTACTTCAGGTCAAAATTTAAAAAAATTCTGCATCTTGACAGGGCGGAATTTTTAATCGAGAAAAGAAAACGCTATGAAAGTCTACACAAACACGATACAGACAAGACAGTCGCGCAACAATTTGGTCTGCCATGTAGGCCAGCTCTAATTTTCCTAAAATTAATGGTTGTACTTAAAATCGCTAGATTGTATTTACTTAAGCCATCGAACTGTACCATAAAAAGTACAGTTTTGCCTGAAATATTCTTGGTCGTGTGACCAAAAATATACAATAATAAGAGCTGGCTCACATGACAGCCTTATTAGTCGGGTGATAGTACTTCATGAAGGGAACAGGACCTTTCGGAAAAATGTCATGCGAAGCGAAAAGATGTTTTTTTTTGAATTTGTAATGTATTTATTGTGTTTATTATGAAACCTCAAAAATTTTAAACGCAGTAATATTTTGTTTTGTTTTTTGTAAAACTATTCGCTGCTGGTCCTCATTTTGGGATGAGACAAGTAGCTTACTCTGCCATATTTAAATTGGAGCGTCAGGCGTTACGTTATTTAACGTTACACAAAAGCGTTAAGCGCCATGCTGAAATAAAGAGCTTTGCGTTGAAGTTATTTGTATGTGAAAATCATATTGTTGTTTCTTTTTTAACTTGGTAAAATTGCAGTTTAGCGGCTTTTCGTATTTTTAAGGGTAGAAAAAATTTTTTGCCAAAAATGGCTTATTTTGGACTCCCACATTACAAAAATGGCGGGGGAGCTCATCGATCTGGTTTCGGAGATATAGCCATCGGAAGATACGGATATACCTTCTATGTAAACCGCTATAAGTTGGGAACCCCTCGATGGATTTTAATAATATTGGTGTCATATGAAAGGTATTTTACCGTGCTATATAATTGTCCCACAAAGTTTTTAATTCTGAGTAATATTTTTCGAGATATGAAATTTTTCAAAAATTCAGGCTATTTACCCCTACTCTTAACTTATCCTTACTGATCCGCGGCCGAAGGCTGCCGCGAAGCCAGTGTTGGATTTTTGGGAGTTTTAAATCCTGAGTTGCGGCCGCAGGCCGCCCACTTACCCCTACGCTTATGTAAAACTACTGTGGCTAGCGAAGCCCGTGTTTGATATACTACAACAACAACAAAGTTTTCGCAAAAAACCGCGGATTTTGACTCACCTTATTTTAGACGTTGTAAGAAGACAACAAGAACAACTGTGGAGTTTTTTTTCAAAAGGGCTTATAACCAAAACGAGGCAAAAGTAGTATCATAATATTAATTGCCTGATACTTTGTTATAGATAAATAAAATTGGGTTCTTTTTTCACGAAAAGTTTACCTGATGGCTTGAAATTAGTTCTATTTAGTTAAAAAAATTAGATTTATCCACTAATCAAATTCTATGCAAATAATGTATATGACATTACTTTTGCCTCGTTTTGGTTATAAGCCCTTTTGAAAAAAAACTCCTCAACTTTACTACTACTACAACAACAGTAATTTTATACAAAAGTAGGGGTAAGTGGGCGGCCTGCGGCCGCAACTCAGGATTTCAAACTCCCAAAAATCCAACACTGGCTTCGCGGCGGCCTTCGGCCGCGGATCAGTGAGGGTAAGTTAAGAGTAGGGGTAAATAGCCTGAATTTTTGAAAAATTGTCATATCTCGAAAAATAATATTCAGAATTAAAAACCTTGTGGGACAATTATGTAGCACGGTAAAATACCTTTCATTTGACACCAATAAATATTATTAAAATCCATTCAGGGGTTCCCAACTTATAGCGGTTTACATAGAAGATATATCCGGATCTTCCGATGGCTATATCTCCGAAATCACGCAAAATTCTTGAGCTCCCCCGCCATTTTTGTAATGTGGGAGTCCAAAATAAGCCATTTTTGGCAAACTTTTTTTTCTACCCTTAAAAATACGAAAAGCCGCTAAACTGCAATTTTACCCTTTTTTAACTTTTCTGCAATTAACTTCACTGAATAACGCTTTGTCAAAATTGGAAATTCGAATAGCTGAGCGTTGAGCGTTGGCAAATTGTGTGTACATGAGAAATTTTTGACACTAAAATAACGCTGACGCTCCAAATTAGGTATGGCAGTTACTCGTTGAAATTTGGCTACCGTTTTTATTGTATATACTTGGTGTGACTTTGCACTAACATCTCTAAATAATTTTTTTTATCGATATTGCAGTAATTGATTTTTTAGCATCTTTTTTTATGAGTGATGTATACAAATTTCTATTGATTTTGTCGAATACAAAAATTTTGTTTCTGCTTCGAGTAAAGAGGGTTATGTGCAAAATATAAAAGAACATTTTCTTCGTACAAAAATCTGCTGTTGGATATGGGTATACAAAAGCATTTGTAGGCATCAACAGAGCATAGGCCTAAAAACTTGAAATGCCAAGACTTCGAAATAAAATCGGTTTTAATAGTCCTGAAATCTTAGTAAAGGGAAATCAGCCTAAAGTTCTTAAAAATGAATTGGAATGCCCTGGTGATCAGGTCTTTCATCGAAAGTCAGAACGGCGGAGAGTGGCAAGAGATATATTTTTGGTTTTTGAAGAGGAACCAAAAAGGCGTCGGACGGGGAATAAGCCGAATAAACAAACTCGGGCAAGGACCAAATCAAAATTCGGGCATTTAAAAGTTGGAGAACTGAACAGTTCATATAATAAATCTAAAAATGTTATATGCTCTATAAAAAAAGAATCAAATTATTTTGTATCGTGTAATAGAAGCAGGAAAGATCAAAGTTATAATTCTCATAACACTAAAGGTCATCTAACAACTGCTAACGTAGTTCCAACAGCAAAAGTCAACCCAATCTTTCTTTGGGTTAAGCAAGATGACACGAGAATAGTAGAAGTCCGTTGCGAAGACTATGATAAACGTAATCGTATACGAATAACAAAAACAACAAATGGGTGGAGAGCAACGCCGCGTACTGATCCAGCGTCTTCAAAAGTGGTAAAATTCCTGCCAACACCTTTAATAGCAATAAAACACGAAAATATACGGGCTGATTATCAAAATACCAAAAGTGATATACAGCTTAAACAACTGCCGGTATCAAAAGATTTTATTAGCTCGTTTCTTCCTTCATATTCTAATTCAATTAATTCCTCCGATTGCACTAAAACTAAAACTAAAACAGTGAGTAAAAAGCAGAAAAAAGAGAAAAGAAAACGTAAACATGAGCTTGAAAAAGAATCTTTAAATAATTTAGAAATACCAATAATCAAGGAATCGGTAAATGTTGAGTCAACATATGCTCTTGAAATTCAGAGCTTTGCTGAAAAAGATATAACAATATCAAATTTAGATAAAAATCCTGTTATTAATTTTATTGAAAAAAACAAGCAGATAGAAGGTACAATTTTTATTTCACCAATTGAGGAAACATATCAAATCGAGACACAGGACTATGAGCTTTGTCCGGAAACTGGACTGTTTATTCCAAAGGATGAACAAGTACAATCAGTTTTAAATGATATGTACCAAGTTAATAACATCGTTATAAATTTAGAAGATTCCAGCATTGCAAATTCTGATGTTCAAGATGATAAGAATGAAAAGGACCTGGACGCTGAAACTAAAAACCTAAAAGAGCTTTTGGATGATGCTGACTTGCTGCAACATTGTTCTGATAATGCAAATAGCGGTTCTGATTTGATTGATTCTCTAATGAAGCATAGCTGCGAAAATCACTTAATAACAGATAATGAAACAGTAAAAGATAATATGCACATAAGTAACCACTTAGACAGCTTCAGTGAAAACGAACAAATGCTTATGCGAAAGGAGCCTGTAACAGAGATATTATCTCGTATAAATAATTCAATTAATGACTCGCCGAAATGCCTCTCATTTAATGAAGCAGGTGAAATCGAGGACGTGAATGGAGAACTTTTTCAATCCAACAATTTCATTGATACTTTTACTAAACAAGCAATTGATGATGTTGACATGCTTCCGTTGTCTTCAAAGGAAGTTATACAAGAGGTTGAGTTATCTATGAAAGGTTCTACAAATTCTCCAAAAGATTTAAGTTATAGAAAGAGGGAAGAAGTATGCCCTCCATCAGAATCACGAAGTCAATGTGCTGTTACATCTACTTCTGATGTAAAATCACCTTTCCTTAGTTCAGGAAATACATTCGAACCTACCTCTGAAGCAATCAAAAATATTATATTCGAACAGTTTTTAAAGCTTACTCCTTTTAATACAATTGCCAAACAGCAAACTGAACCAATAAATTTAGAAAAACATAAAGAATCCAAAAATACTATTTCTGCTGGAACGTTTCCTACAACAAATTACATTGAAACAGTTATAATTGATCACTTAAGTGATCAAGAAGAGCCAATAAAAAAGCGTGTTAGAAGTTCTATTAAGAATAATCATACTGCAAAAATTGATAAAGATCCTGACCCTTTGACACAATTGAAGCTTCTGATTCAAAATACCCAGTGGAAAGTACCTGATCCGATACTTGTGCCGAAGGATCGATTAGGAGCTGTTTTAGCCTCCCCGGCTCGTGAAATTCCACTCTTGTTAACAACACGTCCAGAACTTAAGCTCCCAGAAGCATTTGCTTATCCAGAAATTTTACAAAATCCCAATATTTTAGTAATTTCCATGGCTCAACTAGAAGCAATACTGCGTAATGATGCGGAAGCCCAAGAGCATAAAGTTGATCAAGCAAGTAGCATACCGTTACCAATACAAAACGTTAGATGTGAGCCATTGCAGGAACAAAGCAACCTTAACCCACTTACTGAACCTGAATTGTCAAAGTCGGAGTGCAAAAACAATTCAAAATGCATCCAAATAGAGTCTAGTTTAGAGTCTGAAATTAACGCTGCTACATTAGCAGTTATGAACCAAATGTTATGGCTTCCATACTTTAACCAGATTTCGCAAGATTCCGTTAAAAATCTCACTAGCTCCGATCACACTAAACTTAAAAATGCCTCTTTACTATCAAATTTCAATCAAAATGGTGGAGTAGATCCATTAAATCAAAGATTCAATAATTTGTCTAGCCAATCGATTGGGTTTGACAAAACATGTAACGAGAAAAAATTGAACACTTTTGATTACACGAATGGTATTCATACTTTTCCCACGCCTGTTGAAATTTCAATATGGGAAAAACTAGCTCAAGCTCATATTCATCGCATGCTTAGTTCAAATCCTATTTCGTCTCAAAGATCTGAAGAAGAATCTTTTAATGAACAAAGTGCAAGCATTCAGCAAAAAATTGTGGAGGAATCAAAAAGTCTTAAAGATTTTAAAATTAAAAAATCTTTAATGGAAAACAATTTTCTAACGCCTAAAACTATGCCAAGCAGCTTTTTCGGTAAATCAACAAATTCAGATAAAACAAATAAATTAGAATATAATGAAAGCGCACCTAATAACACCGTGAAAAATCTACAAAGTATGGACAACAAACCAAGATTAACCTGTAAATCACTTTCAAATTTGCTGGATCCCGAAAATGTTGCCACACCAATAAATATTCCGTTAGGTAATCTTGTTTCAGAAAGTAATAAATATTTGTCTAAATGTGACAACTTTAAACATGAGAATAACGTTAAAGTCTTTGATGGCTCGTCGGCTCTGGTAGCAGCAACAGTTGCGCAGGGAAATGTTAAATGTACAAATTCATCCGACTTTGTAAAGCTCAGTCAACGAAATTTACACTGTGCAAAAGCGACAGCATCAGGAAGTTCTCTAAGAAACATAGAAACAATTATTACAGACTCAATACCAGCACTATGGCATCCACTCTTTGGAAGGTAAATTGACCGTGCAATAAAAGTTATTTATATCCCTAGTTTTAATAAAGAAATATCCACAAGGTTAGACTAACCAAATTTAAAAATCTTACACTGCAGCAATTTTAGAAACTTTAATTGTATGGGAGGTGCCACGCCCTCTTGTCCGACTTTACCCAGTTTTTGTTTCCAATAACAGTACATATATGTGAATAATACTCAAAAATATCCGCTTTAAATCTTTTATTTGTATGGGAGGTTGACGTGTCCGTTGACTGATTTCGCTCAGTTTTTTTTCTATACAGGTATTAAAAAGTATATTGTCACCAGCAGTCCGCTTCTGAAACTTTTGTCGATTTGACGCCATCTTGATGTCATATTCAAAATATAAAATATTGCAATATTGCCGCCACCCTAACCTAACCTAACACAACAATCGAGTTTTTCTCGATTTAAGTTACAGAAACGAGCTACTGAAATCCAAAAAGACGTAACAGCATAATTTATTTTTTCACAACAAAAAGCTTGGCTTGTGTGTGATATGTTCTTTTGGAAAAAATAAAAAATGTTACGTAATGTTATAGAAAAAAACACGTGCACACGTACACGTGAAGGTTGGACTTTATATTTGAAAAGGGGGCGTGGTACTAAACTGATAACGCCCATGCTTCCACCAGTCACAGTGGGCTCCTACGTGTTTTGAGTTTGACTTTATTGACGACAAAATCGTGGTATGGGGATGTGTTTGTACTCATTTCAGGATTATAAAACTGTTTCAAGTAAAATCAGAGCTGATCGGTTTCGAAAGTTACAGCCAATTACATGGTTTTTTATTTTCTACTGTACAGTAACAAAAAAAATTAAATCAAAATGTCATGGATTCGACATGAAATCACGTAAAATTATTTGTGAGGACTAATGGAATCTAAAAAACAGGGTTCTGAAATCAAACCATTGGTAGTTCTTTGCAATTTTGTAAAACCTTTAAAATTAACAAGAAATTAAGACAAACATTGTAATTTTTAATGGATTGGCCAAATCCAAATCTGAATCCGGTCGCAGAATTGCTCTATCGCATATAGTTTTTGAGATATTCTAACATATAAAAAACTAATGACGATTTTTCGTAGTTTTTGATGTTATACTATAAGACCAGATAATTGTAAGTCATAAAACCTGATACAGAAGATGAAAGATTCATTCTTTTTCTTTAAAATTCAATTTGAATTACATCAGTATCTTTTGTTTTTTTCAAAATATCTTAACCTTAAAAGTTGAAAAAGGGCTAAAAATCGGTTTTTGGCTATATTTGGGGTTAAATATAGGACGAATGAAATTGTTAAGCTATTTTATATTAATTCCATTATTTAGTTCTATTCTTAGTCTTTACAATGAATTACAAAATGAGCTCGTATTATTTTTCATTACAAAGCTATGATCATTTTAAAAAGGCATTACATTTACATTTTCAGGTAAATGTTGAGATAAGGTACGGACATTTTAGAAACAAATGTTGAGGAGAGGAAAATGTAAGGAGTTGCTTATCAGTTTTTCCTTCATAGGGAACTAATTCATTATTTACTGCACAGTATAAAAGAAAAAACATGTAATTGGCTGTAACTTACGAAACCGATCAGCTGCGATTTTACTTGAAGCAGTTTTATAATCCGGAAATGTGTGCGAACACATCCCCATACCCCAATTTTTTCGTCAACAAAGTCAAACTCAAAACACGTAGGAGCCCACTGTGCAGTATATCGTATTAACTTTCAGGACCTATCTACGAAATTACATCAAAATAGCTATTGGTTGTGATAAATAGAATTGAAAGAATTCAAAAGAGGCTTAGTTCGTTTTACTCTCAATAATTTTTAATACAAATTTTTAATTTTTGTAATGACAAGCAGCTCGGTCATATTCACTTCAATCGAAGTGTTTCGCTTTGCTTTTTCTTGAATATAAAATTTCCAAAATTTAGCTTAAAATTTTCCCATTCTGCACGCGGAAAAAGAATTAAAACACATTTTTTAATATGCTGATGAATCTCATAAAGGCACCAATAAATCGGTATACTTTCATTACTGTCAAACAAAATGAAAAACATTAAAAAGGGCCAATACTCTATAGCTGTCCTTAGAAACTACAGTACTGATTATCATAGAACATTTGGAAAGGTTGGTGCACTAATTTACTTCCACCGATTCCGATATAAACAGTTATATGACGAAAACAATATTTTAGTATTGAAATAAATCTAAGATCGAGTTATTGTATTTATCGTATGTGTTTTAAGAAAACAATCAAGAAAAAAATATCAAAAATATATCAAAAAAGGATATCCAAAATTTGTCAGTGACATACTTAATTTTGACAAAAAAAGGATATCACAGTGATATACGGAATGTAACGCTTTGCGTATATCACCATGATATCAAAAAAAGATATCAAAATGGTACAATTTTTGTATATCATTTTGATATCCATTTCTGATACAAAATTGACATAACCAACTTTGAGTCTGATAACTAAAGCGACGCAGATAATGACGAAGTTTTGCAATATTGTATTTGATCGTCGGCAACAAGTTTTTAGAAATTGCCCGCATGCAGCAAATGAATGAAGTGCCGGTTTTTTAACTCAATTATATGTTTGTACTTTTTCACTTATTTCACGAGAAAATTCACTTACTAAAATTGGCTGCGCGTCCGTTTTCCATAGCTTTTGTTTTCCCAACCACAGGCTGCATGCAACAACTGTCGGTTTTTTTGCACTCAATTATATTTGTGTGCTTTTCACTAATTCCATTAGAAAATTCACTTCTTTTTCACTAAAATTGTCGCGCGTTTGGTTCTAAAGTTAGCTTTCCATAAAATCCACAAGCGAAAATATCAATTTTGACATATCAGCGGCTGATACATTTTTGATATAATTTTGATATACATTTCTGATACAAAATTAACATGTTTTTCAATGATATCAAAAATATATCAAAATGATATACAAAAATTGTATATGGGCAAATCCCAAAAACTTTTAACATTTTGAAAAAAAAAAGTCGTAAAAATTTTTAAGGCACATGGTTTTCTCCGTCAAGAGATGTGTTTTGGGAGTAAAAAATCGTTAACGTCAACCACTTAAGTTACGCGGCGTAAAAAATAAACTATTTTGAATGAAATATTGTAAATTATTTTATTATTACTTTACAGTTTTATATCATATATAAACGTTTTATTGTGACCGTACACAGACAAGAATATGTTAATATGTTAAAAATATATTAATTTTAAGCAATTCTAAGCACTTTTTTTCTATAACTTTTTTTCGTAAAGTGCTTCATTTTCGAGTTAAAAAATTAAACTATTATTAAATTAAAAACACAAAATATTTTTTAACTACTTGATGAAGAAATGTTATTTAAAAAAAAGTGCTTATAATTGATCGAAGAACATGTGTGAATTTTTTCAGAATTTTTGGAGCGATTTTTGGATTTTCAAAAATAAAAAAACCAAAATAAAAAATTCAAAAATAGTTTGATTGTCAAAAATCGAAAAATTCGTGTAGAATTAGCCAACGCCGCATGGTTTTATATTTGTACCACAATAGGAAGAAATGTTCACAAAACATTTTTTGAATGTCAAGATGATGTTTCTCGTGTGTATGTATGTATATATTCTCCTTTAACTCCAAGGAGGAGCATAGGGCCAATATGAAATCTCTCCATTTGTCACGATCCCTTGCGATGACTTTAATCTCTTGCCACGACTTTCCCGATTCTTGGATTTCCTTTTCCAGCGACCTCTTCCAGTTGGTTTTGGGTCTACCACGTCCTCTACTGCCTTGTGGATTCCACTCAAGAGCCTGGCGACAAACTTCGCTGTGTGGTTTCCGGAGAGTGTGACCAATCCATCTCCATTTGCGCAGCTTGACCTCGATTGCTATAGCCCTCTGATTGCATTTTTGATGTAGCTCGACATTTGATATAGTGCGAGGCCATCAAACCTTTAGTATTCGCCTTAAGCATTTGTTGACGAATACTTGCAGCTTGTTCGTTAGTTGTTCAGTAACAAGTCACGTTTCGCACCCATATAACAAAACCGATTTCACATTCGAATCAAAAATGCGCACTCTCGTTTTGGTGGATATAACGGAAGAAGACCATATTTTGTTCAGTTGATCAAACGCGCCTTTTGCTTTTGCTATTCTTGAGTTGAGTTTTTCGTGTGCCGTCGGTTTAAACGATTTTTCAGTCACATTTACGTTTTTTTGCCTCGAACATTTAGCCCTGTATAACAAAAACAGTGCATGGCACGCTAATTTAGTTTTCGTAGATCTTTTCTGTTTCGAAAAAGCAATCTAACCCCACCATAAAAATCCTGAAATTCTAGACGGCGTGGCTGTAAAGTTGTTTTAAAGACTCTCTTGTTTTAAAGACTCTCTTACTGAAAACCAACATTCTAAAGTACACGGCGTGAGTACAGCATACAGATATAATCATAAAATATTACAACAGACACGGCAAATTTGAATAAATTGATCATTCAAATGGTTATATCTATTCGTACAAGCTTCACATCAGATTTTTTGTCTCATTAACATGTTAGCATACACCTGTACAATGAAAATGATTCATATCCGTCATCTAAAAGTTTTTGGGATTTGCCCATATCAGCGGCTGATACATTTTTGATATCATTTTGATATACATTTCTGATACAATGACAAGAACTTGACAAATTTTCTTGATCGGGAAGAAAGTTAATTAAGAACGCCACACAGAAACTTAATAATTTCTTATAGCTAAAACTCAACACACTTTTGTCATAATCTCATTTCGCTCAAACTTTTTGAAACGACAACAAACCCAACAAACCAAATGTTCCGATTTTTTCTAAATTCAGAGTAACGTGTAACGAATTCGTAACGATTTTTTAAAGATTTCTCTGATTTTTCGGAACAAACTCGAAACTGTTTAGAGTTTTCGTAACGATTTCGTAAAGATTTCTCTGAAGAATTTTTTAAACTTTTTCTTTCGAATTTTCGGAAAAAACTCGAAACTGTTTAGAGTTTTCGTAACGATTTCGTAAAGATTTTTCTAAACAATTTTTTAAACTTTCTCTTTCTTGTTTCCATTTTATATACAGGACTTTTACGTCAATATTCAATACACATTATAATAAAATATGTCTAGAACGCAAAATAACAACATTTTGATATTATTGAATACCTTCAAATATGTAATGCACAATAATACGTAGGTTGTCTTTTATATTTCGGGATTGGGCAACACTAATGTCAATAGCTAAAATCTGGCAACACCATAATAAAGTTTGACATTTTTTAGCATAAACGTACTCACAACGTTTTGACGTACGACAATCATTTGTGTTGTTTACAGTGACTTGAAAAAATCAATTTGGCAAAAAAATGGAATTAACTCGTGAACATTTTCGTGCGATAATTTTTCACAACTTTCGACGTGGATTAACTCAACAACAGTGCATCGATGAACTTAATTCAATTTTTGGTGATGAAGCTCCATCAAGGACCAGTGTTTATCGATGGTATGGTGAATTCAACCGAGGTCGTAGTTCACTCCAAGACGAATTTCGTGAAGGTCGTCCAAAATCAGTTGCTGTTCCGGAAACCATTGATGCTGTGCGCCAACTGATATTGCAAGATCGTCATGTGACCTATCGTGAGATTGAGACAACCTTAGGCATTAGTGGGACTAGCATACATTCAATATTGCATGAACACCTGGCCGTAAAAAAGGTTTGTTCTCGTTGGAAACCCCCATAATTTAGCAATATTTTAAATTACACAGGCCCCAAAAAAAAAAAGTACCATGCGCGAAAGATCAGACCACTTGAACTTTATGTTTTCGGGATCGCTGAATCCGAATATGGTGTCAGAATAGCGATGTTGGTTCGCGTTTTTTCGTAAATCAGTAATTACGCTGAAAATTTAAGATTTTTTCAGCATTATTTCTGATTTCTGAAAAAACGCGAACCAACTCAGCTATTCTGGCAGCATGTGCGGATTCAGCTACCCCGAAAACATAAAGTTCAGGTGGTTTGATCGTTCGCGCAGAGAATTTTTTTTTTTGGTTCTGGGCACACCAAAAAAAAAGTGCCCTTCGCGAAAGATCAGACCACCTGAACTTTATGTTTTCGGGGTCGCTGAATCCGAATATGGTGCCAGATTAGCGAAGTTGGCTCGCGTTTTTTCAGAAACCAGCAAAAATCAGTAATTTTCAGCATAATTGTTGATTTCTGCAAAAACGCGAACCAACTTCGCTATTCTGGCACCATATTCGGATTCAGCGACCTCGAAAACATAAAGTTCAGGTGGTCTGATCTTTCGCGCATGGTACTTTTTTTTTTTGTAGGCCTGTGTTATCAATGGAAAAATTGATTTTCTTAACTCACTGTAAACAAAACAAATAGCACTTGTACATCAAAACGTTGTGAGTTCGTTTATGCTAAAAAATGTCAAACTTTATTATGGTGTTGCCAGATTTTAGCTATAGCCATTAATGTTGCCCAATCCCGAAATATAAAAGGCAACCCTCGTATATGCAAGTCTTTAGAAAATGCTCATGAACACTTATATTTTCAACTTATTAAACAAAAAAACCTACTTCTTGCATTTTTAAAAAAATTTTTTTTAATGAATAATAGTTGCTTACCATATTTAAAAAGGATTCGTGAAAAAAAAAATGTGCAAATTCAATGCAAAATAAAGAAAAAATCAACAAAAACAAATAATACTCGATTTTTCAAGTGTCAAGAATGACTTTTCACAAATGGAAAGAATTGTTTTTATATTAAATTTTTAGTATCTTCCTTGCTTACAGCCATCTTTGAATCGCCACCATAAGCATCTACCACACATTGTAGATGTTCTTGCATAAAAGGAACCAACTTTTTCAGGTTGTAATTACTCGGTCTTCTCCAATATTGTATTTACAAATGTAGTTCGGTATTTGTTTGTCTTTTGGCGACCTTTTACTTTAAATAGACCCACAAATTTTCGATAGGATTATAGTCGGGTCTTTGGACTAATGCATCCATCACTTTCCCACGGTTAAACTGAAGCCACTTTCGCACCATAGTCGCTTATGTTTTCAATCATTACGCTGTTAGAATTTCAAATGGGGTTTTCAGTCCCTGATAAACCCGAATTGTCAAGTTTTTTAACGTGAAATGGTTAGATAATCTTTTGAGTTTATGGTTGTGTCTTTAAAAGATAAGTTCCTACTCCTCTGCCACCTAAGCACGTCGAATTTTTTTGCCCATTATGATGTCGTTCTTGTGAGCACAGTTAATCGCTGCAGTGAGATGACTGTAGAATTCATCTTTGGTTTCTTTCTCTGCCAACTCGGTGGGCGCGTATGCTTGGAAGATGGTAATATTTCTAGAGGGGGTTAAAAATCTGCACCAACTGAGCCTTTCGTTTACCTGTTTCCATTCCATCACTGCCTTTACTGCATTTTTACTTAACAAAAATCCAACTCCATCCCTGTGGATGTCATTTTGTGCTCTACTGGAGTAAAGAAACTTTTCGCCGTCTGGTTGTACATATTCGCCGGCACCGTTCTATTCACACTCGCTTAATTCAAGGATAAATTTGTGGAATTCTCTTACGGCTTGATGTATTTTGCCTGTATCATTAAAAGTTTGGATTGGTTCCGATTATAGGAGAATCATTCCTGATTATGCATGTTTCTTGCACCTCCAAATTCGATGTGCATGATGCCAAGGCAGGTGGATTAACCACATTCTGGTGGGTACCACTTGGAGAGATATTTTCCATCGTTTTCCGATCCATGCTTCATTAGTATAATCTTCTCGGCAACGCCCCACGCAGTAAGTTATAAGCTTAAGGCTGGATCCGGCAAGCGCTGCAAATATAGTGGCCAAATTCACTTTCGAGTACAGCCGCCCAATCTGGAACAGACGATGACCTGGGAGCCGCCCACTCTGGGTCAGACGCTTCAGGGTTTCGACAAGATGCTTATTTTAAGGCGGCATCGACTCGCCTTGTCAGTGCCAGTTATGTGCATTGTGGGTTTTCTTTCAAGGCGCAACGCTGTTCAACGCTACGCCCTTCTACACCCTGGCTGGTCACCCGCTTTTAGTCGCCTCTTACGACAAGCATGCTTACCTCGGGCATATTCTGACCCCTTACCCGCAGGTAACACCTGGAAGCTGCAAAAAGTCACAAAGTACGTAAGTCTCATCGTCCATTTTTTAATGAATTCTAGGTAAAGTATTTTGGTTCGCTATTTCGCCTCAACATTCTTTTTAAAATTTCTATCCGGAACTTTCTGGACTTTAAATGACTTAAGCCCTTCCACCTTTTTAACTTTTCTGACGAAGGCCTCAGAGCATTGGACTCTCTCAGCTGCTTTTCTTCCCGATATATTGGGATTTTTCTTAAGAAGCGCTATCACTTCCTTTGCAGTATAAGGATTATCAAAACCTTTCGTTTTTCCACTTACATGCTTTCTACTAACGGTCAGACGTGCCTTATAGGTTTTAATAACACGCGAAACCTTAGCTTTTCAAGTAATTTCTTTGAAAGTCCAACTTGGATTTTCGTTAAATATTTTACAAATTTTTTCACGCACTTCTATTCCGCAGCTCATGGTGAAGCCATAAATTAACGAATGAGTAAAAAAAGAAGCTTGAAGATTTTTACATATTTACCAAAGGCAAATTGATTAAAATTTTTTGGAATTTTTTGAATTTGAAAAATTAACAAGTAATAATGTGTGCACAAACCTTATGTAATTTTGTGAGCTGTTTCCTTATTTAAATCTGATTGACTGCAGATTTCTTCGCGAAAACCGATTCCAAACTTTCCCACATCGATCTTGTTGTCGGTTTATCATATATCGTCACTCTTAGGCCAGATTCACGAAAGTGAAAATTTTTCAGTATTGCACTAATGTGGTTTTCTTGCACAAAATTGTTCAATAAAGTTATGCCAGAAGTATGAAAGCTATATCTGAAGTGGTTTAACAGCAAATGCAAAGCTTTTAACACGAAAAAGCAACATTTACATATAATTTTAATATTAAAAAAAATTTCAAATAGCAATTTCTCAAATTCAATAATTTTCACATTCGTGAATCTGGCTTAAGAGTGACGATATATACATACCTCAAACAGGCATTATGCACAAATGCAACCAGTCTTTCTTGAATTCTGCTTCCGATGTTCCTGTCGGTGGCTCGCTCGTTAAAACGTCCACTAAATTTAGCGAATCCAGCATTGTCATTACGCTGAACTGCCATTGGTGAAAACCACAACCGTTAAAGTGTGGAATACCAGAAATTAAATCCTTCGAATCGCCCATAACCTTTTAGGAATTCTGTTAACTTAAAAAAAAAATTGTTTTCAACGGATGAATGAATATACAATTATGTTTAAAACTTACAATTGGAATGAAAAATTTTAATTTTAAAAATTTTCAACAAAAACTATGTTTTCAACAATTGAATGGGCTTATTTGAAAGTGGAATAAGTCCAATTTCGGAAAAATTGAGTTTATGGTAGTTAAAGCTAGTTATATATCGTCCCTTTTCAGCCTTAACCACGTAACTGCTATTTTTTTAAAATCTTCACACAACGTATTGAAGGCCTCTGACAATTTTCCGATAAAAAATAAAAATTAAAAAAAGTTTGTAATACGAGGTTGAGGCTGAAAGGGAACGATTAGTCCTCTTTTTATATTGAAAATTACAGACTCGTTAGACCACGATTTCATCATAAATTACTTAAAAGAACTTTTCATGAAAAGGATTTTTACAAAATTGATTTTTTTTTCAAAGTGGAATAAGTCCACTTTTTCGTAAACTGAGATATTAAAGGATTTGCGTTCGGCTCAATTTAAAAATATTGGTCCGCATTATTAAACTAGTGTTAAGTGTTTTCCACTGTAAATTTACCACATTTTGTTATGCCGTTAAAATTTTTTCTAGTGTGATAGATATTAGTCGAGTTTTTTGGGTCTGAATGGACTTATTCCACTTTCATTTATAATAAATTAAAAAATTTGTTATACTTTTGTATGACTTATTCCATTTTGTAAATAAAAGCAAATAGTAGAGTGCCTGGGGCTTTTAACCCAGGATTTCTACAAGACCTAATGAATAAAAATGTATATGTATGTATGATGTATATGAAGCTATAACCTCGAAAAAAGAAATGTCCCAATAACTCGGGAACGGTCCAAAGGAATAAAAAATAAGTGGGTTTTTCGTGTTCAGCGACTCTAAATTAGTTTAGAAAAAATAGTTTGCAAAATGTTACATCTATTTTGAATTTAGTGTTGTATTAACTTTTTATAATTATTGCTTAAATAAAGAATAATCAAATGCACAAAAAAAATTTTGGTAAACTTTTTTTTATTGTATAAAAAATAAAATCCCACCTCGACTATATAAATTCATTCACTCTAATAAAAATCCTAGGTTAAAAGTCCCAGGAACTATTAAAAAAATTACTATTTTTATCTCTGTAACGGGTACTTCTAGAGAAAAATTCTAGTAAATTTTTCGTAGTTGTAGTTGTTTCCAACACCGACTACGTTGTTTTGTCCAAAAAGGCAAAACGAAGAGACATATTGCGTAAGACTTTTCATAAAATTATGTTCATTTTCAAATCGCGATATCTCATGAACGGTAAGTCGGATGAAAAAAGTGTTCTTAGAGACATTCATAGAGAATTGCATGTTCAGCAAAATCCAAAAAAACAATTTTTTCTGCACATATCGTTTCGGAATATTTTGCAAAAACAGTTTTTTTTCTAAATTTCAGGGTTGTCAAAAGATATCTCCTAAGCTTTAAGTCGTACAAAAAATGAAGCAATCTGTTGTTTGTAGAACAAGCAATTCTCTATAACGCATGTGTTATCACAATTTAAAAAAATAGGTCAGTTTCAAAAACCTCCAAAAACTTTCTAGGTAAAACTACGAAATGACCTCACTACAAAAAAGATCACAACTTTTTAATATGTAAACTTTTTTATTCATATTATAAGCTAAACATTCCAATTTAAATAATTTAATTTCATGCGGTCTTGTAGAAATCCTACGTACACTACCGGCCAAAAGTTTAGACTCACTTGCTTTATTTTGGAATCTTTCAAAATATAGTACCTACTTAGTGAATTCCAGCGAGCATAACAATAACAAACAACAAGTTAGGGTATTCTCTTTGTCGGACCGTGAAAAGGAGTGGGTTTTGTTGGTTAGGGAATAGGTAGAACGAGCATAAACTTATTATGTGCTTAGTGCGTGCCACGCGTAACGTCGTTGTGCTTCAAAAATTCACTCAAAAAAATCATATTTTTCATCGTTATTTTGTGTTTTTCTTTTTAAAAAGGTTAGTAAATTATGGTTCTGACGAGTTTGTCATTTAAATTTACATGGTTCGAGAATAAGTGTATTTTATTAAAAATTGAAGAAAAATACATATTTTATATTTTGTACGTAGAGAAATGGGTCGAAAAGCCGAGCTGAGTGTAGAGACACGTGCAGTTATTGTGGTACTAAGCGAAGAAGGTTATTCAACGCGAAAAATTGCTTCAAAGACCAATGTTTCTCAAAGTGCAGTCGTGAGATCGTTGAAAAGAAAGCTTGAAACTGAGGGTAATCAGAGTCGCCATCGTACTGGGAGGCCTAAATCAACGACAAAACATGAAGATAAGTTCATCTGTGTCGAAAGCAAGAAAAATCGTTTTATGACAGCTCCCAAAATTCGCGAACAACTCGATTCCACGCGGAAAACACCAGTATCTGTTACAACGGTAAAGCGACGTTTGCGCGATTATGGTTTAAAAGGATGTGTAGCCGCCAAGAAACCATTACTACGCAAACAAAATAAAGTGAAAAGATAAAATTGGGCAAAAAAACATAAAAATTGGACAGTTGAACAATGGTCCAAAGTCTTGTTCACCGATGAATCGAAGTTTGAAGTTTTTAGCCGACGACGCAGACAGTATGTTCGTCGATTGGTCGGCGATCGTATGAATAATCAAAACGTAGTGCCAACAGTCAAACATGGGGGTGGATAAGTCTTGGTCTGGGGATGCTTTGCTGGACAGAAAGTTGGTGACCTTGTACAAATTGAGGATATCATGGACAAAAAAGTATACCACAAAATTCTCCAATTGCACACTTTTCCATGTGGCAAAAGAATTGTGGGGTACGGATTCGTTTTTCAACAGGATAACGATCCTAAACATACATCCAAATTTTGTCGAAATTATATAGCCGCTAAAGAAAAGCAGAAGGACCTTAAATATATGGAATGGCCTCCTCAGTCGCCTGATTGTAACCCGATCGAGTTGTTGTGAGACGAGTTGGACAGAAGTGTAAGAAAAATGCAACCAACCAATTCAAAACAGCTTTGGAAATTTTTAAAAACTTGTTGGAATCAAATTTCGACGGAATCTTTACAAAAACTAATTGAAAGAATGCCCGGAGTGTGTGCTACTGTTCTTCGAGCAAAAGGCGGATATATTGAAGAATCCAAAAAATAAAGAAATACTGACAAATATTTGTAATTTTTGACATGTTTTGTACAGAAAATTATTATTTTTCCTTAAATAATGATAATAAACAGAAATAATGGTCTAAAACTGTATTTCCTTTCCATTTCATGAACATTTTTAAGTGAGTCTAAACTTTTGGCCGGTAGTGTATATGTGTTTTTAACGCCCTGGGAACTACTAAAAGGAAAATTAAAACTTAGAAAAATTTTACTTTAAAAACTGTTGTTGTTTCATTTGTTTTTGCCCAAATAGGGCCATGAGAATTATTTACATCAACAAAAAGTTCTTGCTGGACCTAGTTTTGTAGATCTAGCCATCGGAAGATCGAGATATATAATTATATATATATTATATATGAGGGGGTTAGAAGCAAAGGGGTACAAGTGACAAAAAGTAAATTTTGAGCAAAACACAGTTAAAGTTAGTAAATTGCAGTGTGGGTTAAATATTTAAACTTAACTTGTTTTAGAACCTCTGAAATATCCCCTATCTAACGTATTTTTCAAAAATTGCCTAGGCATCACCAATAAAAAGTTATTAATACTTTACTGAAAGCCTACTGCACTTGTACCCCTTTGCTTCTAAACATCTGTAAATAAATTTTCGTATTTGAACAAAAATATTTTACTTATTTAAATTTAACCTAAGATAGAATGTATGTAGTTTTGTTGTTAATGAATTGGATATGATTTATATTTTAGTATGCTTATAAGCACAATTCTGGGATAATCTGTGGCTTAGTCGCCAAATTCATTTATTCGATTTTATATCCTTTTTTAAAAACTGAATTAGGTTCTTCAAAAGGACTTGCTTTATTTTTTATTTTTTTTTTCTGTGACTAAATTCACGTGAGAAAATAAGTGTAACCCATCCAACGCAGTTAAAACAGCCAATTTTCCCCACGTTTGCACTTTGCATTGAATCTAAGACTTGTACTTATTTTTTTATTGTCACTTGTCATTAGCCAATACTTCAAATATTGTGCAACTACTTTGGGGTCTTGGTTCTTGGAACTTGCAAACTGCATTTCTAATCTCCTGTAAAAAAAATTGTGTCCCAAGAAGAGCTTAGCAACTATCTCATCTAAAAAAACAGTCAGTGTTAAGCTTGAAATGAAAGGCAAGCGCATTTGCAAAAGTTTTTTTTTCTAAAAACACTAAACACTTGCTAGGAAAGAAAATCCTACTGTAATAACTTCACCTGAACTACGGGGAAAACATTAACCGGCAAATAAAATTCCAAAATGTCATGTTGATTTTGTTAACCAGCTCATCCAATCTTTTCCGAAATGAACAAACAAATATTTGACACAAAATTTAAACTTAAGAAAAATGTATGATCCTTATATTGAATTTTGCCTTGAAAAAATCGAAGACCCATTAAAAAAGGCACATTACCGCCAAATATTTAATACGCACTTTAATCTACGGTTCAAGCGTTCACATACTGACACCTACGCTACTTGTGATAGTTTAGAAACAAAAATCAAATACAGCGAGGACCAGGAAGTAGTCGCTAACAGTATAATACAAAAAGAAAAACATTTGTACACAGTAGATTTAGCAAAAAAAATCTTAGGAATTGGCCAAAATCTTAATCAAAAGTGTTTCAACAGCTGTACATGCAATTTGTTTTGATTTAGAAAAAACACTACCTACACCTGAACAAATATGCAGCAAAATTTTTTATTTGCGCCAATTATGGACATATAATTTTGGAACACACAATTGAGGCACCCAGCAATCTTCAATGTTTATGTGGCATGAAGGTGAAGCCAATAAAGGATCCCAAGAGATGGGTCATGCCTTTTACGCTACGTCCTTCAACTTCCACCACTTATTAAGCACTTGATTATGTTTTTCTTCCTGACGATTGGATTAATACCTATTGTCAAAAAATCCTGTCGAAAATTTTCAGTGCATAAAATGCAACAAAAAGATTTCCGTTCTATTGACAACATGAACCAAATAGTTTCGGACAAGCAAATTAAGGACATCCGTTAGATGCAGTGGCTTCATTTTAGGAAAGAAGTACCTTTCACTTTATTTTACAAAAATTCGTTGGAAGAAAACATTCTTTTTCAAAAAATTTACCTAGGAATAAGAAAGTCAGATCGTCCATTATCAAAAAATTCGATTGATCTTGATGTGTTACATACCGAATCATTGCCAATTAAAACCGAAAAATACGAAAATTTGAAAAATTAATCGAGTATTTGCCACCAGTTCATCATAGTTTTTATAATTGCCTGAAGCATGAAAAAAGCACACCTAATGAAGATATCGATTCAGATTAGCTAGATGCTATTTCTACTTCTACTGCTACCACTACTATTTACTTCTAATACTAGTTATTTATTTTAAAAACTTGAATTAAATATTTTTGTTCTAATATAAAAAATAATTTTTCAATCGTTTAGAAGCAAAGGGGTACAAGTACAAAGGCTTTTAGTAAAGCACAAATAACTTCTGAAAGAGAACCCTTAGAAAAATTTTGAAAAATACATTTAACAGAGAATTCTTTAAGGATTCTTAAAATTGGAATAATTCTTTGTTTCTTAGGCTATGTGAGCTGTTATGCACCATTAACTTTACTATTTATTTCCTATATAAAAAAGTTCAAGTCACTTGTACCCCTTTGCTTCTAAACAAAACTGTAATTGTGTTAATTGGCTTTTCTTAATGGTGCCCTACAGAAGCTTAGGACCTTAAAAGTTAAATTATTATTTTTTTCTCAAATAGATTAATGCTCGCTCTATATATTTCCGTGCTTAACTCAATTTTTCATAAATTGGCACTTGTACCCCTTTGCTTCTAACCCCCTCATATATATAAAAACTATTATAAGTTGGGAAGGATTTTAATAATATAAGTGTCATACGAAAGATATGTTAACTTGCTACAAAAGCAACTGATGAAAGTTTTTAATCTGAGTCGTGGTTTTAGAGATATTGCAAATTTTCAGAAATTGTGATCATTTTTTTTTTGTTAAAAAAAGTGTACCTACAGGAATCGGAATTAATCGAAAATTATCCAAAAACGTCGTTATTGTTGTTGTTGTTGGTATTATTGTTCTTGCAATGTTTTGCTAAATTTGATGAACATTTCTTTGGTTTACTTGTTTCGTTTTCCTATAAAAAATATGCTAATGCAGGAAATCAGGTACCAATTACATGTCAAATGAAAGAAAATGAATTGAACTTTCATAGTATGTTACTAAAACTATGCGTTAATAATACAGTTTTTGGAAAAATAGTGCTTTAAAAAAAAATGGTAAAAATTTCTGAAATTTTGCAATATCTCTAAAACCACGACTTGGATTAAAAACTTCTGTAGTTTGTTTTTGTAGCAAGTTAACATATCTTTCGTATGACACTAATATTAAAATCCTTTCAGGGTTTCCCAACTTATAATAGTTTTTATAAAAGATATATCTCGATCTTCCGATGGCTATATCTCTGAAAGTAGGTTCGACAAGAACTTTTTGTTGTTGTTGTTGTAATTAATTCCCAGAGCCCTATTTGGGCAAAAAGAAAATAAAATAAACCACAACAGTTTTTAAGGTAAAATTTTTCTAAGTTTTAATTTTCCTTTGCTTTTACTTACAAAATATTTTCTGACTGAAAGTGGAATAAGTCCATTCAGACCAAAATCTTAACTATTTTCTATCACACTTGTAAAAATTTTTGAAGCATAACAAAATTTACAGTGATAAACACTTTACACCAGTTAAGTTACGCTTACCAATATTTTTAAATTGAGTCGTACGCAAACCCTTAATAATATCTCAGTTTATGAAAAAGTGGACTTATTCCACTTTCAAAAAAACCCATTCAATTGCTAGATTTCAATATTAATGTAAAGAAATGAAATGATATAATAATATCCTGTACTTTTTTAACAAAGGTTAGGGTTTTAATAAAGTGCATAACACTTGGATGATAATTGAATAAGCTATAATATTGGTACAAAGTTTCAAATTATTCATCGTCACATGATGATAGAGCAGGGTAACCAAATGTTCAAAATAATAATGCGCGATATTCTTGAATAATTGCCAAAAAACGACAAAAATAGAAGGTGGCTGCTTTTGAAATGTCAATTATAAAGAACTGCCAAAGAACAAATCAAATCAAAAAGCGAATAATTGCGTTTAAAATAAAAATATTTTAAGAACATAAACAATACAAAAAAAAAAAAAAACGGTATTTCCTTCCTGTCGCTCCCGTTAATTTTATATATCTATTTTTTTTTTTGTAATTTAGTTATCTCTAAAGCTACAATCTAAGAAAACAAATTAAATTGAAAGTTTTATTTTTAATGTTCCTTACAAAATTTTACAGACCTTAGTGATCAACTGACATATTACGAAAATAGTATATTTGTAATGCCGCACCCGACACCATATTTTGAAATATAAAAGCATTGAAATTTAATTGCAATAATTGATACTTACCTTACTTTACTTTTGAAAAATTGGCCAAAAATGACCCAAAATAAAGTAATTTTTCCAGAACAAAACAATTAAAAAGTAACAGGGTAACAGGTAGGGATGTCAATTTGCCTTTTACTGATTCCGGGATTTTGAAACGCAATCCCGAGATCCCGGGAATAAAGCATTTTTTAAATAGATCAAAAATAAAAGTCTTTAATAAAAACGATTTTTTTTAAAAGAATGATTTCAAGTAAGTTTAAATGAAAATGTATGTATCGCGTTTAATTTTTCGATTTTTTCTTAAAAATAGATCTTACAAAATTTAACGCGCTCAAAATTTCGTCTCCCGATTTTGATCGAAATTTGCTACATATATACGATGTAGAAGGTCCGGCAAACGTTGTTTTGCCCGTACCTGTGAGTGGCGCGTGGGTTCTTAATAAATATCATACACATCCATGCGTTAAGTTTTGAATTGATACCTGCCACAGATGCGGAGATAGAGCATTTGGAGTGTTTTATTTGCATACAGATTATGTATCTGGGGTGCAAAGCTCCATCATTTAATCCCCATTTTTTATACCATACACCCAGTGTATATTCACTTTGTCCTTTCGTTTGTAACGCAGAGAAGGAGGCGTGGCAGATATAGAAAAGTATATATATTCTTGATCAGCGTCACCTCCTGAGTCGATATAGCCATGTCCGTCTGTCTGGGTGGCTGGCTGGCTGTGTGTGGAAATACATTTTTTGGGAAAACTAAGCAAGATAGTTTAATGGAATTGGGATTGAAAATGAGCGAAATCGGTCAACGGACACGCCTACCGCCGATACAAAAAATATCTTCAAAATGCCACTTTTGGAGTATTTTTCACGATAATGCAACCAAAATACACATAAATACTAAGAATTGTAAGCGCAATGTCTAAGAAAAAACTGGGTTAATTTGGACAAGAGGGCGTGGCACCTCTCATATAAGCAAAAGCTTCAAAACGCTGTATTGAAAGCGTTTTTTGAGATAATCGAACTAAATATGACTCAGACACTAAAAACTATAAATGCAAGCTTTAGGCAAAAACTGGATAAAATTGGACAAGAGGGCGTGGCACATCTCATATAAGCAAAAGCTTCAAAACGCTATACTGGAAACATTTTTTAAGGTAATTCAACCAAATTTCACTCAAATACTAATGCAAACTCTGAGAAAAAACTGGGTGAATTCGGACAAGAGGGCGTGGCACCTCCCATATAAGCAAAATTTTCAAATTACTGCTGTTTAGGGTATTAATGTTTGGCCAGGCCAAAGGTAGCACCCTTACTAGTTGCGATATTAACCTGCCCAAAGATTAGGTGCAGATATGGTGAAAATATGGTTACAATATTTTTAGTGGCTTAGGCGTGATGCGATGACAAAAAAACACAAAAACACTAACTTTTTTGTCGTTTTTTGTATGGGAGGCACCACACCCCCTTAACTGATCTCCTTCATATTAAATTTCGTTGTTGAATCGGCCTTATAAGTTAATTTAGTTTTATACTTTATTCGGGCTTTGGCCGTACAAAAAAAAAAAAAAAAAAAAAATGGTTAAGTTTTATTAGTTTATTTTAATTTTCCAATATTTCGACCTGCATTACCGGTCATCATCAGGGAGTTTTGTCTAAACAAAAATACATACGCTGCTTTACTTTCAAATTTTCAAAATCTAATTGCAATAAAGCAATCCACTTTAAATAAAAAGTAATCATGCATAACTCAGTAGTCATTTATGGAGAGTTGAACTAAACATATAGATAAAACAAAACCACAACTCAACCAGAAATTCAATTCAATTCAATTTAGTTTATTAATATAACATTACAAAAGGTTAATACATATTCTTTCTCTGCTTGATAATTAATCTAAACATAAAAATATTTAAGTTATTGTAATACAATATAAAAGTGGAGGTAAACCATTTCAAAAAACCTATTTGACTTTTTATAAAAAAAAATAACCTAATCAACTAGTTAGTAAAATCATCTGAAGGTACCAGCTCACTAATATGGCTATAATCAGAATATAAACACCTGATATTAAAATTTTGTGCAAGCTTTTTAATTCTTTCAGTTATTTTTTCTATATCTGCCAAAGTATGTAACCTATTCGTAGAACAACCAGAAATAATTCACCAAAATTAAAAAATTACCTGATTTTACGCGTAAAAAAAAGTAAACAGATATTCATATAATTACAAAAACTAGATTTATGTTACATATTAATTGTTGATCTGTTTTCTTTGTGTATTTTTGATATGAATTGCATATTGAGTGGTTATCTTCCATGTTAGCCTTTTTTAAAAAGTTCTCTCCTGACGTTTATGACACTCATTGGTGTACTGATGTCTGATATTTTAATTTTGTTCGATATTTGAATTGCATTTGAAGCTCTAGTCGATGTATCGAGTAACAGTATCTTCCAACAGGACAACAATATAAAGCAAAAAACCAAAATTATCAAGGAATGGTTGCAACGCCACACTCCTAATACCCTTCGTTACCCCCTCAGCCCCAAGATCGTAACCATAGTGAACATTTGTAGAAAAATGTTGACAGGAAAATCAAAGAAAAGACCATTCCTATCAAGAAGAATCTAAAACAAGTGTTTAGGGAATAATAGAGCGAAATATCCCCTGATATTACGAAAAATCTGGTCGGTTCTATTCCAAGAGGACTGAATGTGGTATTAAAGATTAAAGGAAAACAAATCAAAAATTAATCTGTAATATAAAGCTAGTTTTTGTTGTT